>CANUEZ040000108.1:10000-1210000 GCA_948099385.1 Fasciola hepatica
AGCGGCTAAACTCTGAGAGAAGCTGTTTTAAATGCCAAAACTCCCACTAGATGGACGTGGGGGTGGAGCACCTTAGGTTTATTTCAACCATGGCAGAATTCATCGCACTTCATTAGGCAGCTATCGCCCGTCAAAGCACGGCAGCCCCAGCTCAAAATATGCTGCCCAGTTCACCATCTGCTAGCCCCATTGAGTGCATGGGACTAAGGACTGAATCCAAAGCACAATCAAAATGAGGCGTGATATGAACGACAATCAAGTCTCACTTGACCGATCAAAAGAAGCTCCTTCACGGGTACTTCGGTCACTTCCCGGTGCTAAGTTGATGCCGCACTAACATGTGGGCCAGACTTTTGAGGCAAAGATTATGATTAGTTTTCCTAGAGAAAAACCCCCTCAGTCGTATGAACAGCTGCGAATTATGAATAATCCAGAAACCTGAGGCATCCTTCCTGAAAAGAGCCTTACTACATTTTCTTCATCCTGTAATTTAGGATCTACCCAACACGACACAGGTTGTTGCAGTTCTGAAGAGAAGAGTAGCATAGGAGCAGGACATACATGGAACGCAATTTTTAAAACCATATGTTCATTTCATTTGGCCGCATCCAACATTCACAGAGTGCCTTCAATAGAGCTCTTGGAACTTTCAAAATAGATGCTTGCTGTGCCTCAGAAACGCGCATCCAAGACCCGACTTCTGTGCCAACTATTCGCACCCCGGATACAATCTTAGTCACTCGCTTCATTCTTTGCATTTCGGCTGATTCCGTATTCAATGCCCGCGGTCAAGCTGGCCTTGGGATTGCCTTGAGCATGAAAGCTGAGAGTGCACTGCTGGACTGGATTCCAGTCAGCAGTTGTTTGTGTACAATTCTGTTGGACAGTTCTGTGCATGTCAACAACAACAAACTGAAGCGCCGATGCTTGTTCGTCGTGTCTGTGCATGCGCCGACTGACAACAGTTCCTCTGAGACCGAGGACAAATTCCATCAGGATTTATCTCAGCTGCTTCGAAGCGCACGTTTAACGGACGTGATGGTCATTGCTGGGGATTTTAATGCCCAAGTTGGCTGTTTGGAGAATTCCGAAAGGCACATTGGAGGCCCATTAGCTATCCCAGCCGATCGTACCGATAATAACGATCGTCTCATTCAGCTGTGTTCTGACCACAGATTGTTTCTGACAAGAACAAGCTTCTGCAATAAGAAGCGTCATAAACTGACACGGCGTCCTCCTTCGTCTTCACAACGATGGACTCATACTGATCATATTGTGGTAGATCAACGCTCACGAAGATTAGTCGAATATGGTAGTTCATTTTCGTCTACACTTGTGCACTCAGATCAGGCCTCGGCACGAGCTCGTTTCCTTTTACCTCCGTCTGTGGTCACGCAAAAGCTAATACCACTCGTCCCGCGTGATTGTGTTTCTACACGATAAGCGACCATATGCTTCCCGGGCACAACTTTCCACGCGGCTATCAAGGCAGCTGTATGTCCAGGACGAAGACAAACGCCTGCAATTGATCGAAGAAGCCTTGTATACCACTCTCAGTGCTACAGAAAACTCTGGTTCAAGTCGGTCTCACAAACAATGGATATCTCCGGCATCATTTGGTCTGTTGGATGCTCGCAGATCCGTCCCTCCGGATGCCGCATTCCATGAAATGCGTAAATCCCTGAGACGCCAACCGACTAGGAATCTGAGAAATGACCGTGAGCAGTGTTGGGTTACGAAATGTGGGGAAGTGAAAAAGGCTGAGTATTTTGGCCATACTTGCAACCTCTGTCTTTTGATCAGATGTCCCGGTCCATGAAAGCCCATTGTAGGTGAGGTAATTAAGGAATCCGACGGTTCACTGATTTGCTCTCAGGGACGTCGTCTGGAGTGTTGGGCGGAGCACTTTTAGGAACAGTTCAGCTGGCTCATTTCTATATTGGACCTTCTCGTTATACCTGCCAGGGAGACGATGCAAGTAGATATCACTATTCCATCAGAAATGGGAGTTATGCGGGAGCTAGGTTTCTTGAAAAGTTATAAAGTCACCATCTTTTTGTGAAGGATGGGGGTGAAACTTTGGTTTCAGAGATAACATAACTCCTCCGAGTAATCTAGAATGGTAAGCAGGGCCCCAGAGAATGGTGTGAATCGGTGATTGTGCCGATTTACAAGAAAGGTGACAGATCATCTTGTGAGTATCACAGAGGGATTAGCTTGGAAATGATTGCATCCAGACTGCAAGCTTGCATTATTCATCACCCATTATCCAACTCCCGTGAACGGTGTACACGTGAGAATCCAAACGGTTTCAGACGGACTGGTGATGTGTTGACCACATTTTTACTTCTCGTCAAAGTTTAGATCATGGACCTACTTACCGTAGGCCTACCATCTCTATCTTCCTGGACCTGAAAGCGGCTTTAACTCAGTCGACCGCACAGTTCTCCGGCGATGCCTCTCGTTGAAGGGTACGCCAAAGAAATTCGTATCTTTTTTTCCAATAGTCGTATGCGAACAGCCGAAGTGTTCGCGCTCAAGAGGATTGTCATTCGAGTTCATCACGGAAAGTGTTGTTCGCCAAAAATTCCCTCTATCGTCTTTCCTCATCAACTTTGTTTTTGAAGTGGTCCTTGAAATATCCTTGTCCGCGTGTGACAGTCTTTGCTCAGGCAATAAACTGTCTGACTTGGAATACACGGACAACATCACTGAATATTCTGACAATACTTGCTACTAAATTTACGAATTTATTGGTTTAATTTAAAAGCTATGGCATCATCATAAAGTACAAATTATTGAACAGCGTTATTCTTTCAGTTTTTATCACTTTAAAAAGAATTATTGGCCAAAGTTACCCAGCCTGGCAACAACATTGTTCGCCATGAAATCCCAGCTCGCTTCTTTGAAGTGTTCTGACACAACCTCAAGCAAAGGGTGTCCTTTTGTGGCTTTTTGAATGACTCAAAGTCAATTACTGACATATTTTCTTCAGGACAATCAATAGATCTGCCCTGACTATCAAAGTGCGTCTTAATAAAGACTAGTGTATCCGTACTGTAAAATGGGAAACCCCTTTCAGATTTGGCAACCAGATGATAAGCCGTTGCCCTTTCCTCTAACTTGGTAAGAACAATTGGTCTTCCAGGTTTCTGTATATCTTTTCTTAAGATTTCCTGAAGAGCCTTTCAAGTGACCCTGTATTACTCGCATTTACCGAGCTGATAGGACGTACTGAAATCACCCTAGCCCCAGTTAGGCAAATCAAAGCAGCAAGAAGGCCAGGGCTGTGGAATAACACATCAATTGTATTGGAGAACTGGTTTATATAAATGTTGAGACAGAGAATATAATTGGTAGATTAGAGCAGACCAATCACGTCGGGCTTTTTCTGTATCCGTCCTCGGCGATTCTGATTGGTTGAAGCACCTCAGCGTACGTAGCCACGAAGCTGTACCTGATCATATCACGTGCGATTCCCGCTGAATCACCACGGATTCCCAAGTCAGCACATAAGGTCGTATGAGTAACTCCACTACCTATCATGTCACAGGCCTTCTGAGGTTTACCTTCATCACAGGAGGCATATATCCTGGTCCCGGGCTTTGCCTTGTATGGCTTCTTCTGAATCAACAGACAGATATGAAGCACAGATTAGAGTAAACCCATTCCTGGATTATCTTACTGAGGTATATTACAAACTTTAGGCCGAAACTCAGTGAAATTCAAAATTTATCCAAATTAGAGTTAAAACATTCTTCACAAGCATGCCTTTAAAAACACTACTGAATGCGCTTTATATTGTTAAAGCGCCAGTAATATTTTAATAAAATCAAACAAAAAATAAATCAATAGGGTGGTTTTGGTCAAGTGGCACTGAATGAAATATGATCAGCTGTGGTTTGCTAGTGGTACTCTACGTCCTAGGCCCTTGCGATTTGCTCAATAACATGTAGCAATAACGAAGCGTCCGAAGTGACCTGCTTGGTCTACTATCGCCAACGGATCGAAAATTGCCCAAGATTTATTTCGCTCATTAGTTTTTTGCCAGTTAGTTGTCGTCTTGTACTATCTGCGTCAGTACATTATGATAACCTCTAAAGCCGCCGATCGTTATTCTGTTCCGTATTCCATGACGACAAACCAACGGCACACCTGCTGTTTTAAAATAAAAATTAGAATTCTGTTCATCAGTCGGGTAACTTTCGCTATCTGATTCATCTCATACAAGAAATTATGATAGTCAGAACACCATTTATAGACGAACATGTTTCTAGTGATCTCATTCAGCCGTAAACTCGAGTCAAATTTGTGGCATCATATAGCGTGAAAGAAATTCCTTATTATATGTTCCCACCACAATACCCCCAATTCAGGTAAGCACAGACCACGGCTGAGGGCGGAGTCGGAAGTCTAATTCGAATCCAAACATGAGTCATTCATAATATGATCGGATGGGCTGGAGGTTTAGGAATGCTTGGGTCAACATTGTATCAGTTATCGAATCATAACAGTCCAGGATGTGATTCCATTACCGTGATACGTCAGCATGGTAACGAGCTTCGCATTCCAGCTAGATAAGTTTACTGCATGTCTGTTGGCCATGGTAACCTGTGAGAGAAATCTACTTCTGAATCGCATTAAACAGTGGTTGTCAGAGTACGCTAACAAATTCCCAAGGCATTAAAACTACAATTACTCGAAGGAAGGGAGAAAAAAATAGTGAGAATGGCTGGCAGAACGTTTCGTCCCGTTCTTTAGAAAAGACAGGGGTGGAAGATGAGTGAATGGAATTCAGCCAGGAAACACTCATTCAGATGACGGGAACAATCAACGGAAGGTAATTGACTGGTGTCACCGGTGCGCTCATGTGTGACGTAATCAACTTTCGGTCAGTAAAGTTGGAGTGTTCAGACAAATTTTCACCGCGCTGGAAGTCCAGACTTCCGGAACTGGATAACCGATAAAGCACTTGCTAGTATCTGAAGCCTGGTTGTTATTGACGTTTGTTATGGACCTCATTGATCACATTTTAGACAGACCGGAAGTCGATCAGTGGTCTGGTTACTACCAAGTGCTCGGCTGAAACATGTTGTCCATCGATCGATATACTGCTTGATGCCAATATTTCGACTGGTGACCCCAGTGTCCCCGTCCTAGTTTTTCTCATCGGTGCGGGGATGGTACTTACGTCAATTACTAACGGCCGAGTAGTTCACTTTAACAGGAATATCAAGGATACGGGTCAAGAGTGGACGCGCCACACACTACAAGTCTTGCTGATAGAACTATTTGTCAGTGACTATTCCTTTTGAAGACTGGGAAAGATGTTGTGGTGTTTCAGGTACCTTCACACGCGGTCCAATGAGCTACAGCTTCATTTCCAGTATCCAATCAACCAGATGAATCCGGACCGTAACTGTTAGATCGTGTAGGTACAGTGAAATCGCTTTGTGCTTGGCCAGCGCGCTATCTGCCAATAAGTGCATGCCTATTTTTGCTTATAAGTGAGTTAGTACCAACCAAATGTGACCGAATACAGTCCTGCCTTTCTCTTTAAATCTTGTTTTCCTAGCGCGTAACCCGCGTGACAAATATTTCATTGCGTACGACTGACCAGGTGGGTATGATTCCTACAGTCCTCTCGGGCTTTTTCATCGAAAACCAGGAATATTAGAGAAACTCCGAGTGTTCAGTTCCAAAAGCGTACGGTTTATCATCATACCGCACTTTTTGTACGGAAATATCCACTGAAACACAGCCACCCAATGAATAATCCACGACCACTTTTTGTTGGTCACAAAACTACTCTTTCTGGTCAGTCGCATTAAATCGTACTGCTTCCAGTTGACAATGAGACAAGACTGTTTGAATGTATTACTTCAGCATGTGCCTGCATTCTTCTAACATCCGTTTCAGATCAAATCAGGACAATAGGTGCATAGGTTGTGATTTATTCTTAAGTAAAAATAAGAAACAAACTGTTTCCTCAGCTTTCCCGGTTCAACCGGAATTCTGAAAAATTAGAATAACAGCCTTCTCCGGAAAATTTTATCTCGTAAACTGCTAGCCGTAGTGGTGCAGAGGTCGAAATTGTTACAGCAGTTGTGTCAGTACTTGTACGAATGCAAAGTAGACAGTTATCAAAAATGTGGAAGAAATTGTATGAGGCCAACGGTAAAATCGCCCAAACCCCAGCGAGCGTAACGCTTAGCAATGAGGTAAATTGAATGAGCAGTGATTAGGCTGATGATTCACAAGATAACTGGGGTGAAAATCGATTGGTCGATCCATATGAACTGAAGAGTCAATTTGTCCCAACAAAAGAATTTGTCCGTCTTGCAAAAAGCAATTGTAACGATTTCGTGGGACTAGCCATACAACCGGCGCATCCAGCTGGACAAACGTCGCGCATCCACTGAGTGACCCTTTTGAAAATTCTGGGCCCCGCTACCGAAGCCTCGATGGACCCCGCGAAGTTCGTACGAGGTTCTCACTGGCATGTGTAGAGTAGTAAAAGGTATACATCAAGTCAGATTTAGTACATAATCATTGGAAAAATATCATTGTAGGTAGTAGGAGGTTTGATTTATATATAGTATGATTCTCCAACCGTATGAACACCAAAATAGCAAACTCGTAGCCTATTGTTCTGTCCGATTTAAACTGTTCCGACAGTCGATCAATATCCCTGTCATACATCTATATGCATCTGCTTGGTATTGATATTTAGTTTTGCATTAGCCTGGACAGCATCGACCTTGCTATGTACCGACTGGCCTTATCTGCATGCTCGCGAAAGCACGTAACTACAGCCATTTACCTACCTGCTTACGTATTTGACCGATTGCTCCCCAGAGTACAAACATCACTTGTTCTACAACTAAATACGACTACATCCATGGCACTCTTATTTTACGTACCTCCGTGTTCATCCAGATTTTCTGCGATTCCACAGCGTTACTGAAATGACCACCTTGTGTCTGTCAATAACAGACACTGCTTACTCCACAAACTTTGGAATGAACTAAACGACATCTGGTTTTTGTGCACGACACGATGAATTTGACCGATCAAGACCCTTGACTGCGTTGATCACTCTGTGGTGTTGCACACCGGTGGCAGTTCATAATGAACCCAATCATCAATAACACGAATACGTCATCATCAACGCTGCTTGCCTGCATACTTCTCACTTCCTGCGAGATCTTTTCAGACGTACCGTTTTATGATGGCTATCTTCAATTGGTGGCTCTAAATGCCAGAGCCTACGATGCTGCAATTGGTTATCTCACAATGCGAAATTTCACTTAACCCTTGGTGGCAGAGCTGGAACTTAACTTGAGCTGATGGTGACCGTTAACGAATCGAGTGTGTATTTCACACTGGTCATCTTTTCTACTAATACATCAAATACTATAAAAGGCGTATGTGGAAGCATAAATGGTAACTTATCAACCACCCTATGATGCTGACAGTATGTCTTGCAAAACATAAATCGTTGTAATACTAACACGACTATGGAGAAAACAAAAATTTGCAAACGCGATAAATGAATGTGTGAGCATGTGAGCGACGCCGAATTACGATTACATGTAAAATGTTAACAAACTATCAGACATTTTCACGTGATGATGTGCACTCATTATGTCAGATTGCACGCCATCTACAGAAACTACTTACGAATGGTATGACTGTACCCCATGTGTTTATAATACACCCTGCCGTTGAAAAGGTGTTTATGTCAGACGTTTGTTCATCGATATGATTTCATTTGTCTATATTGTGAATAAAAATACACTATTCACTATACATGACGTCTTGTACACGAAATCTGCAGCCATTGGATACGAGAATACTTTTTTGGAAACTGCAGCTTTGTCAAGCAAACCGATGCATTCTACTGTAACACACGAACACCAAAGCTCTCAATGTGGAATCGAAATATATAAAAATCAAGCCACGAAGTGAACATAGGGCGAACGGTCGCAGTTTGCCAGTGGAGACATTACAAACAATGAGGCCATCTTCAAGAAGAGGTTAGTCTTTCAATATTAGCGAGGAGGATGAGCGGTCATTCTTATAAGCCCTAGCTGGCCAGCTGAATGTCGCCGGATGGATACCTGGGTGAAAGAGGGCACCAGCCACAAAATTACTGGACTCCTGTACGTACTTTGTATCGGTGGTATACTTGGGAAATGCAATCGTGGTGGCTTGTTTCCGTTAGTGAATAGTGCTCGCTGCTTGAACCCAATGCAATAGCCAGGGACTCTTGATCGGTATATCCAATAAGATTTCTACCTTCCAAAATCTGCCGAAAAGCCTTATTTTAGGGTAGATCGCAAGCAGTGCGTGACCGAGTCTGTGCCGGTTGCATCTTTTGAGCGAATAATGACAACGGTTGCTTGACACCATTAACTATCTGTAGCAATTCAGCGCAAACGGCTGTTTGGGGGGCCTTTGTACCTAATACGAGGATAGCGTTGTCATCACTGCTTGAGTATGGGGGCTTTGGACAACGCATGCTTGGTTGCTTGGAATATTGATTTAGCTTCGAGAGTTATTGAGAAAGTACGCAGCTCCTTCTTTAAATTTCAGCGAGAGGTTGCAAGATCTCCGAATAGTTTGATATGGCGACAGAAGTCGACCAAACCCAGAAAATGGCAGACACTCGAACGATCGTGGTTCGGGATATTCACAGATAGCATTAACTTTGTTTTGGGTCAGTCGAATGCTTTCATAGTCAACATAACGGCCAAGGAACCCAACGGCTCTAACACCAAGGATGCACTTAGAGGTATTGACTGAGATGCCATGGGGTTGGAAGTGTTGGAATACCTGGTGCAAATGCTCGGGATTTTGATGCTTATCCATGATAACGACGAGGTCGCCAATATACATAAGTCCTACATGGCGTGAAAACTAATAAACACCTTACAGGTCTGGGAACCCTATGCTAAACGTCTGAGACCTTGAATCTGCTGGTGGGACTCTGTACAAAAGGTGGGATATAGGTACCGGATTAGTCATGTGGCCTGACACTAACAGATGGTGCTGGATACGGTTTCACTCCCCCCATAGTGAAGCCAACGAAGCTGGCGCTCTCTGAAGAGTTGAGGTAATTTCCTTGTCTTCCGACCCAAATGCACTAAAGCTGGCAGATGAGCACTGAAGTTTCTTCCCTTTTATGATGGGCGGTATCGAGAACTTGCATTTGAACTTACCATCATATAAACGAGCTGACTGAGACAAAGAGGACCACGTGAATTCTTTCAGTTGCAGTATCGTCGCACTAGCGTTGGCGATATTTGGTACTCATCGTTTACACTACGTTTTCACTGTTACTTCAAACGAGCGCAACTGGATGGCCGGATTGAGGAAAAAATCTCGCGGACCAACCAATCAGATACATTTGACTCTGTAAACTAAATATCAGTATGTATAACGCAAAGAGAATCTGTGTATTGTATACTGTGTTGCTTTCCTGTGAAATTTCTTTCGACAGACTAATGAAAACTGCTTAATTAGCTAACATGCGAACGGATATCTGTCAGTGGCTGCCTCAACCAAATATTATTTGGGGGTGGGCTTGCAGCACTGAACCATTTTCTTAATTCTCCCCCATTTGTATGTTGTACGGTAGGCCTTGATAACGTGGAACAAACAAAGCCTTAATCGGATTTCCGAGAGTAGAGCTTGATAGGAAGGATTGCAATGGCAGTCAGTGGACCACCACATTCGTTGATGCCGGTGCAGAAAGCTGATTGATGCACTTATTGAGCATCGGCTTATGGGGCTTGCAGATTGCACACGTACAACTCCTCCCGAAAGAGCAATGTCCCATCGTGTTTCAGATTCACGAGATTATCATTACGAGGTCGGGTTCACTACGTTCATGGTCATGGACAGGAAGTCGAAACACGTAGCAAAAAATCGAGATAAGAACATTCAATCTCTTCACTATTTGGATGGTCAGCCTCAACCATTTATTGCTGTTGGTGAGTGCGCTTCCTCGCTCGGCCGATTTTTTTGCTGTTATGTGTAAAGGGACGATTTCCCGTGTCATCATCGACTGTTCCACTTATGCTTCGGTAACCAATCAATTTATTACCGTCTACTCTATGCAGACCAGCCATGGTTAACGGATCCGTTACTGCATGTAACGTTTAAGCTCGGCTTGTCTCTTTACTAAGTTGCGGAAAAACCCGCCTTTTGGAGCAACGTCGTCAACAGATCATGCAGGTTACAGGTAACCGACTCACTGTGCCGTTCTATATTAAGAACTACTACTAAGCCTCGCTTATCCGTGATACTAGACTCGTACAATGAATTGCTATCCTACAAAACAAACTAAATCTTTTCAGGAATAAAATCACATCTGGCCGTTTGAGGCTTTGTTTGGTTACCTCATCACTCCGATTCTGAAGATAAGGCTGGTCGACTCGTTCCAGATGGTACCAGGGGTATTCGTCGTAATAAGGTACATTTCTTCTACCCAAGTATATGGAATAAATGAAAAAGCGAGGCGGAAATCTTCGAAAACAGGTTTCAGAAGACCTTCCACAATGAGCAATGCTTAATATGGCACAACGGCACTCCCTTACTCCTTGATGGTGTATGTGAGAAAAAGATATATTTAGGGGGGGAAAGAATGTCGACTTCTTCATTTTCGATTTACGTCCCTAGATGTCTTTTAGTGACACAGAATATCTCAAAAGAAATAAATATCTACTATTTATTTAGTCCTTCAAGATCACTCGGAGATATGAACAACTAGGAACACACTATTTTGAAATTTATTCAATCCACAAACATCGTATGTGACATTAGCAAGTATCGCCAACGTCATAAAACGCGCGTAGAAGTCTATACACAGTGACAGCGAAATTCGGAAAGAAGGAACGCCGCATAATTTTTTCATGTTATTTAACACTCACCGATAGAAAACAAGGTTTCCCGGTAACCAACCGCAAAAATTAGTGTCTGGAAGTATTTTCTTCTAGATGGCGTTTATGTCTTACAAAGTAGAGGGATAAAATGGTACGTGAGCACATCTAGCCTTCAAAACAAAACGAAAACAAGAAGCGCGAAAGGAGATAGAGAGAGAATAACCGTGGATTTGTTTTACATTCCTCGCTACTACTACTACTAATGCTAGTGGATAAAAGGATATGCGCGTGAGGTGTAAAGCGGGATAGAAAAGTCGACCTTAGTTGAAGAATCCTCTTGGATGATACGTTCGTGTCGACAGATAGGCAGTTGGAGTGATTAGCGACGACTGCGAAAGAAGGCGAGCCGATCAAGAAGGTCTACATAAATATTATCAATCGGTCCTGATGCATTTACGACCACGAGCAGATTGCGCGATTTGTAGTAATTAACCAGTGGGTACGTCAATTTGTGGTATGTGACCAATCTCTTTTGTAGCACCTCTACCGTATCGTCCGGGCGTCGAACAAGCCTTTCGCCAGTCACCTAGAAGAGCAGAAAGACGGTGGTGGAGACAATGCAAAGTGACGAGCGAACATTCAATAGAAAAGCAAGCTACTCTAGAGAAACAGTAACTCACATGACCCATTTTGAACAACAGAAGAACGAGTACCAAGTCATGAAGTTTACATAAACTGAAAAAACAGCGTAGTTTCACGCCTGGTGGTGAAGCTGACATACCTATTGAAGTACCAGTAGATGCGATCATAAGTGCAGCGCAGCCATGTATATTCACTGTTGGATGCATACAATTTTCAATCTGTGGTAATTTTTCAGTTGATGAGACTTGCTCCAATAAACTTGCTTTTAAGGAACGGCATTACAAGTGAAAGAATTATCAGTCATCTACATCAAAGCACGGCATGTGTGGAGCGGTTAAGTTTTCAAAAACAGAGTCCATCTAATTGAGCGTACACAGGGGTGACAGTTAGCGATAATGCTCCAGACTGGTTTCCACCATATCCTCAAGTAATCGGCTTTCACACAGCTTCGTTACCACGCCCAACCTGTTTAGTCCTTATGTGGTTCTCTACTCCAAGTCTCAGGGTTGGGTTGCCGTTTCTCTCGCCAACTATGAACTTCACAAATCACATGAATAGTCGTTTTTGTTCAACTGTGCACACTCACTCATGGAACTCGCATTGTGATTTGAATCGAAATGTTGACTCTGTGCACTACTTTCTTTGGTCTTCCTCCCCCATTGCTTTATTTTCGAATAAAACCCAAATTTTCCCCTCGTCAGATACGAGTCATCTTTTATTTCCCAACCACTTACTTGATTCCTGCTTTTTCCCAAAACTGATATTTGCGCCCATATTCACCAATCGGCCGCCTTATCTCGGACTTTCGCATCTTGATTTCTCCAGCCGCGACTTTCAATTCATGTGGTTGAAAATTTGTTGCCCTTCCTTCACCCATTATTTTTGTACTGCTCACCCTTCCCCTAACAGCAATGGTCCGCTGATTTTTCAGTTATTATCTTCAAACATCGAGACGTCGACTTCAACGGACCCCATCTGCTAAATCACCATTCTTGGTGATTTCACCGTTCACAACAGGGATTGGCTACTGCGCTCATCGGACACTTCAACTATGGGACGTGAAGCTGAGGCTTTTGCTACAGTCAGCAACCTTCCTACACGCATTCCCGACCGTATAGACGACCGTCCGCAAACTCGACCACATACTCACATCAACTCCCTCTTCGTTCTCTAAGATTGTCTCCTTGACTCCCCTGGGCTCATCGGACCATTGCCTCATCTTATTTTTCACTCAGTTTTCTCATCCCGTCCCAACACTGAACTCTGGAAGCGCCTTTTGGTGTTACGATTCTGCTGACTGGGATGGTTTTCGTGACTGTCTGGCTCGTTACCCTTGGAACAACTATTGTTTCGTGTTTGACGTTTTCGTGTCCGTATCTAATTTCACCAAGATTACCCTTCAAGGTATGCACCTTTACATTCCTCATTTTTCTAAACCCGGCAACCCACGATCCTCTGAGTGGTTTAACCACGCTTGCAACCGTGTTGTTCGTTTAGAAACTCACCATACCGCCGGCGACGCCGTTCACTCAATCAAACACCTCGACACCGGTTTGTGCAAGCTAGGAACAAGCGCTCGTTCATCATACAGAGAGCTAAAGAACACTTCGTACAACACAAAGCTGAAAGAATAGCCTTGTCTACTGCCGGTAGCCGATCATTCGGGTGCCTTGCACAGGCGGTTTCTCGTAATTTTCCGTTTTTCCAACTTTCTTTCCATTTGTAATTCCTCTGGTTCTTTGGTCTCCAACCCTTTTGATAGCGTCGAGGTCTTTGTCTCCCGTTTTGCCCCAAATTCCACTCTATCTATTAGCCCCACTTTTTTCTGCTTCCTCTCATGTTCTCAGCCACGCTTTTCTTTCTGTAATAACAACCAGAAACGTTCACCAAGTTCTGCGTAATCCAAATGTTTCCAAACCATTCGGTTCGGTATTTCGTCTATGGTCCAAAAAACGTGCTTTAGAATTAGCCCCCATTTTACGTAGTCTATCCCTTGCTTGCCTAAATCAAGAAACTTTTCCCTCTTCGTGGAAGAACGCCATTATATTTCCTATCCTTAAATATAGCGACACCTCCGACTCCAACAACTACCATTCCCTCATCTTTACTTCCGCATTTTCGAAAGTTTTTGAAGTCGTTATCTTCGACCAGCTGCGTCCGTTCCTTGAACGTAAAGATCTGAAGGTCTTGATCAGGTTCAAAAAGGCTGTTTGATTAATCAATGTTCCTTCCCTAACCTCCACTCTGCAGCCACTTGCCTATCGCCGAGAAGTTGCATCATTATCTCTTTTCTGCAGTTGTTATTTTGGTTTTTGTTCATCAGAACTCGCTTCGACAATCCCTCTTCCCATGACATTCTCTCGCTTATCTCGTATGCAGGCGGCCAGTCGTCCGTCTCTGTCCCTAGACGCCGAATTTCTTTATTTCAATCTTTCTTCATGCCCCGAACTGAAAAGCTTTGGAACATCCCCTCTTTTTCAATTTCCAACCACATTATATATATATATATATATATATATATATATATATATATATATATATATATATATATATATATATATATATATATATATATATATATATATATTTACACCGGCTAGAGAGCAAGCATGGTGTCGACGCAACAACAACAGAGAAAAATTACAAAGGGGTTAGGAGTCAACATGAAGATTACAACAAGTAAAAGCAGTTTTCTTTTATGTTTTCACCGTACACATTTGGGGAATTTTTTAGTCTGTTTTCCAATTTTTCAAGGGGGACGAGATGTCAATAGACAGGCCATACAACGTTCGAGTCACTGGATTCGGTTCCGAGCCACATCTCAGCGTCTCTAACCAACAGCAATCCTCGTCTCTTGGTCCCCAACCACGAAGGTGGGAAGCACCAACCGGGGTCAAAGCCGAAGCTAACTACTTCATAACTCTGCGCCAAGTCATAACGTGACTACCGCGCCGTTTTTTCCTGCCTTAACCAGCAAGAGCTAAAGGAGCACGAAGGTGCGAACGATGGGCAAACACACGCAAAACGTGCCCGAGCCATTGGATGTGGTATAGAGCGGTTATCTCGGTCAGTGGACCACTAACGGCACCGAACATACGACGACGAACCTCGTCACTGCTCACCCAATGTTCCCACCAGATGCGAGCAATACCTCGGAGGCACCGTTGGTCGAATACAGAAAGCCAACGAGCACCCTCAAAAGGTCTCACACCGGTAAAGGACACTACGAACTGTGGCATTATACACCCTTCCTTGAGAAAAATCCGGATGTCATGGCGGCGTCATAGATGGTGCACGTTCGCAAAAGCTGCTTTGGCTCTCCCAATTCGTGATATGATCTCCTCCCCAACACCACCATCAGTTGTGATCAAGCTCCCAAGGTACTTGAACCTAATGACTACCTCTAACCGATCAACACTAAGGTTGAGTGCAGGCACAGGTCCCCTGGCAGTCTTGAAGAAGTACCTTGCATTTTAAAGGCCCAAAGCACATACCGTATCCGGACACCCAAGTCGCCAAACGTTTCAGTGCGTGTTGAATTGTCGGTGCACTGTCGCTCAGCAAGGCGATATTAATGGACATACTCTAAGTTAGAAACTCCGTTCAGTGGGAGGTGTACAACTCCACCGTTTGGAGGACGGAAGCGTTTGTAGAATATCCTATACAGCTAAGTTGAAAAGAAACGGGGATATAGGGCAGCCTTGTCGTACCCCACTGGAGACGACACAAAGTGGCGAAAGCTGGCTATGAGCCCTAACCCTACACGAAGTATGACGATACAACTCAACTCGTGGTACACTACAAACAGAGCCTTTGTGCAGGCCCAGTGATCGTTGTTCTTTGGAAGGCCTAACGGTGTTCTAACAGCTGTCGGAGGATGAAGATTTGATCGACAGGTCCACGATCGGCAAGAAAACCAGCCTGTTCCTCGCGAGTTGTACAACCTGCAAAGAATGATAGACATTAGCAGCTTGGACGCTATATGGGTTAGGATTATGCCCCTATGGGGTGCGGCGGGGGATCACTCCGCGAGCCCTTCTCGATGGGGACAATGATCGATTCCCCCCATAAAGAGAAAACGTCCTCGAAGCGCCAAACCTGAGAACAAAGCTTGAGGTTCTGGGACAAGTTCCATCCCACCATCCTTAAATAGGGCTGGAGAAAGGTTATTTGATCCCAACGCTCTATGACGTCTTAAGGCTTGGATTTCCTCGCGGATCTCCGCCTCATAAAGTGAATCTGTCGAAACAGACCACGGCACATGTGCCAGAACAGCTGTGGTAGGGGCTGACGCTGGAGGCCAGCTGAACTGTGCTTTAAAGTGCTCCGCCCAGTGTACACGACGTAGCTGCGGACTGTGGATGGACGAACCGCCAGCTTCACAGATTGTTTCGCTTACACCCAATGGCTTCTTACCGGTGACTCAGACGGGATGAAACAGCTTGCGGTAGCACGTTCCATCTCTGATTCTTTTTAAGACCACTATTTTTTTTCGATCCTTACGTAGACTTGCTTTCAGTTCACTTCTCGTTATGAGCTGTGCTTCATTATGCTCACTGTCAGCCGGAACAGACTGGTGTGCGTCAAGAAAGCGTAGACTCAACAGAATTCCAGGGTGTCATAACATGAAAAGTCAAACCAAAACTCACTATGTCAGCAAAATACAAAGCATTCTTAATAAGCGACCAGAACTGGTTGATGTTATCTGGTGGTGTTGGTCCTAGATTTTCAGTCAGAGCGTTTTGGAAAGTTAAGAAGCAAGACGGATAAGACAGCATATGGCAGTCTAACAGCTGCTGCATCGTACGTTTGGCATGCCCACCAAAACACGTGGACGGCTCAGTGCAGACTAAGGCCTGGTCGGAGTCAAGTGGAGTGCTTCAATACGACCGGCAGTCGTGTATGCAGCCCCGCTATTGGTAGCTAATTGCGACGTGGTCTATCTGGGTCCATTGCTGATTCGAAAAGGGAGGACGCCATGTGCCGCACAGGCGTTTAGAACGTCTGAAGTTCGTACTGGCAAGAAACAGGCGGGGATCTGAACACAGAGCCAACAACTGTTCCCCGTTTTCTGAAGGACAGGAATCAAGACCAAAAAGGCCTCCTAAATATGCCTCGTTCGAAGACAGCTAACCGAATCTAGTGTTCATGTCTCCAGTTAAAATCACGATATCACCCCGCTTTGCTTTACGTAGGATGTCGTATAACTTTTCGCAGATAACATCCTTCGTTGCATCTGGGATGCGATCTGTTGGGGCGTGAGCCGAGACGACGAACAAATAGCGTCTATCGGAACAGCATTTGCTCCCTTTGCATGAACATCTAAGTGTCACTGCGCACAACCGACTCTCAACTGGGATCTAGTCTACCAGCGCAGCCTCAGACGTTTCACTGAGAGCCCCGCCTACACCAATAAGATCAAAAGCCACGGCCTCAAGGATCTCGGGAAGGAAGATGAAACATTAGAGAAGGATTAGATGGAGGCACTTGTAATACGACCGAGCTGGAGTCCTTGATGCGAGTCTCTTGAATACAACACACGTCGATGGCAAGGGTCTCCAGCGTACGAGCTAAACACGCCTGCTGTCGTATACGTATCAGCGTTCGCACACTGAATGTGGCCGGTTTAAAACCACGCCAAAAGCGAAGAAAAGCGTCAGCTGGCGGAAGTGGATCCGGCAAGACTTGGATACTAAACGAACGATAAAGCAAGAGAACAGGAACAGCGCCTTTCTCAGAGACACTGCCACAAGAAGGGGGACTGCAGTTCCCGAAGAGTAACTGAGTGTGTGAGGTGTGGGGTTCGAATAACCAACGTGTGGGGACGTCAACGCGGCTGTCTTCGAAAAGTACAGCAACCGTTTCGTAAGGTGTCCATCATTTTTGTTGCTGTTAGCGTTGTGAGCTGTTGCGTTACTCAGTGGAAGAAAAACTGATCCAAGCGAATGGGCTTCCACTTAACCACTCCGCTGGATGGTGCACAGGTTCTTGTTGGAACTATAGGCTTTGGTTGAGAGCCCTAATCGTTCTCCTGCTTTGCGGCTGGACACCCATCATCATCATCATCATCATCATCGTACAGCGTTAAACAACAGGGACACCCCAGCAATACCCGTCCAACATCTCCCATGAACTGCACGAATACAAAGAATCCTATACTGCATCGATCGATACTCAGGACCGCGCTGCCCATTGCATTCAGCGGGTTGGGAAGTGATGAGCAGGCTACCGCTCATAGTTCTCTCTCCCTTATTTAACCTTTGTCTTCTGTCCCGAACCACCTCGCTTTGCCCCCTCTATCCATCCATACGGCTTCCACGGTTAACACACCTGATACTCGCAACGGCTCATCGTCGAAATTTGTCCTAAATAATTCATTACCTTGTAAGTCACATTTTCTTAAGTCTTGTCAGCCTCTAAATCTCGGCTCCTTCAACGTGCGTACGCTCATACAGGCCGGTCAGCAGGCGTGTCTAGCCCTCACAATAGACTCTCTGAAGACTGATATCTGCTGCTTAGGTGAATCACGTATCCAGGGTTCGAGCAGTGTGACTCAACTAACTGCTCCTGGTATTTCATCGAGGTATTTTCTGCGCACTTCAGGAGACGAAATAGCTCGAGCTGCGGGTCAACGTGGTGTAGGAATAGTCTTAAATGACAAGGCTGAGGCTGCCCTTTTAGACTGGATGCCATTTAATAGTTGTTTATGTGCTGTAAGACTCCAGGGGCCAGTTAACATCCAAAAGGATAGCTGTGTTAAGCGCAGTTTGTTTGTGATCTCGACATGCGCCCCAACAGACTGCAGCTCTGACGCGCATAAGGATGAGTCCTATGATGAACACATCAGCTATTCGCATGAGCAAAGACATTGACATTGTAGTGCTAGCAGGTGATTTTAATGCAAAAGTTGGCAAACTTAGTGCATCAGAAGCCTGTTTAGGTGGGCGTTGGACCTTACACGCTCAGCGCACAGATAACGGGGATAGGCTTATCCGGTTTTGTGCAAACAATCGGTTATTCCTGTCTAGTACAGATTTTCGACAAGGCTCGAGTCGCACAACGACATGCCATCCTACTTTTACAGGTACTCTGAGCCAGATCGATCATACCATATAAGCACCCGGTGGTGCAGTTCTGTCCAAAACTGTAGATCCTACCGCTCCATATACGTAGAGTCGGGCCATGCATTAGTTTTAATGCGATTATCGCTCCAGCTCCATGGTCATCGGCGCAAACCGCAAACCCGGTTATCCGTACAACGTTTGTGTGGTTCACAATTTACCATCAGTTACGAACAGAAAATATCACATGAGCTAGGAACTACGACGAACGGTGTTACAGATGAGCAATGGGCCATATCCAGCATGCGATGCACGCTGTAGCAGGCTTCGCCTGTGGTCCTAAGTTGCATGTCTATAAACGACACAGGATTTCTCAAGAGTCGTTCAATCTAATGGAACAAAAGCGTCAGCTCTTGAGCTGTAAGGTGATGAATAAAGTAGGAAGAAATCTACAAAGGCAAGTTACGAAAAGGCTTAAGAAGGACAGCGAAAACTGAAGGGTCAAGGTAGACGAACAAATGGAAGTAGCAGCTGCTTCAGGTAACAGTCAAAGACTGTTCAGCCGGTGGACGGTGAACACCGGTAAATGAAACGATTTGCGATAGAAATGGAAAGCCCGTTCATTGAAAACAGCAAAGGCTCGACCGTTGGCTGAATAATTCAAGGACCAGTTTAGCTGGCCGCGCGCTCACGTAGTCACTCCGACGGCAACAACAACGATTCATCGGGGGGGGGGGGGGTTCACTTGAACCCCCATCGGAAGTGGAAATGGAGTCATGCATTCAGTTACTAAAGCGTGGGAAAACGGCCGGTCCCGAAGAACTTCCCCCCAGTTCTCTTCAAAATGGGTGGTGACGCGTTGATACAATCACTTACTACCCTGATCCGTGACATTCTGGAGGAGGAGCGTATTCCGTTATTATGGAGCGAGTCGTTGATTGAGCCCATCTTTAAGAAGGGAATGAGCAGTGACCGCGTTAATCATCGTGGGATCAGTTCAATTTTGATAGTCACCAAGGCATTAGCCTCGATTTTGCTGCGCTGTCTGACATCGGCTCGCGAGAGGAACGTCCGCGAACAACAGGCCGGATTCCGCCCAGGTCGAGGATGCGCCGACCAGAATTTTACTCTTCGTCAATCACGATACTCGTCACATATTGTCGACCGACAATACCACAGAGTTTCGCGAATCCACTGATTATTGTGTTCTTATACTTCCGGGTTTACGGTGAACTATCCAGTCCGTTCCAATCGACCAGTATTTGACAAGGATGTTCCGTATCGCAATTCTCGTTCAACTTCGTCATGGACGAGACAATGGAGAATGCCTGGAAGACCCCCAGGGTGTGGGCGTCGAACTGGCCACAGGTGAAAAGCCGCGTGAACCAGATTACGATGACCACCATGTCTACTTGTACGAAAGTATGAAACATGGGTAACGTGCACTAGATGGACTCGCAAGAGCTGTAGCTCCATTCGGCTTACGATTTGCACCTCCCATGTGTAAGTCTTGCAACAAGACTGGGGATTGACGGTTCCGAGCTTAATGCTCGATAAGCAGGTGCTAGCAATTGTCGACCGATTCACTTACCTCAGGGGCAGCGTGACGACGAATCGGAGAATGGTAGGAGAGGTGAGCATGCGGGGTACGCTGGACTGAAGCACTTGCGATGCCGACCTAACGTTTCGCTGAAGTTGAGAGGTCGTGTGTGCTGCGCCGCAGTGTGTTCATTTTTCTCACATGGTTGCGAGACATGGAGCATACGTGCGGAAGACATCCGTCGTCTTGAGGTTTTCGGCCAACGATGTTTACGCAGTATCGTGTATCGAGTACGAGTTCGGAGAATATTCTATCAGAGCTTATCCAGCCTAGAAAACTTCCATAGTTAGGGCACGTGTTGCGTATGGCAAAGACGTCTAACACCGCGACTGTTTCGCTTTCCTCCTCGGGAATGGAAGAAGCGACATGGAGGTCAACAGATGAAGTGGTAAAGGGGAATGATAAAATGTACAGCGAACTAAGGAAAAGCAGGTACCTCACTTTTTCGTGGTTAGGGTTCCAAAACATCCATCAACCAGTTGGCTGGTAACAATGAAGAATGTGGCAGCGAACCGTGAAAAGTGGCGATTGTGTTGTCACTTCCTGTCGAATCAGAATGACTGATCAATGTGCGTTTGTACAGTTAGACTCTGTATTCCGTGCGTTGGCTACTACGGCGTTCCTTCCTTTTCTCATCCTTGTAGCCCACTCCCTGGCCGCCTTGTATATTCCTATTACGACGAGACTGCACCTTGGCGTGGTGTGATGACTTGCGTGCCTCCATGACCCAAAGAGCTGTGCACGATTGCTTCCTTAGGCCGAAGATGCAATCATGCCTGACAGGTCAATGGGCAGAGGCCACACAAAGTCCAGTCTCTCAACCCACTGATGGGTAACATCTGGTTCTAACCACTATGCCCCTAAGGAGAGGACACTCCAGCGAATAAACACCAAGAGAAACAGCTTATCCGTCTAAAAATCTCCACCAGATGGAGTGGTGTACCTAGGGTTTCTCTCGACGGTGGGAGAAGTCATCGCACTTCATTGGACAGCTATCGCCCGCCCAAGCTGGGCAGCCATCAGCCCAAAGGATTCTGCCCCGTCCACTTTCTGCTTGCTCTATTGGGTGCATGGGGCTAAGGACTGAATGCGAAAACCGGATCGATAAGAAAGCAACAGCGAAGACAAGACAAAACGCATGCAGTAATCAGATTTCACGTGAGAGATCAGAAGAAGTTCCTTCACGGGTTCTTCGGTCACGTTCCCGTGCTAGGATAACGCCCCACTGCATATTTTGGTCAGACTTTGGAGTCAAAGGTTCCGGTTAGGGTTCCCAAAGAAAAACCCCTTCTGCGGTGTAGGTAGCCGCGAAGTATGATCTGCCCAGAAATTCCCACCATCTTTCCTGTAAAGGGCCTTATCAATTTTCCCTCCTTTAGTTTAAGATCAGTACGAAGCGCCACGGGTAATTGTGGCTCTGATGAAAGCAGTAGTTCAGGAGTCGAGTATAAATTGAATGCGCTTCTTAAACCTAAATGTTCACTTCACTTAGCTGCCTTCAACGTCCGCGCACTATGTCGGATAGGGCCGAAGACTGCCCTCGATGGAACTCCTAACTTTTAAAATATATGTATGCTGTTTCCGAAACGCGCATACAACACCCCACTTCTGTGATACCCCTTCGCACCCCAGATACAACATTAGTCTCTCACTTCACTCTTCGCGTGTCGGGTGATTCGGTATCTAGTGCTCGTGGTCAAGCTGGTCTTGCGATTGCTTTGAGCATGAAGGCTGAGATTGCACTGCTGGACTGGATTCCAGTCAGCAGTTGTTTGTGTACAATTCTGTTGGACAGTTCTGTGCATGTCAACAACAACAAACTGAAGCGCCGATGCTTGTTCGTCGTGTCTGTGCATGCGCCGACTGACAACAGTTCCTCTGAGACCGAGGACAAATTCCATCAGGATTTATCTCAGCTGCTTCGAAGCGCACGTTTAACGGACGTGATGGTCATTGCTGGGGGATTTTAATGCCCAAGTTGGCTGTTTGGAGAATTCCGAAAGGCACATTGGAGGCCCATTAGCTATCCCAGCCGATCGTACCGATAATAACGATCGTCTCATTCAGCTGTGTTCTGACCACAGATTGTTTCTGACAAGAACAAGCTTCTGCAATAAGAAGCGTCATAAACTGACATGGCGTCCTCCTTTGTCTTCACAACGATGGACTCATACTGATCATATTGTGATTGGTCACCACTGGCGTGGATCCACTGAAGGTTGTCGTTCATTCTGGTCTACGCCTGTGGACTCAGATCGCGTTTTGATACGTGTTTGTTTCTGTTTACGTCTCGTCTGTGGTCGCACCAAAGTAAATGCCACGCGTCCCGCGCAGTTGCGTTTGGACGATAACCAACGACACAGTTTCCAGATGGAGCTGTCTACGCAGTTATCGATGCCGCCAGATGTTCAGGACCCAAATGAACGCTGGAAACGGATCAAAGAAGCTTTGTATACCGCTCTCAATGCCACAAAACACTCTGGTTCAAGTCGGTCTCACAAACAATGGATATCTCCGGCATCATTTGGTCTGTTGGATGCTCGCAGATCCGTCCTTCCGGATGCCGCACTCCATGAAGTGCGTAAATCCCTGAGACGCCAACCGACTAGGAATCTGAGAAATGACCGTGAGCAGTGTTGGGTTACGAAATGTAGGGAAGTGAAAAAGGCTGAGTATTTTGGCCATACTTGCAACCTCTGTCTTTTGATCAGATGTCCCGGTCCATGAAAGCCCAGTGTAAGTGAAGTAATTAAGGAATCCGACGGTTCACTGATTCGCTCTCAAGGGCGTCGTCTGGAGTGTTGGGTGGAGCACTTTAAGGAACAATTCAGTTGACCCACTTCAACGATGGACCTTCTAAATATAACTGCCAGCGAAACAGTGCCGCTGGATATCAGTCCTCCATCAGAGATGGAGGTTATGCGGGAGATCGGTTACTTGAAAAGGTATAAATCCGCTGGACCAGATGGGTTGTCTCCATCTTTTTTCAAGGATTTGTCGAAGCTTTGGTTCCAGAGTTACCAAAACTTCTTTGGGTAATCTGGGACAGTAAATAGATTCCCAGGGAATGGTGTGAATCGGTGATTGTGCCGATTTACAAGAAAGATGACAGGTTCTCTTGTGAAAATCAGAGACAAATTATCTTGGTGGGAATCGCGTCCAAACTGCTCCCCGGTCTTATTCTCCACCGAGTATCCAGTGCCCGTGAAATATGTACGCGTGAGAATCAAGCCGGTTTCAGACCAGGTCGTCATTTGACGCTCCTTTGGTTCTGGAAATAAACGCGTGGGCAGTGAAATTTTGAAGCTTGTTTGCACAGCCTTGTCTCGTCAGTCGAGCGATTCTTATTTCTTTTGTCCAACGGTTCTGGAGGCATGGCAATGTTCTTGATATATTAATCTCCAAACAGCAGCGGTGTTCATCCAACTTCTCTGACCCTATGTTTTATGCTGCCCCACTTTAGCGACGCAGAAAAATTCCTTGCTTCCGCGCAGGAATCCGAGTTATTATGGTCAGTCATTCCACCGGAAGCTAATTGGTCCAACTGGTGTCTGGTACCGTCCCTTCTGACTGGTTGGTGATACGGCCAACCAGTGTTGTTTTATTACATGCTTGCGCATGAGTTCCATCGAAGGGGTATGCCCCACAACCGAAAAGACCTACTGCTCTATTAGAGACTTGGAGCGGAGAATTAAATAAAGCCTTAGTAGGCCAGATGTGGTAAGGAGAAAAACGACAGTGGATTACTGTCTACCACCAATTTACTCGTTGATGACAGGGATTCGAGCCTCTAACCTCTGAGGTGGTAAGAAAACTTTCCAACCATTCGAACACCGCCGGT
The DNA here is from genome assembly GCA_948099385.1 of Fasciola hepatica. Taxonomy (NCBI): domain Eukaryota; kingdom Metazoa; phylum Platyhelminthes; class Trematoda; order Plagiorchiida; family Fasciolidae; genus Fasciola; species Fasciola hepatica. Next base: position 34,034 of record CANUEZ040000108.1, read on the forward strand.
CATCTTATCGGTCCACGTCGCTTTCCTGCTTTCCTGCAGTTCATGATTCCCTTGGTTCAAACTTTGACCTCGCTGCTTGAGTATCACGATTGTCGTGATGGCACTGGTCTACTAGGAAAGACAGGTTGCAGGTTGGCTACGAGGCAGCCAATATCCTCATAAACATGACCTATAAGAACCGCTTAACGCACTTCCTATTCAACACTTGTTTGAATCAGTTACGTTTGATGTGAATACATTGATGCGCACAGCATAACAGACGGTAAGTCAGGTTGCTATCTTTCAGCGGGAACCTCAATCGCAAAGTTGAAAAAAAAGTACAGAAAGAGTAAGGCTAGAACTACAAACAACATCAACTCTGCAAAAAAGTTTGTAAGTGCAAGAGTACCACTGATCGCGACATCTAACTATATACCAGAATGTACTTAACCACTGTGTGCAAACTTATGGGGTCCCATCTAGAAAGTCCAACACATCCTACATGACCAAGTTCACTGATTAGAGTTTCCAAACTTTTCTAATGCCATACACTACTTACTTTTATGCGGCTAGCACCTGCGAGAGGATGAGCCGTCTTCATGCGTGTCCCGAATGGCACCTGCCCATGAGCGGCGATTGGATGCGAGGCCTAAGCACAGGAAAATTTAGCTCTGCTTCCATTTGCGAACACCGTAGACAGACTGGAATCCTAATCCCACAACGTCCGATTTGATGGTACTGACCCATGTGTTCAGCTGTCCTCCGAGGCGACAGCACCATCCTGAGAGGCACAGGAACAGGAGGCACTTCTTTGAAATCTGTGTCCGGACGCCGTAAGACATGTCCAAACCACTGCAATCGTCGGCGTTGGAGGAACACTTACAGCTTTGCGATGTCAAAGCACCGTTGCCTTATCGTCTCGTTTGAAAGCTTTTCGTGCCGAGCCACCTCCAGTATCCGTCGTAGACATCAATGGTCAAACACTTCTAGCTTTCTGATGTCCTGGACGTATAGTGGCCACGTCTCGCAACCGTAGGTCAGTATTGGACGGATGGCGACCCGAAAGACACGGACTTTGGTCTGGAGGCTGATTTCGTTTCGCCCCCAGAGTACATTGCGAAACTGAAGAAACTTCATCTTTCGCTTAGTCGCTTGGAAGAATCGTGGAGCCCAAGTATTTGAGCGCTGGAACGTGTTTAATTTGCTTGCCGTTCAAGTATATCCGGAGAACGGACTGTGTAGTGTATGTCGAAAGGATCTTGGTCTTCGACGTATGATTCTCTAGTCCTGTGGATTTTTCAAAGGATTCTACGCGATTGACAATCGGCTGTAAGGCAGTTGGGCTTTCTTTGAGGATGACAATGCCGTCTGCGAATTCCAGATCGGCGAGGAAACCATCGGTACCCAACTGAATATCAGGGTAATCCGTGGGCGCCTGACGCATTATTCAATCGATGGTGTAGTTGAACAGCACTGACAACAAGGGGCAGTCTTGTCTAACACCGGGGTTGGGGGAGAAGTCACTGTACTCCTCTTCGTAGATGCGCATTCCCGCACACGTATTTGCGTAGTACGACCTCATGAGACTGAGAAGCTTCTGGGGCATTCCATCCGCTTGTGTTGTTGTGCATAACGATTCTCTGTCAACTGAGTCAAAGGCGGCCCGAAAATCAATAAAGCAATATGCACTCGGTTGCTGAAACTTTTACCGATGCTCTAGTACTCGGTGGAGGGTGAATATTCGGTCCACGCACCCTCTGCCACAGAGGAAGCCTCCTTGGTTGGGGCGTGTGTACGCATCCCGTATCGGTGAGAAGCGGTTCAACAAAAGCACGGAGAATATTTTAGCGGCTACATCGATTAAAATGATGACACGGTAGTTTGCGCACACAGTCTTGCTGCCTTTCTTTGGAAGAGGTAGTAAAATTGAAGTCTCCTAGTCCGCTGGGAATCTTTTTTTCAGATTGAGCAAAACAGGATTTGTAATGGCTTGAGCAGTGTCGAAAGACACGATTTATATCGCTCCGGTGCGATGCCATTTCCAGGAGACTTCCGGTTCTTCAGCTTGTGTATTACATCGGTGATATCATCTCGGCTTGGTGGGTTGTTATTCACATCACAGATCTTGCTCTGGGTGGCTGGGATTGGGTTCACGGAGTTTGCCGCGGGACAGTTTGGTAGACAACCGAAGTGTTAAGTTTATCACTGCAGCTTTTTGGTCTGCTCAGGAATGGACAGCTCGGCAGTATCGCGAAGGAGGTTCTACCGGATGTCGCTTACCGTATGCAGTGCGGATTAGACGGAAAAGTCTTGAGAAGCAACCGTAGTTAGCCGCCGTGGTGATTTCGGTTGTTGAGGTAGCTCTTGGACGGACGGGTGGTTTTTCGCCGGATATCACGGAAGTCTGGGTGATTATTTAGGTGAGCATCTCTAGCCTTTTCGGTTAACTGGAAAGTCGCCCCTCAGATCCAGTCCTTCGGTCGTCGTCGTGTAAAGCCCAGTTCATCTAAAGCAGATTGTTCGATCAATGCCTCAAGGCAAATTCACTGATTTTCCACTTGTACTTCTCCACCTATGAACGTGGTGACTAGATGGGAGGCAATAGTGTCTGAGACCACTTGGCGCTTTCTCGATAACCCTGGCGCTGCTGTTTATCCGCTTCGGGGCAGTTTTTGCGGCAACTGGCTCGGTGGATCTTGAAGTGTGTACGGATGCGGGTGTGGTTGGTGCTATTTTTGTTACCAGTCTCCGCGCTTCGGTAGGACCGGCAATCTTCAATCGAAGATGACCTGTGTGATCCTGTGAGAATGTAGTCGATCTGATGCGCTGTGTGGCCGTCATTAGAGTACCACGTTAGCAAGTGCTTCTTGGGATGTTGGAAGTGGGTTAGGCTGCTGAAATCTGCAAAGTTGACGAGACGTTCATCATTGCTACACTGCTGTCCGAGACCATATTTTCCCAAAACGTCTTTTTGCTTGGGTGGAGGCACCAGTGCGGGCGTTCTAGTCCCCGCAACCAGGAGAATGTCACGTTTCGGGAGGTTGTTTATCACTTCTTGTGGCCTGTTGTAGAACTTGTCCTTTGCCGCTTCTTCGATTGCAACTATCTGGATATGGACCGCAACAACCCATACGTTCAAGAGTGAGGCGCGAAAACCAGCTAGAACGATCCGCGGAGATATCGGGTTCCATGAAAGCAGTGTTTTGTTAGCTTTTTTAATGACAGATATCGCGACGTTGTGGAGACCAGAGCTGTCCGTGGGTCCACTGTGATAGAGGTGAGGTAACTGTCGTCTACTTTAGCAACCTTTATACACCGGGTGCCAGGATTCGGCAGCCGAACTTCGGAGAGATGTGCAATTTCGATGCGATAGTCATGTGGCATTCGCACGGTGATGACTTGGCTTCCGATGTCCAAGAGTGTTCTCACATTCCAGCAGGCAATTTGGGTGTGATTTCGCATCTTAAGGCCCCCGGCTAGCATGTTCGTCACCCCGGTCGCGGAGAGAACACGAGGCGCGTAGCATGCCGAGGACGCCGTAGCATAAGCGATGTGTGTTAGGGAACTTGTCATGAAGAATCTTGGGAATTAGCCATACACTAGCCACCTTTACTTATCTTTCAACCACTACCTGCATCAGCAGACACTGCGCACCGAAATGCTACGTTGGATATGTGTAACATATGCCCTAACCATCTCGGACTAGTGAGCCTCAGTTTTCTATTTATTACTTTGCGCTAAACCTCCGAATTGCTGATTTGACAAGTTCCTGAAATGACCGGAATGTTAAATGTTGCTGACCCCGGCGGGGGTCAACAGTGGACCTTCCAATATGGCCTGCAGAAAAACGATGCAGGCTACTCCTCCATCAAAAATGTAAGTTAGTTGAGAAGATACAAAGCTACTGGACCGTCTTTTCCAAAAATGGAAGCGAAACTTTAATATTAGAGTTAACAAAACTCCTCCAAGTAATTTGGTAAAGTGAGAAAACTCTTACATGATGGAGTGAATCGGTGATTGCGCCGGTTTACAAAGTACGAAAGTATCTTGCGGAAACCAAAAAAAATCAGCTTCGTGAGTATCACATCTAATCTGCTCGCCGGCGTTATTCTCCGCCTATCATCCGACGTCCATGAAACGCGTGAGAATCAAGCAGATTTTACACCGGGTCAACGCTGTATCGGTGACATCTTTACCTTACGGCAGATGTTAGAACATGTACATCTTCCGTAAAGCTCCATTTCTGAAAGCCACCTTCGACTCAGTTCTTCGGCGATGCCTCTCATCGAAGGATGCGCCAGATCACCTCTATTACATTGAGAAGTACATCGAATGAACTGTCATCACATACACAGAGAGCGCGTTCGGCTTTCTCCAACTTGTCATCTGTGGCGCCGGCATGATTTACGGTTAGCTATCAAGGGATCGAGTGTATACTGCGAGGGCTATATCTGCTCTTTCATACGCACAGAATCATAGTGGTTACGTGTAGAAAACACGTAAAGACTGTCGGTGTTTGAGCATCGATTTTTCTGCATTGATGCTCGAGTATGGTGGGAACACCGTATCACCAATGCTGAGGTTTTTTGTGGGGTGTTAGGAACTAGGGGGTCAGTGTTTGGAGAAAGCGTTTAGTGAGCAGACTTCTACAGTTGGGGCATGCATTACGCGTGCTCACTTATAGACTGTCTACGTACGATTTATTCTCCCTGGCAAATAACAGTTGGAAAAAAGATGGATGTCCTAAGCCCGTGTGGCAAAAAAGTGTGGGAACGTTTGTTGATTTTAAGGGAAATCCTGCTGTTAGTTCACTGTGGCAGATACCGTGTGTTAAAGTAATTTGGGCGAATAAACCATGTGATCCATGTGAGGAGTCAGCAGCCCTTCGGCCTGACCCCGCAGCCGTTGTCGAGGCACAAGCGCCACTAAAGCGAGAATGGGGTCACTGACGTTAAGGTTGGCTCCTAGCATTTGGATTATTTCACAAGGCTTCCGACTGCTCAGAAGTTTGGGTCCCGATACATTTGATACATTTGGATCTTACACCATACGTCACGTCCGGGTCGGGACTGGACGATATTGATTTTCCTGATTTTATTCGCACCACTTCTCTTTTACGGAGCGAAAATATCTTAAGATGGATATCGCAGTTGAAACAGCAATGGTTATAAGTTTAGAACTAGGAAAACAATTCAGCGGGGCAAATGAAAAACCTCGTCGAATTTCTGGGAGTGATTCAGCCTTCTTAACAATAGGTTTCAAGAGCTCTCAGATAGCAAGATTACGAGACCCGAAATAAATAAACCAAATAAAAATGGTGTATCAGGAATAAAACTCTTCATAGAGTTATTACGAGAAATGTCTTACGTCATCTATCATTGGAACTTTAGGCGGATTGAATTTCTCATGATATGTTCGACCACTGGCCTGGTGAAACAGGCGACCACAAATTCTCTCCTCAAGTACTTTGTCGTCCACCTTGAATTCCACTGCCGCCGCAATTTTCTGTCTCTTTCTACGAAGAAGCTGATCCAACTAGGAGGGATAGACGATGAAAGAGTCGCCTACTTTTTCTGCTTGTTCTTGCGTTCGAGGAAAGCCGTCCAGCAGAAATCCCCGGCGGCATTCCGGTTTGGTTATGTGCTTGTCAATAAGTTCACACACTACGTCATCCGGCACAAGCTGACCGCTAGCCAATGTATCCTTCACCTTCTTTCCGAGCGGTGAGCCAGAAGCAACAGCAGCACGTAACATATCACCTAAACGGATTAAAGAAAGATTGTACTGGGGACCACGTACCTGTGGATAAATGACACAATCTAAAGTTATCGGCTATCAATGTGGCCTAGGCGCTATTGAGAAATTTAGGAAATGATTTTTACCTGTGTTCCTTTTCCACTTCCTGGAGGACCGATAAAAACGAAGTTACTCTGGGTATGCAAGAAACTGATTCTATCCCAAAATGAACGAATCCAGTCCATTGTCTGAAATGAAAATGAAAAAACTGACAAGTGTTTCTTTATAGCTTTAAAATATGACACCTGATGTATTATATATATATATATATATATATATATATATATATATATATATATATATATATATATATATATATATATATATATATATATATATATATATATATATATATAGTGTAAATGTTCGCTCGTTCAAAATCTAAGATCTCCGAAAGTTCTTCGTCGACTGCTTTGAAATTTTGACAACGCAGCACTCGAGTGCGCGCGTCGTCAGAGACCTCCTGTACTTTCCGTATTTTTCTGTTATCAACAATGCGGCGATAACAACTTCTCCCGATCCAGCTTCCTCGCCTGGTTTAATCACAAACGGCGCATCATGCACGCAGGCGTTCACACAGGACACTGCTCTCATGATGTGTTGTCCTCACATGCATGATCATCGATGTATGCTTCGTGGTTATTGACGCACGCAAGCACATATACAAACACCCACTGATTCATCCCACGGACAAATTTGCCTAGGTACTGACTAACGCACGCACGCAAGCACGCTCGTGTCCACGTTTTTTTGTTCTCTCGCCATGCAATCACACATAAATCCACTCCACAATCTGGCATCTGTTCCATGAATACATATACATAGTCCCAGGCGCAGACACGCACATCCGTAGACCTTGAACTGTGACTATGCCAACAAATCAGCTTCGAGTATCCCACTTTATGCTCATCTGCCCGTCATTCGCACTAGTACATTGGAAAATATCATGCACGCGGTTTGATCTGTACGTTATTCATAAACCTGGAAACAAGTGGCTGAACGTTTTTTGTTTATTTATTAACGCTTATCAGTTACAATACCGTATTCCGATTAACAAAGCTTACTGACCGTGCGTCTGTCATTATATAGATATCGCACCCATGACAAGTACAAACGTATTTTGAAAAACACCAGCTCCGTTGGACATCAAAGCAACACACGCCACACTAATGCTTCCGATTCAAGACTTCCCAATATTCAAAACGATCATCATAATCATGATTGGCTGAATGAAAAAACTATTACTGCAGTGAATAACAAAGATGTCTACGAACTAAAAATTATTCAGTCTATCACTCAAAGCGCGGCAGTCAAATACAAGTCCGTCGACACTGTTTTGAAGGCAGATGATGCGGTTACTTATACAACATAATTTCTGAATTCACCCGATCTGCCAGGTATACCACCGGACGTTTTTAGTTCCAGTTTATTCAACCATTAACCTCGTACTTCTGTGCTCTGGTTTTGGTTGCTATCTTCCAGAATCGTCCAGTAAAAGGCAAAAGGAATAGAAGCATAGTGATAAAGATCCAAAAAGTCGAAATATCAAGGGGAAACCAAGACGACAGGGAGAGTCCGAATGCAACTACGCCGGTGACCGCGACACCTAGCCATATAACTTGGTTTCCAACCATTTAGTAGGCGGATCACGTGGACCCCAACCTGAAAGTCTGTCACGTCCTACGTGGCCAAGTCCACTGGTCAAGGTTTCCATACCTTTTTGCCATATCATGGACTGACCATCTCGACCTACCTTCCAATCATCACCTGTCTCAGAGAACAGCGCACACCGAGGAAGTCCATCGGTGGGCATGCGTAACACATGTCCCAACCACTTTAACCTGTTTAGATTCATTACTTGATCCAGAGACTGACCACTGGTTCCCAACACCTTACGCCTAACCTCAGCATTGCTGATAAGACGTTCCCACCACACTCGGGCAATGCTACGGAAAAGTCGCTGCTCGAACACCGACAGTCTTTGCCTATCTTCTACCCTCGACGGCCATGTTTCTGAACCGTATAAAAGAACGGACCTAACCACCTTTTCTGGACGATGCCGGAAGGTAGCAACCAATACAGAACACAGAAGTGCGAGTTTATTGGTTGAATAAACTGAACTGAACTGAACCGTAGTGTACACTCTACTCTTAACAGACAATCGGATGTCACGCTAACACCACAGATGATGGAGGTTGGCGAAAACAAAACGCACCTTCCGTATACGCGATGACACTTCATCCGTTACCTTCCCACCTGGTGAGATGTAACTGCCCAGGTAAAAAAATTTATCCACTTCAGTTTGAGTTTTCCATGCCAAGAAGATGTTTGGTGTTGAGCCAACCCAGTCCTGCAACAGCATTTTACACTTTGAAGGTGCAAAACGCACACCAAACATTGCCACATTATTAGTAAGACTATCTAAAAGGGCTTGCAACTTACCTGGATCTTCACTCAGAAGAACAATATCGTCCGCGTATTCCAAGTCGGAGAGTTTATTGCCTGAGCAAAGATCCATGCCGCTATTCTCAGACGAGGATAGAGCCATCTCAAGAATCGATTTAATTGAAAGACTGAAGAGAAAGGGCGAAAGAGGGAAACCCTGACGAACACCACTTCTCGTGGTGAACTGGGATGAAGGATCGCCGTAAGCATAAACCCGGCTTCGGCCGTTTGCATACAAGCATTGGAAAAGAGAAATAAACTTCTCTGATACACCCTTTAATGAGAGGCAGCGTCAGACAACTGAGCGGTCGACTGAATCGAACGCCGCTTTCAGATCAAGAAAGACACAGATAGTGGGCCTACGGAAGATGTGTTTGTGCTCTAAGGTTTGCCGAAGAGCAAAGATGTGGTCGATACAACCACGACCTGGTCTGAAACCGGCTTGATTCTCACGCGTACATATTTCGCGGGCACTGGATACTCGGTGGAGAATAAGACCGGGGAGCAGTTTGGACGCGATTCCCACCAAGATAATTTGTCTCTGATTTTCACAAGAGAACCTGTCATCTTTCTTGTAAATCGGCACAATCACCGATTCACACCATTCCCTGGGAATCTATTTACTGTCCCAGATTACCCAAAGAAGTTTTGGTAACTCTGGAACCAAAGCTTCGACAAATCCTTGAAAAAAGATGGAGACAACCCATCTGGTCCAGCGGATTTATACCTTTTCAAGTAACCGATCTCCCGCATAACCTCCATCTCTGATGGAGGACTGATATCCAGCGGCACTGTTTCGCTGGCAGTTATATTTAGAAGGTCCATCGTTGAAGTGGGTCAACTGAATTGTTCCTTAAAGTGCTCCACCCAACACTCCAGACGACGCCCTTGAGAGCGAATCAGTGAACCGTCGGATTCCTTAATTACTTCACTTACACTGGGCTTTCATGGACCGGGACATCTGATCAAAAGACAGAGGTTGCAAGTATGGCCAAAATACTCAGCCTTTTTCACTTCCCTACATTTCGTAACCCAACACTGCTCACGGTCATTTCTCAGATTCCTAGTCGGTTGGCGTCTCAGGGATTTACGCACTTCATGGAGTGCGGCATCCGGAGGGACGGATCTGCGAGCATCCAACAGACCAAATGATGCCGGAGATATCCATTGTTTGTGAGACCGACTTGAACCAGAGTGTTTTGTGGCATTGAGAGCGGTATACAAAGCTTCTTTGATCCGTTTCCAGCGTTCATTTGGGTCCTGAACATCTGGCGGCATCGATAACTGCGTAGACAGCTCCATCTGGAAACTGTGTCGTTGGTTATCGTCCAAACGCAACTGCGCGGGACGCGTGGCATTTACTTTGGTGCGACCACAGACGAGACGTAAACAGAAACAAACACGTATCAAAACGCGATCTGAGTCCACAGGCGTAGACCAGAATGAACGACAACCTTCAGTGGATCCACGCCAGTGGTGACCAATCACAATATGATCAGTATGAGTCCATCGTTGTGAAGACGAAGGAGGACGCCATGTCAGTTTATGACGCTTCTTATTGCAGAAGCTTGTTCTTGTCAGAAACAATCTGTGGTCAGAACACAGCTGAATGAGACGATCGTTATTATCGGTACGATCGGCTGGGATAGCTAATGGGCCTCCAATGTGCCTTTCGGAATTCTCCAAACAGCCAACTTGGGCATTAAAATCCCCCAGCAATGACCATCACGTCCGTTAAACGTGCGCTTCGAAGCAGCTGAGATAAATCCTGATGGAATTTGTCCTCGGTCTCAGAGGAACTGTTGTCAGTCGGCGCATGCACAGACACGACGAACAAGCATCGGCGCTTCAGTTTGTTGTTGTTGACATGCACAGAACTGTCCAACAGAATTGTACACAAACAACTGCTGACTGGAATCCAGTCCAGCAGTGCAATCTCAGCCTTCATGCTCAAAGCAATCGCAAGACCAGCTTGACCACGAGCACTAGATACCGAATCACCCGACACGCGAAGAGTGAAGTGAGAGACTAATGTTGTATCTGGGGTGCGAAGGGGTATCACAGAAGTGGGGTGTTGTATGCGCGTTTCGGAAACAGCATACATATATTTTAAAAGTTAGGAGTTCCATCGAGGGCAGTCTTCGGCCCTATCCGACATAGTGCGCGGACGTTGAAGGCAGCTAAGTGAAGTGAACATTTAGGTTTAAGAAGCGCATTCAATTTATACTCGACTCCTGAACTACTGCTTTCATCAGAGCCACAATTACCCGTGGCGCTTCGTACTGATCTTAAACTAAAGGAGGGAAAATTGATAAGGCCCTTTACAGGAAAGATGGTGGGAATTTCTGGGCAGATCATACTTCGCGGCTACCTACACCGCAGAAGGGGTTTTTCTTTGGGAACCCTAACCGGAACCTTTGACTCCAAAGTCTGACCAAAATATGCAGTGGGGCGTTATCCTAGCACGGGAACGTGACCGAAGAACCCGTGAAGGAACTTCTTCTGATCTCTCACGTGAAATCTGATTACTGCATGCGTTTTGTCTTGTCTTCGCTGTTGCTTTCTTATCGATCCGGTTTTCGCATTCAGTCCTTAGCCCCATGCACCCAATAGAGCAAGCAGAAAGTGGACGGGGCAGAATCCTTTGGGCTGATGGCTGCCCAGCTTGGGCGGGCGATAGCTGTCCAATGAAGTGCGATGACTTCTCCCACCGTCGAGAGAAACCCTAGGTACACCACTCCATCTGGTGGAGATTTTTAGACGGATAAGCTGTTTCTCTTGGTGTTTATTCGCTGGAGTGTCCTCTCCTTAGGGGCATAGTGGTTAGAACCAGATGTTACCCATCAGTGGGTTGAGAGACTGGACTTTGTGTGGCCTCTGCCCATTGACCTGTCAGGCATGATTGCATCTTCGGCCTAAGGAAGCAATCGTGCACAGCTCTTTGGGTCATGGAGGCACGCAAGTCATCACACCACGCCAAGGTGCAGTCTCGTCGTGACACAAGACACAGTTTTGATGGAGGGAGTGGAACGTGTTACGAACTCTTGTAACCAACACCGCTTTTCTATTAAACGCTTGTGAAAGATTGCAATGGAAGGGGTATACATCCCATAACAACAAAGACCAACTGCACTATTAGGGATAACCAGTAACCAGACGCAGAGACTTGGAATAGAGTACCATACAAGGTCCCAATCCGTCAGGTGTGGTAACGGGCCGGACGACAGTGGATTACTTCGAGCAGGGCCGCCGGATGTGCTGAACGCAGCGCTCTTCCGTGGGGGCTGCACATACACGATCTGCAAAGACATAGAGAGAATGGAAACCCGATGAGCCGAAGCCCAGTAAGTGTATAAACAGGTACCAACACTTACATCAGAGAATATGGGAATGGCGGTCTCTGCCAATGCGTTACAACAGCTCACTACACAGCTATAACATGCAAGTAGCAGTGATCTTCCGCCGGGGGGGGGGGTTGTTTAGTTCAGTTCAGTTCAGTTTGCACAGGACTTGGTGTGGCTAGAGCCAATCGTGTGTCCAAATAGTTGCGTTGTCGGCGCGTTTCCGTAGCTCCCAACACTGCGTGATTTTATTTTTCTGGAAGACAGTATCAGCCCGGGCAGAGAAAGGTGGGAACAATGAGTAAATTGCGTCTGACCCTAAAAACTGCTTAACATAACTCGGGGTATACTGCCACTCAACATAGGTCTACTGCTTTCTTAAATGCCTTCACTGTTTTGGTATTTATAACCTCCTCCGGGAGCTTATTCCAATAAGGCACCACTCTATTTGAGGAGTACTTCGCCCTAATTTGAAGCCTCGAACGCTTCCTTAGTAATATAAGGCTATGCCCCGTGTCCCTCTCTCAGGGATCGGAGAGAAAAGGTCTTCTCCACTTACTCCTGACAGTCCCTTAATTACCTTGAAGGTTTTTATCAAATCCCCGCGAGTGCTCCACCTTTTCATCGAGAACAGATCTAGGGCACGGAGACGCTCTGCTCTGGTGGCTAGACCTTGCAATTTCTCCAGACAGTCTATATCCTTCTGAGCGTGTTCGATTTGCAAAAGCACAACAGAAGGAAAAACTCCATGAGCCGAAGCTCAGTAAGTGTATCAACGGCACCAACACTCACATTACTCGAACAACAATATGGCGGCTCACAACCTGACCATTACGCAACAGACCCGGAGTAACGAAACGGTAACGGCACACCGACCGGAAAAACACAGGTCAGATCAGGTCAGATCAGTTCAGTTCAGTTCATTTTGCACAGGACAGATAATGGCCACGTCCAAAGTAGCGTCCGGACTAAGACCAGAAAAGCCGTTCTTTACCGTGAACACTTCTGCAAGATCCCCTCGACGTCTCCCGCTTTCCAACGAGAAAAAATTCAGATCACAGAGTCTCTGCTCGTACTTCTCGCCTGTCTGCCCTTCATCCGTTCGCATAGCGAGACGTTGAGCTTTTTCTAAACAGGCGGTGTCCTTTTTGTAGAAGGGTGACCAAATCTGCACGCTACCTTCCAAATGAGGTCGTGCTATAGCCATGTAAGTGGGCACGAACACTTCCTGCTGCCGGTAAGACAGTGCTGACCTCAGTCAAAGGAGCTCACCACGAGCACTCTGTGCAGCAGCGTTGCTCTGATCCGACCATTTAAAGTCACTTCTAATGGTGACTCCAAAGTCTTTAGTTCTACTAACTGCTGCTATGTTGGACAGCCCATGGTCTTGCTCGACATTCAGGCCATCTGTTGTCGTTGACAACAAATGGCTTTTTCCAGAGTTCACGACGGTGCCTTTATCCCGGCCCAAGTCCATCCTACCCTCAGATCCAACAATTCTCACATCGTCCTCAAAAATAAAGCTACGCGACTGAAGGTTGGATGCGAGGTTGTTTTAAACAAGGAGAATAGCGCCGGGCCTGGGACCGATCCCTGAGGTCCACCACTGATGAGGTTCGCCAAACTAGGGCACCCGACCACTGCTTTGGCGTGAAACGTCCTGTGGGAGAGAAGGTCCCTTCTAGACCGAACGTCTCCATCCTGCACAGCAGAAGACCATGATTAACGGAGTAGAAAGCCTTTCTAAAGTCGAGGTAGCATACCTCAACTCGCTTGTCCTCATTCAGTCGTCCAGTTGCTTCATCCAGAAAGCAGGAAGGGATTGGTCAGACAGGGTCTACTCCTTAGTAATCCGTGCTGGGCTGAATTTAGCATGAAGTGCTCCAGTAAGTGCCGAGAGATGTGGGCACGGATGATCTTCTGAAGGACTTTACGTAGGAGGCCAGTTAGGCTTACCGGTCTGTAGTTATCCACAACCGACTTGGGTCCACTCTAGTGTATCGTCATCGGGGCCTCGGTTTCTCAGTCCCGAGGCGGCTTACTTTGGACCTGTACAACCCGCGTACTGGAAGAGCTATGATATCCGCTCACGGCTTGCTGATAGCTGGGTGGATGCTTTCTGGACCCACTGACTTGTGGCTGTTTAATTCCTATAGGTATTTAAGCACTATTTCCTCTAAGAGATTTAGCGCGTTTAGCTGCGGGAGGGGATGCATCAGTGCCAAAACGGCTCGTATCGCGTTATCTATCCTATACACGCTAACAAGATGTTCCCCCAGGGCGATTGCTTTGCTCTGGTCATCAGTGACAATGCCGTGGTCCCTATGGGGTAGTTGACCTATGGCTTCCTTTGTTGAGCCTTTCGACTGCATATATCTATAGAGTTTTTCGGCCGCTGTCGCAGAAGGCCCACAGTCTCTTTTCTAAGCTTTGTATGCAGGTTCCAGGCTAGCCGACTGCCGGAAGCTTTGTATTGGTTCCGGCTGCTGTTTCTACCTATGGTGGCCTTAGCTATTGCCGTCTTCCACCACACTGGTTTGCCCTCCACATCCTTTCGCTTCAAGGGTACAAACTCTTCCTGGAGGTCAGTCAAGTACCTCTTGGTGACCTGCCAGCGCTCCACGACATTAACCTCACCTACCGTGTCCCACGTCAGCCCCATAGCCCTATTGCGAAGCCTATCTATGTCCATACCACCGAACTTCTTACCCAGCCTTGAAGGTGCTTTGGGTTGCCGCAAGCATACGGTGATTTTGGCACACATGTGGCCACCCTTGCCCAGCGGCGTGCAGTAAGGCAGTTCAGACACATCGTTGAGGAGGCTTATTATTGCTAGATCCAGAAAGAGTGGAACTCTTTCAGCCCAATATCTGGTATTTCCCTAGTATGCTGGTACAGCTCATTGGCATGTAGCCATTCTAAGTAGGTTTCCTCCTCCGGTCCCGGCAAGCAGACTTCAACGGTCCAGTCAATGTGCGGAAGATTGAATTCCCCCACTATGAGGGTCCTTTGTGCATCCTTCACTGGTTCAGTCCGGGTACTCAGTGGGCAAACAATCTTATCCCGGTTTGTACTTGGTGCCCAGTAGTCACAGCCAACGTTAGCCCTCCTGCCTGAAGGGATGGTCGTAACTGCGCAAAACTGGACTTTCCGAGAGCACATCTTGGTCTGAGGCTGAAAAAGGTTTGTACCTGGCCTAATGAGGATGGCTACCACTCCTCCAAGGCCATCGTGTTCTCTTTCCCACCTGCCGATTGCAAAGCCGTTACTTATTAGCCCCGACACATGGTCTTCTGTGGAAAGCCATGTTTCGTAACGGCAACTACTGACACTTTGTGCTCCCCAGCAGTTTTGGCGAGTTCCATCCACTTGTTTCTAATACTTCTCACTTTAGTATATAACACCACCGCGTTTGCTCCATCACTTAGGTGTCTCTTATGGTTTACTCCTGCCTGGTTCTCGGGCGCAACCACTGGGATGATGGCGAGTTTTTGCATCGGTCGTCCCCATTGGTGTGCATGACGCCGGCTGACGATCTAGGACTTGCGACGATTCCCAGCCTATCTCTATAGGACTCGTCATAACTTCCAGACGGGAAAGGGTCATGCTGTCGTCAGCCTTCGGACAGCACTGCCAATTTTCATCTTCCAGCATTTCTTCAGTTACAACCACTTCCGACCCCGGACGAGGCTTCTATACTGCTGCTAGGCCCGGAGCCCGAGATCCCAGTACGGCATTCCGCTGAAATTTGTGGTTTCTCACCGGTGCCCTGGCGGGCGTTGCCAGATTTTCACCCGGTGCTAGACCGCCAGGCCTTATCTCTACTCGCCTGATTCAATATGAGATCAGAGTAGAGGACTAGCGGCCAACGCCAGTGGCAGTACAGTTTCTTTTACACGTGATCCCACAGGTTTCAGTGTGCCGCTGCTTTCTTTGACTCGGTAGCTTGGACCAGGATACATCAAGATAGCTTTCCGAGAGAGTGGTCTTCACTCCGCAGCCCTCAGGATTAGAGGCCGATGGATATCTCCCGGGTAAGCCCACTTACTACAGCCCTAGGATGTGGCCTCAAGAAAGGGAATCACACCACCTGTCAGTTAGAAAGTCGTCTAGTTTTCGCTTGAAGGCCGAATCGTGCTCAGTACGAACGTTTAAGCAATGCGTAGCCAAATTCGCAACGGATCCCGAAATCAAAAGACGATTATCCGTGATATTCTACGATACTAGATTATTATATGAACAGTGACATGAAAAATATATAAACCTCAATAATACGATCACAGGGACTCAACAACGAGAAACCGATTAGCAGCGTGTGAGCAAACAGCACGTGCGTCACGCAGGTCCTGAACAAAGATGTGCCAAAGTAGCTCTCTGAGCGCGAACAAACAACAACTGGCCCACAGAAACAACCAGTTCGTAAAGACAAGTCAATAGTGTAGCAAATGAGTGATTTTAGGAAAAACACTGAATCGCGAGGGACAAAGGGGGATTTTCCACGACCGGCTGTTACACCGTCCACCAAAATCCTCCTGGATCCTTGGCCGAGTCAAGGGTTCGGTATAAAGGTACTGGTTCTTTCTACCTGCCTAGGCCCTGCTGTCAGTGCGCGCGTCTAATGCTCGTCGTCAACGTTCTACTAATGGTCGCACCTAACCCACTGGCTACATAGACGTGAGGCTAGTCTACATCTTCCACAAGACCAAATGGCCGATGGCGGGCGTGAAGGGGCCACATAAATGCTGTCCTTGTAAAGGGCCGTCCTGTCCTGGATGTATGTGCTTGAGTGAGTGTGTGTGATTTTGTGTGTGCCGGGGTGTGCAATGGAATCACAGGTATGACTACACATCAAAGGGGGACTTTCTGCAATGTCAACAAAAGACTGTGTGGCAAGGAAACGGGTAAAATGTAGCATGTTTGTGTAGCCTAAGCTCCGCCACTTCTACATATGCAAGGGGCATTCGGTAACGTCAACAAAAGGCAAACAACAAACACTGTCACACGTTTGATGGGGTTACGGGGTGTAGAGTGCGTCGGGCATGTGTGTATGTGTCGGGATGTACAATGGGATCGCATTCATCACCACATATCAGAAAGAACCTTCTGTAATGTCAACGAAAGACCGTGAGCACTGTAACGTGTTTGACGGAGACCGTGTGGTGTATAGGGTGTAGTTTTATCCACCTCGATGACTGGTGTGAAAAGGTCTACTGGGCCTCAGAGTTATCAGCTCCTCCACCTTCGCTCTCGAGTAGGTTAATACTGCGTACGTCACGAATGAGCACTCCGTTAGCTGTCTTCACCTTCACAGTTCTTATCATTCCGTCAGTGCTTTTGATGGTTTCCGTAACTACTCCCAAAGACCAAGTGCTGAAATGTGCGCTTTAGTCGGAGATCATACACACATCCCCAACTTTGAACGGTCTTGTTTTGGCCAGCCACTTCTGACGAGTCTGCAGAGTCGGTAGGTACTCCCGCAGCCATCGCCTCCAGAAGACCTTGGCCAGAAAATTCGCTTGCTTCCATCCGTGGGGGTAGCTCCCGCGAGGGTTTACCGGCCCTTGGAAACCCTCGTCAATAAGTCGTTCGGGGTGAGCGCAAGGTGTGTGGGGTCGCCGTTCATTACTGGAACCAGGGGGCGGTTGTTCAGAATTCTCTCCACCTCAGTCATGACGGTGTTCAGCGTCTCGTCGTCGGGCGGCTGCCTCTCCATGATTGACAGCAATATCCGTCTGGCGGACCGGATCATGCTTTCCCATATGCCGCCTCGGCGGCTGGCCTGTGGGGGGTTGAAATGCCATCGTATGCCGTAGGCCACAGTTTGATCCTGCAGTTCGTCCTTGTTTATGTTCTTGTGCCAACGCTGCAATTCCCGACGAGCGCCCACAAAGTTCGATCCATTACCTGAGTATATATCGGCCGGTACGCCTCGTCGGTTGATAAATCTTTGCAAGGCCCATAGGAAAGAATCGGTCGTCATCGAATGTGCGACTTCTAGGTGTACCGCTAGTGACTTCATGCACGTCGTGATACATCCATATCACTTTTCTAATCTTTTCCCGCACTTGATCCACAAGGGCCCGAAATAGTCCAACCCGGTGTCGCTGAACGGCCACCAGCCTGCAGTCACCCTGCATTCTGGTAGTGGGGTCATTTGTTATTTGCCCGCAGTGGCATTGCGTCTCCTAAGTTGCACACACCGTCGGATTACGCGTTTTACAGTCTCTCGTACTCTCAACGAGCAAAGGCGCTTTCGGATGGCGCTCGTCACGTGACATTCCCCGGCATGTCCCTCCACGGCGTGGACGTATTGAATCATTAGCTATACTACAGATTGTCTCGCAGGCAGCAGTATAGGATACTGTATGTCGAAGCTCAGGTGGGCTTTGATCAGCCTACCATCCACCCGCTGCAGTCTGTCGATGAGTTTGGGGTTTAGACGCCTCAGTTCGCCTCTTGAAGGTGGTATGTCTTTATTGGTCGGTCCAACTTCTTCCGCCCTCTCGAGTTCTCGGGCGAAAGCCTCGCCTTGTATCGCTCGGAAAATATCGTACTCTGCAGCTTGTAGCTCATCGGGACTTATCGGGCCGACCCGTATCCGGCCTGAGGGCCGTAGCCCTTTCATGACTAGTAAATTTCCCTCGAACCTGGCTAACCAAACTAGCGAACGAAGCGTCTTCATCCAGGAAGAAAACCTGACCAGTCGCGATAGAATGGATGTCTCTTCGACGACGTTGGCCGCTATCACTACGCCTTTGATTTCCAGTTCTACTTCCGTAGGGGTTTTTAATTCGGACACGGGCCAGTCCTGTTCGGGCAAGTGCAGGAAGTTTGGCCCTCTCGTCCACGTGTCTGGTTGCCAGAAGTTGGTCGCACCTCGGGAGTACAGATCGGCCGGATTATCGTCAGACCTGAAATGCTTCTACTGGTTCATGGCTGATTCACCGTGGATATTCGTGAGTCGGTTAGCAACGAAAGTACTAAACCGGCTCCGGACATTGTTGATATAGTAAAGTACTACCGTTGAATCCGTCCAAAAGCTGGCCGACCAAATGTAGAGGTCAAAACATCTCTTCACAGCTTGCACCGCCCTGACTACCAACACGGCTGCGCTGAGTTCAAGGCGTGGGATTGAGACCGACTTCAGTGGAGCAACGCGGGCTTTGGCGAACAGGATCCTCGTAGTGTATTGTCCATCGGCTGCGCACCATCGTCCGTGCCCCACAGCTCCATAACCGACTTCGGATGCATCGGAAAAGACATGTAGTTCTCCAGTCCGCGTCGTATGGCCAGGAGTCAAACACCGTGGGATCCTTATGTCCCCTAATTTCTTCAAGGTGTTCAAACATTCTTCACCGTCCAGCCGGTCCCCTCCGTCCAGCGACTGGTCCCAATCAACTTTCTTACAGCACAGCCGCTGCAGCAAGATCTTTCCAGGTAGCAGCCATGGTGAGACGAAACCGAGCGGGTCGAGCAAACTTGAGACAGCATATAGTATACCACGACGGGTTATTGGCAGCTCGGGAACGTTTAGTTCGAAAACGAAATCGTCCGTTTCCGCGTCCCATTGTATCCCCAAGGTGCGCTCGATAGGAAGTGGAGAGCCGTCCAAATCTCTTACCCTTTCGGCCTTTTCGTGATACGGGATGACCTTCAGCACTTCCGAAGCGTTCGACATCCATTTAGTTAGATGGAAGCCGCCCTCTTCCAGCAATCTCGTCAGACCCCTGAGCTGCTCTAGAGCTGATTCCACATCATCGAATGACCCAAGGTAGTCGTCGACGTAGAAGTTCCTGCTGACGCTTTCTACCACCGTCCGATGGACTAGATCACCATGTTTGTTCGCTGATTCCCGAAGGGCGTGGTTCGCACAAAATGGTAACGATTTGCCTCCGAAGGGGTGGAAGGCCATCTTATAATTCACCACTGCGTTGTCCCTGTCGCTTTCCTCCCACCACAGGAGACGCATCGCATCTCGTTCTCCTACCGGAATCTTCACCTGATGAAACATTTCCCTAGTGTCTGCAGACAGAGCCACTTTACCCACTCTGAAACGGCACAAAACGTCGATAAGTGGTGTAGTCCAGTCAGGCCCTTGTAGTAAGCGATCGTTTAACGACTTGCCCTGGAACTTGGCCGCACAGTTGAAAACCACCCGCAGTTTATTGGGTTTCTTAGGGTTGATAACCGGGTGATGAGGTAAATACCAGATACCCCTTTTGCCCTCGGTGTTAACAGGCACCCTTTCAACGTAACCGAGGGTCTCGTTTCGCTTCATCAAATCCGCGTATCGTTCCCACAGATTCTGGTCTCGAATGAAGCGTTCTTTTAGTCGTAGTAATCGTTGGAGAACATAATTTCTGTTGTCAGTCCACGGGTCGTCCGGTGTGCGCCATGGGAGGGGAACCTCGAACTGTTTTTTGAGGCCTCTTGTGCCTTGCCGTACCGTTTGTAGAGCGAAGTGATCCTCTTGAGACAACGATGGTCTTTCGTCTCCAATGTCATGAAACTCCTCTTCATACAGCCGCTGCAGATAGTACTCTGTGCGGTCCGTTACGGCGGATAAGTAATTCACGGAACAACGTACCCCTACCGGACCGTATAACATCCATCCCAGAGCCGTGCATACGGCATAAGATGCCTGGCGGTCGGCCACTCTCTGGTCAGCTACTCAATGCGCCTCTGGCACGTCGCAGCCGATGAAGAGATCCACTTCATCTTCCCAGTCTACAACGGTTACATCCTGCAGGTGGGGCCACCGAGTCAAGATTGCGTTCACCGACCTTGGTGCTCGCATGGAGAGATCAGCTAACGTGAACGCCTCCGTTGGTTCAATTTGCTCGTTAGTGTCTAGGGAGATGAGTTGCAGCCTCAATCTACCGGCAGTCATTACCTGTGTTCCGCCAACCGTGCTCACTGCCAACGACGTCGCACCTTTAGCGAGTTGGTGTTTGTCGGCAAACCGCTCTTTCACTAGAGTAGTGTCGGATCCGCTATCGAAGAAAGCCAACGCTTTGATAACCCTAGTTGGGGTCACTACTCCCACAGCCACTACGCCTAAACGCACCGGTTTACTGGCAGATCGTGACGTTGTACAAATAACACTGGGTTTGGTACTCGTCTCGTGTAAGGTTACTCTCGCCTGATGCAGCAGCCGATGGTGTCTGCCCGTGCAGCCCTCGTAACCACATCTGTTCCCTGTCCTACAGGCTGCTGCCCGGTGCGTGGTGTTGAGACAAATAAAACACGCACCTGCAATCCTCGCCATTCCCCACCGTTCGTCTATTGTGGCTTTGCCGAACTTGGGGCATTCTGGTAGGCCATGGCTAGTAACACAGGATCTGCAATTGGGTTGCTCAGTAGAGTCGCGTGGAATGGCATGTGTATTGGTCCAAGGCTGGTATTTTGGATGTTCCCGTGCAGGGGTTTGGACTTAGCTAGTACTGGGCTTGTTTGCCCGGTTGCTGTCCCGGATAAGTCGGCCGAACCTTCTGTCAGCTATCTTGGTTTTCCTGTCCAAGTATTCGGTCAGGTCTTCGAAGTTAGCTTCCCTGTCGCTTCGGCTTATCCGTTCTGCTTCTTCCGCCCACCGACCCTGTAGTTCGGGAGAAAGATGACGGACTATGTTTTCCAAAGTGTGCATGGCATCTAGGTCAGCCCTGTAACCTAAATGGTCGAGGGCTATTGGGCAGTTTTGCATCTTAATCACCAGGTCGGCCATTGTGTAGACGTCACCCTTGGTTCTCTTTGCCTCTACCATCACGCCCTCTATTAGGTTACGGGCTACTTCGAAAGGTTGGCCAAACAAGTTCCTTAGAATCTTCCTTGCTCTTGTGTAGCCTTGTTCCGGGTCGAGCATGGTACACCCCTCAATAGCTTCTCTTGCTCGGCCTCGACAGTAGTGAGTAAGGTGGAGAAGCCTTTGCCCAGGGTCGGTTACCTTATTTTCAACGACGTCTCGAACTGCTTGACAAAATTGCAGTATTGCTCAGCTCGCCCGTCGACAACTGTTAGTTCCACTCTAGGCAGATCGATCGATGGTGGTTTGTAGTCGGCGACCGGCATGGGGTTCGCTATTTTATTGCACCCTGATCTATCGGAAGTGTCGAAGTCGCTGGACTCGTGCTCTCGCTCTTTCTGTGTACACTTCTTCTCTGCTTCCTGCGCCTGTAGTCTAGCCGATAGTAACTGTTGTTCTAGGTCTAGTATTCTCAGCCTATATAAACCAACATCCTTACGATCAATATTGCTCTTATTAACACATGAACTGGCACTGACAGGACTAGGCAATCTAACATTAACTAAAGAATCAAAGGTACTCAAAACCTCCCCAGAAACTTGTCGTATTAATTCCTGTCCGGATTCCAATGTTTTCGATCCTTTTCTTGGCATTTTGCGTGTTCTTTCTCGTTCCAAATTGATCTATTGAGTATTGTAACGAACGTTTGAGCAATGCGTAGCCAAATTCGCAACGGATCCCGAAATCAAAAGACGATTATCCGTGATATTCTACGATACTAGATTATTATATGAACAGTGACATGAAAAATATATAAACCTCAATAATACGATCACAGGGACTCAACAACGAGAAACCGATTAGCAGCGTGTGAGCAAACAGCACGTGCGTCACGCAGGTCCTGAACAAAGATGTGCCAAAGTAGCTCTCTGAGCGCGAACAAACAACAACTGGCCCACAGAAACAACCAGTTCGTAAAGACAAGTCAATAGTGTAGCAAATGAGTGATTTTAGGAAAAACACCGAATCGCGAGGGACAAAGGGGGATTTTCCACAACCGGCTCTTACATGCTCCTCTTCCACCACATCCGCTGGAAGCTCGTTCCAAATGTTGGTGACTCTTTGGGGTGGGCTGTACATCATCGACAGACCAATAGATTCCAGCTCCTAGAATGCCGTTAGTGTCCTCGCGTACGATAAACTCCAGGTAGTCGAAAGCTCGCTTATGGTTCTGGTCCTAGATCGCCTCGGATAGTGTGACCGTCGCAACTGAGGTCACCTTGTATCCTCCAAACGGGTTTCTGGAAGCAACCAGGTATCCATAGGCTGCCTTCGTAGCCAGCCCCGTGTAGACCCTCAGTGAGGCGAGTAGCAGCTCTCTATGCTCCTTCAAGCCTGACTGGTTCGGCAGCAGTGCACGGCTGTGAGGCTGCAGCGTCACACTCCGATCGAGGTCAGATATATGTGGTGTAAAACTGACGAAAAACATCATATGAGAGTTGTCTAAAGGAAAGGCGAATTGCCCCAGGGGTGCTACTTGCCGAGGCACATGCTCTATCTGTACGACCTCTCGTTTTCAAGTTGTTCGACAGTACCACCTCGAGAAGCGGCTCGCAGGCCGTCGTCTTCAGCAGAGTGTCGGACAGAAGGAAGCCCGACGTTGACTGTATTCGACCTACGTGGATGTTTGCAGACATTTTTAAGTTTATCGGGAGGGTCCTTGTACTGCAGCGATGTCTCATCCCCTCGAGAGCTTCCTGTAGGGGTTGTTTGCCTATGTCAGAGTAAGCGCGGCAAGTTCAAGCAGTTTGGAAGGTCACTGACATGAACCACGAACAGCCGTGAACCGAGCACCGAACCTTGGGGAAGGCCACTGGAGGCCGGGTAAAACGTGAATGGGGTTCCAGAAACTTTGACCGCAAGTTTCCGTCCCCCTAGGAAGTTCTCAATCCAAAGCAGTTGTGGGTCAGCTACCCCCAAAATTTTAAGTTTCTGGAAGAGTTGGTCATATGATAATACGTCAAATGCTTCAATAAAGTCGACTAAAAAGAAATTTGTTGGATATCCTCCAGCCTTTGCCTCCACCCAGTGTTCTCGGGCCGACAGAGGGTTGGGAATGCGTGAGCGTGACTTACGAAGTCCAAGCTGTGCAGGACTGAACCGGTTGTGGTGATCAAGATGTTCTTCAATGAGCTTGGCTTTAAGCCGCCCCGTCACCTTTGCAGACGAAGCTTGTAGCGCACACCGATCTATAGGCGACATCTGCCGCTCTGTCTCCACCCTTGAGCATCGGTACAGCAACTGCTTGTTTTCAGTCGTCCGGAAGCTCCCCACACGCTAGTGAGTTGTTATGCCACTTAGTCATTGGTCCAGCGAGTCCAAGCCAGCTGCCATAGGGTCTTTGAGTGGGTTCCATCTGGTCCGGGTGACTTATATGGCATTGGGTTCGTAGTTGTTTTAAGCGTCACAGCCCGCTGCCCCTTCTTGATACTGTCTCCAAGCTCGGTTTCTTTTGCGCAGTAGGCATCAGAGCTCTCTGTCAAACCACTGGGGGACCCTGGGCTTGAGGCCATTGACGGTGTGGTGGGACCAACCTCTGCACCAGTCAGTGTATTCCCTCCCGGATAAGACAACAAGGCAGCTTCAACTTGCGTGGATCCTCACTCCCCCAAGTCACGTTTCGAGCCGTTGCTCTCCTTGTCAGTGCGTACGCGCCAGACATTCGGTTCACAATCAAGTTTCCACCAAGTTTGAGCCCCTTGCCTCCAGAGTATGTTCAGCACGGCATGATGGCTGGCCCCTGTAGGGGGTGGTACATCTTTACTGGTAATGCCGAAGCCTGGGAAATAAAACGGTCCAATATGGTTTCTGTTCATTTAAAAAGCGGATAGGCTCATGCAAATTGTTCTGAAGAGCCAGACCACACATTGCCGTGTGTAGTTGTTGAAAGAAATCATCTACTGCTGTAATGTGGCAGTTAGCCTACCAACCATTATGGGGCTCGATGAAGTGACCCGGGGCCCGAAAGCGCCGCTGAGTCCCCCAGCGCCGCAAGAAATGTGAAGTTTAACTGCTAAGAAGCCGGTGTCCTATAGAACAGACCTGACGCCACACCTCCTCAGCTGGTTAGTTTCACCTTGCACAGTGACTCTTCACCAAGTCCGTGAGGGTCCACAAACCGGTCAAGAAAATGTGCCGGACCCCATCTCTGGTTTATATCAATACACCGTCGCCGCTGCCGGACCAAATTCTGTTCGGATGGAAGAGACAGTAGTCTGGGACGGATGCTTTCGCTTCCGATACCCCTTCATTCAGCCAGGTAACGGCAAGAGCTATGGAGAGAGGTCTTCTCGCTACTGAGGATGATTCCAGTTCGTCGCTTTTGCACAGTAACCTGCGGACATTATTAATAACGTCTTCTGCTGCCTGACCATTTATAAGTGATTTGGGAAGGTGTTCATCTCGTCCCCTGTGGACAGGGGCCGTCGAAAGAGTGGTTGTTGGAGGCGGCCACCTCAACCGCAGTCTCCTGTTCTTGACATGAAAATCATGAATGGGGCTGTTGACCCCACCCTTCACACGGAGCTCCCACATTTTCGTAGGGGATCATTGGTACTTCCGACCGTCCTCTGGGTAGATATTCATAGGTGATTGTTCTTCGCCACCCTTGAGACGCCAAGAGCCCTGCAGCACTGAGTAAGCTTGCGCCCGTGAAGGGAGGACAACCTTGAGCTTTCAAGCTTGTCCTTCTACTCGTAGTTTTCCCAAGCTGCAAGCTGCCTTAACACTAGTTAACTCAGGCAAGTGATCTTCGCTGTCCGTGAACAATTTACCGAGGATGGTCGGTGGTTGCGGGAGATTGTGGCTGAGGTCTCTCTGGGGAACTGCAGCTGTCGCTCCTGAGAGGTTGGCAACCCAAAAGAAGTGAGGTCTCGTAGATGGAAGATTCTCTGAGGCCTCTTTTGCTCTAATCTCCGCATCTTTTTGTTCCTGCCGGATAGCCGTAGGGGTCGCAGGTGGGGGGGGGGGGGGGTTGGGGACCCTTATTTTTGACCGGGGCTTTGCTGCCGTGGATTCAGCGTCAGACGTTGGTGCAAGGTCCTCATACTCCAACACAAATTGGACTGGGTACCGGAAGAACCATGGTATCCATCACGCGGTTTTGGTTTCCAGCAGTCATTCAGGAGTAGAGCAGCCTCAGCCTGTCTTGGCGCCCAAGGCCATCTGGTCTGAAGCCAAAAAAGCCTCGCTGAACTTTGAAGAAGCCCGGGGTGCAACACACCTATTGGCTTTGGTCGTGGCACATAAGAGATCCACAGGAGTATCACATTTTTTATCCCCGGTGAAAGTCTTCCTCTCCGGCAGAGATGATGAAGGTGAAGGTGATGACCCTGGAGCAGGTGAAGACGGTGATGCTGCCCCTGCTACTGTTGATAGTGATGAGCAGGTTGATGGTGAAGATGGTGATAGTGATGACCCGGTCTTATCATTGACGGGACGCGCCATCCTCACTGACTGCTTTGCCGGTCACTTTGCTGTCGATAGCTTAGTGCATATCATGTACGGATTTTTGAACGATTTCACGCGGCATTTGTCGAGGGCTTCATAAAGGTTACTGTTTTTTCTGGAGAATTCGGGGCGGATTTAACCTTCGCACCCATCACACTGGAGGGATTTGTCGCGAGGGCGAACAATCTTTGAACAAACTGGGCGTACAAGTGCCACCTTCTCGACCTTTCGTAGGCAACGTATACAAAGTGTGACCCTCAGAACGACTTAACGACAAAAACGTAATTCCAACTATCAAGCCGGATCCCTTGCCCGTGTAGCGTACTCCAGAGCTACCATTCACTAGACTGCGACCTAGAGACCAGCGGGTCCACTTTTCTTCCAAAAGTGAAGGTCCACAGCTATAAGCTCTCGTGAAGCAGTGAAAACTTCCAGCCGATCAATAAATATTTGGGGGAGGTGCTTATACAGAGTAAAAAAGGGAAAAAGAAGGCGCAGAACAATGCCAGAAAAGGCTGAGGTATAGCAAGTAGATTAATGTTGATGACTAGCAGGCAATCAGGAAAGACTCCCATCCTCGCCAGACCCAGCTTCCCCTGAACAATGCCACAGTGTTCGCCTCCCCCAACTTTCTCGAGAAGTTTGTTCCAGTTGTCAATTATTATGCGGGCAAACGAGCTGGCCTCGGTGGTCTTGTCGTCCCTCAGCGTGATTAGTTTCAACTAGTGTCCACGGAGAGCAGAGTTCCCATCACGGGCAAAGAGCAGCCTATTAGAGACCGACAACCCTTTCGCTTTATTGCTTCGATGAACTTTTCCCGTGCCCTTATGCAGTTCAGCGAGGACAGTGACAGATCTGCTACCATGTCCTTGCACTGCAACTCTCGAGGCCATAGTACCCTACTAGTGAATCTTTTCTGGACCTTCGCCAGATAGAGGTTGTCCCTCGCTAACCGAGGAGCCCAGGCTTGAACTACATGCTCCGAGTGTGGTCTTACCACGATTGCTTAAGTGGCAGCAGCAAGGTAAGGTCTTTTGATGTGGGCTTCCTTCGCAGCTGGTACATGGCTCAGTCTTTTCTGTTAACAGCCTGCTGGCTTTGTACCGGATAGAGAGGTGGAGTTGACTTTGCTTGTAACGACCCGACCCAAACCCCTTGACTCTCATTTGTGGACCACCTGTTCCCGGGTTGCCCGGGTGTAAATGACGTGTCCCGCCGGATCCCGTGGCTATCGGACGTGAGCTTTCGCCTGGGTTCTGAGGCAAGCCCCCTGCCACAGACTAGTGGTAGAAAGCTTCTCAGTCTGATTGGTCAAGTCAGGTCACAGGACTTGCTGCCTCAACCAGTGATTGCCCAATTTCTTGCTCTGAGGGCTCCAGAGGTTTCCGTCGTGTTGCTGCTTCCAGATATCCTAAATAATTCGGAGTTTGTAGTGGCCAATGGGAGAGGACATAAGCTAGACTCGCCCTCTGGAACAGGAATCTCACACTAATATGGGTTCGGCCTCAGAACTCACTGCTGTCCCCATGGTGGACATGCCCGGGGTCCTCGAAAAAGGTAAATATGGTAGTGTGGAGTGATGATGAGTGAGGTGATACGGGGGCTGCGTAAAGATAGGGACGTACCAGAGTGACTAGATGCCCTATAAGATAATTATTCTAGAGGGGAGAAAAATAACGGAAGGTAGGGGAAAGAAGAAATCTATCTAGGATGGTTAGCAGTAGTCTTGGAATACCCCTCTTTAACAGGCTCTCGGTTTGTGCCCATAAGCAGTTGCCCATTCTGCTGTCACTACGTATAGAGGCAGCTTGTTCCACTTGTTTATGACGCGAAGAGAAAAGAAACATGCCCCTACTCTCTTGCATACTCTTGGTTTGTGCAATTTATGCTCGTATCTTCTGAGTGCAAGGTTTTGACAACAAGTCAGTAATGGCCTGCCGGTAGTAGAGGTATTTTATTGACTTGTAGCTCTCTACCAGGTCTCCTCTTGGCCTACGGAGATCGGAGGAGATTTCATCTGTGGCTTTTAGTCTTCCCCGGTACGACTTCCCTCGCATCCCGTTTATCATCCGGGTGAGCCCCCTTTGAATTTCTTCCAACACTTCTTTTTACTTCGCGAGGTCTGGCGCCCGTGCTTGCATAAAATTCTTCAAGTAATGCCCTACACTCATCTCGTTTATAGGAAGAATTACTCCGACTCCTCCAGACACCAACGTTCCTCTTAATATGAAAAGAGTTCTGTTTACCCTGGCTGCTGCTGATGTACACTGCTCATCGGGTTTGAAGCCCTCGTGCACAGGGACACCTGGCCTCCTACCGCAGTAGCGGACTCAGTCGTCGCTGAAATGGACGGTCCTACCCACCTACCTTCGCTGCTTCCCCTGCCTGACATCAGTTGTTTACTTTTGGCTGTTTTCAGCTGCAAACCCGCATTTTCAGCCCACCAACTAATTGTGTTTAATTCGGCCTGCACTTAGGATGAGGTCGGACCACCTACTATTTTGATGTCACCTTCAAAAAGGAACCCAGGGCAGTCTAGGGTGGTTACCAGATCGTTCACATATACTTGGAACATTCGTGGCTCCAGCACGGAACCTTGCGGCACACCACTGCATGTTTGAGCCAGTGTAGACCTGGCTTCCCCGGCCTGTACCAAAAAAACTGTGTTACTCAAGTAACCCTCGATACAACTCTCAGTCTCTAAGGCCACCATAAGGGCCTTAGGGTGTCCAGCAAGAAACGGTGGTTTACCGAATAGGGCCTCGGTCAGCTACATACACTTGCTTATGAGCGCGTCTTCCCCAGCCTCTTGATGAATAGCAAGTACCGATTCAGTGATTAATCGGACTCTGCTTCAATTACGCAACCCCCGTCATCCGAGGACACATCGCAACACCTTTGGTATTATACTTCTGCTATTTCCCGGGTCATCTGATCTGTTGGTTCAAGTGCATGTCCATCATCACCAAGAGTTTTTCAATTTTTCGTCAGTGCTTTTTCAAAGGTTTTTTCGGTAGTTTACTCACCTCTGCGACCTTACATCGATGCTGTCCGAAATAGTGTGCGTTTTTGCTTCATTCGCGCTTTACTTCATGACGTATCTCAACCACGGAGTCCATTTCACTCATTACTGGGTGATGTGTCCACCTGATCTTCAAATTCAAATTTGCCGATCATTCATTCACGCGACCACTCAAACCTATACACTGTTTTGTGCTGCATGTGCCCAAATGAATGCCCAGGGATCTTTTTTGTGACATCGCCTGTACCATATGGTCAGGCAATGAGGCATGCCTCGGGTGTTCTCGAAATAAATCAATAATAATATCAATTAAAAAGCCTTTTAAAGTCCAGGTAGCATAACTTCACTTGTTCCCCTTGGTCTAATCCACGAGTTACCTCGTCAAAAAATTAGAGCAGGTTAGTAAGTCGGGATCTTCATTTAACAAAGCTGTTGCCCGCCGCCCATCGGGTGGTGATTCTGTGTATGTTCTGTTAGTCACTGTCCGACCCTTCTCTCCAGTACTTTGGTTGCGATTGGCAGCGAGCTTACGAGACGGTAGTTGGGGGCCACCTCCAATTTGCCTTTTTTGTGAATGGGGACAAGTTGCGCCAATCTCCAGTAGTCCGGTAGCTCCCTGGTACCTAGGGTCATGTCGAACAGCTGTGTTAGTGGTTTGACCAGTGCATTGGATGAAGGGCTGGCTGAACACTGTCCGGTCCCACAGCCTTGTTGCTATTCATTCGGCCCAGCACCGGTTCCATTTCGCCTCCACTAATAAACATTGCATCCTTGGTGGTCGTCTGCTGGGTTACTGTGGCCCCATGCTGTCTCCCAGTGTCTTGCGCTTGCCCACTTTCGAAGTTCTCCAAAACCTGCGGTTTCTGGTAGGCGCTCTCTGACTGTACTCCGTCTTCTTTCACTACGCTTCCTACGGCGACTCTTGCTGTAGCCTTAGACTGGGGGTAGTTAAAGTGAGCCTTACTCTACTTGTTGGAGATGCCTCATCTATCGCATGGCATTCTAGCTGTACCTTTATAACACGCTCGCGGTCTCCCATATCTCACTGCGAAATCTGGTGTTCACCTGCCGACCGATAACGACCTCAAGCTTTGCACTCCGCCGGTTGCATCTTAGCCGACTGGCCCTCCTGCCACGAATTTTGTCCAGCCTTTTGACTCGTCTCAATAAGGGTGAATTTTCCGGTCAGCCTGGTCTGTTTGTTCCCGGTAACGGTCCATTCTTCTTCCACTGTCACGTAGTGAGAGCCCAATCAAGTCTACTTGCTGTTTCTCCGATCGCGATGTCTGAACTTCTGCATTTCCTTCGCATCCTGTTTGGCAATCCGAGGGAGCTCCTTGGATCAGAAACCTGGTGGACACTTGTTCGCCCCTCCCAGGCTGGGTGGTGAACTCTAGTTCACCTACCTTCTCCGATGTCCGGTGAACGCCAGGTGAGGTACCCTTGGAGTTTGCTCTTCCTTCAACCTGGTAGGCTGCTTGAAGTGCTGGAACAGTGGTATGCACTCCACTAGCCTGATTAATTTTCTACGCAGCGGGTGCCGGTCGATCAAGACAGGCTCTCCCAGTTTGTTTCGAGGGAAGAAGGGGGGCTGAAATACCCCATTACTGAAATCCTGGATGCCCGCCAGGCAATCATGGTTACGTGCTCGAACATTGAACGGTCCTCTACTGGTGTCTCATTGGGGCTGTGATATACGCAACCTATATCGAAAGGCTTTCCCGGAGATAGTGCACAGCATAACAAAGCTTGAATATTTGGTATATAGGGCTTCTTCATATCACTGTTCGGAGTTTTCGTCGACCAACAGCAACCTTACTCCACCTCCGCTGTCATCCTCACTGTCCTTCCGGTAGGCACAGTATCCCCTTGCTGCACTTTGGGTCAGCCGAGTCTCCGTTATCGCAATTTAGTCGGCTGCATTTCTTTCAACCTCGAGTTACTTTCGCTTATCCCCCATGCTGCAGGCTTTGGTACACAGTACCCTGGTTTCCCCTGTGGGATGTGCTGTTCTCCCACCTGTCGTATACTGCTAACCCCTCTCCCTAGCTGGCTCTGTGATCCATCGCCCGATAGACCTTCCCACCTCTTGTCACTGGCTTGGGACATTTGGAGCTGGAAGCCGGAATGCTGCTGGTTCCGCTGTCCCTACTGCTGTGTTCTTGTCCCACAGCAGGTGTGCCAGCCACGGAGGATACCTTTTGGGGCAGGTTATAGGCTAACGCCATTTGTTCTTGAGCTCATCAAGGGGGCAGATGTTGTCCTGTTTAGTGGAAGTGTTTCTGCAGCATTTCCTCAGGTGTCGAGGTTTGCACGCACGACTACTTCCGCGTGATTAAAAATTTGGTCTTCCCCTGCTAGGAAACCTTCTCGGAAATGCGGGTCTCTAAACTCCACTAACACAGGTCTGGGGTCTTGATTTCCTCCTGGGTTAAATGACCGGCTGCCCAGCCTGAGATATCTTTTCAGAGAGCTTGCTGAGGCACACCAATCTGTCCCAGTTGGTTTGCAACCCGGTGCTTTAGCTTCCCTAATCGTTGCCTATATGACAAGCAGAACGGCTCGGGTTTCTGCTGTTCGGCGACATTTCTGTCTGCCGATTGCATTTTCCTCTGTGTACTCGATCTTTGTCAGTTTTTGCTCCGTAGAGGCTGCTTGGTCTCTTGAGCTTTTTATTTCACTGTCCCTATTTCTTACCGTATGCTGAAGTCTAGATGCTTTCTTCACAGTGGACTGCTACAAATTTTCAGGCCTCGCTTCCATTTCCGTCATTGGTATGTTAGTATCTGTGTGCTGAGGTCCATCTCGTATCATTGTAGTTTCACTCCGCATTTCCAAAGACACCTAAGCTTGCATAAGTTGCAACGAATTCCTGCTCATTTTAACCTCCTTACGGCGCTTCAGGAAGCCGCACGTGGATACAGGCATTGCCAATGAAGTGAGGCCCCTCATTCTTTGGAGTTATGGAAGTTAAAATTAATTGATCTAATGTAGGTGTCAGGAAGCATCAGCAAGAATATGGAATTGTGGCTGCACCTCTACTTGATTTGTGTTGTATGGCAATTGCAGAGGCAAGGAGCCTGCGAAAGCAATAGTGGAGTAGATGCTGAACAAGTGACATGATGGCCGTTTTGATAGGCGGATCACTATGGCGGTAAAGAAACAGCTACGGGACCTTTGAGGGTGATACGGAAAACAGAAACGGGATATCGGAATAAGGTTAAAATGGAACCGTCGGCTGCAGTAGAAATTGGTGGTTGCGTACCGGTGGACTCAGTTATATAGATAAAGTGGGACACTTCTTGGGGTATGAG
This sequence comes from Fasciola hepatica, assembly GCA_948099385.1. NCBI lineage: Eukaryota > Metazoa > Platyhelminthes > Trematoda > Plagiorchiida > Fasciolidae > Fasciola > Fasciola hepatica. The sequence goes on from CANUEZ040000108.1 coordinate 66,179, forward strand.
GAGACTCTCAAAGTTATGATGAAGAAAATGTCGGGGAAAAAGCAGCTTCAAGCAAATGTCTTGCCTATATTGAGCTGGTCGAGAAACATCGGTGTAAAATGAGAGGTGAATCAACATGGATTGCGCATACCAACAGCGATAGTAAAGGTGGATGGCTCACGGAAGAGGTGGTATAGTAGATGACTGGTAGGTGCTCAGCTGTCATTGAACATTGCTTTGAGTGTACTATACAGTAAAGACGGGCGAATAAAGCTGCATGACTTAACCAAGAGATCTGGCATGTAACATCACTTACAGCACAAACAGTTTAAGCGTCGAAGATAGTGTTGGAAAGTGGATGCTGGTTACTTAAGGAGTTATTGATATAAAAGTCGAGTCAAACGAATGACAAAACTTGAGAGAAACAAAGACTGCCAAAGTGGTGATGGAAAAGCTGGCGAAGGACAGGTAAGCATTCAGCTAGAATCTCACCGCCCGATAGACGGATAGTGATATATCAACATCAACATGTAGGTGCTAGCTGGGTGATAAATCTATCTAGGATGCACAGAAATGTGAGTATATGGGCTGATGGAAAGCGAAGATGAGGTTAAGGTGGGTGGAAGATAAGCGGATAATTTTCGATGACTACTTTGACAGGCGTTTTCAGATATTAAAAACGACGGAGCTGCCTGATAAATATATCTGAAACTTACGAACTCGAGGGAGTCGCGGTGCACTGCAAGCTCAGGACGCAGCTACGAAAGGGCACCCGGTGGGCAAACAGTTGGTCCGATAGAGAGAGCAAATAATCATTAATCACTTGCTGACCGCTCGGAGATAGCGGAATATATTTCAGCGCAGAAAATCTATTGTTGATCGCCGTAAGGAAACAAACAATGACTATAAGTGCACCAGTGAGTGAGTAGTAGCTGCGAGTTCTGACACGGAGAATGGGCAAACTGAGGGAGAGATAGGAGAGTAATCAGACGTGAGAACGCAGAGAGCTTAGGCACTGAGGTCTTTGCCAAGGTCGATGATTATTTATATAGGCAATCACGGTGAGCCAGGGAGAATGGGGTTGGTAGGTTGGAATGAAAGCAACACTCTAGCTTTGTAGGTAAAAGGAATGATAAGTTTCGCCGGGCAAAATATATAAGTTATGATGCTCGTATTGAGATAGAGCCCAACGGAAGAAAAACGACCGTAGGTGAACACTGAGTGAGTACCATGGTAGCAGCAGTGAAACGGGCTCTACTGATAGCAGGCCAACAGGGCGGTGGTTCGTCACCTGGTCTCTCAAACCGCCCTTCTGAGTTATTATTACTTCCCCATTTTGCCATTCATCCGGTAGCTCAGCCTAATTGGAAGATTATTTGAACAGCGTGGCTAAGGGCTATTCCTGGGCCCTAGCCGGCCGTCTGAAAATAGCTGTATGGATTCCTCATGGTCTCGCTTTCACTTATCAATGGCTTTTATTGCCAATCAAGCGTCTTTTAGTGTCATTTAAGTTCCCCTCACTGGAGCTGCCTTAGGCCCTCCTATGGTCGGTGGCTGTCTTCCCGCACTAGTTCTATGGAATTTCTCGAAATATGTTCGGGTGACTCCCTCCATATTTTCAATTATCTCCGCCTGGTTTCCGTTTCTCACACATAAACCTCCCAAATTTACTCGAGAAATTCGCCTTAGCCTGGAAGTGGTTGTACAATACCTTTGCTTGTTTTTTGGCTACGTTAACCATGATGACCTAACTTTTCTCCGTCCTTCACCGAACACCTTGTTTATTTAGCGGCATTCGAGCAGCTGTCTGGTCCCAAGCCTCCAAGATAACTTCACAATGCTTTGAAGTATCCCACACAGAGTTCGTGTTGCACGGCACTTCCACGGAGGTGGCCACCCTTGGCTACGAACCCAGCGCATAGAGGGTACTTCTTCGTCTAGCCAAAGTAAATTCCCTTCAATGGCCAATCACATTCCTTCCATCCTCTCTTCATAGGCCTAGGCTAGATGGATGGACAATTGGTTTCGGGAAGCCCGAGGCATGTTGCAAAGGGTAATCGAATGATACAAGTGATAATGATTCAGCCGTTGACAGAAACCACCCTATTCCAGTCCCCTGGGGATTCTTCGCCACTTGTCTGGTTGTTTAACCCTCCCCCTTAGGAAGTGGAAACTGAAAATTCTCGTGGCAGCCTTTACAGCGCTTGACGTCTATTCCTACTTCATTTACTACTGAGCAACTGCAGTGATCCTAAGTCACTTCTCGCAAACCGAATAATGCAAATCAAATCCAAACTAATCCCAACACCAGAACAACGTCGTTTCGTAGTTCCTACGTTACGTAACTGAGAATCGCAAAACGTGGAAATATATACAAACTGCAAGCATGCAGTTAAATAGACTCTGCGGTTTAATTCAAAGGTTCGGAGCTCCGTGGCTCAACCCCAACAGTCAGAAACGGTTCGAGACCAGATATAAATGTCTCACTAATAAAAATACGTGCAAAAAATGCGGTGTATGACATTTTAAAATATAGTCAAGTTCACAAGTCACTCGGGACTTTTGGAATGATTTCCAGTTTTTGTTGTTTACGGCAAATACAAGATCCAGTAGCCACGAAGGTTTGCCATCCCTCCTCCGGGTAGCCTGGTGAATAGGTTGCAGTAGGACCATGTTATGAATTTAGTCTGTTAAAAGTTGCCCAAACAACACAGCCGATGACCAGGTCGAACGGCATTTGTTACGGCCGCTGGGTTCCTGACTGGAGCCCAAATTTTCCGGTTCTTTGGGTACGTCCTCCTTTGCAGTAATCCTTCCGCTAAAATGAAGAAAACCACAAGAAACGGGGCAACCACCAGGGGCATCTGCTCCAGATGACACCACAACTGACGGTCTCGAATGTCTGGTAAAGTGACGTAGATGTCATTCTCAGAAGCGAGTTGGAGCCCGTACCATAAAGCAACCCACCGAAAGCTCAACATCCATACTCCCAAGCAGATGATGATTGTACATCAAGCTTCGTGTTCTTTTTCCATGGAGCTCTACAAGACGAGCCAGGTGGATGAGACTCAAGGAATAACGGTGGTGGGTTGAGAAGTCAAAAAGTTTCAGGAAGGAATCGGTAGCCCTAGGAAATCGTCTAACCGTTTTATATTGTTTCTTTGCGGAGAGAGTCGATCGCCTGCTGGGGTAGGTTGTTGCACAGCGTAGCTTATCCATGAAAGCCAGGCCTTAGTACCCCCTTAGTTTGCCTTCCGGGGATGCCCAGGCTCGAGCCCGTTAGGAAGTGATGTGCAAGCCCTGCAGTGAGAAGGTTACCCATCAAAAAGGGGTCACATCTGAAGCTGCGAGCCTCACAGGGATACAATTAAGAATCGGTCAGCAGCTGAGGATAAAGCGTGCTTAGAGACCCGCGAGCTAGTTGTATGCTTTTCTTTGTACACTTTCTAATGTGTCCGGCTAATTGGCCAGGCCGGTATGTACAATCTTACTGCCGTATTCTACAATGCCTCCAACGTGGGCCCCATAGAAGACCCGAGAGTCATGTCTTATAACCTTGGGAAACTTTAGTCTCCTCGTGTTATGAACCCGAGGAGTGGACTTTTTGGGTGGTCGATGCTGGTAAGCAAAAGACAGTGACTCTTTTAACCAAAAGTGCGGGACCTAATGTTGCCACACACTGCGGATCAATGTGACATCACCCGTTTATAAAGGTCGAGCATGTTAGTGACCAAATGACATGCTCACACAGTTGTCTTTGCTAGTTAGTGGGCTTCGGTCGGCAGACCACTGCCTGGCCTGGTCCTTTGTCGTTTATAGTTCTGCGGCCTTGTTGCCCCGGATCATAATGTCGTCGGAGTACAATGTGATGTTCAATGATGTTCCTTTTGGCAGACCATTTACATGAATAGGGAACAACAAGGGACCTAGCACACATCCTGAGGGACCCTGGAGTGGGTTGAAGATGGTTTCGAGGGACAAGGACCCACTCTGCTCGTGAATGAGCCATCCGTGAGAAAGATATGGACGGAGAGTACGTTGCCGGGAGTTCCGTGGGATTCCTGCTTGTGCACAAGAGGAATTGAAGTATCCTGTCAATAGCTTTTGTGAAACCCATATATGTGGTATGTGGGATCACGCCTCCATCGTGGGCCACGATGGGACTATCCATGCCGCAAAGCTTATTGATAGTGCATAAACATCCAGGTAAGAAGCTATGTGGAACAGATGAGAATACTCCTTTCTTGTGCACTTGTGTCGGTGCAACTCGTCTCAGCCTGCTCTCGAAGATCCTGCTGGGAAAGCTAGTAGGGCTAACGGGCCTACAGCTGCCTGGTTGAGGGAGATCGCCCTTTTTGAAGGTAGGGCTGGCTATTGCCACCTTACAAGGAGTTGGGAAAGCACCACAATCCTAGCGCCGCTAAAGAAGCCCTGCGTAGACTTCCATCAGTGATGCAGGAGTCTCTTTAAGAGTCCGAGGGTGAATCCCATCCGGATCCATCGACCTAAACGGGTTAAGTTGACACAATTTGCTCTCCACCAACTGAGTGGTAAAGGGCCCAGTGAGTAAATCTAGCTCAGCTGGCAGACCTGAGATCTGAGGATGGACAGAAATAGATGGGTAGGCATAAGCGATCTGAGGGGCTGCCTAAAATTGTCTGCCATCCCGGAAGTTGTTGTGGCTTGAGCTCCATCCCCAAAGCAGGGCTCCGGTTGGGTGGAACCTGGCCGCCTGGCTCTGTGCATAAGCCTAAAAAGAGCAGATGTGTTTGAGTTCGCTCGCGCTAGAACAACGCTATGGTGCTCAATTGACTAATAGTCTTTACTTTAAAGACTTTGGGAATGAGCTTAAAGCTCACGGCGTCCGCTTCCAGCCCCATGGACTTAGGCCTGGCAAACCCCTCAGAGCATTTGCCAACGAGGTCTCCGATGGATCGTGGCGGTGGGAGTTTACCGTTGGCCGTGACTCGGTTCATGGGGATACTAAGGCGGCCTGTCTGAAGGGTACGGCCTTCGGGGTGGTCGTTTATTCTCTGCTTCAGCTAGTCGGTCTGAAGCGCTAATTTTCTGGACCGGGAAGGACCTTAGATCTTGAAGGTCGGTTCTCCTGAATGCATGGGTGAGCTTGCCTCGGGAGTCACTGGCTGTCCAGAAGACTAGGTAGTCAAAATGATGGACCAACCGGTCACTCACGCTTTAAGAAGGAAGTACAACCACCACGCCTGCTAGTTGGTTCTCTTTGGAGGTAACCGAATCGAGCGATGAAGATGTGTGCCGTGTACGGTATCTAGCTGATTCGCTGGCTTGTTGCGGTGGTTTTTGTCGTCCAACTGTCGTGTGGAGCTCTTAAGTCCCCAAATAGCAAGAGATGGGTCAATCGATGGCTGTCTTCCAGACCTCGAAGATGCTCTGTGGGATGGAGGTAATAACCTAAACAAGTGTGGAAGAAGATCGACTACACTTACTGGAACAGCATATGAGGAAGACGTTCTAATCCCCACCCATATAGATTCCGCAAGGAGAGTTTAGGGAAGCGAAAGGACGAAACAATAGGAAAGACTACTGCGAGATAAAGAGCCACCCCACCTCCGTTGTATCCTACGACATCTTTACGGAATGTGTGCCCAGTAATAGAAGTTTCTCCATGTATATTATCCGGGGTGAGACGGGTTTCCCTGGCTGCTAGAATGCGGGTTTCCTCTCAGCCAACAGTTGCCTGAATTGCACTGTCGTATTGAAGGTGTTTATACGGTTAGCAGAAATGCCCTTCATAGCAAGCTCAGTAGAGATTGCAGAAGTTTGAGGGCTACGGTAGGGGGTGGAAGACCCGATTGAGGGCCTCTCTGGTGTTCCTTGTTTTCCGCTTTTGACCATGGAGCCATTTGCGGAGGCATCACCGTTTTTGAGGTTACATTTTCGAGATCACTCCAAGGAAAAGGTTCTCCGATGATGTTGAGTGCAAAAGAACCGACCAAGGGTACGAACTTTGAGACGATTTTGTATTTTTGGAAGGGCAGGTCTGCACTCCTAGTAGCCGAGTTCGTGTCACTTTTGGGAACGGTGGGACGGCAGGGGTGCTGGGAACAGGGACTTTGGAGGGATTGTTCAGCAAACCTGGCTTATTCCATTTGGATCTCGGAAGCTTACCATTATTGACAGCAGGGCTAGTACTGACGGGGCCAGGTGTGGCGCCTTCTGGACTGTCCACATGCTTCTCAGAGATTTTGTAGTCTCAGCCTTTGTGTTGATGACCATTAGTTGCAGCATGCCTTCTGGTTCTTCTAGGTACAGATTCGACGTGCTGAACGCCGGAGGCTCAGATATGTTCTGACTCGCAGAAGAGGGACAGGATAATACTGAAGGGGCACCAGAAGATGAGTCCCGTAGATTCAACTGGTAACAGGGGCTCCGATTTGTCTTCCGGCCCGGCTAAGACAGTCCGGGGGGAACTGAAAACCTTGGGGTCGATGTTCTTCCCTGAAGACCCCCCATTTCCGTACTCGGCACCTTTGGCCTGCTTCCCACCCGAGCGGACATGAGGAGGTATTCCTTGTAGGACTCTTCTGACATGCTGAGATATCTTTCTCATCTTGCTTGCCTGTGCGAACAGATCCTGGACAGTGCCCTCAGAGTTGAATTGTAAGAAGAGGCCCCGTACCTTTTTCCCAGACTTCGAGAGCAACCAGGATTCCCTGGCTGGGTTGGGAATCTTCATGCTGAGGTCGCCAGGAACAGTTTTGGGCTTGGAGCTCTCAAAAGTAACCCCAAGTTATAGGTTTTCTTGCTGTGCTCTGCTTCCTGCTGATCATATTGACTGTGTCCGTAGACATGTGAGGGGATATATTGACTGCTCGAGTTGCTGCAGAAGATGTCTGGAGCGAATTCATGGTTACTGCTCCCAAGAGGGCTACTTCACTCCCTAGAGTGGTCATCCGAGACCTTCGTTTGCTCACCTCAGTCGTTGGTTCGCCAGAACAAGGCAGACCGATGATGTTACCGGCGTCAGAACCATGTAGCTGGAGGTCTAGACGTATGAGAAAGGTATATCTTCCCAGATATGGGATCGAGTTACTACTAACCTATTGGTCAGAGGTGAAATGTGAACAGAGTACGCCAAACTGGGTGAGGAAAATGGGGAAAGTTGGGAGCAACTTACTGATAATCAGCGCTAATGCAAACTGTGGGAAAGAGCAGCGGAGGCAGTTCGTATACAAAAGTACCCCCATTGTGCCCTGTTACTAGCACTAGCACTCCTATTTGTCCATCTCATATATCCTCTTTGTGCGCACGAATATCCATCATGCGAACCGGGCTTACTCTGCCCCTTCCATGGCCACGGCTTCCCGATGGATATGCAGTCCACGCCCTCGGATTCCGCCCCGTCCCTCCCCATTTATTCTTGATAATGCATGAGCTAGTCCACCCTAATGATATGCACTTGTTAGCTAGCACCTTACCTGGCTGTGATGCTCATTTTCTGTTCTTGAGCTTTACGCCCCGGTTCTTCCCCTACCTTTTACTATGCCCTGGTTTCTCAGTTGTGCTACCGTGGTGACCCTACTCGCTGTTACACTCCACCGGTCTCCTAATATTATGGAACCACTGTGGTTCTGCTGGCCCCTATGTTCAGCTGTTAGTGTCAGGCACAACACTGGGGATGATAGGCCTCCCGCCGACCCTGGAATAATTTGGTTGTGAAGGGCCCTGCGGACATCGAGTGGAGTCAATTGCAAAGCCGGCCACGCTGTGCCTGGTGAGCTTGCCGCTTTCACCAACGGAGACTGTGTTGGCCCCCTAGTGTCTAGCCAACCGGCGTGAACCATCTATGTCGACGAGTTGTCTGGTTCAAAGGTAGTGCTCCCTTGGGGGTTTCTTTTCGCAAGACCCACAACTGCGAGAATTGCTTCCCAACAACCAGTGTTGTCAAACTCCGCCTGGGCAGGCCTTCCAAGTGGTAGACCTTCAAAACTGGGCCACCATATACCCAAAGGTAGTAGACTCTTAGAAAGGGCAGGGTTTGGCACTCCAACCTGTCTTGGAATAGCTGTTGCTCATCATAAATTCCGGTTCTTGTGCCATGACTCTGCAAAATGGCTCGGCCAAACCTCTTATCACTACTTCCCTGTTTTTCTCTGGTGCGATTTCAGGAGAACTCTGGGTTTCTTCGATGACATTCACTGGAGATGCACCTTGCACCCTCATTTATTCACTCCCATCGGAGTTTTCCTGGACAAGGTCTGTCAGCCGACTTATCTTCCTTTCGAGTCTAACTCTGAAGGCTACGCACTTCCCACTCTGCTCCGTTTTCGCCCCTTCCGCTGTACAGTTAGCGGAGGATGGTACGCCTGCCATTATCATGAAGAAAACATTTCTCGTGCTGTCGCCGTTGGAACCCGGAATATTATCAGCCCCACCGGCCTCTGCTTATTAGCCGGTGTCTGAAGCGGCTTCCTAGTTGATCTCATCTTCCTTAGTTGGAAACTTTTGGGACAGCTTTTACTTCCGTGTCGTGCACTCCTAGCGTTTCCAAATAAGTTGTAGTTGTCCTGGTAGATCAACAGAGCCTACTTCACCATCTTTCTGTATGCCACTGAAAAACATTTGAGCAAATATCATGGCGTATATCCTCCTCGGTATCCAAAGAACAAACTCCAGCGCCGCACGAAACTCCGTCCCATTTTGAGACCTTTTACTTGCCATCAGTGATGTCTCGGGTTTCGCATTTTTGGACAAGCTAGATTCCGTGCTTTTCACCGTTCCACCGAGATTAACCGCTACTGAGAGCTGTCCCCGAAGACTTAGTCTTATGGACTCAGGGGGAAAAAGTTACAAACGGCAGAGATTAGATCTACGGCGAAGTAGATAAGGAGCAACTGTGGTTGGAATAAAATCCAGTGCTTCCGAATAAAGGCTCAACAGTAGAAAAGGAGCAAACAAGCTAGCTTTTTGGCTCAACCTTTTCTGTCTTGTCACAGTTCACCTGCCAACTCAGCCTTCGTACCTTCGGAGTATTTCATCTCTCCCAGTCGAGGTGAAAGTGACCTTCTCCCAAAATCACCCCTTCTTTTCCTTGTTTTCTAAACGAGGCTTCCTGCTCAATTTTATACTTCCGCTTCTTTCCACGGTTGATAGGCTGGATAGTGACTTCCAGCCACATAACGACACCAAAGTTGCAACTTTTTACTGTCTTTATTTGCCAAGCAGGATCACGGCGTAGCACAGAACTGATAGTGGCCGGGGAAAACTGAGCTTCCAGAATCCTTTCAGTGGTATGCACGGAAGCCGGCGCCCAATATTGCAAATTTGGTAATTCCTTCCAGTTTTGTTGGACCAAGTGGTTCATTCCTTCAGTTTAGCCGAAAATGAGAGGAGCCGTAACTCTCGTCCTTACATTTGGGCGAGAGGTGAACATGACGCTAGCTGTCCATCTTGCTGTGCTCCAGATCGTGGGCATGGACGCAGGATAACCGGAAGACCATGAGTGAGCTACAATAGCTTCCTAATCCCACGTCGCACCTTCGGGTCTCGAGGGGCTAGAAAATACTGCAGCATTACAATGTGCACGTAAGCCACCCGGAGTGCTGACTTAAGGCCTGGGCACAGATGCCGGTTAACGAAAAGCAGCTGTTGGAAACGGCTGAACGACGGTTTGCTAACATGATTGGGCTACTGGACGGGACGCTCGGAGAACACTTCAGAAGACTGGACCTATTCTCCCCCAAAGGGCGTCGCCTGGGATCAGACTTGGCCGAGATTTGCAAGCAGCTTACTGCCCCATCCGAAGCTGACAGACCGTCATTAGTTCTTGGTAACAACTCGAAGCTCAGGGAAAAGAAAGCAAGCCGAAGAAACCGAGGGTTACGTGGAGCTTGCGACCTCATTCCTTCTCTCATTGCATAAAGAATCCTTAGAACGATATTCCAATCCATGTAGCAGCAGCAGGCAGCGTCGTCATATTTAGACCACAGCCGGAAGGCCTCTGGGATGAGGTTTTCTGGAGCTACAACTGGCCAAAAGCACACTCCTTCAGGCAGAACCTCTCCCCAGCGCTCCTATCCTTCCAGGACACCAAATCTGCTTCCGGATCGAACGAAATAATGTGGCCTACTACGCCCCTTCTTATTTAACCGTTTTTCGAATGAAAGTGATTCTCTATGGTAGACTCGACAGCTAGGTGATACAGTGAACCTGTCCATCCGGTGCTGCTGACAGTTCTTCGGGGGCAAACCTGGTTTTCATTCTCCTTATAGTAATTCATCGTCTGACAACCACAACCTTTGGAAAACCTGGCAGTCGGGGTAGAGTGGGAACCCAGAAGCCCTCGAGTGAAAGAACCTGGAAGTGCTCTGACCGAAGCCTCAAATACTGTGACCTGTTCTGACTCGATCTACGTTTGTGAATAGCTCATCGCATTTCACATGCAGCATTCTTTTGAAAAGCTTTACTACTTGTACTCCAACTATTTCTTCAGTCGATTTACATTTACATTCCCACTATTCTATCCCCGAAAATGTTCTTTCCCACATTTAGCGTACAGCGTGGTTTCCACAACTTTATACTACTGCTTCTCGTTCTTCGATTGGCGGCCTGTTCAGATATATCCCCTGCATCTATTCACCATAAGCCCTTCAGGATCTCAAACTCCGTGCCAAGGTCTCTTCTGGGTCTTTCTCCCCCAGCAAAAGGGGTCGAGTATCCCGCAGTCTTGGTTCTGTAACGAGCAGAATGTTGGCTGCCACATCGGTGTTCCATCGATGTAAGTGTATGATCTCTGTGATGCGCCTAGTGAGAATTTTAGCTCACGTGGCTTTCCATTTCCTGTGTTTTGGATCGAACACAGGAAACATCAAGCGGAGGAACATTGATCCTTGCATATTAGAGCTCCTGTGGTCTCCCCTCAACCCCCCCGGGTGTCTAGTCTCCGAATCTCCTCTATGCAGGCTGTACTCTTTTTCGAAGATGTCCAGTCCGTACGCTGCGTTCTAAAAGGGGCTTCACTGCCGAATTTTATATAGGCATGAGCACCTCCTGCTCTCAGCATAAGAATGTCGGGCGCAGACAAAAGGGCTCCTTTCTTACCTTGTAAGAAGCCAGTTTGCACCGTTCAGCGCACCTGAAGTCTGCCGTCATCTTGATATCCATGACTGTCGCTGACTGTGTCGCTTCAACCGTAAATGGTCCATTTTATCGTTTTACTTTCGCCCCACTGAGACTCTGGTTAGTGCCTGACTCTTTCCCGTTTAGGAACATTTCCTCTTTGTTGGTCTGGTCAACTTCCCGCGCTCGGCCCCTTGCCAAGTCTTATCGATCCCCTGATCTTACAAATTTTACATCTTCTGCAAAAGTGAGGCAAGGTGGTGATAACTCTTCCGCTCAATCATTCACCCACAGAAGAAGGGCGATGGGCCTTAAAGTGTCCCTCAAGGCACTCCGCTGGTCACCTCTGCTGCTTCTGAACTGAAGGCCACCCTAGTCCGCTCTCGTCTCACCTGCCCCTTCCGGGCTTCAACTCTTCCAGGTAGGGCCCTCTGACTTCTCGTCAAGGCAGGTCTCTTTAGGCAGTGCAGCAGCAGAGTTTGCCGCTGGCACAAACTCTCCCACAGAGCCATCATTATTCTGGAAAAAGTTTCACCTGACGAGCGTAAACCACACTTCATCCGACGGTCTCTCTCACCTCAATCACAATGAAAACCCTGCTGCTTCCACTGCAAACTTAACTGAAAACACAATTTAACTGCTTCTATTCAAAGTCCGCTCTTCTCTCCCAAAACTGCTCCCACTTCACTCCGTGGCATTGGGCTTACACCAGGATAACCTACTAATTTCCTAGACATGGCTCTCTTACCACATCCCACCGGGCCCAATTTCCACATCAGGTTAACATGCCATCTCCAAAGGCAGATCTAAATGGCGCAGAAGCTGTTGCTTTTTATATGTCGGATACTTCCACGGGGATAAGTTTTACCGCCCTATTCTCGACATCATTCTGGATACCCTCAGGCTCACTGTTGGAGAGGATCAACAGGTATCTCTTACAGGGTGCGTTTAACTTCCACCGAACCGGGATATGCACAAACTGGCAAAAGTGATACACGCACTCAACTGTCTCTGACAACCACCTAACCGCCCTTAACTTTAGCTGTCGACTTTATTGTTCCCCAACATCCACTGGCAGTTTTTGGCTCCCTCCAGAACTCCGTGATTTCCTTATGTGTATCTCTGCCTGTAACTGGAGATAACGTTTTTCACCCCTCAATGGAGGAAAAAATATATCAAATCTAATCCTCACAATCGGTATCAAGAATGAAGGCGCTCAAGTCCTAATCAGCTTCACTGGTGATCACCTTAGCACAGTACCCTATGTTTTCACGGCAGTTCGGCTGCTCATCGGTAAGCCAAATGGAGCGCATCTTCCGATAACCAGTGAGCGATACCACAGAGCTTGTTGGAACCGTCTACCCTCTTTTCCCTTCCCAGAATTGGAGTGAATTAATTTCATCTAATGACTCAGGAGTGGCCGTCGATCATCTTTATTCTAATCTTAACCACTGCTCTAAAACAATCACTCCCTCCCCGAAACCCAAGAAGCGCAGTCGAATTACCTAGATCCTCTGAAATGTAGTCTAGCCAAACTCCAACGAAGTTCAAACTGCGACGAGGGACTCTTCCTTGTACCATTGGATGAAATTGCTTTCAAGTTCTTTCAAGAAAACGGAGAACCTGGATGCTCTGAGCCGTCCAAACTAGACGGAAGCTCTGGTCAGGTCAGTGAGGGTCGGAAGCAATCAGTCTAGTCAGACTAGCCGTGATACAAGCTAAAATTATTCCTACTTGAGTGAATTTCTATTGATCGTGGGGGCTCTAAGCATGTACTCCGCCTCCCCTTTGCCGACTGACGGCACCGAAGGAGTCCCTCCCCTAAATTTGGTGACGTGAATAACCTTCTCAACGGTGTTGTTTTGACCTGATGGAGTTTCCGTTCTGGTGGCAAAAGTGACCGCCCTGCAGGTCTGATCCTGATTTTAAGACCAGCCACTTTCAGCCTGGTAGGTATAGACATTCGCATGTTGTTACCAGATAAATTCATCTTGTCTTTAGCGAGCAGTATTCCGTCTCCCCAGTGGGAGTTTTCCAGTATTACTTTCATGTACAAGAAGGGAGCGCTTCTAAATCCGGTTAGTCATCTGCCGGTGAACAGCACCCCAGGTGTCCGGAATGGTGAGGAGTGGCCAAGGACGAGATGACAACTTACCTTACAAATCGTAGTCTAATCAACGAGGTCGGGATGGATTTCCAAAAAGATCATGCTACTTGCATGGGGGATTCCCTCAACCCAATGACCGAGGCCGTCATTAAGGGAAGGTTAGCTATCGTGACCGTTTTGGACATGACCAAGGCCATCGGCAGAGTAGCCCACCTCAGACTGCTGGAGAAGATAAAAACGTATGGAACTGAGGACCCTATGCTCGCCAGGTTTTCACCATATTTATCTGCTCGATAGCAGTTGGTGAATATAAGCAAAACTTCGTCCGAACCCCGGCTGGTAACTACAGCTGTGTTACACAGTGGTACAGTCGGCCCACTGCTTCCCTTGACGTATGTAAAGCATACACTTAACGCCTTCCAAGAGGGACTTCGCTCCCTGTTCGCAGACGATATCACAATCTTTCGCAATTTTGGGTCCTTAGCGCCCGCTTCTATCAGAGTCGAATTTAAGAGGGAAGGGTTTTCTCCCTGTTCTTGGTGCAATGATTTGGGGATGAGATCCTCCACTGAAAAAGTAATATTTCATGTGTAAGTGTCAGGTCCCCAGGGGACAATTTAGAAATAACTACCACTTCATACCCACTAAAGATCATACTCGTGACTTGGGTCCACACCAGTCGTGTAAGTTTAACTTTTCGGAATACGCGACCAACCAAGTGGCTGAAGCACGCCGGGCCTTTGGTCTAATGCGTCGGACCTCCGTGATAGAGAAAAGTGAACCAAGCTTGCTTAATTCCGGAGTTAAACCTCTCTAAGGATACCGATAGATTGTTAGCTTCAAAGTGAGACAGAAAGACACAACGGTATTCGAAAATGTACAGCATGCTACCGCCAAACGGCCCCTGGGATTTGCCTCCACCTTTAACTACACAGAAGAATTGTGACCTGCTAAACACAGGTCCCGTATAGCTGCTCCTCTTAACTGATAACCTTATATTCTCTCAGCATGTCAGAAAACAGGTCATGCCGTTTGGCATTGCAAATGTGCACTAGTTCTTATTAGGCCCAGCTTACCAGCGAGCTTTTGTATCCGTCCATTTGCCCAGGCTTACAATGAGATTAAACCTCAACCTAATTAATTATGCTTCAATGTGGAACAAGTAGGCAAAAAGTGTTTAGGCATTATAACAATCTTTTGTGGCTTTTTGGCACGAAACAGGAGTTGCTCCAACCGTGAACACACTGATAAAGATGTTTAATCCTTGTGCTTCAGGGACTTGGGCCTTTGAAAAAGAGCTAGAATAGTAAAAATAGCGAAGCTCTTTTTCAACGGTAATAGTAACGCTCACACTTGGTTTGCCTCCTCCCGACGGCATTCGGGACACTCAGTACGCGGCATAAGGACTCGGTGGTTTTGGTAGCGGGATCTAGGACTGCAATGCAGTCTAAGATCCTGACCTTTTATTGTACTTCCCCGGGCAAACTCGCGAAGCGGTTAACCTCAGATTCAGTCCTAAGGCCTCAGATACTGTGCCCATGCACCTCTGTATCCAGTCCAACTTCTTCCATAATCCCACCACATGCAGCAGGCCTATTGCCCGTGTTGTTTGCTCCCCGCGTAAAGCGCTTCCTCCTTCCTTGAACTAGTGATTTGATGAGGAAGTATCCCATTAAGTAATCTCAGGCTGTGGTGGACTTTACCTACTTCCTCATTTGTTTCGCGCTTAAATCGCCTTGGTGATTCTGTTTCCGCGGACATGGAGAGTGATTCAGCGGCACCTACTTGGACAGCTTTGGCTAAACTTGCCTTCGTGTACGCAGTTGGCCATCACTGATATGATATCAGCATTAGGTGATTGGCATGAAAAGCGAGAAAAATGCCTCTCTTCTGTCCTCCAGGCACACCTGCCCGGCCATGTGTAACCTGTGTCTCCGAGCAGCATTTCTGCCACGCACTGCCGACGTAGTTGACCTATTCCACAGCGGATTGTCATACGCGGTCCTTGTTTTGGTTGGGGCATCTTAGCTGCAGCCACCCACCAGAACGAGACCTCCTTCTTTCCGCCAAATATCTCACTGCGATAAAACTAAAAAGGACTTTCAAAAGTGTGCGAGTCACTCTAGTCGCACCGTGTGCCGGGTGCTGATGGATATGTATCAGTATAACTACCTGAATAAAGCGGCCTTAGTGCCGTCCACCATGAGCACTGGAGGTAGAACGGCACAGTTCGCTTCCTCGAGGCATGCTCAAACTTGTCCTGTCCAAGTGCTGACTTGGCGGCTAGGATTGAGAAAATGTACCACGAACTTGGGAGAAGTGAGTGCTTCACGTCTTTGTGGTTGGGATCCAAAAGATCCATCAGCCAATTTGCTGGACACAATGAAGGACGTGGCAGCGAACCGCGGAAAGTGGAGGTCGTACTGTCATTTCCTGTCAAATCGGGATGATCCATCGAGGTGATTTTGTAGAGTGAGACTGTTTATTCCGCGTGTTGGCTACCGGGGCTTCTTTCCTTTTCCCACTCCTGTAGGTCCACTCCCTGTCTGTCTTGTGTATTCATTCTTTCTAATTTAAAGTGAACCCTGGTGAAAAAGACAGTGATCAGTGGGCGTTGTCTTGTTGGTAGAAGCTGTACGGTGACTGTAATGACGATAACACAAATCGCTGTTTCTGAATCAGTCCTCTGAATAGCGTTGTCCCGCTTTGCAGTATGCAAACGACGATAAAGGTATCATAACCACCCTTCCATCGACAAGTCAAGAGAGTATCTCACGTGCAATCAAGTATAACGTTAGTATGCCGGCACCAACGAGCCGGAGCACGGCCTATCCGACATCTGTGTTTCTCTGCACTAGTTCAGTTTACTCTAATGTGTCACCACTGATGCCCTTTATGGTTTCTCTCAGAATTTTACTCAGAAGCTCCACAGACTTTACCAAATATTTAAAATAAATATATCAGGGGAGAAAGTAGCCAATATAAAGCTTGCAGCCTGACGTCAGCACATTTCACGCTCAAACTGTTCCTTCAAACTTATCCCGCCTCTTTGGGGCTAGCCCCCATCTGAGTAGGCAAAACTTTATTGAGTGTTGCAGTTTTGAACTCCTCATAATGGCAACACATTGGGTTTCAGTATCCAAGCCCTGGCATGCTGACGTAACCTCGGGTTACAAAAGCTTCCAGAAAGATGCTGTCCCATCTGTTGCATTCTCATGTTTGCACCCGCCACCCAAAAATTGCCAATGTCTTCGGCGGAGTTCCCATCGTTGTCATCGGAAGAACCCTCTGCACCAATGCTGCCGTTCTACGCATAACGTGTGCAATCCAAACTCTCACCATACCACCTCCATGGATGCTTAGCAGGGGCCCATAAGTACTCATCTATACATGATCCATCCGTTACCACTATCCAGAGGAAGCTAATGTACATCTCGACGGCTCCTACTTTATACCGGTGTGACCGGATCTTCCGCCTCCAACTCACCCATCACCGTAACTAACCCCGTCACTTGCAAGCTCCACAAGGCCATATATTGTACTCTGTCACTATAGCCCACGTACAAACCGTGAAGCTTTTTGAATGCATACGGAGTGCCCATCCGGCATCCGGAAGTTCTCCAGCCTTTGGCGTCGTGGCCCAGTCCCTGTCAGTAAGTCCCCTTCAAGCTTCTGCTATTTGGGCTTGTAAAGCAAAACCCCGAACTGTATATAGAAAATGTGCCAGTGACCGTTGAAATAAAACTCTCTCCTTGCCACATTCAAACAAACCCAACCAGTTCATCGCACAGTTTCGTCATCTATTGTCGTGGCCCACAGCTGGAACCAGATCCAGGCTACAAACCATATTTGCCTCAGGTCCTTTTCACTTCATCACTGTGCGTCGGGCAGAGTGACTGAATCCTACATTTAAAGCTTCTGATTGGCCTATCTCGATTTGACTTTTGGATGCTTCTCACCGTATTCGCGGCTAGCAGTAGAAACTGACAATGATAAGCTTCGGCTAAAACTACTCATCACCATCTCACTGAAACTGTCCGTCACAGCTCCTGGATATACTCCTTGGCGTTGCCATGGGTCCAAGGAATTGATTGCTCGGACCAACTCACCTTCCATATGGAAGAAACAAGGATTACTTTTTGGTTCACGCTTACTGAGGCCCGGCTGAAATCTATCACGGCAACCCTAACAACAGTCAAGCCTCCCGACGCAGGACGCACCCAACAGCTTCAGGACACGGTAGTAAGAGTTTTCGATGCAGCTCCTTCCCAAGCAGCAGGCACCAAAAGGGTAAATTGGAGCACACTGGGGTGAGCCCTTGTCTATGACGTAATAAAACAAAATGGGCCGTAGATAGGGTGCATTTAGTTGACAAATTGTGTACATACAGCCATAGTCCTCGTAATTTCTTGGCAAAATATGACCTTCTCCCCTTAAGAGTAACCTTGAGGTAAGGTCCTGGCACGCCCCAGATTTGCCCCAATGGTTGGGAAAACTTGCCTCCGGGGCCCGCCGACGACGCTACTGTCGGGGGCCACGCAGATAATAACTAATACTAGACCTGTTACTACGCCAGCCACCGACATTATTTAATGTCGTCCATAAGTCCTCTCCAAATCCTACTAGTTTAACAGCGCACCATCCTCCCCCCGTTAGATGGCCCATGCTTAATGGATAATACCCATCACAAATGGCAGTCACTCTCTAGTTGTTACCGGATCCTATTTCAAACCAACCGATTTTTCATCTGAAACATGAAACGCAGACATCTGTTACCGATAGAACTTCCATACGCTGTCCGAGAGCGGGATCATTTTTCCCCCTCACATGTGATTCCCAGGGCTGAAGCCGAAAACTTCTGAGACCCAATGGGACAACATATTTTTCAGTGTAACAGCATAATAGGGCCCCGGCCTTTGCGCCGATTTTCCACCCCGGTACGCGTTGCAAGATTTTGCCTGTCCTTCAGAATATCCTTCTTGAAAATTAATTGTCGAATAATCCCGCTTCAATTCTTCTTCGATTCCTCCCGCATTCCTATATTTTGCATGGTACTGGTGATTGATCCTGGTAATTACCCCGCTATTTTATGGATGGCTGCTCCTTTTCACATCCTGTAATGTTCCCTTGGGTACTTTTATACAATCTTCTCCTATCTGTTCCGTAACCTCCCGTTTAAAGAACACCGTCAGGCCCCCGCCAATCGTGGCTCGCGTTGTTCCTGTATACAGTACATCTTTAGCATTTGGTATCAACCCTCTCTTCAATATTCTCAAGGTTTACTGTTGCGGAACTGAGATTCGAAACCAGCCCTCATCCGCCTCGTAAAACAATGTTGTTTTGGTTGACTCAAACTGTTGTTAGCTCTGTGGCACTGCTTTTGAGGATTGTAACTCCAACTCGTGGAATTCGTGCTTAGTTCATCGCAGCGAATTTTTTTACACAATGATCGTGCACCAAGGCGTGATTCCATACTATGGTCGATAAATATACTACCACAATATAATGTATTCCGTTAATGTCCGCCAGCTTTCGTTCCTGTCCCCGCTCTTCGTGGAACCACCGTTATGCCCCAAGTTGACCTGCAAATAATTCTGCACCTTTGAAGCGGAGTAAAACAACCCCGTGGTTCCGGGTTTCTCTCAATCCTCTGCCCTATTTGCTTTACTCCAGCTTCCTCGCGCTCTACCCCAGTCTAGCCCTCCAGCCCTAATTGTGAGTTTCTCTAGGTTTATTCTCCCAAAAATGCCATGTTTCTTCATGGCTTTCGCATGCCTGAGAATAAGAGAAAATTTGGTGGCGACATGACCACCTGCTCAAAGGCGTCAGCAAATCTAATCCGTCTATGCAATTCTCATGTTTTCTGATCATTCGGTCAAGGAGTAGAGGCTGCTACTTTATTCTGCACGTTGTGCTTCCTGTAAGGCGCTGGACCGGGGCCTTGTGAAGCACACAGCGGACGAGTTATTCGCCTGTTCTATCAAAAATACAGCTTCCTGTCATCCCATCCACTCCTGGCAGGTAAAGGTCTGCTTTCTGATACCTGGAGCTGCTGTAGTGCACCAGTAAACCTTCCGTCTAGTTTAAGGTCGAGTGTGGGCTTCTATATGCGCGTGCTACAGCCAGCCTCTTAGTTCTTAATCCCAAGTCGATAGCATAACTTTGGGCGCCTGATGTACACAAGTTTACTTCTGATTCCATGCTGGCTACTTCTTATCTGATGGGGAGGGCTGCCCCACTACTTGCTTTACCATTTCCTTATTTTGTGGGTGAAAAAGATAGTGGTCTTGCAGGCAATGTGGAGTGTGGTCGTTTCGGGACAGCTAGGTCTTCTGCAGTGTGATCATTTGAGCTTTAAAATGAGCGGCCACAGTGCTCAGCCTCGCCCGTTTGTTCATAATGCAGCAGGCATTGGCCATTTCAGTCTTTCGTGTCTTTTTTGCCTCTAGATTGTACCCTGCCTCTGTGGTGGTGCCTGGGTGGCTGCTACATTTTTGCCTGTAGTGCACTGGATCTCGTGGTTTGCTAATTCATCCCTGTGACTTATTATTCCGTCAAGTCTAAAGCTTGTGTCCACCTCATGAGTATTGCAGCATCAATTACAAATGTTTTTCACCCCGGGAGAAGCGATAGGCAGCCAAAGACTACCTTCGTCTCCCACTAAACAGACACCTAACTTCTCATCTTCCAGTGCGTCTTCAAACAAACACACTGCCTGACGATATATAATGGTTGGGTCGCACTGGATGCAGGGCCCAGTTTTCGCTTCCGAGCTTGTTTCAGCAAAAACCCTGGATTGCAACAGTGGTTTTACTGTCCTTCATCCTGGATTGGACTTTCATTGTGCCTTTATGCGCATTTTTGCCTTATCAGACAGGATACGACATCTAATTTTGCAGTGAAATACCCCTCTCGTCTTGATAACAACTGATCCCTGGTATTTATGTTCAAGAAATCAACCACGATTGATCTTACTGGTCCTGTTTTACCTTCATTCGCGGTTGCTTCCGTACTCCAATCCAGTGAGCTCTCCCAATTTCTACCATTCGTCTAGTTCCTACTGGCCTCAGTAAATCCGGCAAACCCCTGTTATCCACATCCCGCCACGTTTTTAGTTTTCTGTACTCAGTTCGGTTTGGTATTCAGGTTTCTTTTGAGGGGCAGCGAGATCGTCCGGCATAAGTCCCATTGCCATATGCTCCGCTGGCTTCGCTGGATGTTTGCTTCTTGCTAATGGTTCTCCAGGGATGTCTCCTGCTTCAGCTTGAAGATACCGTCGATGACCTATTAAACCACATAGGTTTGGGAAGTGTTCCAGAGGCTGGACACTCGTGGACGAACAGTATACTACTTCGGGCCTGTGGAGCTTGGCTTACGCAGCTTGAGAACGAGTCCTCAGATGTGGTTGTTATACCGGATCTGTAGTTCCATTGTGATTTGGAGACAGGATCACCTAGACTAATGCTTCTCACACAGGTCAAATAACCACAAATCTGACTGCAAGCGGCGGGAAATGACCCGCTGACTTTCAGCCTTCTCCAATACCTGGTGCCGCTTCGTCCTGTGGTATGACCAGTGACAGCCCGCTTGCTCTTTCCCAGTCCGACTACTTAAGCAGCCGTACATGGAAGACAGCGCGATCATTGTTCCCGCCTGGAGAAGCATATGAGAAGCGTGTATCAGCTGGGAAGCTTTCATGAGAAAGCTTCCAAACGAGGGGCGAGTGGCGCCGTACATTCCCCACTCGGAATCGCTCGCTTTGTCGGCACGGGGCCGAGTCTTCAGATTACTAACGGGAAAAACAGGAAAGTCTCCTCACTCAACCACTTTCTGAAGAAGGGTATATCTAAGGTGGATGGAATTGAACGGGACTAAATACCTACAACGGATCTCCATGCAGAATGCTGCGATCAAGTAGGCGGTGTTTCCTGATGGTGTACCTGCCTGATGCCCAGAGAGATACACGAGAACCTAAGGGCTAAGGTCCCCTGAGTCCCTGAAGTACACTGAAGAAGCTGTTGGTCACTGGTGATGAGGAGGCTTGGGAGCAGACACAAGTGAAATCAATTTTCCGAATCTAGAAATGCCAAGGGCATCCGGCTCACCACTCCGTCAAGAAGAGTGCTGGGCTCTGAAAAGTCCGCGACTTCTGTGTCACGAAGATCCTACATATAGTCGAACGGATAGATATGGTTGCACCGTGATCCGGATTCTGCCACTCACGAGAAGCGGAGAAACTCCCTGATAGAGAGGCGTGGACGTAGAGAACAATGGGCAACGGACTTGGTTATCTAGGATTTTCAGGTGCAAGGAGTCTTGCCTTCCCCATATATCCACTTCCGAGAGAAACTTATACCACAGCCCTTTGATTTGTCACCATCACGTAATCCACATTTTACAAGGATCATCAACAGACAGTATTTTACCTGTCAATCACTTCGTAGCCCAAATTTGCAACTGTATTCATCGGCTGTATGGCGTTTTTCATATCCGGTATTCTATCTTGGAAAATCCTCTCAGATAATTTTTATCCTCAAAGCTGTCTAGTCATCATGTTCAGCCCCTAGACAACAATAATCATTACATAAATACTTGTCATTTATACGCTCATCTCCCTTGCAAACGGGGTAGCGACTATTGTCATTGCAACGCATCACACATTGATCTGTCGCTCAGTTCTCATTTACATGTTGATGCATCATTTTCCGCCTTTCTGGAAGTAAACAATCTGCTCAACGATTACCTGTCCATATCCGGCCACTTCTTTCACCACCAATTAGGCAATCTCTACAGATGTGTCCTTCACTGGGTATTCAGCTGACTCAGCCGATATTCAGCCGCTAAACGGTACGAGGGTAACCTTTGAATGATTTTACTCGCTCTTTGTCCGCAATTTCACTCCTTTCATCGTCTGATTTTCAATCCTAAGACGCTTCATACTTCGTGGAGCGCTATGGCTGGTTTGCTTCTCCCTTGGAAAATTCTTTTTCCTCAAAAGAACAAAATTTATGTCAATTCTATATGATTTTCTCGTTGTGCAGCCCCTCTTTTTGTGATATTTAAGTAAACGTCTACCACTTCCAACCAGCTCCACCTGGACTCGACCGGCTTTGCCACCCGACCTTGAGTTCAAGTCTGCCGGGCATCACCCTCTAGTGCACATACTTGAATCGCCCTCTTGGAATTCAGATTTTGCTTCCAATTGTACCGTTTAATTTTGCCTTGCAGCGTGCCCCGGGGTTATCAGAAATAAACCATTATTATAACTAATATTATTAACTGTGTCCTCACTTCCGGATGAGGGCCGCTGGCACAAGGATCTCCATCACTCCCCAAGTTGGGACACCTTGAACTAGCGAAGATCGAGTGAAAATTCTGTGTGAGACGTCCATTCCACTTTGCTTGTTCTCGGACAAAGAAATAGTTGAGGAGAATAAGGTGGAGTCTACCTTCTTGTTAAATATTATTTTGCCATTTACGTCGAGAGAGCATTCGACAGATTACTAACCATGTGGCTAAAATTTATTTCGTGAAGAAGTACCTGATCTCGGTTTGAAAACTTCTCTGCTGTGACCACGGAGAGAAACGGCTGGACGGACTGGGAGGAATCAGAAGTCTTGAGCTAATTCAAAAATGTGAAACACCATGAACAGATCAACCGTTCTGCGTTTCAAAAATGATAAAGGTTACGAAGCTCAAGGCAGGCGGGGTGAGGTAGGGGGAACAGACCCCATAGGGCTTTGGTGGAATCCCTCTGAACCCTTTCTGGGACCTCACGGCCTTGGGAGGGACAAGAGTACACCGTCTGACAACCATGCTCCAGGAGATGACTGATGTGCGTGTCAAAAATAAAGGGGATATCATCCTTAGAGACGCACGGGAAGGAACTTCGATTTATGTTTAGCACTCTAGAGGCTGACTTGCTCGCAATTTCGTGATGATGGAAGAAAGATAGGCTATCACCAACCAGAAGCTAGGAACCTTGTGATGGCTGACCCTTTGGTAGTCTGGCCGCCCCGGTAGAGCAGGACGTGTGATCAATCACTCTGTCGATTACCATGCTCACGCATTAGTCATAAATAACTGGGAGGTTCCGATCCTCGGACCAGCGGAACCCGGCGGTGTTCACTGAAGGGGTTGTTGTAAGATTTTTAGGATAGATAAAGAACAGATGACCGAAGACCGACCCTTGTGGGACTCCATTTATTACTGAAGAAGCACTAGCTTCTTGGGCCCTCTACTCTTCCTTCCTCGTAAGAAGGCTGACGTTCGGGTGACTAGACTTTTGCACGGGGTGTGAACTTGCTGGTTGCAGGGGCTTAACTCTATCGAAATGCTGCTTTCTCTACCCTCTCTCACGATGATTTGACAAATGTCAGGTGAAGGGAATTTCAAACCATCGAGAAACAAGAAAAGATTCCAAGAAGCGGAGTCTGCTGGGAACTGGAGGCTCACAAATGCAAGAAGCTGGGAAACCTTTGGAGTCGGCCTCCGGTCCTATGCCCTGATTTGATTTTGTTCCACCTCATAAAGAAGGGGGTATTTAAAACATAGCCGAACCCAATGAGAATGTGACCAATTTTACAAGCAGCAGCAACCAGTTCACCACGTCTCTTTAAGGCTATTCCCTGGAGACTACGAATTCCAGTAGGAAGGGAGTATGGCCAGGGCGACATCGGATCGGATCCTTCGGGACCTGAACCTCTGAGCCCCTGGAAAAGTGATCCAGAAGCGGTTTACCAGGGGTGACGGCGGAGGAGTCAGCTCCTTGCAGGTCAATATTGAAAGGATCAGTTTCAGTGGTGATTAACGGATGGGTGAAGTCTTTGTAGCTTCTTAGGGAGCCTAATAGGTTTAAGGATCCTAGGCTACCGATAGAAGTACATGTAGGAGCGCGGTAAGTAACACCAGGTGGCAGGGTGTTCGTCCTATTGAGGTGAAGACACCCTGCATGCAATCAATATATGAGAAGAAAGAAGTTTATTATGGATGGAGGAAAGGAGTGATTACCTTAGTATATGGTAACCCCACCAGCATGACCTTGGCTGGAGTCCCACCTAACTGTGAAGTATGCTAGAATGGATATCTCTGTAACAAGAATGTCGGGGGTGAGCCGGGTTTCTGTGAAGGCCAAGGTCTGAGGCTTTTCATCATCTGCGTGCCGCCCAAGCTGCTGGGCCTCACTGAGCAAATCCGGGGAATATCTGTGAAGTTCTTGAGCACAGGCCCGGGAGTTGCCGCACAGTAGCTGGAAATAACTGATTTTTGGTTCTTGCGGCGGGAGTAAAGAGAGAGCGGGGTGTAGAAGAGGCCCCGGAGGGGTCAAAAGCTGCGATTACTGGGGGAAAAGGGACGAGAAAACGGTTGAAGTGTTCTGTAGGTTTTGACATTCAATGACCTGGGAGGAGCTTTAACAGGCGAAATACTTAGATTCCTTCATTGCCGAAAAGAACAAGATGCTTTTCCAGGTTCACTTTTCTGAGCACTGCGGGATTCACTGCCGAGACTCCTTAACCAGGGCCCCATTTGAATGGTCGCCCCTATTGTCCTTCTTGCCGTTTTAACCTCCGCGCTGTGATCTTCGGTAGAGAGAGGTTGGAGGTTGTCATCTGGGCCCAGGGATGCGCGAACCACATCGGTTAATAAGGGATGATAACCTGTTGTGTTTTCTGGTTACTTTACTTGGGTGACAAGGGTTCTCAGTGTTGAGTTTACTACCCAGGGTACTTTCCGGGATGGGAAATGGGATGAATAATGAAATGTCGGATGGTTTATTTTAGGCTCAGTCATCAAAGAGGGCGGTATGGCCGCTAGGGTCATCTTTTCTTCGGCTCGCTGGCTTGGCCTTCTCATCGCAGAGCCTCAGGTGGAGTGGCTCGTGGATTGATGCTGACTTGAGCCCTGCTTTCCTCCTTGATTTTTGCAGCTGAGAATGTAATTTGTTTAACCACCTCTAAGGAGTCCACTTCAATTGGCATACCGTATATCCGGTTGTTTCTTTTGGTTACCAGTCGAAAGGATCGACAGTAAGAAGGGGTAGGAGAACGAAGCGGCTAAATGCGCATCTGTGAATATCATGAGGGTGTTTTGAATCAAGAGAGCCGTCCCGAAGGATGAGTTGCCATGGGCATTTCTAAGTGTCTTGAGGAATCTTGAAGTGAGCAACAGTTGGCAGCTGCGGTGTTCTAAACAGCTGACCCCCTGGAATGCTGGGAAGAAACTGGTTACAACCTCCTCAACCAGATACAGTTCACATTTCGCAGGACTTTGTGTGGAGAGAGCCAGCCGCATCCAGGTTGCCTAGCTGTCGGCTTAAGGCAGTAGCTTTCAACACTGCTTGATGCTATGCCTGTGGGGCAGAAACTTTGTGCAGTCGGCCCTTACGGAAAAAAAGAAAACCGATGAGCGACCCCTCTGTGACCATCAGGATACCTACGATGTTTCGGGGTACACGGCCACCGAGCGGCAATCTACTGCTTCCTCTATAGCCTCCAAATCATAGTATTTACGACTTTTCGCGAACCTGTTTCAACAGAATGCCACCACCAGAGAATCAATTCACCCTCACTTTGATTCGTAGGTGCTCTCTAAGCCACTGAAAGCTCTGCACCTTTGTGACATTCTTTGGGATGGGAGAGAAAAGTTCTACCTAGGCACAGATGCTCCGATCGTATTGAGGAAGTGAGCGTTATATGGATATCATTTTGGATCTATTCTCCCTGCGATCCATTTTAAAGCTTTGCATCGACCCCACTGTTTTGTTCTTTTACTTTTGTCTGACCTAACTGATCCTCCCTTTAGTTTTTTTCGACCTCGCTTTGACTTGACTTAAGTTTCTGTTTATCGCTTGCCGTACACTTATTCGTTTTGCTTCTGCTTGGCCGAGGCCTTTGCCCACTTTCGCATATTTCTCTCAAGGGTGCTACTTCGGTACCACTATATACGGAATATACTCTCACATCTACCTACGAATCGAGTCTTTTCTGTTTGTTCGATGGAGAAGATATCGTTGGTGAATCGCAGTATGACCTCATAGAATGCGGGT
The DNA here is from genome assembly GCA_948099385.1 of Fasciola hepatica. NCBI lineage: Eukaryota > Metazoa > Platyhelminthes > Trematoda > Plagiorchiida > Fasciolidae > Fasciola > Fasciola hepatica. The sequence continues at coordinate 92,407 of CANUEZ040000108.1, forward strand.
TTATAAGCCTCAATCGAACTTCTGTGAAGTCTTCCGTCAAACCCTTGCCGACCCGCCGCCTCTTCCCTCAGAACAGATCCACAGAGCGGGAACCATATGTGTATCTAAGCTTCCTTGGTCTTATCAACATTTTAGTGGCCAACACTTGCATCTTCGTTGAACGATCGATGTTCTGGCGGTGGTAAGGTACCCAGGCTTGTATTCAATGCTTCAGGTGCAGCCAACTTGTACCCCGATAGATCGAACCAAAACCTTCGATCCGCTGTGCGGTAGCTCTAGGATGGAAGAGTTTCCTCCGAGTCACATGTACTGCCGCAGTGAGCAGCTTCGATGGCCCGAAGCTGTTATCCAGAACTACCCGCATTTCTGACTTGAGGGACCAATCGCACCCTTTGCCACTCCCGCTCGCCAATGCCGTTTTTGACTGACACCGGCTTTTGTCGAGGTCGGCTGAAGATTCTGTTCGCGCGATTAGTTTTTCAAGGCGGAGAAGTCAAGTTATGTATCATTTCCAGCCACCTTGATGCTACCAGCATACTTGGGGTTAGGGTTCTTATGTTCACATGGTAGATCACCGATAAAAAATGGGAAAGGGCAGCTTGCCGGGAACCGGGCAGTGTGGCACCTCTCTAGTGATATCTTCCAAATACAAGACATGACTATTCGAGCAAGCGGAAAAAGCCTTTCCTGTTAGAAGGACATTAATCCTTCCTGTAGCCCTGCCAGCAATTCTCGCGAACAGTAACGTGCCCTCCGGAAGCCTGAGCCTCCTGTAATAGAAAGTTTTGTTGAATGCCTTGTTACAAACCTCAGTCATTCACGCTTCATCCAAAAACCTGGTCACTTTCCCAAAGGAATGCAGGAGGTTCGGTGGACAGGATGATCCTTCTCTAAACCCATTTTTGCTGTTGATGTGAGGTTGACCCGAAGTGAACCCCTCGAGGGCAGTTTCCTCACCATTCGCGCCAAGCTCTTATACAGTACTGACGGGAATTTAATCGATCAGTAAGTTCCAGCCTTTTTCGGGGTCCCGCCTTGTGTATTATCACCACCTCCTCCCCCGTTTAGTCTCTCAGCACTTTTCATGTCGGGCCGGACCACAAAACTCGAGGCTTTGTCCGATAGATCAGTCAAAATTCTCGTACAATTGAGTGTCGGTTGATTATAACAGGAGTGTTTAAGACCTCAGATGAAGGCCAAATAACGGCTAGATGAACCCCTTCTAGTCATGTAGCTTTGTTTCTATTCAAAAGTCACAGCTTTCTGTCCACACTTAGACTACTTTAAGTTCCAGCGCTGGGGACGCTCGCGTCCCGTCAATAATTTAGTCTACATTATTCTCCGGTCAATATATTTTCTTCAAAAATGGCAAGATAGCATCGGTCTTCCCTTCACTAATTAACGCCTGTCGTTCCTTTGCTGCCTACAACGTTGCTGGAATTTCGCCCATACGCTTTTAAGGTAGGGAGTATGCGCGAAGCCACGGGAGTTTTGTACAGACAGATGCAGCCAACCTAAGCTCAAAAGAATTTTTTCTGCCCCTTGAGTAACTTGAGCTGTTCCTGGTCACCTTATAACTATCCCATAATCGTTGAATCTTGCACAATTTTTAAGCTGCCCATAGTTTCCTACGGCTTACCGGGGCGTCACGGACTATAGCTTTAAAAGGCGGAGGTTAACCACTACGGTTATCAAACCTCAGGGATAAAAATTCCTCTGTAATTTAGAGTAATTCATCCTCGGTCGTATCCCAGATTTCTTCTATCAAAGGGTATGCCTGGCACGGTGACCGCTGAATTCCGTCCGCTGCCGCATTACTTCTGTTGACACATATCCTGCTTTGGCACATACCAGGAATCACGAGGATACGTTGGCCTGTTAATTGTAGTTTGTGAGTGGATTCTGTCATGTGGTCTACCGCTCAGTGTTGCACAAGTGTCTCGGGATGTTGCTCCGTGTGCTTGATTTCTGGGGTAATGCTGACACCTTCTAGCGCCCAGGTTTGCCTGAAACTTCTGTGTTCTCCGTTGGGCTCGCAGAAGTTTAACGATGCTATCGTTTCAGCTCTTTCCGGTTCCACCGGACAAAAGCTGATGAGAACATTAGTGCCTCTAGATTGTTTTGCCTTTGACGAGCTATGCACAATCAAAGGGCTCAACAGAAGATAAGAGAGACCCATTCTCCACTGAGGACTACGGTATCATTGCTGATGGCTAAGGAAAGCAGAAGCCCTGGGTGAACATTCAGGTAGTGCACACAGAATGGGGCGTGGTGGAAAAGTTGAGTCGACTATGGCACACTCTCCGCCGGACTCAAACGTACCAAATCTCCAGGAGGTAATCTTGTCTATGTGTACACAGGAGTTACGTGTCCAAAAGTCAGCACGTTCAGATGGTCTTCATCGAGCTGTCACCAAGCAGCTTATAAACATCGTGACCTAATCGGTATGTAAGCCGTACAGGCCCGAGTTGAGTTGCTGTAAGCCGCCTCAGGACCTGAAAAACGCGGTGGTCGCGGCCATACGAGCGATGGACCTAAGTCATCCGTGGACAGCTTCCTACCGGTAGGTCTTATAGGCTTTGCTTATAAAGTCCTCAGGAAGATCGTTCACGCTCACATCTGTCAACTTTGAGTGGAAAACGTCATGCTAAGCCAGGTCCAGCAAGAATCTTTAGCACATAAATCTTATCTGGTCTATCCCTTGTGCTGACTGGATGCGATGACTCGGGCTGGATGAAGGTCAGCCAGCGAAATTTTGCCTTGGTTTCAGCAAGGCCTACAGCTTCGTGAATCACCCTCTATTGCTGAATAAAGCTAAGATGCTTGGTAAAGGTGGGTCGGCACAAAGGCGGCTGACGTACTTCCACTCCAGCAGGGCTATTTGTGTCAAGGTGGGGGCAGGTGCTCCGGTTTGCCGAACGTCGTCAGTGAAGTAACTCAAGGACCAGTAACGGACCCGACACCATTATTCTTCCTAAATAAAGACCTGACATCCATCCTTCAATTTCTTGGTTTCATTTTTGCCGATGCTGTGAAGGCTGTAGGACCCAAGCGTAGGGGCATTCTAGACAGGGACATGGGAACCTTCCTGGACTAGACACATTGGCGGGACTTGTCGCTGAGCGCTGGGCGAGGCTATTTGTTGTCAAGGTCGACAGGAAGCCTAACCACCGTCCATGACCGGAGGCTGTTCACAAAAAAGCAGCTTCTAGGTTGAAGACCCTGAAGCCATCGTGAACAGTGATTTTGAAAGGTCAGACCAGTGCAAAACTGCTGCACAAAGTACTTTTGGTGAACTATTTAGACTGCCATCAGCATTGTCCTGCCGGAAGTCGGTAACATTCGTACCTGTTCATGTGGCCATTGTACAACCTCACTTGGAGGGTGGCGTGCAGGCTTGGTCACCCCCAAAGAAAGGTGGCCACCTGCTTGGATAAAGCTCGGTTTCTTCCAACGCGGCTTTTTGAGAGGCGGATGCTTGAGTCTAATGGAGAGAGACTCTGCGACCTCAAGTTTGTTCTTCTCGGAAAAAGTATTTGGGGAATCCGAGGAAGCATTGAGGATGATAAAGTGTCGTGCTAGTGTGCAAGCCCACGAATCATGCTTAATCAGTGATTGCTTGACCGTTCAATCCCAACGGAAAGGTGGCCACAAACAGGTTAGCAAACTGTGTTCCTTTGTAACCAAAAATAGACATTTTTACAAAATGAAGCACGCAGTATATGGACACATGTTCTTGTCTTTGTCTGCCCTGCATGATGCACAGATTTAGTTGGTTAGGACGCATCACTGTCATGGGTCTGATGGGCTCTAACGTTGGTGTGAATTGTAAGCTGCAGGTTTTCCTTCGGTGGTTAATGCTAACAACGGAAATCTGCAGACTGATTGGTTTATGGGCACATCTATCGCTGCGGCGCTGTTATATGGATTATGTGGGCCTGGCCGCTGGCTAGAGTTCAAGTTGTACACTGTTCTTCGGCTGGGAGGACGCGGACAGATGCCTTCATGATGACGCGTTCCCCCCCTGACATCCCTCTATTTGGTCGTGTGACCTGAAGTAGGAGCGCGAGTGTGGGTTAACGTGGGAGGACACTGTATTTTCCCGACCCCGATTTGTACGCTAGACTGTTTGGGGCTTTTGTTCTCCTACTTGGGGTGGGTTTTTGTCGCTGCACTTTAAGCTGAATGTATCCAATACAAGTTTGAGCTATTATCCCGAAATTGTGCCTGGCGTATCCATATTCTCAGAGGGAGTTTGGACTCTTTAGTGGTAAGCTTTTCCGGTCTTGATTCGGATAGTCTATTCCAAACTGCCTAAGACCCCCGAAAGAAGAGACACGAGAAGAGGCTGACAAAAGCTCAGGCTGGGTTGACAATTAGGTTGCTCCTCTTTAGCAGCAGGGTAGTAAAGAGTTGGAGCGGTCTGCTTGGTGGAATGGTTAAACTGCAGGTTTTTCAGTTCTTGAAGGTTGCTCCAGATCGCAGATGGAATTGGATCATCCCTGGTAGTGAGTTTTGAGCGTGTTTACTAAATGAACGAAGGATAATAATATGGTCCTTCTGTGGTGCATCTGAATCATCAATTCCACCTGCTAAAGGGTGACTCGGTGAACGATCACGATGCATAATGTCCCCCTTAGTTGATTCGCGGTGCGGTTTTGAGTTCCTCTGTCCTCTGGCTGGAGTTCAACGGAATTAACCACTTAGTGGTGCGTGCATAACGTAGCTCTTACCACTGGAGGAACATTGGACTTTAGACTGGACTTGGTGGATACCTGTTCTGAGCAAACCAAACTGGAATGGGTTTTCTTGTCTACCGGCACTGTTCTTTGCATTTGAGGTCTAAGAAAGGGTCCGCGGGGTAGTTCCGCATACCTAGATACGTTCATCAACGGGAACACCAGGACTTTATTACCTCATATCATAGATCGGTTGAAGTCTGGAAGAACTACAAGGAAACAAGGTCTGAACCCAAGTTCTCCCGGATTTCTCATTTATCCTGGCTCCAAAATATTTCGGCAAACTGAAGATAGTTTTATAGATAATAGAGAGGGAGGAAAGTGAGAAAGGGATAAGAACACAAACCTCGACTGCTTATGTACGTTTATCTCCTATAAGCCGGAGGAAAAACATTTCGACTGCGGGAATGGGTTAGGAATACTAGCTAAGATTGAACCTTTTGTCCCCCATTTTTGGTAAGCTAGGAGACAGACCATTGTACAGCGAGAGAACTCGGTGTTGAGGCATCTTCTTTAGCTAACGTGGCGCAAAATATCTCTCTTGGAGGGTCTACCAAAAACTCTCATCATGGTTTTTAGCAAAGCTTTTCCATACTGTCACGTCCTTCTTGAAACTACGGGCTTGAGATGTTAGTCGAAATTTCCCTGAATCTTCGTTAGCACTATCTCTTAATAATTTCCGGACCAACCGAAAGGGAGATCAACTGTGTCAGAGGCCCCGTAGACAAAAATAAAGACTGACTTCTTTTAAGGGAACGCTCACAGAAAGGTTATCTCTGCCCTGGAGGATGAGAGATAAAGTAACTGATCTATGGAAAATTTTGTTGGGCTGAACGAGCAGTAGGAACTTGCAGCATTCTCAGTGGTAGTGTTAGGTCCAGTGCGCACAGTAAAAGGAACTCTAGACGCTCGATTCACTTGCAGGCTAAATTGAACTGAACGGAACTACTGAACGACGTGAGGGGTGCAGAAAGGCATTCAAAAAATCATTATTATTGATCATGATAAAAAGAGCAGCAGCGAAACGGAAACCGTGAAGAGAATACTTTTAAACCTAATTCGGTTTGCACAGTATTGTTGGTTCTGGAGACCCGTTGAGCCTCTCGATTTCCCCCGTGGCGTGCTCCATAGCCAGCACCTACCACTGCGAACTGGGCAAGTTTTTCCTGTAACTTAAGCTTTTAAAAAATAGAATGAAAACGACTTCTCACCTTTCTGGTGAGAGGCATGCTTTTTTTGAACATTCTTTCGCAAGCAGCTGTATTTGATCTGGGTCCGCGGGACAACCGGAACCGTTTAGCTCCCGCTGCGCCTTTTTAGTTCTAAGCATCTGCTTTCGAGAATATCGCCTCCAATTTCGCCTAGAATTTTCTTGAGAGATCCTACATATTTCAATCTCACCTGCCCTACGGTCGGCCCTTTCCAACCCAAAAGCTTTCTCGCAGACTTTGGCCCGAAGCTGGTTCGTCATAGCTGGTTTTATATGAAAAACTCAACAAACTCTGTTGGTTACATCGAAAGTGGCTGTTTTTTCACCATTTTTGTTTAACTGCTTTAATTCCATGTCTCGCTGCAAACTGATCGGACCTTTGGTCCATGGTCCTGTGACGGCCTAGTCGGAGACTGCCTAAGGGTTATAATGAAGTGTGTGTTGGTGCCCAAAGATAAGCGTACCGAGCCTTTGCTTATGGAGACTTTCATCCCTTTATGCTTTCAAACACCACACACGTGCAACTCTTTTCAAAAGAGCCTTGCCCTTGCCTGTTGCAGTCGTTCGCTACCATTGGCTCTGTTCCCCTCTCACCATCGCCCTGGTAAAGAGCACATCCGAGTGCCATTAATAAAGTCCTGATTTGTCATCATTTATTATCAAGTTACCGCACCAGTTAGTGGAAACCTTCCTTTTCTCATTGGACTGAACTTAACAAATTTCATTGCTCCTGGGTTCAGAAATAATGAAGATTCGCTTTTCACTTGCATAACGGCTACCATTCCGGGCTGTCATGCAACAAGTGTCTACTACGTGGTGCTCCTTTCAGTAGTTTGACAATTCGGATCGGCCAACTCAAGTCACCAATAATTTGCACAAGGTTTGTGGCTTCATATAAGATAGTTTGTGAAGTTCTTTTCAGGCCTGTGCATCCACCACTGCGAAATTCTGCCTTTCTCACTATTTCTTGTTGTTTTGATTCGTTGATTTTCCTACCTTTGGCTTTTTGCCGGTGCCGATGGAATTAGAAAGTGAGGGTAACTTTGATTGCAAGACAACAGCTTAAGTGACTGTTACTCCATCTTCCGACAAATCTCCTGCCTTCGTTGTAGATGTTGTCAGATGTTCACGGAAGGGTTAAACTAGAATAGGCAAACGCCCAGTTAGAGCTGGAGGCCGCTGAGGCTATGTGTAGGGCGGCCGGGGGGCCTAGGCGACATGATGGTAAGACTTCTGCGTGGCGGTCATCAATGGAAAAGAGAATTATTGGTCAGGTGCATACTCGACGATTCATTCTGGACGCCAGAGCATCTGAAGGTAGTGAAAGAAGCGGTGAAGACGGTAGTCACGTTAATAAAGCCGCCCCGTTCTGCGAGGTAGATGGACCAAACCGGCTGCTAGTGACACTAGAGTAGCTTGAATGTGAACTTCCTAGGCTCCACGGTTCACCCTTACAGCGTGTTCCCTTATTTTAAAGATTTGAGAGTCAGATGAAGAGCTAGTTAGGAGAAGGTGGTCAACGTTTGAAAAGTTCGTTTTGACATTAAAAATGGAACGTAGGAGAAGACATTCGGGGTTGTTTACTTTATACTCTTGCAAAGGATAACAGCGGGAGAGGGGCATGAAGATAGAGTGTTTTGGTCGTACTTTGCGTGCCAAATGGAATAACCAGACTGGGACTAAGTTCTTACTGTCAGGGCGAGTTTTTGCATTATGCCAACATATTGACCAGTTGCGCCGGTGCAAGCTTGGATATTTTAGTGAACTTAATTCACACCATAGAGGTGGCTTCGGTGAAGTTACTTAGGTACGCAGCATTTGATTGGGTAAAAAGGGGCAGAGATGTCTATCAAAGGGACGCCAAACCAAGAACTCGCGATCTTTGTTGGTTTTCACTTGCTGAGGACGTTCTTAGGGCTATAAATACAGTTATGGCCTCTGTGAACAAAAGAATGCATTATAAGCTTATGAGTAGGACTGTTTCAATAGTAAAAGCTTTGCAGTACCTATAAATAATAACATTGGCATTAGGCATTACGGCAGATGACTTAGAAAACCGCCGAAATTTTCAAGCACCGCTGCTTATGGACCCACGGGAACTTATATATCGATTCAAAACGTGTTTCATTTGCGTACTTCCAGGTCAATGTGCTGATGGATGTCGTTTGAAGAGGTTCTGTGGGGATGAGAATTCAAACCGCCGGAATCATCATTTACTGCATGAATTGAACAAGATACCGAGACTGGACGCATCTTTTCAACTGCTCCTTACGGGTCTTGATGTTGGCTTTAGGATCAAACTGTTCTTTAATAAAAGTTTGCTCTGGTTTCTACGCTCCAGTGCTCTGCTCGACGTTAGAGAAAGAACCTCTCTCATGCCTTTTGAGTCCCTAAACGTTCAGGTCCAGAAAAAAGCCACCTGGAATCAGCTTGAGCAATATCATTGAAAAAACTTTGCAGAATCATAAAAGGGTGCTTTATCCTGAGTTCCTAGGATGGTACTGAGGTGGCCAGAGTGAAAGACACCTGTATCAATCCGTCAACGATAGATTTAAAGGCCACGGCGTTTAGCCAGGAAACTTTGTCCAAAGCGATCATTCGACAAGATCATAACTTGCGGCTATTTTATACCTGTTTATAGGGGTGAAGTTGGTCTGGACGTTTCCTCGGAGCTCTCGGCAATAAAACGGCGAACAGTTTTCGGGACAGACACTGGAGCCGGCCATACCCTTTTAGGCTGGGTCTCGAGAGGCCCTTAGGGTAACAGTCATGGGGGCAAATTTGGAACATACGGACTGAATGTTGTCTGAAGAATATTAGGAAAAAGCCGGAAAATTGCCACTAGAAAAATTTGTTGGCCGTAATCCTTTGGGAGCCTCCCGTCTGTAAAAGACGAAAGGGCCATCGAAATTCTGGGGGAATTCCTTAAGGCTGGACAAGGTGCTAGATCCTCGAAAGCCTGAAAAGTCCGTGTTGTCTCTGATTTCGCTGCAGTTTTTCAAGAATCACCGAATTTGCACCTCTGACTGGGTATCTATAAAGTTTCGAGTTTGGTAGATGTAATTCCGCGGCCTCGTCAGAAGCCTGTGGTCTTATGTGCCGATATTGAAGATAAGCCCCTTCAAGTAAAGGTGCCCTTCGGTTCTTCTAGTGTTCTGAAAGTGGCACTGTCAAGCCGGAATAATCTAGGATACCGGCGTGTCTCCTTGCTGCACTTTCGTCCCCCATCCATGAGAGCTTTCCGGTGAAGAAGCAAGTACTTTACTTGGGCACTAGTTCTGGTCGATTCCATCGCTAGTGTTCCTGAAGAATTTTAAGTCTACGGTTGTTCAGCTTTCGTCCATGATGACGCAGAAGCTCTCTGGTAGGGGCAGGGGTTGCTTGGCTCATAAAGCCTTGACTGGTTAAGGTTAGCCAAGTGGCTGATTGCCGAACGAGAGGTTACAAAAGCCTTTTCGGTTTACAAAAGAAACCTTGTCACAAATACCACTGAAGCATTCCGATGGCCGATTGCAAAAACGTGAAGTTCGGTTTGGAATGTTGACCTAAACTCCTTCAAATACTACCTTCACGTCAAGGATCGGCCAGCAAAATGAAGGGCTTTTTGGCTCGACTGGCCACAATCTATAATCTTTCCGGCTAGGCTGGCCCGTCCACTTCATTCGTGAAACAATGTTTTCAGGATCTGAGCCTGAAAAACTCGGCTGGGTTGAGCCAATAAAATTAAAGTGAGAAAAACCGGAGAGAATTGAGAAAGGGAGAAAATAAGTATGAGTGCCACGATTGAATACAGGTGATGTTTTGAATGAAGACACGGGCGTTTACTTACACTTGCTTTGTGATGCCTCCGAAGTTGACTGCGGAGCATTGTTTAACCATGGACTTGTATCCGACACTTCGGAATCAGGATGTGTGCTTGTGTTTGCTAGATCGCGTGTGGTGTCTCTGGAGACCGTTTGCATACAAAGGATTGAGTTGTCTGAAACCGTCGCTATTGTACAAACGGCAAAGGTGGTTAGAAAGGAGGAGGATCTGAAAGCGATTGGCGATCATTATTGGACCGATTATATCGTAGTTCTTACGTGCTGGAAGAGCAATAAAGGAAGCTTCTCTAAGTTTATTGTGAAAGGGATGCCAAATGCACGTGTTTACTCACCTCCCAAGCAACAGAAATACATGTCAAGAGAAGAGGGTCCTAAAGGCCGGGCTTCCGGAAGGACGCATCTGGAGGCGAAGGACCATGAACTACGGTATCGTGGACTAGAAGTCTTGTAGTCCTCCGGGGGCCACTGAATCCAAAGACAAAAGACATGACAGTCTGGCTAAAACAGCTGGAGATGAGAATTGGTGCCGTGACTGGTGCAGTGGACCATAGCTTATTTCAGTCTCACTTCGTGCTCTGTCTTTCGTGCATCAACTTAATGAGGGGTATTAAGTGGATACGGCGATATAAAGTAATAATTTCTCACTACCTCCGAAGAGCTAAGTGACATGCCAGTGCTACTGGATCAATAGGCGACTGGGGAGACTGTAAGTAGTCTCAAGACCACTATCATCTTGGAAAACGAGAACGTTTTCCTACTAAAGTCGACTCAGTGGAAGAAGGTGAACACTGCAGGGACTATGTTACTCAAAGCGCAGATCGAAAGCCTGGTTTTATTCTAACTGACAGGCCATTAGACATAGCGTGAACATTGGCTTGAGCCACCTTTTTGGAGAAGGCCAAGTCGGTTGCTAAACTTCACCGTGAAACTGATGATCATGCTGGCCGCTCCCAAGTTCTATCGAATAGTCGTCGGCGATTCTGGATTGTAAAGGGCAAACCGACTGTTATCCGTGCTCTTAGAAAAGGCTTTCACTGTCGCAGAATGTCAACGCTTCCTTATCCACGGCAAGTTGTGCAAGTTTCTGACTCTTCGTAGTAACGTCACTGTTTGATTGACAGGACTTTTCCCTTACATGTGTTAGACTCCGGAGAGGGTTGCAGCTGTTGGTGGGGGCTTTATGGAACGGTTGGTAGAATCAGTATGTATTTTTCAAAGAATTAAAAATTGGTTAATGGAAAAGGAAGTTCTGAAACAAGAGAACTTGAATATCTTTGCCAGCTATGTTTGTCACAGGAACCAGTGGCCGCCAAGGACTTTACCGATACGCGGTCCGGAAAGAGTGAACAAGTTAGAAAAGCCCTGGTTCGCTAGTCTTGCTGGTCGCTGTGGCTTGAGGTATGCAAACTGTGTTTGTTAGAGATTGAGAGTGGTTAGTTTTTTGTTTGTTGTACATCTTATTTGATGGTGAATATTTGTCAAGGTTAGTAATTTACCGACCGACCTCATTTTCTTTGAGCACGCATGCTTTTATGTTCCGCATATCTCATGAACTCTCGGCTTTGCGATGTGGTTGGTTTGGCCAGGTTTAGCTTATGGGTGACGGTTACTAATTTATGACTATAGTTACTCCTCCTGCGCAGTCAGTTAACGTGGTGGCCCTGGTGTGTTTGTTCTGCTGGGTGCGAAGTGGTTTACGTTGGGTTAAGATGAATTTGCCCATGGCGTCATTGCTCCAGAAATGCATACAATCAGCTCCGGATTAGCCATCGGCAAAGAAGTAAGTTGATCGTGCCATTTCTGTTCATCTGGGCCCATCTGCGTTGTTACTTGCGGTACATGTCTGAGGACAGTTATGGTGTCCTATAACTTCCAGCGAAGTCAGCCTTTCTCAGCGCACCAGTCACCCCCGATTCATGTTTCGGTCGCATTTTGCGGCTCCCGACCACTCATCTATGGGTAACTACTAAAATCAGACTTTAACACAAGTTCAGTGTCTTTGAAAAAGATTACTCAGCTGTGCCCCACATTTTATGGCTGTTGTGTGATAAAAATAATGGGGAAAATGTGACTTCCCCACAATCACCACTCTGCTTACTTCATGCCTTTTATTAATGATCAACAATAGGATGCCAGAGCACCGGTCACGCTAACAAAGGCTGCCAAAACTCGGAGTGTGTAGATTTTGCTAAGGTGCCGCAATCCAACACTAATCTTCCCAATTCGGGTAGCACATCAGCTGTTTTTTGTTGATAGTTCACATTTATACCTCAGATTTGTGCATTTGTGTAGTTCGAACCTAGTAACACCTGTCGATGGAAGTTCTTGAGCCTCTGATTTCTTTTTCAGTTTGGTGAGAAATTCTAAAATGACTGATAATGCATTTGAACCTTGACCTGACCAATGATACTCAGTTGTGTGCCAACTGATCGTTGTTTTTATTGTTAACTTGTGTAAAGAGCGAGCTAGGCCTCATTATTGAATTGAAATCCAAGCCGCGAACGGACTGAAACCGGAGGGGTTTCCTGGGGTAAGCCTTGCTTCCGCTGATGCATCACGACTAATTGCAGACGGAAAAAGTCCACGGAATTCGGGCCGCTCCGTGGGAGGTGGCCATGTCTTCTTCATCTTAAAGCGATCACCCGGTTACCACTTTCCGACACTGATTTGATTGTAAGTTTCGGGCATTCGGCAGCCTCTGGCTCCACCTCCGCCACATTTCCCCGGGGCAATCCGGCTTGCAGTCCCTATGCGTAAGCTTGACAAGAACACGCGCGGTTGAAACTCCACTGCCTTTTTCCTTTAATTCCCCCGAGGAAAGCCATCGCAGAAGCTGAGGGAGCCCCCCTACAATACTCAACCTTTCTTTAACTGCTCGAACCTCCTGTTCCTACAAAATGTGAGAACATTTGGTATTCGGCCTTTGGCAACTATGGTCCTGTTCTATTCTTGCTAGCAGCTCGGGAACAAACATATCTCAGTGCCATAAGCAGAGGCGTGATTTCTTATCATTCGTTAGTAAGATATTGCACCAACTATTAAAAAAACTCTTTTCTCGGTAGGTTGAACCTGTCAAATTTCACTGTTTCCGGGTTTGAAAGATGCAAGAACTCACTTTCTTTCGTGCCTGAAGGCTATCATTTCGGGTTGTCCTACAAGTACCAAAGTATTTTCCTTTGAAACCTCTCCCTAAAACACTTGCAAAGGTCAAGCCAAGAATGACAACCCTAGTTAAAATGCAACCATCAATCCCTTCGAAAGCTCTGATAAATATGAAATGGGCCACCCACCGCTGGAGAGAATCGTTACAAATAGCTATTCAACTGCACATCAAACAGTCCGCCGTACCCTTCGCCATCTGGGCCACCTGAGAAATGCTCTAAACTCCAAAAAGTGGACAAACAACGAAACCGGAGCAATCTCCCAAGATCCGCATTATTGATAAATGTTCTTTTGGCTCATCCTCTCACGGGCGCCAGTACCGTCTACTTATGGAGTACGCAACCTGTTACGCCTAATACAGGCTACGCTGCTCAACCCTTACCATAACTCAAAGAATCACCACTACAACATCGTCAGTGAATCCGCTTACAGCCGACAGTCCGCCTGCTACAAGGGTACTGAAGTGAGCGGACGAGTTTTTCGTGTCACACTTTGCTATCATGGAACCATTCTCAAGTAACTTGTGGTCGAAGTGCTTTGGCAAAGAACTTTCTACTATTTCCCTTGCTTTGGCACAACACACTGCGGCAGACAACTCCAGCCGATGCGTTGTAACAATCTTCGAGGGAGGTGCGCTAGACCTACTGGACAGTAACACGCTATGGGGTAGCCTGTCAAATGAGACTCTTCGGGCATGAGCTATTCCACGTAACTGATCTAGGGCTCGTCACATAGCACCATATTGTAGACCCGGCCCTGTATTCTTCATCACTACATGTTCTTGTGAGGATCTTACCGGCGTCTGGACCCTGGACAAAACACACCCTCTCCCGCGACCAGGCTCTTTCTACACTATCCAGAGTTTGATCAGAGCCCGTCCCTGGCCCGCGTAACCTTTGCAAAAGCAGCTTCACAGTTAGCACCATAGTGCAATCGGGCACGAAGGGTCGTACCAATAACTGAAGTTCGAAAGTGTGCCTCTTGGAGTTGCTGACTTAATGGGTAACGGAAACGGGAAAATAAGATCATCGGATCTTGAAGCCCACTTGACTCCTAGTGCAAGCCTACAATTGTTATCCCGCCGAGGCAGGAGAGTAAGATCACTTTGCACCTCCTGTGCCATGAACCATATCTCTAAACTAGGCGAATTAGATGTCCATTTCCTTAGCATGAGCACGGAATTCAACGGGAATTACATTATTTTCATGAACATGTTCGCCTCGTTACAGGCGGCAGGCAACGATGGGCAACGGTCTAGGTAGAAGTGACAGCCTACTCGTCCAGCACAGCCTGGCCGAAGCCCTTTTGCCACCTACGGACCAGCTGTCGTAGTGCAAAGGTAGCGAAAAAGGTTATGGAGTCGCTTCGAAGAAATTCTCCGTCATTTGGCATACGCGGGCTTCTTCTCCTGGGTCCCCTCTTGGCCACCACAGGAAACAAAGGGCCCCCCAAGGTCTATGAGAACCTCTTGAATGAACATTGCCTACAGATCAGCCCCTACTACAATTCAATCTCTTTGAGATGGTAGAGGTATTCCTACTTGTTCCGAAGCCGTGTCGAGACCCTGATTTAGCATATTGGTAAAAGATCGTGCAATGTGCTTCGCCCCGAGGTCCGGGACTACACTCAATTTTTCAGGCTTTCTTGGATTGAAAACCGCGTGGCACGGCAGGCATAGCCGTAGTTGGTACCAAAGCCCCAGTCGCTGCTCAGGAACGGCTGCCGCATACCCCTTCCACATGGACGTTTCCTTGTCTGGGTAGGTCTAACGGGCAAATGCCTATCACGGGAAAGCCGAGGCCCGAAATGTCACCTTTTCCGAGGGGGATGACGTAGGGTTACCGAGTCCTGCCTCTGTACCTTTCCTCTACAAAAGGGGAACCATGGGGTGCTCTTCCACAAACTGTGGCTGAATCCACCACAGCAATAGTCTTCGCATCCTCTATCGGCAGGCCCTCATTCAAGGACTAGACACCTGCAAAACCTGCGTCTTACATCCGCATCAGTTGGTACTATAACCTAGAATAGCTTGACAAAATCGATTACCGGACTTGGCTGGCAAGCTGAGTAGTTCGAGAATCCAAGTATCACCCAAACCTACTGGGTGCTCCTTGCATGTAAGCAACTCTGGCCGTCAAACCTCTGATCCAGCACCTAGTGGGTCTCCGGTACCTTGAATTTGACGAACACCGATGTCACCCGGTAGCTCTCTTCCACCGGATAACTAGAAAGCTGGGACCGTCGCTTTATTCCCTCGGACCGCTTACTGATCGGCCTGGCCACAGACAATTCCCTATTTACTGCGGTTTGTGCCGCTCTAACGGACTACCCTTCGTCCGCCGAAAACTAGTGAAACGCGTCAATAATTGAGCTAGTTAAGGTGGTTTCGCTGACAGCTTTTCATATTACTTGGCCACTTCGCTGTTTTGGGCCCGAAAGCCGTGTTAGATCCGCTCTAGTGTGGACGTTGTCGGATCCGTTGCCCAACAGAGCTTATTTACTTAAAACCTAACATTTAACCCTCAGTTTAAATGAAATCAAACCCAGGGGTACATGAACACCTTGGGGCTCAGTTGACGTGTAGAAACTTCCAACTTGCGTCGAGCAGTGTAGGCTTGACACCTTATGTGACCACGTGCAACAGCTGACGGTGCCGGCCTGAGCAACCCTTAAAGTTGCACCTGGTTCTGCGTCACCCGCTTAGTGACTCCAACTCGGGCTTGCAAAACACAATCAATAATTCCGCACTTTCTCCCACCTCACTTCTCCTTCCATCTCAAGGACTTTGGGATATCGCTGCATCGCGTCGTTCGATACGTACAACACACTGCCTCGTCGGGCCACCATTACCTTGCGTCACTGGGTTCACCTTGCGATTCTTTCCAGTTCAGCCAATGCTCGTATGTGAGGCCTGGCCAGGCCGAGAGATCCTCTTAATTCGTTTGGTCAACCGCCCAAAGCGGCCGCAGCCCAATCTGTTTATGGGAACACGAATTCAACCAGTTTCCTAAACTTGGGTTCTCTGCCGCTTTGAGTCATTCCATCTACAGTCTAAGCCCCTTTGCACCGCGAGGGACATGGAAGACACTGTGTTGTATTCTCAGATGTTGCAAAGGAGTTTGTGTCTGCCGTGTACTCCGGCGGCTCCAAAGCGATCCTTCTGCTCTCCGTAAGACCGGCTAGAATCCAAAGTTTATCGGCATCTACTTGACCGGTGCTTGTTTCTTCTAGGGCCCCATCCAACAAAGCATGAGTCACCTCGTGTGGCTGCCCTAGAAGGTTTTTCATTACTTCACGCTCTGCTTTATACTGTTCACCCGGGGGGGAGCATAATGCACTGTTGAATGGCTTTCTTTGCTTTAACCTTTCGGTGATGCCTTAAGTACAGCAGGTGTTGCCAGCCGTCCTCGGATTTTAAGTTTACACAGGTAGAAGGCTGTGGGATCAACTTTAATTATGTTGTAGGCTACCCTTCAGAGGTTGGGAGACCGACCGTAGGTAGGTTCTTACCGACGAGGACTTTCAGAACTGTGTGCGTCATCCTCGTCTTGTAAAGTACTCCCTCATCGAACTCGGCCCTGTTAGCCGAGCACTGACGTTCTACTGATTTCGCGTTCCAATTTGTCCGGCTGTAGATGTACTGGTGGAATCTTTCCTTTTGTCCCACCGGTCCTAACGGAGGCACAGATAAAATATCCCCCAAGTCCCGTGCCAGATTTGGCGTTTCCAACTGTTGAAGAATTGATGAAAACTCATCCGCTTTCTCTTCTATTAACCCTAAGATTTTCTTCCACTCGCTCCCTCAAGTATCGTTCTTCCAGATCATTCAATGAAATATTAGCTTCTGACTTGGTACTGGGCTGACTAGAGCCCTTAGCCCTGGAATCTGAAGTGAAAAACTAATCGAAGGGACTTACCACGTATCCCGGGTGTCCTATCCTGGTCCTTGTCAGGTTCCATCCAAGTCAAGCTGCTTCCTCACACTCCTTGAAAGTGGCATGCAGACGTAATGTTCCGACCAAAGCCCACGAGAGACTTTCAAGATTGAGTTCGTATGGGAATTTAGATAGCGGTGTACTGCTGTGTGTCCCGTGAACTATAGTGTTCGGAGAGGGTCATAATGGAGCAGCCTAGGCCGAATGCTATTCCTGGTTACTTGCCGCCCGGAGAGCTCTTCGCGGCTGGCGTACGAGCCTGAAAGATTGAAACTTTTTACTCAGGTAACTTTATTTACATTCTTAATGAATTTTTGGCTACTGTTTCTTGCCTTATTCTTGCCGACACAACTTCTGGTCATCATTATTTTCACGGTCGAGGCATTCATTTTCTTCTTCAAGGGTTATGATTCCCTGACAAATAACTTTGCGGACATTTGCAGTGGTAGTGAGTCGTAATGACATAGAGCAGTTTGTTCTTTTACGGTCTGATTTCATTTTCTCGAGCTTGTTAATCGATCGTAAGCTTTCAGTTCGTTTACGTGGATCTTTGGCTGCCACCCCCAGGAAGTTGTTTGTTGGGCCTGGAAGAGTGTGCAGAGTTTGTTCTTTTTTCCTAGACAACGGGACAGGTACTTTATATTTATTCCTTTTGGACAACTCTTCCTTCGACACAGATTTCTGTTCCCATTTTTAACACCTCTCGGCTGGATGGCGGCCAAGGCTCTGCGGTGGATGTATGATCATTATTCACTTTGGATTCAACTTACGAATAATGCTGTGGAATTAGCGGAGCATTCTATTATGGTTTCGCATCGGGTCGGGCTACTCTTCGATTTGAGGCTGAAGAGAGCTGTACAGGACGCGTGATATAAATTATTTGGTGGGTCCAGCAACGGATTGCTGAACGAACTCTACTCTGAAAAGTCGTGTGCTTTTTGCAAGTAACTATTGGCCTCTCTCTGGTAATAATATTAATAATAATAATAATAATGAAAGTAACAACAATGGTTTAGTTTGGGGAAACCCGAAGCATGCTTGATTGCATGATCATGTGATACAAGTGAGGCCACAAATAGGTTCCTTGGATATTCATTTGCGTAAATGCAGCACAAAATTGTATAGGTTTCAGTGGCTGCACGAATGAATGCCCGAAAAATTTAGGTTTGAAGTTCAGGTGGACGCTACTCTCCGAAGTAAGTGAAGTTGGCTCCGCGGTCGAGATACATGATGAAGTAAAGCTAGGATGAAGTAAAAACGCACAGTATTTCGGATAGCGTCGATGTAAAGTCGCAAGGGTGGGTAAACTAACAAAGAAAACCTTCGAAAAAGCACCCATGACGAATCGAAAAATTTCTGGTGATGAAGGACATGCACCTAAACCAATAGCCCAGAGGACCCAAAAAATAGCAGAGGTATAATACCGACCGATTTGTGGTGTCCTCTGAGGAGGGGAACTGCGTAAATGATACAGAGTACTTTTTACCACTGAGTTAGTACTTACTATCCATCAAGAGATTGTGGGGGACGCCCTCACAAAGAGATGTATGTAGATGCCCGAGCCTGGAAATTTTGGTGGAGCAGAGTGACGAAAATTGAGAGGTGAGTGAAATATGATTCGAATAAAGGGTTCGTTTCGGGTTATTTAGTGAACACAATTTGACCACAGGGTGGGCAGAGGAGTTGATATACGATGATCTTATGAAGTCACATGAGGGTGGTGCATAAACGGTACTGTCCAAATATGTAAAGAATCGCCTAACGGGATATGCTGGTAGGAGTCTGACGTAAGGCATTTAGGAAACAACCCGAAGGTCAGTAACATGGCATACGTATAGTTCATTTCCAGCAAAGGTTTAGAGAAATTGCATTCTCATTGTTCTTTGTCATAGATGCTTAATCGTGGGGGGACTGATGAAAAAATGGCAATAGGTTATAGGTGGGTGAAACGGTGCTGAACTATTAGTTTATCGGGGGTTACTCCAGGACTGACATATGAGGAATACAAATTTACAACGAAGTGGGCATAATAGTGGTTTTTATGTTAAATATCTGACGGAACAAACTAGAAGTAGTATATCACTGGAACCTTCAAAGAGGGCAGATTATTGTGTGACCAGTTACGTTGAGAAAGGTCCAACTTGGGGCTCTGGGTGGGGGGTAAAGACAAAATAACGACAGCCTAAATTACAGGTAGTTGATTTTCAGCTAAAGATGTAGAAAAAGCACTCTATGGATTGTGGCGCGAGTGGCTGACCATGATATGTTGGTGGAACAGCAGTAGTGGTTCATAAATGAGTGAAAAGGGATAAAATTATGGACTTGTGTGGGTTCGTTGGTGAGTAGATTGAAAACATCTAAAGTTGGTATCGAAGTGGATGCTGGAGGTGGACATACAGTGGATTGATACAGCCGTATAAAAGTAGTACATATGAACAGCTCTCAGGAAGTGCAGGTGAATGCTTAGCAAGATATGCTGAAGTCTGACATGAAGAGCTGAGAAGGCAATCGAAATATCTATGTCCTGGATTGTAAATACTTCATTTCCAATGCAACTGTCATGAAATGCAAATGGCTGAATGAGAGGAGATGCAACGAAAGGATACAATGAACATAGAGCCGGTGTCAAGCAGATGAAGCGCTGGAAGGGGATCATTTCGTTTTGTGTGGAATTGTTAACAGGTGAGAAACGAAACTTTAAGTGTTGGTTTTGTTTAGATAAATGTAGTCGTGACATACAAACTACGAAGTGGATGAATGGCCTTTTCAAGAGTATGTCGGGAATTGTGATGTTCATAATAATCATCTGATCAGTGAAACCATTTCATGTTTTGGAGTACAGAATCCGGTAACTGAACATAATAGGCTAAGGGTAAACACCGCTCCAGTTCGGACAGACAAAGGATAAGTCGATGGATATAAATGTCAGCAGTCGCATGTAGTAGAATACATTTCTGAGACGAGTGAGTATATGTGCATGGGCTGATTTGGATCTTGACCGGGTGTATAATAAACCCTGGTTAGGAACGTTGGAGGAGGCAATGGGTGGCGGCAGTAAGATGCAAAGGACGCTGTTTTTTAATCCGCAACTGGTGCTGGTGGGTGAGGCTGGTCGTGCGCCGGATTTCTCACCCGAAAGCCAATTCTGGTGACAGGAGGTGCTATCCGTCAACCTAGTTGTGCCCACAAATCGTTGCTGACAGCCTGCACGCCCGATGTGCGACGGCCAAAGCCGTGGATCTGCCCGCGTTCCGCACCGTTGGGATTGACATGAATTTTCTTGGTTAGGCCAAACGGCCGTAGGTATCAGGCAGTCCACGATCAGACGACCAGGCACCAGGGGATCCCGGAACGTGACCAAGGGAGTATAGAAGACGTTCGAGTGCGGCTGGCGAACGTGTCTCCTATCGGGTATAGCAGCGGAATGTTAACGATATCCCCTCTATCGGGACAAATAGAGAAGACGCGAGTCGGTTTACAGATGCGAGGTGTATTCTATATATCGTGGCACCGAAACACTACCGATACGAGAAATACACCGAACGGAAAACGGAGCGAAACGCGACGGCTGTGCTGAGAGCGAACCGCGAGCGAACGAACAAAAGTGAAAGTGATTTGAAACGAGGTCGATGGAAACCTCGGAAAAGTCAGTCCAGTAAAACGTAGGCAACCGGAGAACACTGAGGTCAATGTTAAACGTCAGAAAAGATCGTGGAGAAAGTAGATCCAAAATGGTGTCCAGAAAATAGTCATTTTCTCAAAACGATCGAGGTCACTACAGGAGCACCGGTCGGGTAGCGTATGAATAGCCAACGGTCAGGTAGATGCGTCGGCCAGGTTAGTGACCGGTGTGGTCTCCAGAGTATTAAGAGTCATGGAGAGAGAGGTACGCACGAATAAAGGTCTGGAAATAGAGAAAAAGTAGAATAGCGCAGTCTGGGAGGCTCTCAGCTGGGAATAGATAGGGATCAATACGAAGGGGCAATATTATTAGACAGTGACTCTCTGAGACTGGCTTTTCGATTTCAGAAGTCAGAAAAACTAAGAATTTTTATCCGATTTCATCAGTCACAGACCGATAGTTTTTGCGCGATTCAAAAGTCTAGACTCTTCTAATAGGCTTGGTCATCGGGTAGGTACACATTTAGGAGCTGTGAGGTTTGGGTAACCGTGAGGAATTTATCCAACGCACTTCTAAATCGATGGCTGGAAGTAGAACTGCCTATTTCTAATGGTAATTTATTCCATAATTAAGAGTACACTGTGATAAATAAGTGTGAACGTATACTAGTGTTGGTAATAGGGTTTGAAAGCTTGAGTTCCAGAACGTAGTAGATAGCTTGAAACAGGAGCAAAATGCAATGGATTAGAATTATAGGTCCGGCTGTGGAGGATGTTTCACAAAAAGATATGGTTAGGTTTCATACGGCAAAGCCCCAAAGGGTCTAGTTTAAAAAAAATAGGCATCGTTCTCTATAAGTGAGGGTCGAGCTCCATCTAATCAGCTGCTTAGTGAAACTACGTTGAACCGATTAGATGCCAGTTCTGTCTGATCTCCGGCGAGCAGTGTTCTAATAAAGGCCCGGCATGAGATTTATACAGGGAAAGAATGCAGTCTCGAAGTCGGAAGGAGCAAAGTGTCAGCCCTAGGCTTGTTCTGGCGTTAGAGACTTGGAGGGCCGAATATTCCGGGAAACTGAACGTGCAGGAGTAGATCAAGCCAAGGTCCCGAACGACTTGCTCGTTAGCAATGGTTGAACCAAAAACGGCTAAAGATCCTGGAGGTAGCACGCATTAATATGTGAGAACCTCGCATTTGTCAGCGGAATATTTCATCTGCCGAGTTGTGCACCATCTACAGATGCAGATATGTCATTAAAGATGTTTGAGATAGCCGAGGCGATGCATTCAGGCTTGAATAAGTAGACAATTTTGATGTAATCAGCAAAAATAAATGGGGTGCCATGGTTCACCGTGAGTGATACGTCATTTATATACGCGAGGAACGACAGAGGACCAAGGAAGCTACCCTGTATAACACCGCTTGTAACTGGTTTAGGCCTGGAACAGAGACAACCTGAAAGCGATTAGACAGGTAAGAATTGATCCAAGACAGTAAAGAGTCAGTAATACTAAAGGATCGGGTTTCGGCCAGAAGATGTGGGTGTGGCAGGCGGTTAAAGGCCTCTGACATATCCAAGTAAAGAACTATAAGGGCCTTTCCATCGTCTGCCATTTCAGTGACGAGATTCAGAAAGTCGAGTTGACAGGTTGCGCGAGATCTTGACCGAAGGAAACCGTGTTGTCGAGGATTAATACCGTATAATTGAAAAAGGTGCTTCACGATGTGTTCTTTTACGATTTTTACCTTTAGCCGAGAGGGGAAAGGTGTATGGCTAATGAGACGGTAGTTTGTTACCTCGTGCAATGGACCTTTCTTGTAGTGCGGAACTATAACCGAGCACTTCCAGTTTTTCGGCACCAGACCAAAGTTCATTGACACGGTAAATAAACTGAGCAATAAGTGGGGTAAGTCAGGTTCGCATTTAACTATTGCAGTGGGCGGTAAACCATCAGGTCCTGGGTAAGTTGATGGCTTGAAAGGGATCAACAATTGAGAGATAGTTGAGGCGTCAAATTCCGCTGTGGACAGAGTCGAAGCGGTAACTAGGGGAAGAAGCAGAGGGTTAACATTAATAATAGGGGCTATATTTAAGGTGGAGTATAAGCCGAATGACTCTGCAGTAGAGAGGGGGGTAGAGGCGGATACACTGTCCATTGAAACAGTTTGCGGGATATCTCCATGAGTAGTGGAAGTTATGGTCATGTACAATAATGACAGCCGAAGAGATCCATTTTGGTGTCGCAGAGCCTTTATTTCCTGGTCAGGTAACGTAGTTTCGTCAAGCTTTTGGACAGTAGAAGTGAGGCGAAAAGTGGAATAAGAATTGCAAATTCGTGTGTAGTTTCGGGAATTTTCTGAAGCTTAGCATACTTTGTTTGCGGAGAGATGATAAAGGATTTCCTATTATTACTTTGCCGGGGAAGTAGGTAATCCTATCAACACATCTGGAGAACTGCGCATAGAAAGTACCGGTGGCGTGTTGCAAATCACGAGAGAAAAAAACTCACTGGAATCTGCCTGTCGAATGATAGTAGGAAGAACCTTCCTTTCAGGGAGAGGAGAGGGTTTGATGCAGTGTGATATCAGGGTAGGCTGTGGGTGAGTGGGAATGCGGCAGTTAACCAGATTGTGATTGCTACCGGGAAGGCTTTAGGAGGTTGAGACAAATATATGAGGGACGCCATGGGTGAAAATTGGATCGAAAATGCTGTTTTTCTCGTAGGAGAGCGGATATACTGTACCCATCCTCCTACAGTAATACTTGTTGCAAATGGTAAAACGTTAGCGAGTGGAGATAAAGATGGCGAAGCTATCTTAGGCAGGGCGGAGTCACCAGCAATAACCCTAATACTTGAGGGCAGTAGGGATAGGTATTGAAATGCATCAATTAAGTGTGGAAGTCCGGAGAAATTTTCGCTTGGTGGACGGTACACACATCCAAAATTAAGTTGAGAGCCAGGAATGTGGACAGTTAGCCAAAGTGAGTCGGGGATAGAGCCGAGTAGGGGGTAACAAAGAGAGTCTAATACTGCGCTACACCGCCACGGGGTGTTCTTCGTTATCTCTCGCTAGTTATATAGGTTTCTAGGAACTTAGCTAGTTATTTAGAGACAAATCATCCCAAAACAATACAAGAATTCTAAAGATTTTTTTTCCAATATTTTTATCATGCCTGTTACTCAAAAACTTCGACCCAAGATTAGAGTTAAGAAACCGCTAACACAACTGAAACAATGCTCTATACCATTGGTGGACCTCGCGAACGACGCTATCTTCAGTGCTCGTATTCACCAAGAGGTTGAGAATATCTCAACAAGACTCACGATTCTGGATGACAGTATCGCGAAGCTTGCTCCGCTACTGTGCCTAATGGACCCCGCGGCAAGCTATACGCAACAGCAGCTTAAATCAGCCACGGACTTCCTTAACTCTGTTTCTACCGAGATCTTTAAGCGCATCTCGAATAGCAAAAATGCGATAGCCTTCAATCTCCCGGACAAGGCCCCAGTATCGCAACTGAAATCCACCCTGCTCAGGGCAGCTGGCATGGAACACCGTCCATGCACGTGCACAAGGTTACACAAACGTTCACCACGCCACACATGTCCTATCCTTTTCCAATTCCCTTCCGATCAAATAGCAAGAGAATTTATCAAAAGGCAATCGTCGCTTGCCCTCAACACAGCTTATAAATCGGTCAGGATTACGGCAGACAAGACTCCTCTCCAAAGAGAGGCGTCAAGGACAGCAGTAACTCCCACTAGTACCTCACAAACCGGCCCTCGGCCGAGGCTAGCCTCAGCCGTGCGATCACCTCCCCTCAACCCGGCACGCTCCGTACCAATTCAGGTGCCGGTCGACCTTGACAGCTCACCCTTGTCGGACCCCCAGGTAACATCCAGTGGACGACAGGTACTTCTAGATGCAGCTTCGACCCCTACCCGCAGCGTATCTACATCACCTGCCCCTAACAACGGCACGGTTGATCGGGCATTAGGGGCCTCTCCATCACCGGCCATCCCTCCACCAAGTAAGCGGGTTCGTAGGATGCAGGCTACCTCTACTCCCACTACTCCATCCGGTTGGACCCATCCGCCTGTCCCTCCTGCCCTTACTAGATCTCTCAATTCCTCCACGAACCTTTCCGGACCAACAAAACGTGCAAGCGCGAGGCCCATTCCGGCCCATCATCACGCACAAACAGATAGAGTGGGGCCTCACTGCCAGGGCCATCCTACCATGCAATCCGAAGTAAAACCGGAAAGCAGTTGTCAAATATTTGTGGGCTCTCGGAGGCGACCGCACCGATCCACCCACAAACCTGAACCTAACCGTGCAGACTCTAGGCCTACAGAGGGCACTAGCTCAAAGATACAAGCATCCAGCCCACTCGAGCTGCGCTCGAATTGTCAGACAACTCACAATAGGGTCCGACCCACGCACAATCCCACTCAATATAAAGCCTTCCCAGAGACCCAGTGGCCGGCTCTCGACCCGTGTTCAACACCATCACGTATGCCTCCACGGATAATACAGTTTGCCCCGATACCAAATATGATGCCGGGCGGACCTTTCTTTCCACCACTGGCCCAACATGCCTTCGCTTCCGTGCCCTATACCTCTCGAAACGGGGTATTCGATTCTACCTCTCCGGGGGTCCTCCAAGACCCATATCAGCACCAGGTTCAACCCTCCCTGTCGAATATTCCTATACTCCCATTTCCCCCTTCAGTGGACTACCTCAGTGCAGTCCGCAACCTTGGCACAAGCTTCAACTTCCACCCCGCCCCCGGACCGCTCCCGTTTTTTCGTCCTTATCCCTCACTCAACCAAAATCCACGTATAGCATCAAGCCCCGGGCTAATGCACCAAATGTCCATAAGTCCTTACCACCTCTATCCCCCCCTAGCTCCTTCCGCGCCTCATTTACCCCCTCCAGGATTCGGCCGTTTCAATTAGAACCCCCTAACCGCTCTTCAAATTACGCCCAATTTGAAAGCCCAGCGGCGCATTTAGTCACAGGCACAAACTCTTCATCTGAAACGCGGTTAAAATGGGTCGAGCTTCGACTGCCCATCGTAAGCCACGCCTTATTTGACGATCCTTCATCACCTCACCACAACGAAATTTCGGCTCTATCTACTGAGAACCTATCCAAAAACACCTTGTCTCTCTTACTACTTAACGTCCGCTCTCTCCTCCCAAAATTGCCTCTGCTTAGAGAGATTGCATTAGACCTACACCCTGACATCTTACTAGTTACCGAGACGTGGCTGACGGATCACACCCCATTAAACCACGTATCCATACCCGGCTATCAGGCCACTGCCAACAGTAGATCTGACCAAAGAGGAGGCGGCTGCATCATTTACACCAAACACATATTCACGGCGAGTAGGTTCCATCATCCTATTCTAGACAACATTCCAGACTTGGTCTGGCTCACTATCGAAGAAGATCAACAACTACTTCTCGTAGGATGTATCTACCGTCCTCCAAACCAGGGCAGGCACGAGTTGACAGCAATAATAGACGCATTCAACTATGTCTCTAACCTCCCCGTAACTGCTAAAATTCTAGCTGGTGATTTCAACGTGCCTGAAATATGCTGGCATTCCATGACATCACCCCCAAAACTCCATGATTTCCTTTCGTGTATCCATGTGGGTAATTGGGTACAGCATGTTTAATCCCCCACTCGAGGGAGAAATACATTAGACCTTATCTTCTCTATTGGTATCAAGAATTTAGATACCCAAATCTTAAGTCGCTTCACCGGTAGTGACCATAAGATGGTATCCTGTGTTTTTACTGCACCTTGGCCTCACACTGATAAGTCAGCAGAAACACACCTTCCGACCACCAATAAGCGATACCATAAAGCTTGCTGGAATAGTCTACCCTCTTTTATCCGTTCCTTAAACTGGGACGAATCGTTTTTATCTAATGACCTAGAGATAGCAGCTGCCCAACTGTATACTAATCTTCACTACTGCCTCGACAAAATCAATCCAGCCTCGGGACCTATCATACGCAAACAGCGGAACTCTCTAGATCGTCTTAACGGTAACCTAGCCAAACTCCAACGAAGATTCACTAAGACGAGGGACTTCTCGTCGTATCTTCAAATAATACGTATATCCCGTACGATTAAATTGCGCTTGGATTCTTCTAAGAAGAAACAGGAACGAGATGCCCTAAGCCACCCAAACAAGGTGGAAGCACTGGCCAGGCTAATGAAGGTCAGAAACAAGCAACCTAACCAAGACATCCCATATTTGAACTATAATAATAAATGCTTGCGTGACCCTCTTTTGATTACGGAGGCTTTCAGCACCTATTTTGCCTCCTCTTTAACGACGGATGACGCCACATCCTTCCCCGTTCTAGATCCGGTGACATCAGTAACTTTCTCGACGGTAGTGTTCTACCCTGAAGAGGTTTCAGTCCATGTTGCAAGAACAAGACCGTCCTGCAGGCCAGGTCCAGATGCATTACCACCGGCCATTTTTAGTCGAGGTGGCGAAGATGTTCCAATGTTGCTGACAAACATATTCAATTTGTCACTCAGGTGCAGTGTTTTCCCTTCCCAATGGAAAACTTCAACTATCATACCGATGCACAAAAAAGGATCACGTCTAGATCCAGTTAACTATCGGCCGGTGAACCACACCCCGGTCGTGTCCAGGATCATGGAGAGAATGATCAAGGAAAGGCTGACACGTCACCTTCTTAACAATAATCTAATCAACGCTGGTCAGCATGGTTTTCTGAAAAACAGATCATGTGCGACATGCATGACCGATTTCCTCAATCTGGTCACAGAGGCTGTCAATATTGGTAAATCGGCAATCGTGATCTTTTTGGACATGACCAAGGCGTTTGACCGGGTATCCCACGTCCGGTTACTACAGAAGATTAAAACTTATGGAATCGTGGACCCAATGCTCGCTTGGTTTGCGTCCTATTTAACATCCCGAGACCAGGTTGTAAGTATAGGTGGAAATTTGTCCAAACCCCGTCCCGTAACCAGTGGGGTGATACAAGGTAGTGTACTGGGCCCATTACTGTTCCTAATGTACGTTAACGATATATTTACCGTTTTCCAACGGGGAGTTCCCTTCCTGTTTGCAGATGATATCAAAATCGTGTACACTTTTGATCCCGCGGCGTTAGCCTCTACCGTAGATGACATTACAAGGAAACTGCTCGCTCTCAGCTCCTGGAGTAATGATTGGAAAATGAGTTTTTCCGCCGAAAAAAGTAATATTATTACGTATAAATGTCACGTCCCCACTGGAAGATTTAGTATAAACGGCAAATTCATCCCCAATAACTCTCAGGTACGTGACTTGGGTCTACACTACTCATGTACGTTTGACTTTTCGGAACACGCAGCCATCCAGGTGGCTAAAGCACGCCGTACGATCGGGCTAATACATCAAACATTTATTTTGCCAGAAAGTAAACTCAACATTTTTAAGTCCCATGTTAGACCTCTTCTGGAATACGGCTCAATCATTTGTTCCAACATGCGACAAAGGGACCGCATAGCGTTTGAGAATGTACAACGGGCATTCACGAAACAGCTCATAGGTTTTTCTACGCCCTCTAATTACATGGAACGTTGTGAGCGGCTGAAAATCGATCCCTTAAGGCTACGCCGCATAAGAAATAACCTGCTATTCTTTCACAGTATCTTGAAGAATAGATCATGTAGTTCAGCACCGCAGGTAAGAACCCTTTCTACGTATCCCTTACGTAACAATGAGTTCTTGGTGTCTGTCCCTTTGCCGAAGCTTGCTCTTCGGTCAAACTTCTTCATTAACAAGTACGCTTCATTGTGGAATAAGCTACCACAACGAATTCGGGCGTTATCACCGACATTGGTGGCTTTCAAACAGGAAATAAGCATGGCCCTAACGGTGGACACGCTGACTATGTTATACAATCCGTATATTTCAAGGGCTCAGGCCTTTGAGGTAGGTATAGGGTACTAATAAGTCGAATAACCGCTCTGAGCAACCTAGGCTCAATTAGACCCGCATAGGGTTGGCCCCACCGCTGCAGCAATTACGAAACTCAGCGGTTCATCCATACGATCTAGGACAGCAAAACAGTCCCAACTTTTTACCATCAACTTCTTCCTCCTGAACTATGCAACCCTGTGGAATAAACTCCCAGCTGAAGTCCGTTCCGTAGATTCCCTAATTATGTTTAAGTCTGGACTACACGTAGCTCTGGACATCCAAAAACTGATCGCTCTTACGAATCCTTATATGTCTTTTGATAGAGCTTATGAGGAAAACGCTGGATACTAACCTGAACCCTTGAGAATCTAGGATGTGCCACACCATACGCCGCAGTTGCCATCACCTAAGCGTAAACCTAACAGTTTACAATGCCTAAACAGAATAATTACCTCTAATCTATAACCACTGTCACCCCAATAGTTCCTTCTACTTGGACTCCTCAGAAACTACTCAGTATAGAACAACCACTATACCGAAAGAGACAGTAACAGCGTAGCGCCACGCAAACAGTATGATAGTCCTACTCGCTCTGTCTGTTATTTCAAACCTATCTTATCGCCTCGTGCCAAACTGCGTTCTTAGTAAGCAAACGGTATTGAAGGTTATCATTACTAACCACGGGCAAATCATAAATCCTTTGAAATGCATACAGCTACCAAGCCTGTGTACGCAACTTCATCAGCCTGCAGCAGTATAGCTCAAATCCACTGCGAGCCTATTTTACCCATGCCCCACTCACATAGACCTAACCAATCCATTGTTTATTGTCTTCACATATTATCATAACCCACAGCTGGAACCACGTCCAGACTGCAATCTTCCTTTATTTCAGGTCGTTGTCTCCCACTATCTCAGTCGCCAAATTGGCTAACCAAGGAGGCCGCTTTGACTCGTACGGACAGAGACTCAAGTGGAACCTACCATGGCAACTGGGACAGAAATCCAACCACACAACAGGAGATACCCTCAATTGCTTATCAGATCGTTCAGCATTTTCTAACGCAACCAACACGAATTCCAGCTCACGCGCATGCCGCTAACATACAGCCACACTCGGCTGATTGACTGACACATACTTTGCCCTGCCAGATGAAACTTACGCATTCGATGTAGTACGTTACCAGAATAACACTGAAGGCAAATGCGTCATCACATACATATATATTTGTCATTGAAGCAGCATAACGCTGAAGTCCATGCGAAGATGTTCCCACTTTATTATCCGTTAACACAGGTTATCTTTTCTCCGAACCGTAGCCGGCTGGAATTTGACTCTCCATTTCTCGAAGACCCTCCAGTTGCGCCTTCTCATTTCTGAATAGTACATGTTACTGGCCCTGAATCTAAACTCACCTTTTTATGGACTGCTGTTTCTCCCACATCCACCGGTGTTCACTTTCACGAAACTGGCCTCAGGTCCCCCTGCTTCAAATCTCATTCCGTTTTTTGAACTCCGGTAAATCCGTCATTCAGGGTCTGCATTGTCTTCATGGATCGCCATCCTCTTCGCATGCGTCGATTTTCCACCCTTTTTTTCTTGTTCAAAATTTATTCCATATGCAGAACCTCAGTTGGCCTCTGGTTTCCTGGGCTTGCATCATTCTTGTTAATAATGCCTCCTTAGCACTGCGCTAACGATTTTCTCGATATCTCCACCGCGCACCACTGCCTGATCCGGATTCGAAATCGGTTTAAAACTGCCGCGCAAACCACTATCAGAATGGTCCATTCAAACTTTTCATGTCATTGTTTTTTCATCTCCAATACTCTCGACTTTCATACTTAGAATATGTGAACATTTCATCTTATTGAGTAACGTGTACACCATGATCATGCTTTAACGCGTGCGTCTCGACCATGGCCGAGAAATATACCAATATTAATTAATTAATTAAATAAAGGTCTGCTTGACAAACGCCAAACAACCTCCACCGCGTCGAGTTCCCCTATTTACTTTGAAGACATTGTAGCCCACAAGAGAAGTCTGTTCAGTTGGGGTGTACTCGGTCAACCAAGTTTCAGTATTCAAGATTATGTCATAATTAGAACTAGCGACCAGATATCGTAAGTGCCACATTTTGCTTATGATGGGTCGGCTATTAAAAAGAACCAAAGAGATACTGTTACTGGTATTTAGTTTTGGGGAATTTAGTTGGTCAGTTAGGTTGTGTGGTGCGGAATAGTCCAGATTCTTGGTCTCACTAGAAGGTCCACATAAGGGTGGAAAATCAGCGCCGTGAATTGGAAAGTTTGGTCTGTGGTCTGTTTTGTTGTATGGTGCGCTGTTGAAAAAAGCAGGGCTGGTAACGCTTTGGTGTTGGACGGTGCTGGAATCCGAGGTAGATGAACATTTTAAGAAGTGCGGGATGGCTGAAATGTCTGATTTAATGACATTTCCATTTGTCCAAGGAAGGCTGAAGATGCGAGACTGCACAACAGTGTAGTCCGTTACCAGCCTTGGTTTGGGATACAAATTTTCACACGAAGGTGAGGTTATTGAATAGGCGACCGGCAACTTTGAAAAGTGGCATTGTCAAAAGTAGGGCACAGACGTTGATGAAATGCGCCTTGGGGAACATTGGTCATTATTTGGCGCACTACTGTCATAGGGATTTGGGGGATTTGTCCATTGGAGAGAGGGTCTGAGGAATGGTGAGACGCGCCATACACTGCCTGAAGATGGTTTGGATTTAGTGGACTCGATAGGACCTCCAAAGTGCAGGGGGCTTCTAGGCTCATAGAGGTTACAGGTTTGTTAGTCATAGGGAGCTGAGGCGAGGCGACTGTGTTGTAGCTGTAGGGCCAGACGTCCGCCTGAACTCCGCAGCTGGCATCTGGATAAGGAGCACTGTGGAGTGGGGTGACGACCTAGTAGCTGACTTGGGGGAGGGGTGGCAGCTGTTGATAGTGCCTAGGGGGTTTTTCGGTTGCATGCCTGTTGGGCAGTGCTTATCGGGCTTGGTCACCATAGTTCCAGGTATATGCGGCGGCAGTATTGTCGTAGTCATACCATGAGGCCCCCAGGTGGACGTACTAGGCTGTAGAGATGATGTCACTGGTAGATCATTTGTCTTGTGGCTAAACGGGGATAGAGAACTTCCGGGTAGATTTGTGAAAGACCCTGAAAATGTGAGATTGTGGGTTTGATGAGGCTGGATTTACCGTTTATCCCAGTGGACGTGGTGGGTGGAGAAGCAAGGTGCCGACGTTTTCCTGCTGGTTGGGTCGGTGACACCTACAGTGATATGTCTACGTCTACGGTCTCTGCTGGCGTCATGTGCACCGATGGCTATGTCGATGTTTTTCTCACTACAGGTTTGCAGCCCTGGGTTTACGCCACAGTCAACCTTTGTCTGATGGGTTTTACATGAACGTTCTGTGAGGGACTTTTCAGCCTGTCGGAGGAAGACTGCGCCGCACTCTGTGATAAATAGCACCAAACTTGCGTAGGATTCTAAGGACTAGACTGGTGAAGGTCCATTGACGCCGAAGGCGCCACAGAGGTAGTAGGTATTCTGGCTGAAGTCTCGTTCACAGGAGTATGTAGTGATGCATTTGCGGGTCCCGATTGATCAGAGCCAGTAGAAGGCCCTGATTTACCTTTCTGCATGCGGAATATCTCTCTATGAACGGGGGATTTATCGGTGTGTATCTTGGTGTTTTTAAATGAAGTAGCTGCAGCAGTTGTTTGGCAGTTACTGATGAACTCAACGGCTGTTAATTGGTTGGAAAACCGAAACAACAGAGGGCAGGGCTATCATGGTGGCCTTTTCAGCAGCCTAGTGCAATGAGACATGTGATGCATTCAGTATTGTGGCTTTAAAAGACTGTGTTGGTAGTTAGTCCGGGACGTTAAACACTATAGCATTGTTAGCGTTCTTTTTCCTCCTGTGAGTTTCCGGGGCGATTGCGTCTATCTACCGACCAGCTTTGGATAAGATTTTGGGGTCAACTCGATCTATTGGTTCAGAAATGATTGCCAGCAGGGATAACTTTGATAAAGCACTCTCAACTGATTGCCATTTATCATATAAGTCGTTTACCTTTTGTTCCAAATGATTGACTTTTTTTGGCCCAGCTGTGTTTATCAACCAGTGATACAGAGCACGTATTGACAGCTGCCGCCATGTCGGCGTTCGCGTTTCTTTTCACTCTGGAGGCCCAGATGGTTCGTTTTGGAACAGGCGGGAAATAACGTTTGAATACAGACATATACATTATTTTGGGTCTAAAACAGAGGCGGCCTTGTTTGAAGAGGGCGTGGAGGTCATATCTAACCTGTGTAGAGGTAAGTTTCACTAAGGTGCTATAGCAGCAGAAGTGTATACACTAGAGAAAGGAAAGAGCTTTTACTGTAGTCCCGGCTGCATCATCTTCTGGACCACGGCTCGATGGTTATCTATTTTAGGCCCCTTCAGAAACTTGTTCGCCCACCACAACCTCTGGTTAAGTTCCTAGATATTTTCGTGTAGGAACAAAGATAATTACCAAACATCTCCAGCCTTTCCAAGGTCACCGTTGGTAAACATTTTTGGTCGGGCTGTGGGGTCACAGATACTTCCCATGTGGACTCAACCACCATTACGTTACAAATGGAGGAAATAGAATTGTGCCCAGAAATGTTCCTTGGAGAACGGATCCTATTCTCCAGCTAAGTTATGCCAGGTAGCCACTTAGGTTTTCAGTACGCACCATTTTACTGCCTTTTCTGGTCCTCGGTCCCAGTATCCCCCGCGAACCCCCCCCCGGATTGCTACTTCCCAGGGAAAAGGCTTGCTGCTATCCGGCACAAAATCCCAGGTTCGGGCCAGTTTTCAGCTTTAACTCCAGTTGGTGCTACGACTGGGGTAGACCTAAGCTTTGACTTACCCAGCTTTCAATACAACTGGGTTCCTAGTTTGTTATCTGACGTGTAAAAGCTCTTCTAACTGAATCAATAGCTTCTCTTATCTGGGCAGTGTGCACGCTGCGGTCAAACACTGTCTGGGATGAGTAAAACCTACAAAAAAAACCCAGAATTTGTCCTTCAGTTTTGAAGATGAACCAAGGGCATTCCCATGGGTTTGGAATCTCAGGCGACGAGAAAGCTTCAAGCATCCGTTTTGCTCCCTCAGTTGAGACAACTTCCTCATCGAAGCCGCCCCAAATAATAGGCCGTTTGTAACAGGTTTTTAAGTCTGGAAGCTCCTCAGGAGCAGTAAGAATGTGCGTTTCTGAGATCTTGGAGGGTTTTTGAGCAGCCGCTAGCTCCGGGGGAAGACGAAACATTGTTGCCCCTATGTGCTCTACCTGGGTCTCCAGGGTCTTGAAGGTGTTTTTGGGACTAAATCTCTCCGTCTTCTGATTCAGGGCTTTCTTCGACAGAAGATCTGGGGCTGGAGTTTAACTGTTGTAAGACGGTTTTGAGTCTTCCAAGAACTCTCTACCCCAGTTTATAGAGTTTGTGCCCTCGTCTAACAAGTTAAAAGAAGTCTCAAGTTGATCTTTCCCCAAAATCGAGATAAATTGGCTCGGGAAACACGTCAAAACCAAGACTGATAGCATTATCGCAATATCAGAATGCTGCTTTTTGGAGGGAAAGCGATAGCAGAACCCGAAATCACAAATACCAGGAAAGTAACAAACTTAATTAGATAAACAGCAGAGTAGAAAGGCTCAAACCAAATTTGAAAGTACCACCAAAGTAAGGTCGGCGCTGAGAGTATCCAAACAGCAAAACTCTCATAAGTCACGATTTAAATCCACTGAGTTCCGCAAAGCCATCGAATATTGAAATTGGAAACAATGTGTAGTCATTTCAATAGTGCACGAAGCCGCTCAAGGAAAATTACAAACTTTCTTTTCTAGAATATGCTCATACGATCGTCAGCCGCTGTCATCAAAGAACTCCTTGACAGTGAAGCTTACACTAGGTCAACTTACACCCCAGGCTCAGTTTCTGAGTCAACCATAGTGGTGCTCATACCACTTTTCCAGAGTAGAATTTGATAGAGTATTGCTCAAGAAGTTGTCTCTCGGTTCAAAATTTTGTTGCCCACACAGCGAAGAAATTCAGATTGATTTTGATATACCCTTTGAAGACCTGCCAGAACCAACGACTGATCTCGCATCTAGATTGACAAAAACTCAGAAAGCTTCAAATGTTCATCGGTCACGGAGGTTTGTCGAAAGCAGTGTTATCAGGTAGGTAGTCGAGATCACGTGATAAGACACCACCTTTACGCCCATGGGAATCTACAACGATATGCGCACATTATCCCCAGCAGACCAGATGAAGGACATGACATTGTCGTAGTGGACCAGGCCGGGTACTCGACGAAGATATCACACCCCTAGAGTGACGAATCCAAGTGAAATAAAGAAGAGTCGAATAAAGACCAAACAGAAAAGAACAGAAAGAAACTACAAGCGCATCAAAGGGTCCCAGAGAACAAGGCTACGTAAAACCCAGTCTTTTTGAAATCCTCAGGCTAGTAGGTTCCACTGTACCTCGCCTATATGGTCTACCTTCAGTTCACAAACCGGGTCTGCCCCTCCGTTCTATAGTCTCTATGACGAAATCAGTCTACCTTGCAAATGGCGGGCGTACAGCTAAAATTTTGGAGTCCATTCGGCAGAAGATCGCAAAACACACTCTACGGGACAAGTTTGGGTTCACTGATGTTTTGAAATATGTGAATACAAAACGAAAGAAAATGCTTCTTTTGGATATGATTTCTGCGTTCACCAACGTATCACTAATTGAAACTGCTTGTTTCAACTGTGAACTTATCGACAAAGAAGTGATAACATTAGGAATCCCAAATGGAAATTTGAAAAAAATTATTGCTTTGGTATACGTAAGATGTATAATTTTCGCTATATTTTCGTTATTATCGCCGAAAAGATGGGGTCTTCAGGAGCTCGAACTGGGGACCACTTCTTGCCGAAGTCTTCATGGCTAAACTAGAGGCTAACGTTATAGGCAGCCATAAACCAGTGTGACTAATACTACCGGTGCATGGATGACATATTTTGTGTGACTGACGGAAAACTGGACCTGGAGGTTTCTAACGTGAATTTACAATACCCAACCGGAAACAAAGTTCACCCTGAAAACCCAGGAAGAAAGCTGTCCGCTTTTTCTCAAAGCTCTCTTAAATAGACTTTACCACGGTTTAGCTTAGAGAACAGTGTACCAGAAAGTGACTTGGAACGGCCAGCACACAGTTTTGTGACACCTGGCTACGAAAGAAATCTGGCACAACATCTGCATTGAGCGAGGCGAATCTGCAGCTCATACACCTCAGAGGAAGAGTTGCCATACATGAGAAGGACAGCGTTAGTTAACGGATACCCGGAGGGGTTTATAGATTGAATGTGGACCGAACAAAAAAACCAGTAAGAATACCGTTGGTCGAAAGTAAGAGCTGTTCAGCAGACTCCTATTGAAAGCTGGTCCTGATACTGGGAGAGTAAGTATAATTCTGCGTACCACGGTAAGACCTACTTTCGTCGCAGCCAGAACCAGAAGTATGTTCACAACAAGACCTGTAACTCGATGCAAGGTAAAAGATGGACTACTCTTGTTGACCACATTCATGAAAATATACGAAAACAAGTGCACCTGCGGTGCTTCTTATGTAGGTCGATTGATGAGGCAACTATCCAAATGCACCAAAGAACGTCATCCGCGATGGCTTAGATACTGAGGGAACCGATTCACATCAAGCCGGATTACGGCAAAACCTAGTTAGAAGTTGTGGTTCAATAGACGTCCACTCAGCCTTTACAACGGATTATCGCTTTCAAAATCAGGTGTCAAAAACAGTCAGACTTCAGAAGCTGGCAGCTACTGAAGCAATCAGAATCCGTTTTTTGAGGCAAGGGCTCTGCGCCCAGTGAGAGAGAGCTCAGGCACCCCATCTGCCCTGGCCAACAGTTGATTACATCATACACGAGGATGGCTGTGGTGTGAGGTAATTATCAACTGTAAATCATCCCGGTCATTTGAGCAGATGGCACACGGTGAAAGCTGACTCATCCCTATGGTGGCCATCCCATCAAATTTCATATCCCGAATGCAGCAATAAGAACTCTCCCGATAAGACTTCTAGAATCCTTTATAACATAAAAGTGATTGTGCAGGCTTGAGAATGAAGTCACAGAAACCATGTCGGCCACCATCCTATGTTCTGTTTCTCCGTTTCACCCACACGCGGTCCTGTTATCTTCTCTCACGCTTTGCTTAGGACCAATGAGAAGTTCTAAATGCTAGATTTTATCCAGGCCAGGGCCATGGTACATGACACCGAATACCATATTTATGTTTCGGCCCCCAGATATTTCTGCCAACGTAGCCCGACTGTTTGAGTTGCCCTCACCTACCATGGCCTTCGAATGTCGTTCGCCACCCAAAATTCAAGCGGTATATCGATGCTGCAGCGCCATTCCGAAGTCAGCGCCCTCGCAGCCAACGGCTGACTCAACCACTTTACCCCCCAGAGACGACCACCGGAGCCTGAGCCATTTTCTCAATAAAACCAGCCCCTCTGCTTGGTGTAGGAAAACTTACAACCAATATTTTGGCGGCTTATACCAGATGGCCAGGAAGATGTGCTTAAACAGCACCTTTTCTATCATATTCATCATATATTTCGCCAAAGATAATGGTTTCCATCACCATACCTATACTAGTAGTTCCTCATATATCGTTCATTTGGTTCCAAATTTTCTCACGTCTGACAATGACAACTCTACAATGACGATTTTTCCATCAGCATTCCTAATACTCGCCGATAATTCAACTTTTTCTTCTGTACTTAACCACATACAGGTAGCATCCGCGGTGCGGTATAAATGCGTAATGGTCTCCTGCAGACTTTTCAACGGCATCTGGTCCTCAATATCCGCTACTTTTTTTCTCCTGCAGCTTTTTCGATCTCTCTTTTGCCACTTTCTGAATTTCTCATCTTTTGCCCGAAAGTTTTCCTCAACTTAGTAGCATCCCAGCCGCTTTCGCGCACTTGATCACTGCCTCCAAGACAGTTCCGCCACTTTTAGTCCTCCTGGATCATTTTAACTTTATTCACTGTGCGGATGATGTTGTACCCATTGATTGTGCGCCAACATATTCTCCTCGAACCCATTAATGAAGTCTGTCAATGTTATTTCAAAACATCTTGTTAGCCAGGAAGTCAGCCATTCAAATATATAGCTGTACTTCTATCCATTATGTCTTCAGTTTGCCCAACAAAAGGTGGTGATCGACTGAATCGAAGGCTATGTTGAAACATAGATTGAACACTTCCATTATTTTTTCCACAACTGATTTTGCTGTGGCTTCTTAAGAGAAACCGAAACAGCTTAAAAAACGTGAGCTTTCCTTTAAAAACATTAGCTGGGCCTCATTCGGTGGCTCGTCTCCTACCAAGCGCTTGAAGGCGTGTTTTCTTCACAATTTCACCGGAGGCTTCCATAGTATGCACGTTAGACTTACAGGCCTTAATTTTGTTCTCATGAGTTTCGTCCGCGTTTGTGGGTGGACATTTATGCCGCTGCCTTCCCTTGTGTTGGCGGGAACCCTTGACTAACAATCGCAACATACACCCAACAGACATGCTCAGTTACTCCACCTGCCAGTGGTTTCGTAACTTCGGGTGTATGTATTCTGGTTCCTCGAACTTAGGTCTAGCTCCATTCACACTGCCCCTTTCACAACTCACGTTTGTGGCATATCGTGCACTTTCTATATGTCCCCTCGTGTCCCCTGATGACCCTCGTCCAATCGGAGGCCACTCTTGAAGTAGAAGCTGGGCGCTTCCATCTTGCTGTAATCCCGGCAAACGTTTCCTCAGTCGGTGAAAATAGACTTTTTGAATCATTTCATAAGGGGCACCTTGTGAATGGTCATACGAAAATTATATCTTACGATTTTGTTTGGCTGATTTTGTTAAGTCTACTGGGAGGCCTCATTTTGTGCTTCTTTAGACCTTGATAACTAAATTTCCTTATTCAGTGTATTGAAGCCAAACTCCTAATACCGACCTCCCCGAGATTCCATCAACTACTGTGTAGTTTCCTTGTAGGTTTGATGACCACTGCGTCCAGCCACTCAGGCTTGACCTTGTAATATTCTTCTGCAATGAGACAAACTACTCCTGCCGTGCCAGTAGGTTTCACCCGATTATCTTCCGCTCGTCCTCTGCCACAGCATTTTCATCGTCTACTCAACCCAATCCAGCTCAGCTGCTTGTCTATTTAGTTCCACAGCATTGGGCTCCCAGAAGTTCCTATGCGGTTGCTGTGGCCCTGAAATGCCCGAGTGGAGTGTAAAAACTCTCAAGGTATAGCCAATGTAGTCCAATGGTGGGTGAATATTAGGCCCATCTATGTTGGTCCCAAGTTTCGTGACCACCGGGTCTAGAACTGATGGTTGGCTACCCCTTTTTGTATCCGCAGTTTTCCTTTTTGCTGAGTTAAGGCCCCATGTTGAGCCATCCGACGTCTTCTCCTTTCGCTACACCGCGACTACATCTCTGCATGTCTCATTCCACTCCTGGAGGATAAGCACCTTCAACAGTCGGCATTGCATTTGTTCTTGCTTCCAAATCGTCCATCACTTGTGTGAGTTCTGCATCCTCAGCGGATTTCGAGTTTTGATTCAAGTACAGCCGAGCAAGTTCGGCCTCCCTGGTGGCCTTTATGATGGCGAAATTATACAGCTGTGTGCTCTCTATACAAAGAGTTTTTGGGGACTGCTTCCACACATGAAGCTTCGAACTTTCAGCTTTAATACAAAGGCGGTAGCAGCTGTCAGATAGTGGCTGTCCAAGTTTTTGCGGGAAGAGTTGCGTGACACTGTTCGCCCGAGAAAAAGAGGAAAGACTTGAAAACTCCCCAAGTAAAAACCCAAAGGTTTTATTTTTAACCAGAAAGCTGTCAAGGAAAGCTGCGCACGCAAATTTGGAAGACAGTTATTGATAAACAAAACCGACGTGAAATCTTATTTTGAATAGAAGGATCACTTTGGCCGATAAGGCGACGCCTTGTATGGGAAGCCTGAATGTAATACCACCTTATGTAGTTCTTGATCAGCTACCTCCCAACCTTTCGGGGTAGCATCTGTAGCATACCGTTTTTTGGTCGAGTATCGTGTAATCAAAATGTAAGCGACTTCAGTGGATCTGGTTAACTTAGAATTAATAATAACGGTTAAAGAACTGCTTCTGCCCCGGTTGTCACTTCCCAGCGGCGACATAAATGAAGATTTAAAACTGCTTGGAAGACAGAGCTGAAGAAGTGTTAGCAGCAGAAATACTTGGGTAAAAACAACGTTTTTGAATCTCAGAACCACCTGACTATCTTGTTGCACGGTGTAATATAGCGAGCAGACAGCTTGCCTTCTCTGCTGGTGTACAACCGCGCCAGTAACTGGCTGTCGCGAATACGATCTGGCTGTCAAGAACAAATACTGGACATCCTTCCTAATGTTCTCCATGCCTTATAAATTTGACTATATTTGACTCTACTTTGAAAAGGTCGTACATTCACCACAGGTTTGCACTTTTGTTTGTTAGTGTGAGACATTTGAATTTCGCCTTGAACTATTTCTGACGGTCTGCCCTCAGCCATGAGGCTTTGAACCCTTGGGTTTTACCGTGAAGTCTATTTGGCCTTATATCTGAACTTTGTATGAATTTGCACCCTTTGTGAATTTCAACCTAGTGTCGTAGAAAATACGAATCAATCTTGTTCTGGTTTTGAGTTTGCTTTGAATTGGCCACGCGGTAATCAATTTGCGGGAATCGATTCACAGGGGCGCATGTGAAAGCAAGCGCAAAAGCAACGGTGAAGTGGTAAGGGCGCTAAGCAGTCAGCTTTCAGTTAAAAAGAACCGGTTGAAAGCCTGAACGAAGATGTTCGTTGCTATACAGTTGTCACTAATACGGATTAGTAGGAAATAAAGGTGAAAATAACGATGGCAATGTGACGATGAACTTGTTTGAATGCAAGAACCCCTTTTGTCGTGTCATACGGTGGTGCGCGATTTGTTAAAAACCTCAAGCTTTCATAAAGATATCATAATTCATTCCGATGGATGTGACGGGGAGAGCTGTGGCTGTTACTGTCCTGTGCACAGTCAACTGTGACTATTTTGGATTTGAACACAATTCATGTAGCGCCGTGGCTAATTGAGCCCCTGAAAGTCACGGCTAGGCATAAGTTGAAAACCCTTGGAGCACTGTTAAATGCTCTGGCAAATTTGACAAAACATGGCCCAACTAGACCGAAAAGAATTGTAGTAAAACAGTGGTAAAATCACGCAATTCTGTTGGATCATGCTGTTGCCTAGATTTTTGATTAACCACTTCAATTTGTATTCCGTTATAGTATTATTTCATGTTTACCAAAGAAGATGCTGCTCGCATGCTTTCATCTCAACATAATCGTGACATTGGTTATCATTAGTAACTTTACTTTTGACGGGAGCGTCATCCAGGCAGGTAAAAGAAAAGCTGCTTGAAAGGCAGGCTGTGAGAGGGTGAGACCGATCGATCAGATATGCCCATCAAATAGATTCGTGTCATTATGGAAATAACTGTCTGCTTCATTGGTACATATTCATGGACCTGCAGCTACGTCTAAGTGGCCGGCGCTAGATCCAGAAGTTTGTCTGTCACAAATCCTCAAAACAATAACATTCACTTATGGTCCCCTAGCTGCAACCTGTCTGGTTCCCCAAGGTTCTTAGAGCTTACCACCATTCTCAGCCAAGTGCGAACGGTTTTCACTAGTTTTCAATCCCCCCAGTAATCCCCGCTTTATTTTATCAAACCATAACGGTTCTTCCCAAAAAGGATCATTCTCCCGAACCAAACTCTCTATATGTGACAAATACTGTTCAAAGTTAGCGGTGTAATTACTTCGGCGAACGATGGGTCACTGGGCCCCAAAGCGAAGGCCTTTAAATGATTCTTGGTTAATAATCAGTGACGCTATATGGAGCACTAGGACCAACCTTACCAGAATATCATTGAGATTATCGCAAAACTCCTGCTTGTTGCAGCGGGCTCACACCTGTCTAAGCACATACATGCACCCGCAAACAGACCACTCTGCATATATTTGTCTGCAATTACCCCTGATACTGGATGTGGTTGACTCGTCATCTGAGGCTATGTAAAATTACAAG
Source organism: Fasciola hepatica (assembly GCA_948099385.1). Taxonomy (NCBI): domain Eukaryota; kingdom Metazoa; phylum Platyhelminthes; class Trematoda; order Plagiorchiida; family Fasciolidae; genus Fasciola; species Fasciola hepatica. The sequence continues at coordinate 134,109 of CANUEZ040000108.1, forward strand.
AGCTACAGCGACGGAAACAATGCCAAACGCTTATAAAATCAGTGAAACCTAATCGACAACTGTGAACAGTCATTTACATTGTTGTGGCCTCGAATAGGATCTGCTCAAATTTCTCTAACCATCGCCGCCCCGACTTGCTACTAAGGGAGTTCGAAGACATTTGCATCTTGAGCAGAACAAGCCTACACTCTCCGGGCTGAGGCGCACTGGACGGCCTCTAGTGTGGTAGTTATGATTCCGGGCACTCACCAGTGATCCTTGTCTTTAGACCTTCAAGATTTTCGACTTCGGGTGGTGAGTGTAACTCTCCAAATAACTTCAAAGGGAAATATGCGAGGAGCTGAATCCAGAAAACTCGTTGGCCATAGAGTGAGCCCTCCCCTTCCGATCCATTGCAGAGAGAACCCTGCCCCCCGCCAGTTGATCACGATTATGGTACTGCGTGGTGGTGCTCCATTATGTTGCACCTGGACACTTGAGGAGATTGGTAGAAGCGGACCATCAAGGTGATCACTAAGTGTGTCCTGCGGGGAAGCTCACACCGAACGTTGAACTTCGTGTCACCCTGACGATTGCCTTCGGCAAAGAAGAGGGCACTTTTTGTGAAAACTGCGACCTTGTTCGGAACTCTTACCTTTTGATAAATAAAACGTGGATCTATCCGGAAAAATGATATCCATACTAAACCAGAAACCCGTGAACTACTTCCTGACGCTTAGGCCACAGTATTTTTTTGGAAACTTTCAACAGCCACGATCTTCACATTCTCGCACATCAAGATTCGCGCAACTCCTTCATCAGTCGGGTTCCTTCTTCAACTTTACCTACTTCTATCAGTCATCTCCCGTGTCTCTAACCACCAAACTAACAGTTGGCCCATAACAGCCCCTTACCAATGTACGCTGCCCCATCGTGTCCCCGATCTATTTCGGGCGTGATTGTTCACACAGTCACCGTTTATTATTTCCATTTTGTCTCATTGGTATTTCAAATAAGTTCCAGAAATAGAACCGTTCTATATTCGCTTGGCGCGGTAGGTTCCACAGCTTTCGCCGGCGCGCATTGGGCGTTCGGGACACGGAACTAGGTTGGTGGATCACACCCCCTCCCATCAGAGATGGTTTCAAGGCTAGGAATTTGTTGTAAAATATTACCCATACACAGTTTGTGGATTAAAAATGCTGTTCTATGCTCGAATTGCTGCTGCAAACATGCCGTCCGCGCTGCCTTTTCCAATCATAAGTAGATTTGCATCAAGCTCGCTATAAATGTCGCCACTATAACCTACCTCTCTCAAGCCCTTCAGAAATTATTACCCTAATTTCGCGCCAAGCAGTGTACAGCTTTCACTTCTAGCCACCACTCTTCCTCCCTGGCAAAAAGTAATTGCCTACATAAATACCCATCGACCTTCTTGGTATGTTCCTCATTGCTTATCTTACCTGGATTTCACACTTGACTACAGTCCCATCCTGAAACATGTTAAGTCCCCATGTTAGAACTTACTGCTGCTAATAAACCCTTGGCACATTTGTTGTTGCTGTCCGTTTACTTACCATAATCCCCAAATAATGGCCCCCGCTGAAGTTTTCTCCTGCAGTTATCTAACAGTCGGTGATGTAACTGGTGATTATCCGCTGCATCCATAAATCCGACCTGTCGCCTACACAGTGTTATTCCATCGACTTATATTAGCATTTGCGGAGCCCAATTTCGTCTCCATACTTTAACATCTCAAACGTGTTCATCCTACAGCTTTGCCGCTTTGTCTTCATCGCACGATACGCTCGTCAAAGTGGTCATGGAAAGTTGTACACCTACCTCGCACCCGATATATTGTCACCTTTGCACGCTGTTCAACCCCGCATTCGTCGTACAATGCATCTCAGATCAACTGCCCACCCGGTTGCCTTCCCCATATGTTATATCATTATCGATATGTTATACAGTAGACGAATCGCTGGATGCCCACCTGTCTCCCTCCGGGCTTTTGTTCCAGCAACATTTTTGCAGCCTCTCTATCCATATGCTCCATTCTATTGCCACATAACGGTTTCCGTCAGTACCCAACCTCCCAATTCTACCAACATCTTTGTTGACCGATTTTATTTTTTATTCCACGTACGATACTTCATTCTTATTCTTTGTCTCAGAATCATTGATACTGCGGTTTTGTTTCTCTAACGTTGTCGTCTGATCCGCCAATGAAAATGGTCACTAGTACACTTATATTCTGTACACTCCAGTACCACTTTCGCATGCTTCTTGCCTCTATAATCGACGTACGACGCAGCCTAGGGTGGTTTATCACAATAATGCATCTCCATGTTTATCATTCGTGATATATCCACTATAAAAGCAACAATCCACAGAACAACTATCGGGTTTCGTCTAGCCATTCAGTCCATCACCATTCTTTTACTCTGCCCCTCTTTTCACCGGATTTTGTTGCTCCCTTACTTTTCTACTAACTCCGTCGGCATCTTCGCAAGAAATTTTGCAACAGTATTGGTCGACTGATTTGTCATATTTCATCTCTGACGGTTCGGTCTTGTACAATTTTCAATGTTCTCCCAATACAAAGTACATGCTTTGTAGTGTGTTACCGACTCTCTATATCCTCCTCGGTAAATCATTCATTTTTTGGAAGATAAGCCAACCATCCTTCGACCATGTTTAATTTCTAAGCTGTGTTGGTAATTTTTGGTAACATTTATGCACACACCTCATCCTTTCAACCGACTTCGCCCGCCAATGGTCGAACTGACTGCCTGAGACTGATTTTTTAATTTGCCTGGACGTATGAGCATTTTGGTCCAAATCAACCTTGTCCGACAATCCTCATACGTGCGTATCTGTCCTAGCCCCTGGGAAACTCCGATTCCATCGTTTGGATTTGGTCATAATGCACTGCAGAATGCTTCAGGCGCATACGAGATAAACAGTTACCATTACTGTTTACTGTCCCACCACAGAGATAATCAGGCTGAGCTCGCGACTCAAGAAACATGGTACACTGAGCGGTCCAAAGGTTTAAGCACCGTGACACGACCAGAACACGACTGAGCTGCAAGGAATCCTACCCAATGAGAACATTACGATGTCCTTAGAGGCCCTATTATCCCCAGCATTTCTCCCAACACAAACGGCTAAGCACAGGAACCAGTAGATCCACAGTGGTCCGATGAGGACAAGAGCCACACAGAAGGTAGCTTAAGGAGCAGAATCATCACTTGAGCAGAAGAAAACAGGATGGAGCAGAACACGGGGTAAACAATGAGGCGCAGCAATGTGACCAGATGGAGCGATTTGGAGACGAAACCTAGTGGTATGGACCGCGTGGCTAATGCGTTGTCATTGCCAAACGGTGGAGAAACAGCACGTTAAGCTTACCTTGTGGGATTTTGTGCGCACATAACAGAAAATGAGAGGACGTTTGCTGGTGCTAGTGTTGAAACACGTAAGTGGAAAAAGGTTGTTCAGTATTTCACTTCAAATGCTCAGGCGGCCTTTGTGCGAATGAAAAATTCGACCGGGTGAGAGGCCCTTATTTTCGGCCACAAAAGCCGTCATCAAATTTTGAGGTGCATGAACATCTGCTGGGGTATCTACTGACGTCAACCTGGGGTACGGAGAGATTCTCGATGCTCGAGAAGTTCAATGATCTTGGCTTTTACCGGCATTAGTCCTGGGCGCCGGCGGGGCCATCTGCGCAACGCTCGCTAGGCAAAATCGAGGATATGACCCTGGCACAGCAAATTTGCCGGGTTACTAGGTGAACGGAGGGCCGAACTTCGGGCCTGCTGGGTCTGGTCATCACAGAGTTCGTTTTGGAAGTAAGTGAGGCAAGAATAAGTGTTCCACCCGGACAAAGCTACCACGGGGTCTTAGATTTCCAGTTTTCAGACTAGAGGGCGAAACCGCTGGCTAAATGGCAAAGAATATTCAGGGGACTGAACGAGGAGAGTTTGCTGTCAGTGGCAGCATCATTGGCCTTAGGTGAGGAATTGGCGGTAAACGGAACGTGATTAGGCTCAAAAGATAACATACGTAGGCCCAGTGAAAAAGCAGCCCTCACGAGGACAGTCCAAAGACGAGAACAGCCATTTTAGTGAGAAGCAGTACAACGTGACACTGGGGTAGAAACGTCGAGCGTGACGACGATATCAGGAAACCGAGGGGCGTGGACGGGTATTTAAACGCAGGCGAACAAATAGGATAATCCGTAAACGACAAGGATGGGGAGGCTAGTGCACTGAATCGGCATTGCTGAGGTGACAAAGAAACAACCTATGTGTTCTCAATTTACGTCCAGGCTGTAGTGACTATACGACCAACGTTGGGGAGTAGGAACAGGTAACGTTAGTCAGGCTGAGAATAACAGAGAAAGGCAGAACTCTTCTGAAAACACCTCGATCGGGTCAACAACATAAACGAGGTAAGATATCCACCCATCCCAAGGCGGACGGTAGTGGCTCCTATGTGGTCTTGAAGAGTTGAAGTATTGCGCGAGTTAGTAGCTTTGGAACCAATGTTCACAGTTTGTGAATAAATCATTGATCATCTATCAGACGCGCGGTTCGAGAGAAGCCCTAGTGTGGGGGCAAAAATATGGGCAATATTCAAACGACATAAAACGGCTCCCCAGAATGGACACTACTTTGGAAGGAATGAGAATACGACATTTAAAGACATGAAGTGGAGTGGAAGTTCTGCGAAGGATATCCATTCCACTTTGCTTGTTTTCGGACAAAGAAATACTTGGGGCGAATTACGTGGAGCGCACCTTTTTGGTAAATATTATTTGGCCATTGGGCCGATTAGTAACCCATGAAGGGATACTTAGTCTTGGTTTGAGAACTCCTCTACTGTTACCACGGAGAGAAACGGCTGGACAGACGGGGAAGAATCAAGCGCCTTGATCTGATTCAAAAAGGTTAAACACCATAAACAGACCGACTACTGTGCGCTGTAATAAAAGAGGAATGAAATTATGAAGTCCAGGGCGGGCGGGGTGAGATAGGTGGAACGGACCCCATACGGCTCTGGTGGAAGCCCTTTGAACTCCTTCTGGGATCTCGCGGCCTTGGAAGGGACAAGAGTACACCGTCTGACAACCTTGCTCCAGGAGATGACTGATGTGCGTGCCGGAAATAAAGGGGGTATTATCCTCACAGATGCACGGGAAGGAACTTTGATTTATGTTTAGCACTCGAGAGGCTGCCTTGCTTGCAATTTCGTGCTGATGAAAGAAAGATAGGTTACAACTGAAAGGGTTGTCGTAAGATAATTTACGTGGATAGAGGACAGAGGAAGGACTCCAGACTGATAATCGTGTGACCAGAGTTGTTACTGGGGCAGGGCGAGAAAAAACAAATACTCCTTTTATTACGAAGGTGCGTTCAGTGAGGAAGCCGAGTAGAATTTTGAACACTAAGCCGGCGACCCCGTATGCTTGCAGCTTATTTAGACGTGCACTTGGGACCCTTTCGGAGGCCTTGGTAAAATAAATGAATGCAGCTTGTGACAACTGGCTATCTTCGGTTTTTTTTCAAGCTATCTATTGCAGCATGCATACTGATGTTGCTTGACTTGCCATAGAGCAACCTGTGCATGGATGGGACGAGGATCCTATTCGTATAAAGACGGGAAGGAACCGCGCTGTTAGGAGTGAGTTGGGAAATTTTGCTCCCGGTGCTATTCAGACTTATGGGTCCGTAAGTAGAGGCAAGATGTTTACCAAATTCTCACAACTGGGTGCGACAATCATTTTTCCATGTTCTGAATAAAACTTCATTTCTAACACATCGCTGATGGACCTCAAAATTTTGATATCTGAAAAAGAAGGAGCTAATTCATAATATGATCAGACAGGATGAGAATGTGATAGATTTTACAGGCGGGGCAAGTAGTTCACTGGATCTATTTGGAACCATTCATCAGTTGTGACCAAACCTAGCAGAAAGGCAGTACAACCTGTTAAGAACAAATACTGAAAATTCTTCCAAATGTTCAACGTGCTTAACATTACCTTGAAAAGCTCGCTCATACACCACAGTTTTTCACGTTTGTTTATCCATGTAAGGCATTTGAATTTGGCCTTGAACCGTTTCTAACTGTTGTGCTTGAGCCACGGGGCTTTGGACCTTTGGGTTTTACTGTGAAGCTTATTCGGCCGCATAATTGAGGTTTGTATATATTTGTATCATTTGTCATTTGCAATTTAGTACCGTAGAAACTACGAACCCATCTTGTTCTGGTTTTGGGACTCGTTTGAATTGGCTACGCGTCGCTCGATTTGAGAGAACTGATTTACATGACCCATGCGATGCCGGAGCGGATTCTTCAGGAACTGCACCTCTGTACCCCTGGGAGAAAGATCCAGAAGTGGTTCATAAAGAGTGACCTGCGGATTGTGTCAGGTTTACAGAAAGTATGATGCCAAGTTCTTTGAACAGGCTCCTGGAAGGGAACATTCGATTCGCTGGTGACAGCATGGACTCAGATGGAGCGAGTTCTGCCTTGGCAACCAATTAGACTATTTTCGTTAAATAACCAGGATTGGGGGGCGGGAAGGGAAGGTGGATGATCATGGCCTGAGCTTCTTCAAGGCGTTTTGCATCGGGAGTCACGGGTTGCTTTTACAATAACTGGGGGGGGATTGGCGTGGCTGCGTGACTAATGGAGTGGCTGAAGGCTTACCCGGCTGATTGTTGATTCGGCGCCCAAATCGAGGACATCAAGTCCTCCATGGCAACAGGAACTGGTGAAGACCCCAGGGATTGGTATTTGGTTCAGTACCGTTCCTGACATATGTGAACGAATTACTGTGTGTTATAAAGTCGCCTTGATTCATGCTTCTGGTTGATGTTAACGTCCTGAGGTGCCCAGAACCTATCCAGTTCCGGTCAGACCCAGATACTTTCCACCAGTGGTCTTTAGCATGAGACTTGCTTCTGAACCCAGCCAAATGCTCCTGTCCGATATCAAGTGGATCCAGCGGAACACGTCTTCTGGACCCTGAAAACCCCGGGGCAAATTGACCACGAATGCGAGTTCAGGGACTTGAGCATTATCGTTACAAGCCCCTTCAACCCCTGGAGACAGTGTCTGCAGGCTGCTAACAAGGCAAACAAAGCTATATGCCAGCTGCGCTGAACGTTAACAATGCCACTACATGGGAACTTGGTCCGAACCCACTTAGTGTGTGGCTCCAACCGGGTCTTCACTGTTAACAAGAGACACTCCCCCTTTGGGGAATGTTCAGAGAGGGTTCACGAGAACGGCACAAGGGTTACAAATGTCACGGTTTGCGGATAGGCCAGCAGCGCTATCGCTGTTCTCACTCAAATGCAGCGAAGCGTAGAGGGAACAGATTGGTACAACGAGGCGGTTGAGTAAGCTGTCAGTCACAAGTAAGCCGTTGCTTATCCACAACGGAATCTCCGCCTTCCGTGAGAACAGGCTGAAACCAGCTGGTCTCGGGGCCAAGAAGACCATTAGAGTCAGATCCTTTACTCGGAGGATAATTAACAGCTGGAATAGACTTCCGAGGGAAGTAGTGCAAGCAAACACTGTGGAAGCGTTCGCGAGGGATCTGGGCTAAGCGTGGACACATGTCTCCCCGGATTGCTCCCGAGGCAGCCAACTGCAATGAGTTGTGAGCAGTCAGTCCACTTCGGTCCTTTTGCTTTTTATTAATGTTTCTGTACGCTAAGCGACGTACTCTTTTTCTGGTCTACCTCCGCACTACTTCTATGTATACGTAAAGCCCCTACATTTCCTACCATATCCGAGGACGTGATTTATGGAGGTCGTGAGTTTTGCATGACTCAACCTGCCCTTGGCCTACGCCGTTACACTTTGAACTGCTGGCCTCTTCTAATGTCTCAGAAGGCTATGTGCATCGAAATTCTGAGCCACAGGAATAAACACAAACTCGGAAAGTCGAAGCGCAGTGGGACCCGGTCTCTTGCACATGCAAGAAACTGAGTCTCCGCCAACAGGTAACGGCAGTTACTTGCTCTTATCTTTTCTAACTTCGTTCTGATGCAAAAAAATCATATGACCGGTTGGCTGTGTCATTTGCTCCTTTCCGTGGCTCCCGAAGTTAGGTGATCTTTGATGAGGGTCAAAAACTTCAGGAGTGGTGGGGCAAGGAAGCACAATTCTGAATGCACTGCACTCGAAGTAAGATTGTTCGGCGTTCTTCTGGTTACGCTGCCTCCCAGCACGGGTCGACTCCTTTTAATTGTATCCTTTGTCGTTGCACTCACTGCTTTTCCATCGTTTCAAACGGAAACCACCTTATTTTAGAAGCAGTCAGTCCAGTTTTTAGGCAATAATTGCTGCCTTTGGAGACCCAAGTTGTGCTATTTTATCCCGCTCATCAGAATCGGAGAGCAGGGCTCTTCCTGCTTTATAATCGGAGACGCTAACTCTCGGTCGGAGGTATCTAGCTATTCTTCGCTCATCAGCCACCACCTCATCAGATGAAAAATTCTCAGATGGGAGGTACTCTGCTTAGATATTCCCCCAAGGCCAGTTACCATTCGAGTGAAGCACTTTAAAGACAGTCTTTACCTTGAAAGTACGGGGTTCACACCTGCACACGATAATTCAGATGCGGCCCAAATGAGAGTTCATAAATTGAGGCAAAAATCTTCGGCTGCACATATGACGTAGTAGATCTAACTCGGAAGAACCCCTTGGAGACCAAATTTGCTGTCTGTTTGGACTACTTTGACCGCTTGAATACATCATCTAGCCCTATAACCAGATCAGCTCAGAGCAAAGAACTAGCTGTCAGTGTCAAATGCAATTCAGTTTCTTGCACCCGCGGGCCACGTGATTTCACTCTGCTCTGACTTCCCGAACTTATGTTTATTTTTGTGGCTCCGAATGGCGAAACACACCGAGATGTGAAGTAAGCAAAGGGCTACATTTCAACGTATTGAAGCCTTGGCAAATAGCTGGTTCCTTCTTCTTGCGACAGCCGATACTTCCGGTTTAGTTCAGATGAGCTTTTGGAGGATCAAGGTGGTAGTGCAATCAGATCGTCTTATCGACCAGCACTTTTGAATCCAAAGGTTGCACGTAGGATGTTTCGAAAAAGGGGCAGAATTCATGATGCAGTACCACCGCCAAGAGACACTTGTTGATGAAACGCTAGGGTCAAGTAACTTAAACCTATCTTTCACAAAGTCAACCCTGTCGAGAGCCACGTTTCTGCCTCAATCTAAGGCGTCCTCAGTGATGGAGCATCGCTCCCATTACCAACAACCCCCAGATATCCGTGCCATTGAGGTACCTCCTAAGTTGTGGAGAGCTCAGCTCATTGGTCCGACCTTGACTTTGTCGTTTGTAGCCCGAGGCTATGTCACCTTATGCCGCACCCGGGCTTAGAAACGGAAACATCACCCCAGTCAATACCAGACGGAAGGTTGGAAGCTTCTTTAAGGTCACCCCGGCCCCCTCGCTGTTTTAAGGAGGATTGATTGAGATTCTCAAGGAGTTGGGTAAAAGATATTTTTGACCAACCAGTACTTGGTCTGGTTGCGATTAAAAGTTTTCTTCCGAGTCATTCTGTATTTTCGCTCTAACAGGAAGCCCTTGCCGGTACGCAGTACCTTAGGTGGGACCGCAAAAAATACTTTGTAAAATGAGACCACAATTTACGGCTATTTGTGACTGTATTGTACAGCCTAGAAACAATCCCCTTTACCTCACTCTTAGTCACCCGGTAATGTTTTGAAAGATTTAAGTCCAGAGTGACTGTAACGTCTAGTTCTTTTACATCGGACATCCTTGCTAGTTGGATACTGTTCTCATCATTTACGTTGATCTTCCGTACCTGAAATCTGGCGCGATCATGCGTAAGCCCCACCGGTCCACCCGCACGTGAAAAAGCTCTCGGGCCTCGCGCCTTACGGTTTTCTGCTATCTCTTTGTCCCCTTCAGCGGCTTAAGATGTAATGCTCAGCCCCTTTGAGCGTTCATTCTTGTGAAGGAGGAAGGGCATGTCCCCGAGCACTTAATCTTGAGACAAACCACCTATTTGCTTCGCTAGCCTCAACACATAGCCGCTCACATTGATGTGGAAACTACGACTTCAAATGAAGAGTGCCGTCAAATTCCGTGCCTCCCTAATTATCACAAGGGCCTTAAGTTTACAGTCCAGCAAGCGATAAATAGCTGTGTCGGAAGTCCTACTGAAATCCAAATACCAAACACCGCTGCCTTGCCGTCATCCATTCTGGTCTTGCCCAAGAAAACCATTATTTAGGTTCAGTTCATTGAGCCTCAAAGGAAACGCACCTCAGTGAGCCTAAATTCTTCGTCTCCCACCACTCTGAGCTCCTTGTATCTCTCGGTGCTGTGACAAACGTGATGACCAAGCCAGCTTCTCTCTCACGATGGGCCTGATTGGGGGGGAGTGATCTCCGTCTTCTGTGCGCCAGGCGGCAGGATTCACAGGACGTTTGTGGCCAGCTACCAGTACAGTTAAATCTGTCGTCCTTGGCATTATATGCAAAAGTTGCCCATGGCTGACCTACTCAAAAAGTGGGTTAGTTGAACGATGAATGAGATGGCACCGGAGGGGTGGACCTAGCAATGGAGGTTAGGCGACTGTGAAGGCTTAAGGGGATGAAGTGCTGTTCACTGTCTCCTTCATAAAACATTTTGTTCACTTGCGATCAAGTTTTCTCCTCATACCACTAATTGTCCATATTGCAGTTATTTCGCCGGGTACTCCGTCACAGCCTTTGACTCACTGAGGGATAAAACCTTTGCCGTCAACCGAGTTCGCCCTCTCCTTTCATGGCTATAGGGTGTGTAATTGGAACACAGTGTTTGAACCAGGTGTCACTAACGATCTGAATCCTCCCCCAAGTCAGGTATCACTCCCGTTATCTTAGAAGCTCAATGAGGTCACTCCGGGCACGTTTTACTATTCAAAGGGTACAAGTCCAGCCCTGCGAGACCCGGCCGGGAAAAATGAGTCGTAGGTGGATAAAGAACATTAAAAATATAACAATGACAGCCTTCTTACCATCTCCATTATCTTGGAGTCCTTTGCCCTGTGTGGCGGCCAGGCTGAGGCGTATTTCTTTACGTTTTTTATTGCCGTAAAAGAAGGCATGACCTACTTATGGCTGCTGCTGTCTTGCGATTCCCGAGAGACCCGGAGGCTTTGCGGATGGCCATGTTACATAGTTCAGTCAGTTTGAAATTGTCAGTGATTGCAGTCCATCAGTCGTTTACACTACTCACCTTTAAAATTGTCATCTTTGACCCCCGTGGCCCCAACCGCCTCATTGCTCGTACCCGTCCATCAGTTGCCAGGCGTGGGCATTTTTACCAACCAACGGCAGGCTGCATTCTACTGACCACTGATATACCTTGCCCAGGTTTTGACATCCTGAAGTCTTGAAGTAGTACGCGGGTTCGAGACTGGAGCACAGATAGGGGTCTGGACTAACCAGTAGAGTGATGTGAATATGACGCTCAGAATCAAGCAAGTAAGCATACGGTAAAAAAGCACAACGAAAGAGCAAAATTCACACATCGAAGCCGGATAAAGTCCTCCGATATGGGTGATACCTGTTCGGAGCCGCCCGCAAGCTCCCTCATCCTACGGAATGTTTGTTTACGAAAGCAAGATAGAGTACAGGCTCCGGGACTTATAGCTGGTATACTCCGCCGCGGAGAAGGCCCACTCGCCGAATACGCTCTTTTACTCCAACCTGAAAGCTTTGCCTTTTACGGGGTTTCTGCTAGAGGCATTGATGGGAGGGCTTGAACCAGAATCCAACGATTTGATGAATGGGAGGGTGCGGCCTAACGAGTTGAACATCTGTTGGCAGTATATGTAGCACGTTTTCACTTCGCCTCTACTGCCTGGTCCTCCGGTTACCTAGTCAAGGAAGTTCGCCACTTTATTGGGCATGAAAACCTTCTCACGGAACCACGTTGACTCGGTGTTGCTAAGTGGTTTGCTATTGCGTTGGTTGTTATCCCGCCCCTCAAAAGTTTCCCACCACTAATAATGTACTTCGGTGGGGCCCGCCGAACGGCAGTTTGAGCAACTCTTTCTATCTTCAACTTTGCGGACTAAGAACGCTGTAGGCCTCATTCAGCCCCCCGGGCTATTTCCCTCTCCTAATGCCGCGCCAAGTGACTGGCCCAGATGTTCAGTGAGTACATCACATAATGGCCTCAGGATGGACACCATCACGCCCTCCCATTTTGGAAGTACCTCATAATCTCAATGTGCTGGTTACCTCTGATTTGCCTATGGTGGCTTTCTCTATGGTCGGCACATGTGTCAGGTAGCTGAGGTGCCAAACCAATTGACCTGTGTTCGCCCAATGAACTTTTCGGCAGGAAAAATCGAAGCAAGTCAGCTCTATCAAAGTTTGTTACGAGGAACATTCTCTGGTCGTCCTATTTTGGCAATGGTCATGGGATGCCACTATCTTTTTACTTCGCCCACAGCACATTTTCGCATGAAGTGCCTTCATGACACGAATGTTGTACCATGGCGGGGTTCCTCGCCTTTGCGCCTTTGTCCTTCAAAAGTTCTTTAACATCCCAGGATACAACACTATCTTCTTTCGACATAGGTTCTCTTTAATGAAGCCCACCCGCCGACAAGTTCCTCGGTTCGTCTGAGAAATTCCGGATCGACCTATTTGGAGCGCGCTGAAACCTATCCGAACCAGGGAACCTCTCCTCGTTAAACACAGACCTCTTCACCCCGTGGTAGCTATCACCCAGAGGATCTTTCAAGGTTGAACTTGCCATATCTCCAGGGTGTCTGGTGATTGTCTGGCCTAGGATGGAATCTCGCTGTCCCAGTCTTTATCTTGTTTTTCCTCAGTTTGCTGCAGTAAACTCTACCTATATGGTGGGTACATCAACAACCAATAGAAGGCCCTCTCCGGTGCTGATTCGTTGACATATTCTACCTCAGACGCTCTGAAATTTTCCAACACCATGGCTTTGAAGCGCAAGTTCAACAGGTTATCTAAGGCGGATCTCAAAAATGGTCATTTTTGATAAACTCAGCTCCAGCTGGCATCCGTAGCTTGTTGTCGACCAGACGGACGCAAGTTGCCTTCTCATTAGACTTTCCCGGCACTCAGGCAAATCTGGGTCATGCTGGCCGGTCTATGGCACCAAGCTTTCTCTCAATGCTGCCTAACATACTTCCACGGTAGTGGAATTACGCCAGCCATCAGACACTTCACCCATATGGGAAAACGGTTGAACAGTTTGCTGCAAGGATTCCATCGCGTCAGGCATCTTCCTCTTGCGCAGCAACTTAAATTCCCAGAGAGACCTAACTTTGCTTACCATAAGCACTTGAAGCAATGAGTCCGTCACAGTGAGCCTGTGAGTCTGGCGACATGTGCTGCTGAAGAACGCTTACAAGGCTTCCGCTTAGTCTTTGTCGTGAGGGGCAGTGATTCCGTCGGAACTTTACAAAGCACCCATACTTTCGCTCTTTTTTTCTTGGAGAGCACATAAGCAATGAACCCTTCGGGATATTGCTTCACGTTTTTGGTGAGATTCTATTTATGCTCTTTGCCTTTTGTCACAGTGCTGCTGCCTTGTTTTTGGCCGTCTTAAAAGCAGCCCACGTGTAGTGCATGCTTTGGCGTTTGGAGCGAGCCCACAGCTTCTTGCGAACGGTGACTGCTCTCGCTAACTTTGGCTTCAACTAAGGCAGCCGACAAACGTCCTTGTGGAACCAGTGCAGCAAACTTATTTGGTAACCTTAGGAGCCCCAACTGAAATGCCTTCCATCAGTCTTACACAAATAGTATTGGAACGCCCGGGCATGAACGTCTGAGTTGTACAGTTAACTTAAGTTGGCCACCATCCACTCTGGAGTGTTACCGATCCAGCGGCTTGTTTGTTACTTGTTCCAGAGAATCTGTTTTGCGGGACTCCGTGACGGCCCTCCTCCAATGTTTCTTCTATCGCCAAAGTGGTGATCTTCTATCGATAACTGGGTACCAACGAATCTAGCACCGTAAACTATCCGTCGCGGAGGCATATTACCTGTGCTAAGTGCTGTAAGGAAAAATGGTTGTCAAGCTCAATCACAATTGGGACCATTGATGGATCCGAGGGCACATTCCTCGCTCCAGTTCTTTTCTGAAAGATTCACCTTCTACTATTATCAAACACCATGACCTACTCAGCACCCAACGTCGGGGCTGGAATAGTTCAGAGTCTTCATTCCTATACTTGTGATGCCTTCAAACGCTGACTGACCCCGCAGTCTATCAGCTTAGAAAAAGAAAAACCCTCGGCGATTCGTGTGTTTGGTGTTACTAGTGAAGATGGGTCCTCTGAACGATCATAGCTATCACTCAGTAGGGAGTGGTCCCCTCTTAGCGAATCGGCTGTTCTACCTCTTCCATAGGCGGGAAAGCCATGAATTCGCCCAACATTTTGCTCATTATTTGAATGTCTCCGTGGTAGAAATAGTACCTGATCCATGAGCTGCAGTCCATAATTTCCACCGCTTACTGTCTAGGCTAAGAGCTCGTGGTAGCACCATCTGCCAAACCATCTGACTTCTTCCACGCTCCTAAGGTCCTTTTTATCCTCGGGTACACTTTGTGAAAGGGAGTCCCGTTTGGGTATTATTTGCACCCCGCTTCATAGTTTTGAACCTTCAAAGGAGTATCATGAATGGTAACTGTAATGCTATCTGGAGATATCCCAGAGCCTTCTCTTGTCCCTTTATAAAGCCCTATCTCTTCTTTCGAAGGAAATCGGTCATCTTCCGCTGTTTAACTTGGTAGGTAGTTTTCGTACAAAGACTTTGGCCCAGCTATGAATTTTATTACTAGAGCAAAGTCTGAGCTAGACTAGCTCCAATTCCATTCTTTCCTGCATTTTAGTAGCGCTTTTGCTACCAAAGAGGTGGATTTCTAATTGGATGTCTAGCGCACGGTCAGCTTCCTCCCTTACGGCTTCACTAAGTAAATAGCATTCCTGTTGGTGTATCAAGTATAATTAGCAAATTTTATTGTCTTCAGAGCGCCTTCGTGTTCTACCTCGAGTTTTTACATACTTTGGACAGCTGAGTCGTATAAAACCAAAAACTCTGCAACTGCCACCTGTAGCGGCTTCCTCATTCCATGCGCCATTCGGTCCTTTCGGAAAACTTCGTCTCCGCTGTGCGGTATGTTCACACTTCACAGCAGCAACTAGTCTGGAAAACTGCGTATCAGTTTTTTATTCATTATCCTGTTTTTCCCGCCAAATATCCTTGCGATAAGCAAAAACCCTAAATCTACACAACCTGGTAGCACAGTTTATTTTCATCATCACCAAATAAGACCCCTTTTGTGAACTGTTCATCAATACCTGGGTGTATTTAGATTGAAACACATGCCCACGGATTATGCCTACACTCAAGCATATAGAAGTGCCCAAGAGGATACCGCTTTTTGCCGCAGAAATCCATGAAAAATACTTCTGCTTGCTCTCTGCGGCCAAATTGCGTTTTTATTAGTGTTACGTACTGCAAAAATATTGCATACTTACTTCCGAAAGTTTTTTTTCCGCACGAATCCAGGAATAACCCAAAGGTCTAAACCCACGGATAGATCATTCTGCTATCTTTGAAAGATTGAATTCCGAAAGCTTCTCCCAGTCTGCCACAAAATTCTCATGTAATCGACGGTTCCGCAATCCCAGGACATCAACTGTTGGTTGTCGTGTTCCAGAATAACCATGCGCCACCGGTGAATTTCTATCTTTTCCAGCCGATTTCTCGAACAATCTTTTTGTCCTGTGCAACCCCTAAAATCTACCCTTCAACAAGCGATTTTTCTTCGTATCTAATCTTTAAGCAAATCCGAATATCTTGTCTACTAAAATTCATTTCATTTTGCGAACTTGCACCTTTCACCAATTTGGAGTAGCTCTGTCTGGTTATCCAGGGACAAGACATGTATTAAACGCACCACTCAGGCTATCGAACGATACGTTTCAGTATATTTTAACTATATTCCACCTTCCACCTCTGGAAGCCTGTTTCCTACTGGCTTGCTGGTTTTTCAAGTGACACTGGGTTCATCTTAAACGCACTCCTTGCTTTTGCGATGGGGCATACTCGGGGGGGGGGAGGGGTTATCCGAGAAAATATAAGCCAACTTCATTCAAGTTCAACCCACTCCGCTATTACCAATAACTACAACCCTCGGCGTAGATTTGTCGACAGTTGTGTCTTCAAAACGGGCCGCTTGAGGTCCGTCCGCAATTTCTGCCGTGGAGTTGGGCCCATAAAGGGTGACCATCGAGCTCTACAGATAACTTCTTGTGGCTTGCTGAAGTTTTGGCGCCCGGCCTAGCGACCGGACCCAGCCGCAGGTGCTGGCAAGGACCAGAAAAGGAGGATGTTGATTTTGTGCCTTCAGTTCATCTCAAAATCCCACATTGTAGCACTAGGCATACTTTAGGTTAGTGGAATCCCCTCTATTATCGTGACACTGGCAAATGGCCATGGTCGTCTTCTTTTCTAACCCTTTTCCCTTTGACCAGTGGCTCCGTAAAAACAAGCAAGAGAGTTCGTCGCTTTTTAGACGACCTCCTCGGTACTGATCCCTTGAATTCAGACTCACTCAGTGCTTCGCACTCTGAATGGAACCACCGAATTTTCATTTTGCCTGACTACGCTTTGTCTTTTTGCACAAAGCTCGATCATATTTCATCTGCTATTCATTCATCTTATCTGCGGTGGGCTTTTTTAGCACTACATTTCTTGGTAGCACGTATTCCAAACTTGCCACGGTGGTTTAGCTTTGACTTTTATTAATCCCCCGAAACGTTCCTCTGGGAGACCAACACAGAGAAGACAAATCCATTCCGAGAATTTGCTCTTCATACGCCACCCGGACTTCCCTTGGTGAGATCGGTGCAGTTAGAAAAATACCCATCTTTGCGCCGATCCCAATGTATACCGACACTAACATCCTTGGGACAACCTCTAGACCCACACTGGTACCCGCTGTGACTATTTGGCATAAGGCCAGATATAAAATTATTAACCAGAAAAGGAGGCTTAAAAGAGTACATCAGGATCCAAGAACCTAATGGACCAGTTGAGAAGTGATATATATGTGAATAAATGCCATTGAGAAGCCTGAGATGAAAGGAAATTTGACAAAGAGCAGTGCTTCGACAGGGAAGAGCCAGTAAGAGTAAACCGTGTCCTCACATAAAAACCGTATTTGGTGAACATCGCAGCTCTTTGCTTTTACGAAACAGTAAACTTGCTACAATACGGGGAGAAATGAAGGAAAAAGAAATGTAGCTCTTCAAAACCTAAAGCAACGCGGTGATTTCAAGTTCAGACCACCATCTCCCATAAAATCGAGAAAGAAATACATCAGCAGGTTGAGAAAGAAGCAAAACAAAGTTGAAGTAGACTGACTGATCACAACTCATTGCAGTTGGCTGCCTCGGGAGCAATCCGGGGAGACATGTGTCCACGCTTAGCCCAGATCCCTCGCGAACGCTTCCACAGTGTTTGCTTGCACTACTTCCCTCGGAAGTCTATTCCAGCTGTTAATTATCCTCCGAGTAAAGGATCTGACTCTAATGGTCTTCTTGGCCCCGAGACCAGCTGGTTTCAGCCTGTTCTCACGGAAGGCGGAGATTCCGTTGTGGATAAGCAACGGCTTACTTGTGACTGACAGCTTACTCAACCGCCTCGTTGTACCAATCTGTTCCCTCTACGCTTCGCTGCATTTGAGTGAGAACAGCGATAGCGCTGCTGGCCTATCCGCAAACCGTGACATTTGTAACCCTTGTGCCGTTCTCGTGAACCCTCTCTGAACATTCCCCAAAGGGGGAGTGTCTCTTGTTAACAGTGAAGACCCGGTTGGAGCCACACACTAAGTGGGTTCGGACCAAGTTCCCATGTAGTGGCATTGTTAACGTTCAGCGCAGCTGGCATATAGCTTTGTTTGCCTTGTTAGCAGCCTGCAGACACTGTCTCCAGGGGTTGAAGGGGCTTGTAACGATAATGCTCAAGTCCCTGAACTCGCATTCGTGGTCAATTTGCCCCGGGGTTTTCAGGGTCCAGAAGACGTGTTCCGCTGGATCCACTTGATATCGGACAGGAGCATTTGGCTGGGTTCAGAAGCAAGTCTCATGCTAAAGACCACTGGTGGAAAGTATCTGGGTCTGACCGGAACTGGATAGGTTCTGGGCACCTCAGGACGTTAACATCAACCAGAAGCATGAATCAAGGCGACTTTATAACACACAGTAATTCGTTCACATATGTCAGGAACGGTACTGAACCAAATACCAATCCCTGGGGTCTTCACCAGTTCCTGTTGCCATGGAGGACTTGATGTCCTCGATTTGGGCGCCGAATCAACAATCAGCCGGGTAAGCCTTCAGCCACTCCATTAGTCACGCAGCCACGCCAATCCCCCCCCAGTTATTGTAAAAGCAACCCGTGACTCCCGATGCAAAACGCCTTGAAGAAGCTCAGGCCATGATCATCCACCTTCCCTTCCCGCCCCCCAATCCTGGTTATTTAACGAAAATAGTCTAATTGGTTGCCAAGGCAGAACTCGCTCCATCTGAGTCCATGCTGTCACCAGCGAATCGAATGTTCCCTTCCAGGAGCCTGTTCAAAGAAC
The DNA here is from genome assembly GCA_948099385.1 of Fasciola hepatica. Taxonomy (NCBI): domain Eukaryota; kingdom Metazoa; phylum Platyhelminthes; class Trematoda; order Plagiorchiida; family Fasciolidae; genus Fasciola; species Fasciola hepatica. The sequence goes on from CANUEZ040000108.1 coordinate 152,792, forward strand.
TTGGCATCATACTTTCTGTAAACCTGACACAATCCGCAGGTCACTCTTTATGAACCACTTCTGGATCTTTCTCCCAGGGGTACAGAGGTGCAGTTCCTGAAGAATCCGCTCCGGCATCGCATGGGTCATGTAAATCAGTTCTCTCAAATCGAGCGACGCGTAGCCAATTCAAACGAGTCCCAAAACCAGAACAAGATGGGTTCGTAGTTTCTACGGTACTAAATTGCAAATGACAAATGATACAAATATATACAAACCTCAATTATGCGGCCGAATAAGCTTCACAGTAAAACCCAAAGGTCCAAAGCCCCGTGGCTCAAGCACAACAGTTAGAAACGGTTCAAGGCCAAATTCAAATGCCTTACATGGATAAACAAACGTGAAAAACTGTGGTGTATGAGCGAGCTTTTCAAGGTAATGTTAAGCACGTTGAACATTTGGAAGAATTTTCAGTATTTGTTCTTAACAGGTTGTACTGCCTTTCTGCTAGGTTTGGTCACAACTGATGAATGGTTCCAAATAGATCCAGTGAACTACTTGCCCCGCCTGTAAAATCTATCACATTCTCATCCTGTCTGATCATATTATGAATTAGCTCCTTCTTTTTCAGATATCAAAATTTTGAGGTCCATCAGCGATGTGTTAGAAATGAAGTTTTATTCAGAACATGGAAAAATGATTGTCGCACCCAGTTGTGAGAATTTGGTAAACATCTTGCCTCTACTTACGGACCCATAAGTCTGAATAGCACCGGAAGCAAAATTTCCCAACTCACTCCTAACAGCGCGGTTCCTTCCCGTCTTTATACGAGTGGGATCCTCGTCCCATCCATGCACAGGTTGCTCTATGGCAAGTCAAGCAACATCAGTATGCATGCTGCAATAGATAGCTTGAAAAAAACCCAAAGATAGCCAGTTGTCACAAGCTGCATTCATTTATTTTACCAAGGCCTCCGAAAGGGTCCCAAGTGCACGTCTAAATAAGCTGCAAGCATACGGGGTCGCCGGCTTAGTGTTCAAAATTCTACTCGGCTTCCTCACGGAACGCAACTTTGTAATACTAGTGGTGTCGGCACCTGTGCATTTCCGACTTTTTTCTTGATTTTCAACGTCCCTTGGTGCAACACTCCTTTGTTGTACCGACGTTTCAATGTAAACCACACCCTCACCTTTTTGGTCGTCATCACCACGCAATACAAAAAAGCCTACAATAAATTTTCGTTCTGGCACGGTCTCATCTCCTGATTTGGAAGGTCTTGGAATTATGTCGGTCGGAACTAACTGTGAGAAACAAAACATTTTAGAAGCTTCCACGGCATCTCTTGGCACTTCGTTCAATACCATCCTATTTTGTTCAACGGATGGCTGTCAGACCGAACTGAACTAAAGACATTGGCGGATATTGGCTCTTCGGCCCTCATTTCCTAATCACAAGAACACTGAACAACTGTGAATTTGCGTCACACATTTTGTTTCACTTAATTCCTAATGTACATACCCTTTTCGCCCATCTTAGTTTGCTAGTGTCGTCTTAGATGTTGATAATAATCTAGTGTAACACATAAACGATGTGGTAGGCTACAAAATTGGCGAGCCCGGATTGTTTTTCCATCCTTTGACACTAGCTTTCATTTATTGGTCCAAGTTCCACACGATTCAACATGTCTGACACGGAATCTGTTGCCCTCCACATGGTTGCTCTCAAATTTCCCGTTTTTGCCCCGACCGACCCTCGAGTGTGGTTTCGACAAATAGAGGCCGTATTTACCACTCGACGTATAACCAGCGAGCGCGTGAAATACTCTCACCTTGTCCAGGCCCTCCCCTTTGACATGGCCATTGAGGTGGATGATCTCCTCGATCCCATTCCACCAGAAGCTCTTTACAAGAAGAATAAGGAGGCAGTCATTCAGCGCACCGGAAAATCTCCTAGAAAAATGCCCCGGGAGCTGTTCACGTCCGTGGAGCTCGGAGACCAAACTCCGTCTCGGCTTATGCACCACATGCGGTCGCTACTGGCTGGACGTCAAATGGACGACACCATTTTCAGGGAGATATGGGTTGATAAACTACCTTTCCCGATGCAGCAGGTCCTGTCAATGCTGGAGCCTTTTACTCCTCTTGACAAAGTCGCACAGCACGTCGACAGAATAATGGAACGCTACCCGGCTGGTAGACCCATGACATCACCTGCCGAAACCACTCCGACACACGAATCCCCTATGGCATTACCAGCACCAGCCCCAGATCGCCATGGCGATGGTTCTCGCAGTCCTGCTGCCCCGTCTCATCACTCTCATATCAATAAGGACATTACGGACCTAAAAGAAACTGTTCGCATGTTGTGCAATCAGGTCGGTGTAATGTGCAACGCAATAACTACTCATTGACCTGTGTCCGCCGAAGCACCTAGTCGACCCAGATCACGGCCCAGAAACTGCCGGTTACAGACCTGGCGTTGGTACCACCACACATTCGGCTCTCAGGCAAGCCGCTGTGATCCTCCATGTTCCTTCCGCACTTCCATCACACGGTCAAAAGACCAGGCCAGCCAGTAACGGTGACGTCTAAGGCTGGCTCTCCACATGAAAGTCGCCTGTTTTATATCGTTGACCGATCCAGTGGCCTTCGATTCCTCATTGATACCGGCGCCGAGATCAGTGTAATCTCCTCACCCAAACATCATAGCCTCAAACCATCTCACTTTACACTGCAAGCAGCAAACACAACAACTATTGCGACATTCGGCCAACGGTCCATCACTCTTGATTAAGGCCTCCGACGATCTTTTCAATGGGTTTTCATCCAGGCGGATGCTCAGACTCCCGTTATTAGCGCGGATTTCCTCTCACATTTTGGCCTAACCGTGAATCTTAAAAGTCGCAGGCTTGTGGACACCACAACCAAGCTTTGTGCAGTCGGCATTGGTAAAAGCACCAACTCCCTGGGTATTCGGCCGGCCATCCCGCAATCGCCGTTTGCTGACATTTTGAAGGAGTTTCCATCCCTCACTAAATCGTGTCAGTTCACCGACCCAGTCCCTCATGCTGTGCATCACCACATCGCTACAAAAGGCCAACCGGTCCACTTTCAACCACACCGACTCAAAACCGACAAACTCCTTATTGCACGCCTTGAATTTGAACATGTGATGAACCTTGGCATCATTCGACCGTCTTCAAGTCCATGGGCCTTGCCTTTACAAATGGTTCCTAAGTCATCTGGTGATTGGAGACCCTGTGGAGGCTACCGTGCTCTCAACAACGTTACTGTCCTCGACAGGTACCCGATCCCACACATTCATGATTTTGCACAGAATCTCTCTGGGAAGACAATCTTTTCCAAGGTTGACCTCGTGAAGGCATGTCACCAAATCCCCGTGGCCGAAGAAGACATTCCCAAGACAGCCATCACCACGCCTTTCAGCCTGTTCGAGTTCATTCGCATGCCATTTTCATTGAAAAACGCTGCTCAGACCTTACAACGAGTCGTCGATGAAGTGCTTCGAGGTGTACCCTCCGCGTTTGGTTACATCGACTACATCTTAATTGCCAGCGCCTCTCCATCGGAGCATGCCAGCCACCTGCGCTAACTCTTTCAACGTTTCCAACAATACGGACTTCAGCTGAACCCTAGTAAATGCGTGTTCGGCTTTCCGTCCCTAGACTTTCTCGGGCACCATATCAATCAAAACGGTTTGACACCCATCCCAGATAAGGTGCGCGGCATCCTCTCATTTCCTGCACCTAAAACGATCATACAGTTACGACGTTACTTAGGAATTTTGAACAACTACCGTCGCTTCATTCTCCATTGTGTGACCATCGATTTATCTTTGACCGATCTACTCAAATCCAACGTCAAGACGATCCATTTCACTTCCGAGGCCGAGACAGCTTTCACAGAAGCCAAAAAGGCTCTCGCAGATGCCATTATGCTGCATCGTCCACATTCGGATCCAAATACTGAGTTAACCTCAACGACTGATGCATCAAATACGGCGATCGGTGCAGTGCCTTACCAAATTGTGGACACTCAACTACAGCCCTTAGCGTTCTTCTCGCAAAAACTCCAGGCGGCACAGACAAGATACAGCACGTTTTCTCATGAACTCCTGGCTATTTGCTTATCCATCCGTCATTTTCGTCACCTTTTGGAAGGATGACAATTTCGTGTGCACACTGACCACAAACCCCTGACACACGCACTTCATGCCAAGCCTGACAGACATTCACCCAGAGATATCCTCTATTTGCGCTATATTTATCAGTTCACAACAGACATCCGCTAAGTGCGTGGAGTTGATAATGTTGTGGCTGATGCTTTATCCAGACCTGACATCAACACGGTGCAGACTAAATTCGATCTTACGCAACTGACAAACCTCCAGCGTGATGATCCTTCTTTGCTCGAACTGTGCACATCCTTCACGCTCCAGCTGAAGGATTCTCCCCTACCTTCAGCCGACGGTACAGTCCCATGTGACTGGTCTACAGGTCACCCTCGTCCTATCGTTCCAACTTCCCACGGGAAGATCGTTTTCGATCACTTTCATTCTCGTTCCCATCCTGGTATCTGTGCATCTCGCAAACTCATTTCTGCCAGATTTGTTTGGCCCAGCGTGATTTCTGACATTGCATCATGGACTGAACAGTGATTACAATGTCAGAGAAACAAAATTCACCGCCACACGTTTTCTCCTACCAGTACATTCAACGTTCCCGACGTCCGTTTCACACACATTCACGTCGATCTTGTTGTTCCACTACCAATATCAAATGGACGTACCCACAGATTAACCGTTGTTGATCTTTTCACACGTTGGCCGGTGGCAGTACCCATTTCCGACACCTCGGCAGAAAATATTGTGAAAGTACTACTCCAACACTAGATTGCTACATTTTGTGTACCGTCTACCGTCACCACAGACCGTGGCAGCCAATTCCAATCGACTTTGTTTCGTGAGTTCACCAAACTGCTTGGCCGTAAACACATCAAAACAACTGCATACCATCCTTCGTCCAATGGCATGGTAGAGCGCTTACACCGTCAACTCAAAGCAGCACTGATATCAGAGCCGAACCCCAATAACTGGAGCGGCAATCTGCCACTAGTTCTCTTGAGTCTCCAGTCAGCAGTCAAAGACGACCTCCACAGCACGTCGGCTGAACTTGTTTTTGGTACCACCATATGCCCTCCAGGTGTATATGTTCAACCCAGCACTGCTGACAATCCTAACCCATTCCACTTTGTCCAGTAACTCAAAGACCGTATGTCACATCTACGTTCAATATCCACTCGCTTGTCATCCACGCAGGTTTTTGTACATAATGATCTATATACGTCACCTTTCGTTTTTATTCGCAACGATGCTGTTCGTAAACCACTCACACCACCGTATGACCGTCCGTTGAAGGTACTTAGTCTAACAAAAAATATTTCGTGGTTCAGAAAGCCGATAAGCCAGACACTGTTTCCGTTGACAGACTGAAACACGCGTATTTTGATACACCTCCATCACAGGCAACACCGACACCATCACCACCCACAGACACACCACCAACAATTCCTGTTGATCATCCACACTCTATCATCACACCAGACACTACACCGCACCCGCCGGCACCACCACAGCAAAAACCTCCCCTGGTAACCCGCCGTTCTGGCAGAAACGTTCGACATCCTGACAGATTTCAAGACTTTGTTAGTTGACGTTTTGTTTCGCTCACCGTTTCCTTTTTCTATTTTTCTGTGGAGCATTTATTTTGTACAACAAACGCTCTAGCGGGGGAGTTGTGTAGGGACCTGTGCATTTCCGACTTTTTTCTTGATTTTCAACGTCCCTTGGTGCAACACTCCTTTGTTGTACCGACGTTTCAATGTAAACCACACCCTCACCTTTTTGGTCGTCATCACCACGCAATACAAAAAAGCCTACAATAAATTTTCGTTCTGGCACGGTCTCATCTCCTGATTTGGAAGGTCTTGGAATTATGTCGGTCGGAACTAACTGTGAGAAACAAAACATTTTAGAAGCTTCCACGGCATCTCTTGGCACTTCGTTCAATACCATCCTATTTTGTTCAACGGATGGCTGTCAGACCGAACTGAACTAAAGACATTGGCGGATATTGGCTCTTCGGCCCTCATTTCCTAATCACAAGAACACTGAACAACTGTGAATTTGCGTCACACATTTTGTTTCACTTAATTCCTAATGTACATACCCTTTTCGCCCATCTTAGTTTGCTAGTGTCGTCTTAGATCTTGTTGATAATCTAGTGTTCCACATAGAAGAAGTAGTACGCTACAGTATTATTTGTTTTGTCACGTCCTGCCCCAGTAACAACTCTGGTCACACGATTATCAGTCTGGAGTCCTTCCTCTGTCCTCTATCCACGTAAATTATCTTACGACAACCCTTTCAGTTGTAACCTATCTTTCTTTCATCAGCACGAAATTGCAAGCAAGGCAGCCTCTCGAGTGCTAAACATAAATCAAAGTTCCTTCCCGTGCATCTGTGAGGATAATACCCCCTTTATTTCCGGCACGCACATCAGTCATCTCCTGGAGCAAGGTTGTCAGACGGTGTACTCTTGTCCCTTCCAAGGCCGCGAGATCCCAGAAGGAGTTCAAAGGGCTTCCACCAGAGCCGTATGGGGTCCGTTCCACCTATCTCACCCCGCCCGCCCTGGACTTCATAATTTCATTCCTCTTTTATTACAGCGCACAGTAGTCGGTCTGTTTATGGTGTTTAACCTTTTTGAATCAGATCAAGGCGCTTGATTCTTCCCCGTCTGTCCAGCCGTTTCTCTCCGTGGTAACAGTAGAGGAGTTCTCAAACCAAGACTAAGTATCCCTTCATGGGTTACTAATCGGCCCAATGGCAAAATAATATTTACCAAAAAGGTGCGCTCCACGTAATTCGCCCCAAGTATTTCTTTGTCCGAAAACAAGCAAAGTGGAATGGATATCCTTCGCAGAACTTCCACTCCACTTCATGTCTTTAAATGTCGCATTCTCATTCCTTCCAAAGTAGTGTCTATTCTGGGGAGCCGTTTTATGTCGTTTGAATATTGCCCATATTTTTGCCCCCACACTAGGGCTTCTCTCGAACCGCGCGTCCGATAGATGATCAATGATTTATTCACAAACTGTGAACATTGGTTCCAAAGCTACTAACTCGCGCAATACTTCAACTCTTCAAGACCACATAGGAGCCACTACCGTCCGCCTTGGGATGGGTGGCTATCTTACCTCGTTTATGTTGTTGACCCGATCGAGGTGTTTTCAGAAGAGTTCTGCCTTTCTCTGTTATTCTCAGCCTGACTAACGTTACCTGTTCCTACTCCCCAACGTTGGTCGTATAGTCACTACAGCCTGGACGTAAATTGAGAACACATAGGTTGTTTCTTTGTCACCTCAGCAATGCCGATTCAGTGCACTAGCCTCCCCATCCTTGTCGTTCACGGATTATCCTATTTGTTCGCCTGCGTTTAAATACCCGTCCACGCCCCTCGGTTTCCTGATATCGTCGTCACGCTCGACGTTTCTACCCCAGTGTCACGTTGTACTGCTTCTCACTAAAATGGCTGTTCTCGTCTTTGGACTGTCCTCGTCAGGGCTGCTTTTTCACTGGGCCTACGTATGTTATCTTTTGAGCCTAATCACGTTCCGTTTACCGCCAATTCCTCACCTAAGGCCAATGATGCTGCCACTGACAGCAAACTCTCCTCGTTCAGTCCCCTGAATATTCTTTGCCATTTAGCCAGCGGTTTCGCCCTCTAGTCTGAAAACTGGAAATCTAAGACCCCGTGGTAGCTTTGTCCGGGTGGATCACTTATTCTTGCCTCACTTACTTCCAAAACGAACTCAGTGATGACCAGACCCAACAGGCCCGAAGTTCGGCCCTCCGTTCACCTAGTAACCCGGCAAATTTGCTGTGCCAGGGTCATATCCTCGATTTTGCCTAGCGAGCGTTGCGCAGATGGCCCCGCCGGCGCCCAGGACTAATGCCGGTAAAAGCCAAGATCATTGAACTTCTCGAGCATCGAGAATCTCTCCGTACCCCAGGTTGACGTCAGTAGATACCCCAGCAGATGTTCATGCACCTCAAAATTTGATGACGGCTTTTGTGGCCGAAAATAAGGGCCTCTCACCCGGTCGAATTTTTCATTCGCACAAAGGCCGCCTGAGCATTTGAAGTGAAATACTGAACAACCTTTTTCCACTTACGTGTTTCAACACTAGCACCAGCAAACGTCCTCTCATTTTCTGTTATGTGCGCACAAAATCCCACAAGGTAAGCTTAACGTGCTGTTTCTCCACCGTTTGGCAATGACAACGCATTAGCCACGCGGTCCATACCACTAGGTTTCGTCTCCAAATCGCTCCATCTGGTCACATTGCTGCGCCTCATTGTTTACCCCGTGTTCTGCTCCATCCTGTTTTCTTCTGCTCAAGTGATGATTCTGCTCCTTAAGCTACCTTCTGTGTGGCTCTTGTCCTCATCGGACCACTGTGGATCTACTGGTTCCTGTGCTTAGCCGTTTGTGTTGGGAGAAATGCTGGGGATAATAGGGCCTCTAAGGACATCGTAATGTTCTCATTGGGTAGGATTCCTTGCAGCTCAGTCGTGTTCTGGTCGTGTCACGGTGCTTAAACCTTTGGACCGCTCAGTGTACCATGTTTCTTGAGTCGCGAGCTCAGCCTGATTATCTCTGTGGTGGGACAGTAAACAGTAATGGTAACTGTTTATCTCGTATGCGCCTGAAGCATTCTGCAGTGCATTATGACCAAATCCAAACGATGGAATCGGAGTTTCCCAGGGGCTAGGACAGATACGCACGTATGAGGATTGTCGGACAAGGTTGATTTGGACCAAAATGCTCATACGTCCAGGCAAATTAAAAAATCAGTCTCAGGCAGTCAGTTCGACCATTGGCGGGCGAAGTCGGTTGAAAGGATGAGGTGTGTGCATAAATGTTACCAAAAATTACCAACACAGCTTAGAAATTAAACATGGTCGAAGGATGGTTGGCTTATCTTCCAAAAAATGAATGATTTACCGAGGAGGATATAGAGAGTCGGTAACACACTACAAAGCATGTACTTTGTATTGGGAGAACATTGAAAATTGTACAAGACCGAACCGTCAGAGATGAAATATGACAAATCAGTCGACCAATACTGTTGCAAAATTTCTTGCGAAGATGCCGACGGAGTTAGTAGAAAAGTAAGGGAGCAACAAAATCCGGTGAAAAGAGGGGCAGAGTAAAAGAATGGTGATGGACTGAATGGCTAGACGAAACCCGATAGTTGTTCTGTGGATTGTTGCTTTTATAGTGGATATATCACGAATGATAAACATGGAGATGCATTATTGTGATAAACCACCCTAGGCTGCGTCGTACGTCGATTATAGAGGCAAGAAGCATGCGAAAGTGGTACTGGAGTGTACAGAATATAAGTGTACTAGTGACCATTTTCATTGGCGGATCAGACGACAACGTTAGAGAAACAAAACCGCAGTATCAATGATTCTGAGACAAAGAATAAGAATGAAGTATCGTACGTGGAATAAAAAATAAAATCGGTCATCAAAAGATGTTGGTATAATTGGGAGGTTGGGTACTGACGGAAACCGTTATGTGGCAATAGAATGGAGCATATGGATAGAGAGGCTGCAAAAATGTTGCTGGAACAAAAGCCCGGAGGGAGACAGGTGGGCATCCAGCGATTCGTCTACTGTATAACATATCGATAATGATATAACATATGGGGAAGGCAACCGGGTGGGCAGTTGATCTGAGATGCATTGTACGACGAATGCGGGGTTGAACAGCGTGCAAAGATGACAATATATCGGGTGCGAGGTAGGTGTACAACTTTCCATGACCACTTTGACGAGCGTATCGTGCGATGAAGACAAAGCGGCAAGGCTGTAGGATGAACACGTTTGAGATGTTAAAGTATGGAGACGAAATTGGGCTCCGCAAATGCTAATATAAGTCGATGGAATAACACTGTGTAGGCGACAGGTCGGATTTATGGATGCAGCGGATAATCACCAGTTACATCACCGACTGTTAGATAACTGCAGGAGAAAACTTCAGCGGGGGCCATTATTTGGGGATTATGGTAAGTAAACGGACAGCAACAACAAATGTGCCAAGGGTTTATTAGCAGCAGTAAGTTCTAACATGGGGACTTAACATGTTTCAGGATGGGACTGTAGTCAAGTGTGAAATCCAGGTAAGATAAGCAATGAGGAACATACCAAGAAGGTCGATGGGTATTTATGTAGGCAATTACTTTTTGCCAGGGAGGAAGAGTGGTGGCTAGAAGTGAAAGCTGTACACTGCTTGGCGCGAAATTAGGGTAATAATTTCTGAAGGGCTTGAGAGAGGTAGGTTATAGTGGCGACATTTATAGCGAGCTTGATGCAAATCTACTTATGATTGGAAAAGGCAGCGCGGACGGCATGTTTGCAGCAGCAATTCGAGCATAGAACAGCATTTTTAATCCACAAACTGTGTATGGGTAATATTTTACAACAAATTCCTAGCCTTGAAACCATCTCTGATGGGAGGGGGTGTGATCCACCAACCTAGTTCCGTGTCCCGAACGCCCAATGCGCGCCGGCGAAAGCTGTGGAACCTACCGCGCCAAGCGAATATAGAACGGTTCTATTTCTGGAACTTATTTGAAATACCAATGAGACAAAATGGAAATAATAAACGGTGACTGTGTGAACAATCACGCCCGAAATAGATCGGGGACACGATGGGGCAGCGTACATTGGTAAGGGGCTGTTATGGGCCAACTGTTAGTTTGATGGTTAGAGACACGGGAGATGACTGATAGAAGTAGGTAAAGTTAAAGAAGGAACCCGACTGATGAAGGAGTTGCGCGAATCTTGATGTGCGAGAATGTGAAGATCGTGGCTGTTGAAAGTTTCCAAAAAAATACTGTGGCCTAAGCGTCAGGAAGTAGTTCACGGGTTTCTGGTTTAGTATGGATATCATTTTTCCGGATAGATCCACGTTTTATTTATCAAAAGGTAAGAGTTCCGAACAAGGTCGCAGTTTTCACAAAAAGTGCCCTCTTCTTTGCCGAAGGCAATCGTCAGGGTGACACGAAGTTCAACGTTCGGTGTGAGCTTCCCCGCAGGACACACTTAGTGATCACCTTGATGGTCCGCTTCTACCAATCTCCTCACGTGTCCAGGTGCAACATAATGGAGCACCACCACGCAGTTCCATAATCGTGATCAACTGGCGGGAAGCAGGGTTCTCTCTGCAATGGATCGGAAGGGGAGGGCTCACTCTATGGCCAACGAGTTTTCTGGATTCAGCTCCTCGCATATTTCCCTTTGAAGTTATTTGGAGAGTTACACTCACCACCCGAAGTCGAAAATCTTGAAGGTCTAAAGACAAGGATCACTGGTGAGTGCCCGGAATCATAACTACCACACTAGAGGCCGTCCAGTGCACCTCAGCCCGGAGAGTGTAGGCTTGTTCTGCTCAAGATGCAAATGTCTTCGAACTCCCTTAGTAGCAAGTCGGGGCGGCGATGGTTAGAGAAATTTGAGCAGATCCTATTCGAAGCCACAACAACGTAAATGACTGTTCACAGTTGTCGATTAGGTTTCACTGCCATTTAAAAGTTTTATGTATCCTGTCTTTTGTGATAAACGGGAAATCCTTTGCTGGTCTTTTTGAACCGGTCTAGTCAGCGTGTCCTCGGTCGTAAATATCATGATTCGCTGCTCGAGCTCACAAAAACTCAGATTCTGGCACTGCTGTGTTTGGGATCTCTCGCCATGCTATAGCTTTTGGATATTTCATTAGTATTCTTCCTTTTTAGTAGGTTTTGATTAAGAGAGGGAAGCTGGTTTTGCACGGATGAACAGCAGCGCCATTCAGCTTGACCCCTTCGCAAAACGTTTTTGGGTACGTGCAAAAGTAATTTGGGGTCACGCAAGAGGTTATGACAGAAAGCTACCAAATACTTATCGGCTGCGGCCCGGGTGATAGCTTTTACTGTTCAGGCCTCCTGCTGGTATTTGGAAGTGTCAGTAGAGGTATCCGTCACCACAAGTGGTGGAGGCTTATGTCTCCCGTTGATGATCTGGTGACAGGAGAACTGACCTCTTGCCAGCTTGTTTGACCTTAGTTTGCTCGGTATATGCCCGTGCTTGTTCGACGCAAGGCTGTTGCGATTAAGAAATAGAGGCTTCTTGACTGCCTTTCTTTTTGGGGCTTGAACTCTTTTAGGTCTGCCATGGGTCTTCCGCGATCAAGTGACAACTGCTCAAGAAAGATTGGCCTTCCGTGATATTACACACCTCCTCACACCCTAATCAACCGAATGAGTTGCTAGGCTGTTTCCGGTGCTCCTGTTTTTCCTCAGTGTGTTGGGTGCCAAATCCCGCAGTCTGTGCTTTATGTGAGGTTGTAGAATTGTCTCGTACAGAGACTAAAGATCTTGCGCATCTAATGGCACCAATGTCTTTCTCAGGTCCTGGAGCATTGCCTAGGCTTCAGACTCTGCGACATAGACAGCTGAGCGGGCCTGAGGCCCTCAAGGAGAATCTCCAAGTTCTTTACCGCATTGGCCGGCTCAAGCGATGTCAGGGGGGTTAACTCTACGGATATTCCGCCGGTGCCAGCGGGATCTAAGTACACCTTCCTGCATTTTTACATTCCATGGGAACCCCACTTCTTAGCTGCAGCACTGGATTTATCAGGCTCTTTCTGCATTCGACCGGACCTCGGTTTACCTACCACTCTACCCACCACACTGCAGAGAAAGCCGGGGGCCCAGTACCAGCCATGATGACACTTCGCTGTCGGCTTTTGTCAGTGCGGCTCTAGATTACTCTGTTCTTACGAAAAACGGACCCTCTGATTGGGTACAAACCACCCACTTTATTACTTAAAGTGGCCATGGGAAACAATCTAACTCATCCCTTAACAGTGGACGGTTATTGTGTCGAGTACTTTTTGGAAATCCACATGGGAAACCTCCACTCGTTCCTTGGGCCAATTCTGAAGGCGAGCTTATGCATGATGGACAAAAAAATTGGTCGGGAGCAACCTTTTCCTAATAGGTGGAAATCAATTGAAGTTGGATCATATTGTCCGTCACGCTTCCTCTGACTCGTCTTTTCTGAACTTAGAGCAGGGGAGATTGCAAATTCTGAGCTGGTAGTTCAGGGTTATCTCTCACCTGCCTCGTTTGTGAACGGGAATAACCTGCTTCATTTTTCAGTCGGCCGGTGACACTCATGGGTAGAGGGAGGCATCGAAAAAGTGCTCCAGTGAAGTAGCTTTTTAGGGGTGAGGAGCCTGAAGATTATACGGACCAGTGATTCCAGTTGCTCGTGGTCAAGAAGCACTTGTGGAAGCTTGATCGGGGTGGAGAGATTATCGAAAAAGATGAAATATTTACAAGTTCCGAAAGTGGGAGTAAACGTTTTTAGCATCGTTACAATAAAGCTGGGTGGAATTTTGATAAAGCAAAGGAGCTGCGGTTTACTCGGCAAAACAAGTCAATTCCGAACTCAGTGTCGACGGTGGCAAAGAATTAACAAATCATGGAGTTTTTGGAAAATCCACTCTCCGGCGTCTGACTTTTCAATGTGAAGACTGCAAACGGATTTTCCAAAAACACGATTCAGGCTCATCGTGCCAACAACGCATTCTCTGAAATCATGGAGTCTCTAATTGTAGCAGACAACGGCCACATTACCTCGCTTTCAGCGATAGCCGGGGCGCTTAATTCCTACTTTGCTGCGTCCATGACTACAAACTCCCTCACTCTAACCACATGCACAAACTCTATCACCGAGCACTAACAGTCTGATTAAGAATTCACCCCGCAAGAGGTAACCAACCAGTTTACCAGTGTCTGGAAATCCCCACAACTTGGCCATGATGGCTTTCCACCGGCAGATCTATATTTTGGGGGAACTGGTGTCGCAGCCCTACTATTGAAGGTCTCCAATCGATCTATCAAGTTTGGCGTATTTCCGTTAGGGTGAAAGACTGCGATCGTTATTCCAATCCCCAAAGAGGAATTAATACATGACCCATCAAGCTACCGCCCCATCAACCACACTCCAGTTGCTTCTAGGTTGACAGAAAGCCTCATCAAACGGCAGATGTCTGACTTCCTATTGTCTCATAACATCATCCATAGCGGTAAGCACGGATTTGTAAAGTCATTTTCATGCACCACTCGCCGGGACTACTTTTTCAACCTCATAACGGCGGCCGCCGACTACAGTGAATCTATCGCCATTACATACATTGATATGACGAAGGCGTTTGACCACTTCCCTCACTCTTTATTACTGACCACACTCAAAGCTAGTGGCTTTTCCTGTCCCCTTTTGTTGTGGCTAACATCGTAACTATCGAACAACTCACAAGTGATTTCCATTTATAGGTGATTCCGACAACCTGCTGCAGTCATTAGTGAGGTTGTACAGGGCAGTGTATCCGGTTCTCTGCTTTTTCTCCTTTGCATAAATGATATACTTCACATCTTGCGCCATGGTACCCCATTTCTTTTCGCTGATGACAGTAAGATTGTTTATGTGTTTTCTCGTCAGAACCTCAACACTATGCTGGAAGAAATTTCTAGTGACTAGAGCGGCTAGGGGACTGGTGCAATTCGTTGAGTATGAACTTTTCATTTTTGGAGAGCCACTAAAAGGCCGTCAGATGTAAAGTGGCCCCGGAACCCTGCTCATCTACGATCTATCTATTTCGTACAGTCCTTCCGTTTGAGACCTTCATCTTTATTATTCTTGGGGCTTTAGGTTTTTGAGTGTCTTCCACTCCAGATTTGCAAAGACGAGACGAACAACTGGCCCCATCTCTAGAACTTTCCAGCCAAACGATTGCAAACTGCTCACCTACAAGTCTCACGCCAGGCCTCCTCTCTTCCCCCAACATGATGAAATCTGGCCGCATTTCTCTGGAGTCCGTGCTAAGTCAATTCACCAAACAATTGGTGGAATTTTCCTCCAGTTTGTTGTACGAGGATCGATACATCCTACACTGTTTTGGCCCTCTATGGCTGCTTCACATGAAGTTCAATTCACGCTCCCTGCTTAAGCTGTACAGCCATATGCCTCCTCATGCCCTGAGCCCATTCGTCTCACTCCCTGCAAGAATTACGCTTTACTCCATCGGTCACCGCAGCCCTCCATTCCTCGATCAAATGTAGCCCTGAGATCCTAATTTCTCCTTATAAAATATTCAAAGTTATGGACTAAACTCCAGCTGAACATCCGCAAGAGTCTTTCCATTTCTGGGTTCAGAGGCTCGCTGGACCACCTCTAGACTGTGGCCAATGTGATCCTTCCTGTCGGCCAGAGTGTCACAGAAGAGCTAGCCTACAAAAACGAGCTTGATTACTAGGATACAGCTCTAGAGCCTTCATTTCTAGCCCAGTGACAAACGCCAGGGCGACTATTTTCCTCAGGGTTTTACTGCACACAACCTATACTACAGTAGCTACGGTTTGTAGACGTTAGTAGATATACCTAGCCTAGAGCTTCCCGGTTCTCCCAATTCCAAAGAATGTCCACGTTCTACAGCAAGCCAGTCTAGGGTTCTCAGCCTTAAAAGCCACTGCAGCAAATAAATCTGTCGCTTTGGACCCTGGGACACGGAGTTCCGCGGTCCACCACCTAACTTGATCTTTTTACTCTTTTCCCGTTTATTCTATTAACACCACCAGGCCCGGGTTTTATATCCGGCCTCAGTTTGCTTTCCTTAATTATCTCACCCTAGAATCTCTTATGCCAAATGCCCACCTTCTAATGTCTACTAGTTGACTAGTCCCCTCACCTCATCTCTGTATCTACCATTCACCAACTGTTATCATCCCCCTTCTTACGCACCATACTACTTCCCAACATGAGAGCTAAAGTCATTTTCACCAGCTAGCCCAGAATGGTCTCTGATGGTCTCAGGTATGGTCCGGCGGTGTATGAGACCGATACGCGTATGCTGGCCTGTAACTTATAACGTTCAGTGTCTTATTCCTTGTGATTGCTTAGCCCCACTCTGCACTTTCCCAGTCCATGCTAGCGTAACCCTTGATGGCAACGACACCCGAACCGTGGCGTAGTCCGAACGTGGGCAAAATAGGCCACCCCCAGCAGTTGCGAAAAAAGACAAATACCCATGAAATTAAGATCGGGCGGAGGGGCTGTTGAACTTTCCTATATGAGCTCAAACTCCACTCTGTTAGGGAATGAGAAAAACTAAACCAGAAAAGAGGAAAACAAAAAAGACCTGGTGGTATCGATTTGATCTCCAGATACCACTGATATCGGGCTGTGAAGAAAACTAACAACCTTCGTTTATGGGTGTGTCTTCCACCAGATCAGACCCGGTCCTGCGAAAGGAGAAACCCCCCCTCTAATTACCCTTGTTTGATCGACAAGATTTTGCTTTTTAAGCACAAGGCTAACTGGGATGGCAGCGCACCGGACTCTCCACATATGCTCAACCAAATTTCACCCTAGGTTTCAGCCACACCATACCCTTCTTAGCGCAACTAGCATGCATGTCGGCTTCAAATACCATCACCGCCATAGCCTAGACTTTCAATCCAATAATACGGACCGCTAGTCAACGTACCCTATGAACAACAGCAACCTCGGTGAATCCCCAAAAAAAGGATGAAAGGTAAAAGAGCGCGGTGAAAACCGGTCACCCTTTCCAGTCATACCCCTTTATCTTCGGCCTTTTTCCATAAAAGGCGGCCTTCTCGATATCTTTGCATCCAAGCCACGCTTAGGTGTACAATCCTACCTAAAAGCAACCACACCCAACACCTGCCAGCAGCTTCAGACATGTAAGTACCTCACTGTTGCACATGTCAAATATCCCTCAGGCCAGTTAAACAATCTGCAATCTGGGTTCCTAGTACCTCTTATTGCCTTCTGCCAGCTACAATCACTACCGTAGTCTAGAGTTTAACCCAGCTGACAAAGATAGCATATTGAAGCAACCGATGACCAAAACCTGTCTCAATCAAGTTCACGAAAATGGACACAGAGAACCACTCGTATTTCTCATTCCCGGACAACCATTTTTCCTCACTTTTACAATAAGTAAGCTGTTCATACAATCACTACTTCACGAGATTTTCTCGCTCACATTCAAGTATGATCTCAGTATTTCAGCTCCATCGAGAAGGGACACAGACGAAATTACTTCTACATTTCTCTGCAGGATGCCAATTTTCTCCAATGCATTGCCTCCGATGTCCCAGTAGTTTCCTCTGCAATCTAACTCAGCTGTTCCTTGGAACTTTTTCAGTACAGAATAACCGTTACACTAGGAGAGAAGGTGACAAATATTGTGCTTTACTAGCGGGATACCAATCCCATTCACTCACATACTGTTCTTTCAAACCTATGTGGGTGAGATATCTTACCGCCTCGATGCTGGCCTGAATTCTGCGTAAGCCAACGGTATCGCGGGTTACCGTTCCTAATTGCGTGCAAACAATTTATCCTCTGAAATACAGACACAGCAACCACCCAGTGTACGCTACCTTGCTAGCCTGTAGCAGTATAGATAACTCCCCAGCAAGCTTACGTTACCTAAAATCTTGAATTAAAACCCAAGTCAGAGTACGGAATATGTGCCACAGACGGTTCACAAAAACCCAACCGGTTCACTATTAATTGTCGTCCTTCATTGTTATAACCCACAGCTGGAACCACGTCCAGACTTCAAACCGCATTTATTTTGGGTTCATCGTCGCCTACTCTCTCGAGCCCCACATTCAATGACCAAGGTACACAATTTGACCCATACCGACAGAGACCTAAGTGGAATCTTTCATGCCAAACGGAATTGCAATCGAGCCACACCACTTAGGTACCTTTCACGGCTTACCAGTAGATTGGTTGACGTCTTCAAAAGCAACACCTTTCCTGCTGATGTCACTGTTGGAGGCTACAAAAATAACAGTTCACGCCCAACCTGCTACTGATTGGTCGACACGTCCTTTACTCCGCCAGGTGAACCATACCAACAATATGATGCACGTTACCTTGGTCTCATGTGGAACAACCCGAATTCAGAGCTAGGATACGCATTAACTTTCGATACGCCATCCGAAAGCCAGACAACTTATCCTCCTCTTCCATGGTTACTAATGGTGGCGCTGAATAACACTGAGGGTCAATAAGTCAATATATTTTCATCGGCGTAACAGAACAATGAGCCGCGAGCCCATGCAGAGGTTTTCTACTGTGGCATCTGTTGAAGGATTTCATCTTTCTTCAAGACGGCATCCGGCTTGAAGCGGATTCTTCACTAATCTAAGACCCCTAGGTTACACTTCCATCTTTCTGAATGACAGAAGTGGTCGATCCTGAAACTAAAATCATCTATGCTATGGGTTGCCGTTTCCTCCTTATTCATCAACGTTTCTGAGCTCGCTTAAATGCGGTTTGTTTTGAGTCCCCCGGTTTCATGACTTACTCCGTTCATTTGACCCTTGAAAATCCGTCATTCCGGGCTCACATCGTCTTCATGGGGGGCTCTGTGTTTCATATTCATCAAAGTTTCCGCGTGTTCTTCCGTGCATTTTTTTCATTTCGCTCTGTTCAGAACTTATTCGGTTCATGAAAACCCAATAAGCCTCCGTTATTTGTGGCTTGCATCATTTTGGTCTATAATGCATCCTTAGCATTATATATTCACGATATTTTCTGTATCTTCACGGGCCAGTATCGCCCAACCCGAAATCGAAACCAACTAGTAGTTACCGCACAAACCATTATCATTTTGATCCATAAAAACAATTTCTCCCCATGTCGCTTTGTTTCTGACTTCGTTGGCTCCTGTTCTTGCAATTCGTGTACCGTTAATCCTTTTGGGTGTGGCTTTACACCGCTATCATGGTCTCGCGCGTGCTTCCCGACCATGGTCCAGAAATGTAACATAATCATTATCATCAAAAAGCTTTGATATGGAATACTGATGGAGCACTAGATACGAGGGTGATGCCAACAACTATCGACTGAAGCCAGCTTGGTTTAAGTTACCGAATTATTTATGCCAAAGCTGGCAGGCAGGAAAAACTTCTTTAATGTACCCAAAGGAAAGTTAATGAACATGAAAAGAAACTTTTCCCGTGATAAAGGTAAGATAATCGCCAGGAAGGACAACAGTTTAATCCAATTAAGATAATTCGAAGCTGGTGGAGGAGTGACAGAACCTCGGGAAACGAAGGAGGATTTACCAAGCAAAATACCGTGCCAAGGAGAAGGAAGGTATTGCTGTAGAGAAAAAGGTAAGAAATTGTTTTTCCGGGCTTAGGCCCCATTAGGCTTTTAAAATGACAAATGTTGTTTTATTCAGTCATTCTGGGCTTCACTGCTTTCCTGTTGTACAGTGAAGATTGAGGTCGAACACATTTTTTTGGGTTCCCGTACCCATCACTCTGAGACAACTCGGAAAGAGGGAGGCCATCGCCGATCCCAGGACATTGGGTAGCGAAATAAGTGCCCTTGCACGGTGGACAATCACCCGAAATTAGCCAAGTGTGATTTCAGCAAGACAAGAATATACATCTCTCTCACAGTGTTCTCTGAGACACCGGGTTATTCGAATTTGGATCCAAGAATAATCTTCGGGCGGCTGTCATTTATACTGCACATTGTCCGGTGCGTGTGGCAATCTGGTGGCGTAATGCATGTGTTGTCACGCCCTATGGACCATCATTTGCGGACAGTGAAGACACAAGAATCTGGAGAAACAAGTCGGCCTAATATGAGGGACAGTGGAAGCTGGTATGGTTCCGGCTGGCCTATGTACTATGACTTCCAGGACTGAGACTGTGACCTCAGTAGAGGAAACCGCACAAGAAAAAGTTAAATGGTCTACTATCACGATAGCCAACAACAAGGAGCTTCCCCGTAGGATCTCAACTGGAGGAAGCCAAACTGTTTTCCCTGGCAATCAGGCATGGAAAATTACAACAGGATAAGTCGGCTCGCGGAGACCAGTGTCTCGTTTGTTTGCAGCCGGGCTTTGTGATGGAAAACAGTATCCAACGAATTCTGGAAATGGTGGACATGGTGGCAGCGCGGAAGACTTTGCCGCTGGGGATCATGTCTAACATTTTAAACCGCGATCAGCGTTGCTTTTCAAGGCATGCAGGCCGATAGACCGAGAGGTTTGCAGAACTGATGCGTGTGATGAATGTGTTTCGAATGTGATACTTCTAGCTGGCATACCAGCGACTGCACTTGAATATATTGGCTGTGGTGTGATAAACTGCGCTTCCTTGGGGCAAGAAAGGGGCAAAGCACTTCCAAGGGATTGAAATTATGAGAGGGGGGAGGGGTAACGAATCAGGCAGACGTTCTACAATTGCATAGAAGGGTATTAGTGAGGTTATGTGGACGGAGAGAAAGTGAGTCATAGAAAAAGGCATTTGAAAAGTAGAACGTGGTACGAGCTTTTAGTGGTATTCTCGATGACGACCAAACGGTGAACTACAGCGCGAGCTCCAATATTCAGTGGTCTGTAAGTGAACTTGATAACAAAGTCTTGGGGAAGACCGGAAATGTTTTCAAACCCGTAATTCATGGCGCCGATATCCACTGAGGACGAGCAACCTAACCCCCTAAGGCGGTGCGGCGTTCCTCAAGGTTTGAAGGTATTTTCCCGCCAAGCCCATTGTCACTGCGACACTCAGTGTACTATATTTCATCAAGGCGAGTTTGGGGTGGATAGATCTGCCTATCATAAGGGTAAAGCCACAGTCACGGTTCCAAGAGGACAAATACCACCCTCCCAGGTCGAGGTCACCCAGATGGGAAAGTCAGATTGTCTCGTTTTTTCAGTTTTCTGCCCCTTTCGCTGTCTAGGCTAGTATTTGTGCCTTTCTCACTATTACTTTTTATTCTTTCTGAGGCACTAAACTTTTGTAGATAATAGCTGCTCCACTCCACCGTGGGCTCGGAATTTATTACCGCGAACTGTCAGAGCAGGCCTTTTTCAACAACTCTCAATTCAAACTCCCCTACGATCAGCTTTGGCGATCCTTTACTCTAAACAGTCATCGATTCTCGGTTGGAACACTTCATTTTGATAATTATACCTCTTTGGCTAAAATTCTAATCCCTTGCTTCCATAAGTGAAAGCATCCTGTCAACCCAGATCACAACCAACTCACGGAGCTTCCCATAGAATAACATTATCCTTTCGTATCTAGGAGTTATACCACTGACGACCTGTCTCGTGTGTTGGCCAAGGACGGTTTACTACCGTCCTCCGATAAGCCACCCGGTGGAATCAATCTGCAATAATTCAGACCTACCATATACCATGAGGAATTGCAGCCACACCTGTCCATATGTGAGAAACTTAGTCAATTTCTCAGCATCCCAAAGTTCCCCTCGTGGAAAAACAGCTGCAAAGCCGCTCTGAAGCCAATCAGTTTGCGGGCGAGATTTTGGCCTGTTTTTCCTAGAGTTTTACCGTTGCTCCGATCAGTTTTTGGTCGGTTTGTTTAGTAGTCCTTTCAAGCAGATCAACGTTGAATTGATGTCATGGAAATTGACAACCGAAGTGATGAGCAACGCTTAGTAGGCCATGTATTCAGATGCTATGGTTTAGTTCATCAAAAAGTCCTGAAATACCTGGGTATAAATCACTCCATTTTATCACCTCCGATTGAATAAAGTAAGGGCAATCATTCGACAAATCATGAATTAGGAGATAGGAATGAGCGTCGTTATACGTCATTTGGGAAAATTGAAAGAAAATACCCAAGCATCACACATTTCAAACGATTAGCACAAGTCGCTCGGGAACCGTTCATAAACCGTCCGAGAGAGCTGGTCAGAAACCACTCAGAAACCGCTCGCAAACCCATCAGCGTAATAGTGAATACCACTCAGAAAGCGGCCAAAACCAGCCAAAAACCGGTAGAAGAAGAGCCAGTTAGAGAGCGGGTTTTGGCTGGTTTCTGAGCGGCTTGTACCAATCAGTTGAAATAGAGGATGTATTTCGGTAGTTTCTTTAACTACCCCAAATTACGTATTACGATGTTCATTTCTATCTCGTAACTTGTGATTTTCCGGTAATAACACTTATTTACCCATTTGAAGGGAGAAAATAGAATGACCTATAACCAGATTTTCAGGACATTTCGATGAAATAAACCAATGCATTTAAATGAAACAACATCCAAGCAATGAACATTACTTCGGTCATCGGTTTCCTCCTTATCAGTTCAATGTTGATCCGTGTGAGAGGGCTGTTAAACAAACTGACCGAAAACTGATCGAAAACCCAGATTGCGAAAGGACTGGATTCTATAAGTTCTGCTGCAGGCACCGTCAAATCATCCCAACTAGAGGCAAACAGTCCAGCCCATTTTTAAACCTTGCAATATACCACTTAGAGCAGACTACAAACAGACCATCGTGCCTTGTTCATACAAAAACAGAGCCTGAAGAACCACCTCATTACCACAAGACAGCAGGTGTTCTAAAAGTGTGGGAAGTGGGCAGTGGCACCGTATCGTTCCAAAATTTGTTGATGACGCTAAAAGAAAGTCTGGCCTTCTGGAACAAACGCTGCCGGCGGCTTAAGCCCGGATTACCGTGATGGAGGAAATCATCTCCAAGCCCGCCCTTTAAACACTCATTGCAAAGCTGGACAAACCATCAGAACTCCATAGTCTGAAGGCTGCCGGGCGGCAATTCGACTCCGTCACATCGGAGTTAATAACGAGAATCCAGAGTCAACCTGGTGCAATGGTATTCAACGTTCCAGATATAACCCCAAAGGATTCAGTCAGAGGCACCCCCTTTGAGGCCCGTGGCATGGCCCGTGTCTCGTGTCAAATGAGGAGGCTGCTTGGGGCTTCTGCATGTGACTATTGCCATATCCTAATAAAGTTTCCCACTGAAATCCTTGCTAAGCGATCTAATAGCATGCAAAGCGATTTACCCACTGCCACCCCATTTATAAGTATCAGGATTTCGGCTGATAAAACTCCCCTTCAGAGAGATAAATACTGCGCTGTAAGTAGGAATATGTATAAACCGAGCAACTTCCCCCCGGCGGTGGATACGGCTCACCTTCTACCCACGAAATCGTCAGACACTCTACCCCGCAGCATCACTGACGACTACAGTGCCACACTTCCTCGGTAGCCTAGAGTAAACCTGCAACCAGGATGTGGAGTTGTACGGTACACCAAACACTTCCCCTTAGCAACCTACGCCAAACCATCCGAAGATTGCGCTACCTTGCGCTTATTTAGAAAACAAGAAACCAAGTCGGAATGCACACGTGGAGGCCTCCCCACCTCTGACAAAATAGACCAGCCTTTCCAAATTAGGTTACCGGGGCGTCCCACCCGATGTAACATGCCCCAGTAAGCTCCCTAGATGTCGTGCTCACTCGTAGGATGATCCATATACTCTTACGCCTTTCTCACTTCTCCTGGAAAAACCCTTCCACAGTCGTCGCCTTACCAGCTGCCGCCTATTTGCAGGGCCAATCGGCCCCCTCGTATTCTAAAACAGCTGCCCTTTCCACATATACCTCAATGACAAAGCCCAAACGCGTCCTGTCATATCCCTTTTTGTGTGTTATGACAAAGGCCTAGCGACCAAATCGCTGAAGTTGATCCAAGATCCCCCATCCGTCATACAGCCTCTAATGAGCCCCCGTTATCCCCTGTGTACCTGCGCGAATCTGGCCCATTTGTTTTACACTCTTATCTACCGATGCACCATTGGAAGCTACCTACTACTCCGGCCTCCCGTCCTCAATTTGGTCTTCAATTGCCCTTGGACTACTGTGTGCCACACAATACCAATTTTCCTCGCTAATTTGCCACTGTAACGTACATATGCGGAAATCCTTCCTTGAAGTGATGACATTCTTGTTTTGTTGAGACTATGCTCTTCACCTTATTGACCTTCCAACAAGTAAAGCGCACATCAACCGCTACACTTGAAAGTTTGTTCATATTTTGCTCACTTACCGTGGTATACTTTTGACTCGAACTCGGACGGCCGTAACCGGGGTATCTGCCATTGACATCTTGCTAAACTGTGGTCCTCGTTGCTAAAAGTTGTGGCCGCACAGTTGAGGTTCGCACATAACAATATGCGCAAAACTTGTCAATCCAGTGCCGTAGAACTAGCCAATCAATCTGGCATTGAGTTTGGTTTTCGATAAACGATCTAAGCATGACTCACGATCCGAATAACCGCTAAAGCCGCCCCCCCCCGTA
This sequence comes from Fasciola hepatica, assembly GCA_948099385.1. Lineage (NCBI taxonomy): Eukaryota > Metazoa > Platyhelminthes > Trematoda > Plagiorchiida > Fasciolidae > Fasciola > Fasciola hepatica. The sequence goes on from CANUEZ040000108.1 coordinate 177,100, forward strand.
GTCCCTGACGATTCGCGCGCCTAGATCGCAAGCCATCTCTGACTATGCAGCTAATCTCAGACGCAGACAGCATTGTTTCCCTTAGTTTTTCCCATCAACAACAATCTACTGCTGCTCTGAGATTCCCGGACTCCTTTTTTAACTCACCGAATTTTGGCCCGCGAGTTGCCACTCCTCGTGTATCACCGAACCCTTATCCCATCCATTCCGGCATATTGAGCACTGAGTCCTGACAGGGTATTACGGGAGCCTCTGGCGCGGCTACACCCCATGCCTTCCCCCGACCAAGGACAACCCTGTATCAAGCAACACCGATTGCTCTTTCCAGTCCTCCCTCGGCTAACTTTGTGCCTGAATCCTATATAGTTCAGAGCAATAATCCGGGCTCTACCAAATGGCTGTCACTGTTCGTGCCGAGTACTGAAGCAACGAGAGGTGTTCTCTTATCTGACCCTGCTGCCCACAACCCCCTCTCTTAGCTTCTACTGGCAGAGTATTCATCAACCGAACCAATACTTCCATTTTGTTGAGTAAGTCTATACTGCATGTTGGTACAGCCAAGCACCACATCCAAATGAGCTGTTATCTATCAAAAGTAGGAGGATCTGTTCAGCCCACACTAGTCATTCCACCTCTGATACCCCGCCCCTAAGTACTTTGCGCCCTGTGGTCTTGCCTGACAACCCAACTACAACCATTACTCTCCGTTTTTCACAATGCCATATGGTGTCCCCTTCACCCACTCCAAGGTTATCATATATTCACCTCTCTATCTAAATTATCGATCAGTTCCTCATTTTTGTTACCAGCCGCCCAGAAACCAGAAAATTCCCAAAGGAGGACCTTAGCGCATAATCCTGGTCGCCTGGAAAGGGCCATCTCAGAAAAGCAATCTAGATCTTACGAACATTGCTGGGTATCCTAGCCTCTCCAGGTCTCACCAATCCGGACGAGGTGGCGGGCAGTCAGCCCGTATTCACCATAGTATCTCAGAAAATTTTCTGCTGTACCCCCCTCCCCCTAGAACAAGTAAACGACTCTACTTAATTTTAGATGAACTCGGTGGTCATTAAGTATTAGGGAGGTATGCCTCCAGCTCACCCGAGTTGTGAACAACTGCGAACTCCCTGGCTGGTGCATTTGACCCAGCCTAGGAGTACCCTGTGTGGGCCAAGCTCGTTGCGGGTGATTCCGAATACCCTCGGATAAACTGGTCCTCATACACGAGCCCGCCTGCTGTAATTGATATTTTTCCGTGCATTCTCATTGGTGGCTGAACCTAACATGTAAACTCGCACACTAGAGGGCGGAATATCTTTGCCCTAGTCCTAAAGCATAACTCCCCCAGCTTCGAAACTCAGGTCGCTCACCTATTCCTGGGCACTGATCACAAGACAGTTTTGTGTACGTTCAACCGTCCTTAAGTGACCTCCCCCTTCTGACGAAGCAGTCAACTCTTACGTTCACTACACGTGGGATCTAATGTCAAAGACGTTTCGATATAGGACCTGGGATGCATTCTTTCTGGTTTTAAAGTCTCAGAAAGGAGCTGGCTCCTTTTGTCCCAACACGAACAGTGAACTAAATAGCGTTAGGTCGCTCTCAATCCCATTCACAGTGCAGGATATTATGAACTTCGAGAACCGAGCTCAAGCTGCTAAGCCTGCGTTGGAAGTAACAGGAAACGGGGGACTTTTTCTATTTTATTGCGCATGAACAGGACTTACTCAGAGCTCAGTCACTCCACCACAAAGCATCTCAGAAGAGAGGAGGCACTCGCAATGAAGCGCTCTCACAAAGGTGGGTGCCCATTCAATATGATGAGCGTAAGATCTTCAAGCTTCGACAGTCATTCCCCTAGTTTCCTAACGTGTGCCTCTAACGCTGTCCACTCACCCATGCTAACTTCAGGATCATTGAACTCAAACTTCTCCTCGCTCATATGTTGTGCTAATACTCCACCTCCTGCGACCTCCGTTGCTTCTAGGGCTACTGTCATCACGAATAATTTTACGCCATCCTAAATACACATCTTAATCTTCAAAACTAGGCTCTCACCCAAAACCGGGCCAGACAGAATACCTCCGGCTTATTTCAATTTCGGTGGCTCCGACACCGCGTTGTTCTTACTTCACCCAATAACACTTTTGTTCAACAAAAGTATAGTCCCGCGGCGGTGTTAAACCTGTTGACACACCCCGTTTCAAAATGGCCCAGACCATGATCCTGGTAATTACCGCCTAATAAACCGCACCCCCGTGGTATGCAAAACTACGGGGCGAATTGCGATGTTTCAGTTAACTACCTCACATCCACCCATCTACTAAACTCATGTCAACTTGGCTTCATCAAAGGTGCGGTAAAATTGATGGTTTCAAACTGATCACCCGAAGGCAACGACCTCCTTCACTGGCGCTGGAATTTCGGCGACCGTCCCATTCCTAGATCCGTCAAAAGCCTTCGACTGCGTGCCCGACCAGTACCTGTCAGTCACACTCAAACATCTGGGTTTAGCCGACCAGCTCTTTTCGTGGTTGTCTTGTTATCTATCTGCTCACCCCCAAATAGCACCGGTCCATGGTCACTGATCTTCTGCCAAGCCTAAAACAAATGATGTGATTCAAGGTGTTGTCGTTAGGCCATTATTGTTCTTCATAATAAAAAAGGTTTATTTCGTGTGGTTTTTTGCTATGGTGCCCCATTTCTATCTGCGGGGGACACCGAAACTGTGTGCCTGTCATCTACCGTGAATAACATCCAACAGGACCTTATCTTGCTCGACAAATGGTGCAATATGTTGCTCATGAAATTCTGCATCCCAAAATTCGGTACTTCTCTACAAATGTCAGTTACTTCCAGGTGTCATTGCCCCCAGTGGACGGCCCGCACCTACCAACCAGGTAGTATCTGACCTCAGACTTCGTTACTATTGCTCTTTCAACTTTTCAGAGCAGATCGACTTTCAGGTCGCTACGGCCAAACGGCTTGCTGGCGTCATTCTTTGTTGCTTTAAACTTCAGCACCGTCGACCGTGCCCTTGTGTCTCCCAAGTCCGACCCCTGAATTGAAGTATTGCTGTTGTCTCCTACCATCTTTCCCAGTCAACCACACTTACCCTGGAGAATTTTCAGCGCACCTTCACCAAAAATTCTTTGGGATGGTAGCTGCCATGACCTATGGTGAACGATGTGAGCTGTTTACTCTCGATCCCACGTGAATCGGAAACCTTCGGCTAAATCCCTCCTCCTTATTCGAATTGATTCCCTACCTATACTTTCGCCTGCTGACGTTAGATGGGGCACCGTGCACGGATTAACAAAGCCTCATGAAAGTCTCGCCGGATAGCAGACATGATTCCTGACACCAACCATCAACACATCCGCTCAACGTCTATTCCCAAATAATCCAACCCAACAGTTCAATTCTTCCCGCGTTGCAGTACGAAACCAATGACCGGAACGCAGCCCTCGCAGCTGTCAACTTCGTCAAACCAGCCCTTTTTTTATCTGTTTCCCTCAAAATTCTACCTGCCACCACCTGCAACCAAGGTCTTTACGGAACAGAATACCAGCCATCTGCAGCCAACTATAAGTTGGTTAACAATTTTTTATCACACAAAAAAAATTTACACTCTTCCAACTTCTGCCTAGCCGAACCATTGACGTTTGTCTCCACTAATCCGCTTCGATGACGGCTTTTATTTAAAAGTCCGTTATATGTCCATACACCATTCATGCTCTTCAAAAGTTCACTGAAGTCCCTGCGAAGCTTTTTGCCTTCATTTGAATTTCCATATGACACGGTAATCACCTGCACAAAAGGTCCGTTTTATTATCACCATTGACTCACTTGCCTTTATTTCACATGCTTCCTCCACAATTAGTTACCCAATGCTGGATCAGTGTCCAATATTCCGCTGGTATCTCTGACTGCACGTTGGAAGCCCCATGCTTGCTTTACTTCTAACAATATTCTTTGGCACCTCTTCCGCCCGGTTACTCGTTAGTGACCGTCCAATTGTCGCTTATATCAGCAATCCCACGACTGCCTAGCTATCCACACCGCCCCCAGCGATTTCGAAACCGATTTGGAATTCCCGCCTCAACCATTACCACTTTTGTTCACTCAAACGCTACATGACTTTACTGGTGTATTTCGGTTACTGTGCGATTTATAAATTTAGAACTTGTGAATACCTCACATTGACATGTACTGCTGTATAATCTGATCTAGCCTTGTGTATGTGTATTGACCACGGTCAAGAAATATACTATATTATACTATACTCATTGTCCCCCAACAAACCAAGCTCCTGCTCACCTGGAAGTCCTGTTCCTTCTTTTCTTGTTCTTCTGTGCAAATCAGCTGAGATCTTGAAACTTTTGAGCTTTTTAAGCGAAGTTTGGAATGAACTCTCACCCCGGTTCCATCCAGTACCTCCTCTTTAACGGTGTTTAAGGGCAATAATAATAACGGTATATTTCTCGGCCATGGTCGAGAACAGCAAGCGCGTAGTCGTTGTGTACAATGTTACTCAACATCATGAACTATACAATAAGTTTGAGAATGGGAGTCATAAATGTCAGCAACAGAAAAACATAGCCTGAAATGTTTTAAGTGGGTCAGACTAGAGAAGATTTCTATTTCGAGTTGGGCAGTTGTGCTTCGCTGGGATACTGAAAAGATCGTCAGTATATAGAGCTAAAAACGTAAAACTGAACAAAATAATGCAAGCCTTGGGAAACGGAGGTCTTCTAGGGTTATATAAACGGAATAAGTAATGAACTGGGAGAAATGAAAAAAAATTCTAAGGCCTTTCACTCGGAACTTCGGTGAATATCAAAAGAACAGCAATCCTTGAAGATAATGATGATAAGTACCAATGCTTCATTGACATCTAATCCACTGCAGTGCTCCTCACCTTTTTCTCCGTCGTTCCTCGCTACTCCAGTTCCTTATACAGATTTCCAGCCTTTCTCGTGTTTGTCGGTCGGCCACCATATGTAATTGCCCGGACCAGCCATTCAGTCCATCTGACCTTGAATTTCAAACTCACCGGGAGTCCATTCAAATCCGCTCTTGAGCTCACTTAAACTACACACAATCTCTATGGTGTGCATGCGTTTATCCTATTTTCATCCCACTTTATTCCCCCTTCTGAGCTCTTTTATCCAATATTTTCATGAGAGTTTTCATATTCCCGTGAATTATATCTGTCCATTCCATCACCTGTATCAACAAGATCATGCACATGGCATGCTTCGGGCGTTTCCGAAATAAACCATTATTATTATTTATTATTATTGTTATTATTATGGTTTCCTACGAGGAAGCCCGAGGCATGCCAGTTGCATAAACAACTGTTTATAATTGATGGAATAAACAGACAAAACCCTTGAAAAGCGTAGAAATTTACATGACAGGAGTTGAAAAAACGGGCTAAGAATGAGGAGTAAAGTGGGAAGAAAGTAGACAAATGTATGCACACCAAAAAAACGTACTAGGTTTAAATGGACCCATGGACGGAATAAAATGGACGCCCGGTGAGTTTGGAGAGTCAGGGTCAGGTAGGGGATTCGACTGATCGGTATAGGGACATCTGAAAGCTGACTAATATACTTGAGAAAGGCTAGAAATCATCATAAAAAACTGTAATAGCGGGAGACGATAAAGAAAAAGTGAGATTCACTGCAAATGATTAGATAGCAACGAAGCATTGGCACTCTGCAATAAATGGTCGGCAAACAGGGCACAAAACTCATTGTAAAACAGGGAGCCAGCTAATTAAGATGTAAAAGGTGAATCAGGTAAAAAAAGAAAAATAGTTCATAGGAAATGGACACAGTTGATGTAGGTTATAGTTGTAGAAGGAATGAATACATATCATGGCGGTCAGCCGGATGATGGCAAGAGAGATGGCTTGTGAGGAACTACAGGATACAGAGGTGATGCATATATACGTATGTGCTCTTGTTTATATATATGCATATATATACATATAAGAGAGGCCGGATCAATAACAATGGAGTTCTAGAAAGAAATTATCAGTTATTAAGAGGAACAGGTTAGGTTAGGTCAAATGTTTGTAGAATTAACTTCGGAATATCGTGGTGAATTACCTTCATGACAGGTGAACTTGGCGGATCAACAGAGAGAATGGAGAATGCGGAGGCACTGAAAATACGACGACTGAGGAGTTGTTCAAAGAAAGGGGAGATGAAGGAAAGTATCGAAGAGAACAGGTAAGAATGGATCAGATAACCTGATTTATGAAGGTGAGACATGTGGTGTCGGTCAAGAATGGAAGGAGCAATAATAAATGGGCTCACATTATTCAGCAGCAAGATGGTGGCGATGAAGATGGCTAAGCAGCGCAGATTCACTGTGCATACAAAGTGGAGAAAGTTACCTGGGGGGTGAAACTGTCCGTGGTGCAAGATGCAGCGGCTGTGACGGCAGACAGCATGGGAGAGGAATGAGCAAAAGGGGTACCAGAGGGTAATGGCAGATCAAACGGACTGAAGCCGTGAATGAGAACCATGACAAAACAGTGAGTTTATATTAGGCGGCAAGTGAAAAAGCAGAACGGTCCAAAAGGCACGCATAAAATGCCTGTAGCAAACAGTAAACGAAACAGGAGATGGGAGCACGGGCCGAAAAGGACAGGTGAGACATAACCAGTAAGATCCTTTCATTGCAGGTGGAATACGAAAAAGTCAGAGAGAAAAGAAGCACCGGGACAGGTAAACCGGTGGACGAACATATCGCATGAAAAATGGATGCGTGACGGAGTCGGGGACATAGAAATTGGGAGCTGCGTGCATGCCGGTAATTGCACAAGTAGATGTAAATGGACAATACTAATCGAAGCACTGTCAAGCTGAGGGATCCACAGAGAAATCGCGGGGCCAGGCAAGGAAAATAGTGTTAGTGACCGGATAATAAATGTGACTGTGAGAGATGCAGAGTTTAAACGGCAATTCTAATACGAGAATTGGTCATGGGTGCTGGTGGGGCTGGTGTGTATTGGTATTAGGCATAAGAAGGGAGAACGAGGGAGGGTTTGACAGAACGGTAGGCAGTGAGACATGAGAATGCGATCAGTGGGCCTTATAGGCCTTAGGTGAAACCAAATGAATAGGTACTACAAGCCGGCAACTCCGACATTTGTGAAGAAATAAAATATTGGCGGTCGTCAGCAGAGTAAAGTGGTTAGGACGATAGTGATGTGCAATGAGAGGTAACACAATGAGAGAAAATATGAGCAAGGACAAAGTGGGTAGGTATGCATACCATAGGAGAACGAAAACAATGGATATAATAGGGGAGATAGGTGGGCGTACAGTGGCGAACAAGGATGGTTGGAGCATGAAGTCGGCAGCTGACAGCATTAGAGCGTGCGATCCGCAACGGGTGCTAGTGAGTGGGACTGGCCGTGCGCTGGACACCCAACCTGAAAAACACTTCAAGGTGAACACAGGGGGTGGGATCCACCAACGAAATTGCGCTCGCACATCGTTGCAGACGACCTGCACGCCCGATGTGCGCCGGCTAAAGCGACGGATCTGACCGCGCCATGCACCGTTGGGAATGGCACCAATGTTTACTAGTGGTTATGCATGTGGGGCGTAGTTCAACTGTGAAAATATGAGATGTAAGTTCGGCGGTCGGATGGAAGTTGCAAGGGGTTCCAGAGGACGGAGCCAGCGGCTAATAATCGACCAAACGGCGGCGTTATCCAGGTGCGTATACCAACGTAGAGGGTGAAATTCACGTAAGGAGAGAACTGGAAAAGGAGGGCAGATAAAAAAGAGCAGTCAGGGTGTGCATCTACTGTGGATCAACGGTTAATGGAAGCATTTAAAAACAAGCAAAGGACGAGACATAAGAGCGGCAGAAACTACGGGGGTAGGTGGAAGCAAAGTGGTTGAAATTAGTGGCACTCCAATTTGTTTGTTTCATTAAGGAGATGGACAGTTAGTCTAACGCTGAGAACTCAGTCAGATAGATGAAACTGTGTATCGATGATTGTGTCCTTAACTGAAAGGAGCAGGGTCGGCGAAGGAGTTGGTCTTAGGGGTCGAGGCGCCTCTCGTAAGCTATATCTTCTGCCAATCTCATATTAGATAACTGGAGTGCATGGGTGACGCTGGGATATGGGATGGGTGCCGACAGAAATTGGGGCTTGGTTTGTGAAGCTCGAAGGGTGATGAGCAACTTGTTCCAGACTTTGGAGTAGACAAGAAGGAAAAAACGTGACCGTATGGCTGACCTGGCTATACTGGAAGGGACAGTAAAAGGCCTGTGCCGAAGTGAGTGGGGGGTTTCACAGGAGAAGCTTACTGGGTCAAAGAAAAGGACCTGTTATGAAGCAGGTTATACAAGAAGACTAAGTTTAGTCTTAAGCGGCGGAGCCAGAGTGGGTCAAGATTTAGATTTTGGCATCGTTCTCTATAGTTTAAAGACGTGAACCAACCAAGTTGTGAAGTGAAACGCCTTTGTATGCTTTCATTAGGAAATCTGTCGAATTTCCTCATGTTAGAAAATATTATTGGGCAGCATTCAAGCAAAGGCCTGACGTGGGATTTGTGGATGCTGATGATACTATCCCGGAGACGAACGGAGCGGCAGAGTAGGGCCACACTTCTAGCCTTGGCCGCTTGGATGGCGGCGAGCTCAGAAAAGTTGAGGGATCAGGAATAGTTGATGATTTAAACCCTGAATGAAGCGTCTAAAGGAGCTCAATAAATGGAGCAGGTCGTGGAAAAAGGGAGGCATGAAACAAAGTGTGCGGTAGTGCCCTGGGAAGCAATGGTAAAGGTGGAAGTAACTGCAATCCGTAAAGGACGAATTCATTTCAGGATCAGCAACTAGTATCATTCAGAAGAGAGAAAGCCCTACCGGAGGATCCGAGATTAGCGAAGAATCATTTTCAAGCCGGATAAAGTTCGAAGGAAGGATGAACTCTTGCAACAAATATCAGAGTGGAAGATTTCTGCATACCCTCGAAGTTCAATATGCTGATAAGCTGGCAAACGCATACTGAGTTATTGAGCCTCACTGTTATTCAGCGTCATTACCGAGATCCTCTGAAGAGGAGGATAAGTGGCCTCACTTTCGGATGGTGTATCGAAATCTTTGGAATAACAAATTTTAGTGTTAGGTATTGCAACTGCTATGTCGGGTTGTTACACGTACGATCTAGGAACAATCAGGGGGCAGCTATCATTGGGAAAGCGCATTATTCCGTGGGTACGGTTCATCTGGTGGGGTGAAGGATTTGTGTCCTTTATTCAAGGATGTGTGGCCGATAAAAGTAATGACTGTCACTAACTAGTGAAATATCAGGTTGAGTGTAAAATGTAGCTCGCCTAATCCCCCGTGGTGATATCAGCCCAAATGGCGTTGCGTTAGAGGAGGCTCATTGATCTACTGGTAGGTAATTTGGGGGAATTCGGTGCCATGTGGCTTGAATACATTCCTGAATGTTATGGAAGGTTCGCTTTAGGCCTCTGCCGATGCGAATCAAGGTGTAGTTTTCGGTCATCCCCTGTGGAAACTGAGATGACGGGCGACGACGAACCCGAAATAAGTGGAGCTTGCTGTCCGGACAAGGTTCCAGCTGTAGTTCATAATAATAAATGACGACATTTTCCAATGAACTGAGTAGGTCTGTGTAAACGAAGCAAGGATAAGGTTTCATTAAGGCGGTCAAAGGCCCCCACCCCACATTCTGATTTGCGTTTTAATTCAGGTGATTGGGTAATGTAGGCTTGCAGGGGATTGAGCTGTACTGTAGCTGGCCATCAAAGTTGCTTACACCGGGTAGACGACTGTGTACGCATTCTAAAGGAATATTGGTTTGTCAGCTGGCATGGCATCGCCCGGATACTAAAATACCCCGGGCGTTACAGTTAGGAAGGATCAGAAATAGTAACCCTCAGTGCCTTTGGCCAATGCAGAATGCAGGTCGGCGCGGAAGCTGGAAGATATGTTTGAGGAAACCGTTTGTGAGTGAAGGGGCTCGGTGCTCTGTTAGCGTAGCCCTATATGTGAATTACCGTCTCTTCTAGTATAGTGGTAATCCTACACCGAAAAGCCTGAGGAACATTACATTAGGATTGTAGAAGAACTTATTGAGGGCGTCGGTATGATGCTTTAGCGGACACTGGCCTTGTACAGAGAAAAGTGGACGTGAGTTCGTCTGTGCTCCGACTCGATGGTGCTGGCTTGCTGAGATTATACTTGAATGTGAGCAATAAAATCATATGAGTTGTAGATAGCATGGTTACTGTGATATATTTACCGCCGTTAGAATGCCACAAAGCAGAACAACACCGGGATGAGAACTGGTTCGGAAGCAGTTACAGTTGAGAGTCGATAGGGTGAGACAATCTTCAAGGAAGTACTCTCTGAAGACCTACATTTAGAGCTCATAATAGGGGGCACTAGAGCCTGATTCAGATAGGAAGGTAGCACGATTCACATCTGATAATATCCACCATATGGCCTTCTAAGACTGATCTACTCTTTTTTGGACCGTTCTGTTACTTGTCAGTTTAGTCGCCATCAGGTACCTGGGTTCAGAGAAGGCGGAGCTGCCTTTGGTTGGTGACCACGACAACCACTCCCCGGCCAAAACGGTGACCGCATGTAACAAGCCGCGTTGAAAGTAAGAAAACCACACCGGTCGTTCAGTAGCAACGCTGCAGCTTAGAGGCTTGGGTCACAAGTGATAGGGTTGGCGAACCAAGCGGACAAGACTGTTGGGTATTCTTCTCTCTTTTCTATGCCGATCCTAATTTTTGATGCTATTATCTTCTAATTGGCGGCCAACTTTGTGCAGAGAGACAATCACAGCAGGGAATGCTCACAGATTTGCCGAGGAAACACTCGCCGTATCCTTGAAGTCAAGAGCACCAAGGCGGTTTATATGGGACATAGAAGGCAGAGGCAGGTAGGGTGCACCACCGTCTCAGATTATTCTAAAGGGTTCATGTTCTTTGAAACATCAGTTTGCACGGAGACAGGGCAATGCATACGGCACTAAAAATGGCCAAAAACCAGTTGAATCTGGTGGGCTTGGTAAAGGCATTAATTTAATTTGGACTAGACTTCTAAGGTCTTAGATCAAAAATGCGACGGGCCTCTATGGCGGCTTCAGCCGAAAACGATACTCCGTGGTAGAGAACTTGGACCGTTTTGCAAGCTCAGATCGTGGGGATGAACCGCAGAGTCCATGTGTCGTGTGCTGTGTCCCTTGATTGCTGCCGGGAAGAGGCCAAACACGTGTGAGTCTAATTGGGACTAGGATGTTCAGGTTGGTGATCTGTTTCATTAGTACCCTACTCCTACCTCAAGGGCCTGAGCCCCTGAAATAAAAGGGATTTACCTTCTGGCCAGCCTGTTCATCGTTAGAGCCAAGCATATTTCTTAATTGAAAGCTACCGATGCTGGTGATAGTACCCAAATTTTTTGTGGTAGCTTGTTCCACACTGAAGCGTATTTATTGATGGAGTAGGATGTTCTAAGTGCGAACGTAGGCAAAGGAATGGAAGACAAGAACTCATTGCTATCTAGGGAATAACTAGGACGGGTTCTCACCTGCCGTGCTGAACCGCATGACCTGTTTTTCAAGATATTGTGAGCGAGTAGAAGGTCATTTTGCAAGCAGCGCAGCCACAAGAGATCGATTTTGGCAGATCCAAACGTTTCACGTAACTAATGGCAGAGGAAACATTTCGCAGCTGTTTCCTAAAAGCCCGCTGTACATTCTCAAACGCCATTTGGTCACTCTGCCACGTTTTGGAACAAGTAATTGAGCCGTATTCGGAGAAAAGTCTGAATGGGACTTTAAAATGCCTAGTTTGCTTCCCGATAACTTGGAGGTTTGACGAGTGAACCGAATCGCACTGTGTGCTTTGACCAGTTGGATGACTGCGTGTCCCAAAAATTCAATCGTACTTGAATAGGATAGGCTCAAGTCGTGTACCAGTGATTTATTGGGTATAAATTGGTTGTTTATTCTAAATGTCTCAGAGGTGACGTGAAACGTATACATAGAAATACTACTTTTTCGACCGAGAAGCTCGTATTTCATTCAGCACCCTAGGAAATGACAGAAAGCAATTCCCATATTATGTCATCCATGGTAGAAGCTAACGCCTGGGGCTCAAAAGTGTGCATGGTTCTGATGCCATCTGCGAAGAGGAGGGGGACTCCCAGTTGGAACACGTTAAACACTGCTTTTGTGTACATTAGGAAAAGAAGTGGGCCGGGTACACTACCTTGTATCACACCTCTAGTTACCTGAACTCGGGCTGATAAACGAGATTAGAACCGAGTGGGCATCGGGTCCACAGTTACATATGTTTTGATCTTCTGCAGTGACCTGAAGTGGTATACTCGGTCAAACGCTATGGTTATGTCCAAAAAGATCAACATCGCCGATATACCAATACTGACAGCCTGAGTGACCAGATTGAAGAAAGACTGACATAAATGTCGCACATGATCTGCTTTTTAAAAAACGGTGCTGACTGGCTTTGATAAGGCCAGGGTTGGGAAGTTGTCGTGCCAGCCTTTTCCTAATCACTCTTTCTTTGTCTCTGAACACGGCCGGGCGTGGTTCAAAGGTCGATAGGTAACTGGGTCTAAAAGTGATCCGTTTTTGGTGCAGAGGCGTGATAGTGGAACTGTTCCACTGGCAAGGGTAAAAGCTGCAAATTAGTGTCAAACTGAATATGTTTGTCAGCAACATTGGGACGTCCGTGCCACCTCCGCCAAAATTGGCTGGGGGTAGAGCGTCCGGACCTGGCCTGCAGGACTCTTTTTTTTGCTACTGGGACTGGAATCTCATCCGAGTGAAACACTACCGCTAAGGTTACCTTTGTCACCGGATTTATAAATGGGATGAAAGTGGTATTATTTGTCGTTGAGGAAGGAAGCAAAGTATGTACTGAAAGCCTCCGCAATCAAAAAAGGGTCATTCAAGTAATTAATTTTGTAATTCATGTAGGGTGGGGCTTTATGTGATTGATTGTTCCTGGCATTCATCAGCCTGGACGGTGCTTCTAAGCTGTTTGAGTGGCCTCGGTCATCTAGCTCCAACGTTCTCCTAGAAGAATCGGAAAGCAACTTTATCCTTTAGGATAAAAGTGTTGTTTGAAGGTATACCGAGAGGTCCCTTGTTTTAGTGAACTTTCGTCGGGGTTTGGGTGGGCTGCCGGCAAGACGGTCTAAAGAGCTTGACTGTTTGCTTATTATGAGTTCTGGGGGTAGAGTGACTTTGCGGGGATAGCACTGAGGATAGGACTAAAACTGTGGTCATTAGATTAAAAGAAATTCGTATCAGTTTTTGGAACGGATAATAGAGGGTAGACTATTCCAGTAAGCTCTGCGGTACTGCTTGTTGTTGATCAGAGGGTGTGTTTACGCTGACTTATCATAGTAAATCCAAAGTGCTGTGAAAGCGCAGGATAGCACCTTAGGGTCGCTACCGGTGAAGCACCTTAGGACTTGGGTGTCTAAGTCCTTGAAACTTATACTGAAGATGAAATCTAACGTATTTTTCCCCGGACTGGGAGGTTAAACATTTTGCGTCCAGTTACCGACACGGATACACGAAAGAAAGTAGTGGAGTTCCAGGGAAGAAGCCAAAGATTACCAGCAGATTCGGGGAGCGGTAAAACCACCAGCTACAATTTTGGCGGATGAGGGGTGTTCTGCCACATATGTGAATTCTTTTATTATTGCTGTCAACTTGTGCATTTCCCGGTTCGGTGGAAAGTAGAGGAATCCTATCAGAAGTTGTTGTTGACCTTCTTCGATATTGAGTCGGACCGAGTCCCGAATGCTCTCAAGAATGGAATGATGGAACCTATTCACCGAGAATATATGTCCAGTATAAATGAAGCAGCCGCCTCCGAGCTGGTCGGATCAGCCGTTGATGGTGGCTTGGTAGCCTGGCATGGAAAAGTAGTTTAAGTTTTGTGACCAGTCAGCCGGATCCCGGCAACTAGTGAGATGCGCGAATTTAGTTCTAATGCCGGCCTGAGAAAGAAAGGAGGAGAGAGCAGACCTCAAGTAGAAACAAAGAAATAGTGTTTTTGGTGAGGTTCTCAGTAGATAGAGCCGTGGTTCCGCCGTGATCAGCTAGTAAGGATCACTGAATGAATAGTGGCTTACTATGGGCGGCTGAGACTCCTTCCAAATTAAAGAAACTTCTGATAAAGAACTTGTGCCCTTGGCCAGTATCACTGCTGGGATTTCAAGATAAGCGTATCCTGAGGAACCATTGGGGAGTTCTACTCGAAATGGCTAAATCCTGGGGAGGGGATGGATGGAACGCGGAAGGAATCGGGGGAGAGATCGTGGTGGTAAGGACATGGGGACGGTTTGCACATTGTCCAGGAGGCTGCTGCGATGTGTGGGTTGTGGATGGATGAAGGGTAAGGACTGAGAAACCGCAGAGGTCCGAGGGCGGAGTGGAAGTTGAGGCTTGGGCAAAAGTTTCAAATTGCACTTGGGATGCCCACGGGGGGAAGGAAGGGGAGGCCAGGAACTTTAGGCATAGAATGTTCAGCCAGGTGGTGACATTTCCTGGAGGACCAAGGGTGGGGGACAAAGTCCCAAACCCCGTTTGGGGAGATATAGGGCACATATCCTAAAGTACGTTGAGCCAGAGGTGGAAAGAAGGGTCTGTCTTGCACCATATTTGGTATCTCTGCAACCTGTAGTATCCGTGGAGACAAAAGTGGCAGTGGTGAACAAGGTTCACAAGCCGGCCACTTGGTCCCTGGGAGAGGCCTAATATTGGCTGGGACTGGGTGTGGGTTGGACAGTATATGATGGTGTTGACGATTCACGTGTAGTGCGAGTGAGCCGAGTGCTTGTGTCCTTAAGCCAATGACTTCTGTAGGCCTGGAGCCTGCTGGGAAGGATGAAGGTTTATGGGTGTATCGGTGCGGTTTCTGCCGGGAACCCCCAGATGCTTGACTACTGCTCTCCTGCTTGACCGTGGAATACGTGGCAGGAGGAGGGGTTGTAAGTAAGTCTTAGCTCCCTCTGTTTGTTGGCGGTAACGGACCGTGGTGGGTCTAGCAATCGCGCATTTGGTCGATTCGCAAAGGTCCGTGGTAGCCTTGGGAGATCTAGTGATGAGGAGAAGGTACTTCTGCCGTAACCCTGACTGATTTATACTCGGCTTTGACGGGGAGCAGATATGGCTTTTCGATAGATTTCCTTGCTACTTGATGGGAAGGGAGTCGGAAGAGGATGGGACCTGTGGGGCGCGTGTACTCTTGTGTCACCCCTGTGCACGTGCACGAATGCTGCTCCATGCCAGCGGCCCTGAGCAGACAAAATTTCATTTACGATACTGAAGTTCTGTCCGGGAAAATAAAAGCTATGTATTTTTGCTAATTGAAATTGGCCTAAGGATCTCAGTAGAAGCATATTCGAGAAAGTCGGTAGCAGATTCAAGCTGCCGCTGTGCATAGTTTGCCGTGGGGTCTATCAGGCATAATACCGAAGCGAACCTGGCAATACTGTCATCCAAGATTGTGATTGTGAGATGCCCCTAAAGCTCCGATAAATTCGAACGTCAAAGCTGGTGTCCTTCGCAACGTCCACCAATGATATTCAGCACTTTTCACTTGCTTAAGTCGCTGCCTAATTCGAAGCTTTGGCCGGAGTTTTTGAGTAGCAGACGTAATAATAGTTTTGGAAAAAATATTTGGAATTTTAGTGATAATTCGGGATGACTTCCAGCGGAAAGGCCAACTAAATTCCCAGAAAATTATAGAAATTGCCAATGCCGACGAAGAAGTTCAATCACTTTGTGGCTTACTATGTTCATGTCCCATGGATGCTCCACGGTTCCTGTTGCCACCGCGCTATCCGGCGAATGTTTGAGCCTGAATTCAGACTTCGAGAACACTTCACGAATTCGAATGCATAAGGGTAAACACTGCCTTTGATGGAGACCTCCAATTCGGTCGGTGAAAAATACAATCTACCTCTTAAGGCATACTACCCTCACTTCTGCTCTTGTGCGTCAAAAGCAAGTAGGTGGCTGCTGCTCTATCTCATTTTAGCGAACACATCTCGCATATCTGCACCTCGCAATCCCCTCATTGAGGAGTCTTCACCCGTACCCCACGTTCTTAACGAACTGCTGGGTAGAAATCTATTTGTCCATCCCTATTTCTGTGTATAGTTCTGCTCAGCGTTCATACTCAACCAATCGCTATAGCCGCCATGTCCCTGTTTTGCATTCGCTCCCTGGATTTCACTTAAAGAAGCCACAGCTTGTTACGTATCATTCTCCCAATGCATCTATCCGACCTCACCCATCAAGGCTGCGTCCGAACCTCAGCCCCTCCATCTCCATGCCACCCCTCAAATTCACTTCGTGAAGCTCTGTGTAATCCTCCAAGATTCACTCCAAAGCCTCCCCAATAAGATATTGGATTTGCCTTCCTTTACGTCATCTTGCAGTTTGTCTTTCGTTCCGTCATGCTACTTTTCGAAGGTCGCCCATCCCAAAAGTATTACCCTTAAGCTTTTGTTCACAGTATTCGCTTTTTTACCAGGAACATCAATTCACTAGTTTCCAGTACTTTTTGCTAACCCATGTATCATCCTGGTAACTGAGCCTTGGTTCTCTCGACACGCATCTGCTAATTTTATTGGCATGCGTGCTTGCCGATCCTCCTTGGACCTGGGACACTCACGAAGAGGTGGCGAATGCATTGCCTTTTTTCGGCTTTCCATTTGTCAGCTGTTCCACCCCCCCGCTTCAGACCCTTTCATGGACTACCTATTGTTGCCGTGAGATAGAAATGGCCACAGCTGCCTGCTATTTTGCGTATATCTCACTGATCTGCACAATATCCGTGCTTTCAACAATGATTTTGACCCTGAAAACCACTCCAATTCCGAAAGCGCCGAAGGGGAGCTTAATAATCAACAGATCGGCTGTTAGCCACGCTGTCCACTACATTTGAACGTCAGCGGCCTCACTGCGCACTATTCCCATGTTGAAACACTTATAGAATACTGCCGTTTTTTCAGTTCCAGTGGGGAAAAACCGCGTTCACTGCAATATAGAGCTTTCAGTGTTCCTTCACTAAAAGCGGCTTCGGGTTTAATTCTTCCCTACCCGGTTGGAGCAACTCATAAGTGAGCCACGTAGCCTGCGCAGCCCGGAGTTAAGTGTCATTTTATTGCACAATTTTTAGCAAGAATAAGCTTACACCACTTTTCAGCCATTAGCACCCCCCCAAACCACAGTTTATCCTCAAGAGTCCTACTTACTTTCCTAGCCTCCAGGTTGTTTTCTCCCTCATTTCATAAAGTATGAAGAAACTCCCTATTGATGTGAGCAGTTCTTTCGGCCCTTCCTCTCTCAGGCAACAGCTAATGCGTACCTCCAAACCCCTCATGCGATGAATCTGAAGCAAAGTCGCTGTTCCAAGGATTGCACTTCTGAGAAAATCCCTCATTTCTAACCAACTGGGTACAAACAGAACCTCTCGGCCATCTCGTATTCAGTCGTCCAAAGCTTTATATTTTCTGTTATCAGCAGCCCCACCACCGGAAACAGTCTTTGCTAGAGCCTACTCACCTGGCAGACTTTTGGAAACTCATATCTGAGTACTCGGGTACTCCAGGCTTCCGAGTAATGCACTCAATAAAATGACGGTTGTCACTTCAAAGTCTCTCGGCCCAAGTTTTGTTTCCTGGTGTCCACTCACATATGGTCTCACGTCGATGAATGACACCATCTTCAAACCAGCAGTGACACTTGAGCGGCGTGCGCCCTTGGTTTTTTCCTACGAGAAGGCCTACCACCGTCACCAGTCTTTACCAGATTGCGCAGAAAGTTTTTCCATTCGAACCTTCTGCCATACGGGGTTGCAGCCCACTACTATGGGTTTTCAGGTAAAACATGTGTGGATTCTCTTTCATCATACATGCAGTTTCTAGTTTTGATGCCGCCCGAACGGTGTATAGTGAGTGACCAAACAACAGGTGTTCTCACATCTACATCATTCACACACTTTGCTTTCTTTGTTCCCTAGCTACCTTCAGCTTCCACCTCTCCAGTGCCATCATCGTAGTCTTTGATGAATCTTACTCCTACTGGACTGTTTCCGGGGTCCCTTTTGCATAGATGCCTCCTTTTACTGTTTTTGTCATTGATACCCAGCTGGTAACCACTCAGACTGCTTTTCCCTTTTTCCGTTCATCGTCTGGGCGTAAGTGCTTTTCTGCGACAACTCTTTGCTCCTGGTACCACATCTGCCACTGTCTTGCTCACGAACCTGGCTAACAGTTTGCCAGGCTACAGCTGTGCACCCGTGTTTCCATCAGCGTTTACCTCCAGGCCCCTAAAGATCCAGCAATTTTATCCTGGAGTACGAGGTTTTATCGGTTACATAATGCTGCCTCCGTAAGACGAAAAACGTCCACCCGCACTATCCATGACTGCAAGTGGCCCCGCTACATCCACCGCTTTGGCCGGCGCACTTCGACAGTTCAACACGCTGGCAGCGATGAGTGGGCTGATAGCACCTCTTTTTTTCTTAAACGGCTTTCAGTTAGGGTGTACAGCCCAGGGTCTGCCCTACACACCGGCTCCAGTTGCGAATTGCAAATCACGCTCCAGACTTTAGTATTATTGCCTACCGCTCTCTCCTCCATCTATCATCAACTTCCCATCGCAAGGGTAAGCCCTACCGGTAAGCAACCTTACTTACCGTATCTCCACAATATTACAAGATCACCCAGCCACCTTCCTGAAAGAAGAAGGCTACCGTAAAGTCACAGCCTAGAAAGACGATACCATCTGCTATTTCATTATCTATCACCAGGGACTTTTCAATCCTCTGCCAAGTTCGATCCCATAAATACCTTTATTATGCGCTGTTGAATTATTGAATCCTGTGCCTTGGAACATACAACGGTTTACAGATCTTCATTATAACAACCGAAAACCTTGACCAAATCTTCAGGACGCTTTTCACTAATTGCTCAAATTGCTTGGCTCCCCGCAACCGTTCTAATTAAGCTATCACTTGGATATCATTACAATCGTCTGCCGGCAAAAGACTAACGGCGAAGGAATCTTTCGTCCTGCGCCGAGTTTGCATAACAACAACCGACCCTTCTACGACCTCATCATGTTGATCCTTTTCAAGCTTATCTGTGGTTGTAGTCATCTGTAGTGAACCACTCTTTTGCGATTCCATCATTCTGTCGTAATTTCACCAGTCAAGTCTATTTGTTATCAACCCGCATTTCTCCGACTTCAGTAACCAGCTAATGTGAACAAACGGGTCGCCTGGATTAATGATTTCTCTCATGGTCCAACTTCTGTCACCCTGTTACACTACTTTTCCATGGTTGCGCTTTTACGCCAACCCCCATCGAAAATGATTCCTCCCGGTCTTTCAGCGGAAATTGAGCAAAAGTATTCTTCGCAGTTTCTTTTGGTGCACCACTTACTCAGCCGTTTTCTTCAAGAAGTAACTTGCAGTTCCTTCTGAAACTCACTTTTCATTCTTGGAGATCCTAATACTTCTGATTAGCAGATTTGATTGGTGTAATACAATACATCGTGCGGCTTCAACGCTCAACTCATCACTGAATGCCACGGAGGCACCGTACATTCGTTTCGTCGTTGTTAGGAATTATCGACAGTGCACATTCAATGAGCCCCCACTGAAATGGAACCCGAGGTGAAAGGTCGTGAATCAAACACCTTAAAAATAAGGCTATCTGTGCTGGCTCTCCCCTTTTGTTGAACATCTACATGACCTGATAAAGCACCCTTCCATCACTGGCCTTGAACGACACCAACTCGCATACCGCATAGCGGTCGACTCCTATGGATGTGTTTTGCTCATGGTTCCTAACAATGGTGAAACAGCTGTACAATGCTTCCAAGGTTTTCGGTGGTGTGTTCAGCGTTGAAACGGCACGACGAATCATACTGTACATTAGTACTTTTGGTAATTTGCGTTGGCCGTCACCAATACTTTTTCATATTATCCACTGACGCTTTTTGCGAAAGTACTTTTCCAAAGTACTCTTCCCCACAACTTTAATTATAAGCAGTCAGAATCCCCAATCCCTTTTTCATTCTCGTCGTACTTGCTTATTTATCCCGACTACCCAGCCAGTTTGTTCCTGGGTGGTATGATCGTCTGATTTCGACATTCAGCCTCGCCAGGAAATCAGTTGCACCGCAACAAAAAGTCCACATTTACTGTGTGTGAACATACCTAAATGGTTTTGTTGTACACTTCGCCATGACCCGATTTGTATCATATTGTCGCGCAGTTAAGCAAGCCTTGATCTGCCCTTGAATAAACTACTTGAATTTCAAGAATAAAAATTGAAGCCGGTCGGAGATTATAGGCGGATAAGCATTCTGCAAATGTCTCTGAGGACAACCTAAGTCGAATTTGCCGACATCTGTAGTAAAGGAGTGTCAAATGGAATAATAAATAATGAACGAACCGATAAAGCGACTAGTAATCGGTATTAACAACAGATCAAGTGATTTATCAAACTCCAGTGGTAATTCGCGATCTTCAAAAGTGGGCTCAACAAAATGTGTACCCTCACTGCTGCCCAGTATCTAAAAGACTCGTGCAAAACAAACTCAGAACCCAAAGTGCAACAAGGCTACTTTTGATATACTTTTGTTTCAAGGGAAGACCGTTACAGTAGTAGACAGCGTACCTCAATTTTGTGGGGTACTTCACCTGTCAGAGTCCGTCAATGGATATAGAATCAATCAAATGTTCACAAAAATGTACGCAGAACGATACTAAGCCAAGTCATCAGTATAAGGCAAAATACAGTTTCTGCAGCAACAAAACTGACCAATCAGAGGAAGAGAGTGGCTCACATGTACGACAGACGGACGATAATATTTCCGTGAAGTTAGTTTAGACAATGGCCAAGGAGGTTGCAAGCATGCCTGACCTAGAAAAGCACTTTGGAGTCGCTTGATCTTAGGAAGGAATGAAAGTACAACGGTCTTTGGCACGATATGGGCAAGAAGGTTCGCAAAGAACTTGGGATAATGTGGTACATAAAGCAAGGTACGTATAGCAATAGGGATATCCTTAGTAAATAATTTCAAAGGCATCCGAAGTATGCCAAGTGCGTGCTCAAATTTTTACAGACTACTGAACAAATAAACATGAGTCGTGAAAATGTGGAAATATGCATGACAAAAGTAGAATAGGTAGACGCAGAAGGGAAATTAAAGGGGGTAAAGGTATGATGAGATTAGGCATCCAGAAGAAAAATGTGGGAAGTTTAAGTGAACCCGAGGGCAGATTCAAATGGATGCCCGGTGAATTTGAAAATCAAGGTGAAATGGTGGTATAACCTGAACATCCGGGCGCGCGAAAGCGCTGCTTTTGGCGCACCTTTCGAACGCACGCGATAACTTATACAGATTTTGGTGAACCGTACAGTCCACGATAACTGCAAAGATACAGCCCACGATAACTGGTTACGTGCAACGTTGGTAGCCCCGAAGTGTCGATGATAAATTGAATCGCGTTATTTTCCTGGAAAAGGAACTTTTGTTTCCAGGTTTGACTTCCCGTACAAGTATATGCGATTGTACGCACATATATGTATATATATACATATATATATGTTTACATATATATACGCATATGTATAGATATATACATATATATATATATATATATATATATATAATTCGTTTGCACCTAAGGAAAACAAGGTAACCATATACATATATGTATACATATATACACATGTATGTGTATGCATACATATGTATATCTGTATACATGTATATTTTTACGTTTATATATATAATTCTGTTAGACGTAAGCACATCCAGAAAACCATTCATGTATATATATATATATGTGTATATATATATATGTATATATATACTTATGCATATGTTTATATATAAATATATATGTGCATATATATATATATACATAATGAAATATATATATATGTATATATATACATATGCATATATATACATGTATATATATGTATATATATATATATATATATATATATATATATATACATGTATGCATATGCATATATATATATTTATGTATATATATATACATATACATATGTATGTATATGTATACAGATATATACATATGTATAAATACGTTTGCATGCGTATATAGATGTACATATATATATACATATATATATATATATATGTATATATATTTATATGTATATATATGTATATCTATATACATATACATATGCATTCATGTATATAGATATACATATATATATATATATATATTTGTATATAAATATATATATTTAGACGTATATATATTTATATATATATTTATGCATGTTTATATGCACATATATGTATATATATATATATATATATATATATATATATATATATACAGATGTATACATTTATATCTGTATACATATATATATGTATATCCATATGTGATTCTTTTACACATAAGTACACCTAGGTTGCCATATATGCATATATATGCGAATAGCCGCTGCAACTAAACTTGTGAACCACCCGTAGCTAGTGGCCTACTGAACGGGCAACGAACCAAAAGTTCCGACGCGTGCCGAAAAACAAAGACAACTCGGTGAAGTGAATTGGAATTGTTTATTTAATTATTTAACCTAAGAGAGGTTCGTGAGGTGAGCCAAAAACCAACCGGATAGTTCCAGCTGGAAAACGTTTGTGCTCCGCAACTCTGAGGTGATCTAACGATTGATGGATTTCCTCACGACTCGACCGAGTGAGTCAATCGCTCAAGACTCGACCGAAGAGGTATCCTTTCCCCACTCTCTTCCTGGTTTCAAACTGCAAAAAAGCGATTTACTGCTGAAGAAATGTGTGTCACTTACGTGGCTGCGACATGCAATGTACGCGAAGGTAGTTCTCTTCGTTTTGAAAACTGGCACATTGGTAATACGCCCACCGAGTGCATTTGCAGCATTGGACCCAATTAGTCGCTTCGTCCAAGTCCATGGAAGGGTCTTCCATGTGGCAGATGCTGCAAATGTCCTGGCGTATGGGTGAATTCGCCAGGTCGAAACGTTTCCTTTTCTCAAGTAGTGTATACTGCGCCGAGGTCGTTGTCTTTAGCTGTCGGAATTGCACAAGCTGCAGAGGGCCACCGATGATTTGCAAATCTGCATCATTGGTATTTCTAAAGGTCAATGCAGCCTTACGTTTTGAAGACAGTTGGATTGCCTTGTGGTGTGATGTGCTCGGAACTGGTTCAACAGGTCGATTACGGGGAAAGATGTTCCTGGGAACCCTGCTGATAAATTCAGAAACTAGTGTGTCATTGCCTAAAGCTACGCTTATATTTTGTGCCCTATCCCTAAAACAAAAATACACATCCTTTCCGGAACCTAACACTGAAGCCAAGCTTCTCATTTGAGGTACCAGTTCCGTGAACTTTGTGTACCCCAAGCGGTTCAACGCTACGGCAATGTCCTTCCCTAATTCCTCACTTATAGACAATTTATCACTAGGGCTAATTCTGGCCGACTTTTCTACCGCCGTAGCCCTTATTGGTACAGGCAGCACACGAGTGAACGAGCTGCCCGTCTTCGTTGCCCAACGACCAACAGGAAGCCTGCGCAGGTCGTACTTAATGAAAATGGCAACGGCAACAATGTGGCTGCATGGTAGCAGCCACTGCTTGGAAAAGGGACATGTGCAGGCTGGATTAACCCCCACAGCCGCACAGGCCCGCACACACTGGACACTCCAACGGCCAGAATCGTGACTTGTATTGCGGATGGCACGCCTACTGATGTGCTTTTGAACGGTTTCACAGGCAAAGCCGGTAAGCCGTCCAAGGTAATCAGAATACACATGGAACCCCGTAGATGGCCCAAAAGAACCGACTAACTCCTTCCCAATCCGTCTACGGCTTCTTTTCTCCAACTCCTCGGATCGCTGCATGATCCGGGCGAAGACATCCACCGGGGAGGACCTGCTGGATAACCCTGCCTTCAAATACCTGTTCTCAACTTCCACCCCGTTGGTGGTGAAAGTCCCAAACGAGGTTGCCCACTTGACACTATAAGCAGCCCACATGTCTTCATAGGGCGACCATGTACGACTTAGATATGCAAACGCCATTGGGCTGCGACTGGCGATTGCAGTCTTGAACCTATCGAAAAGCATCTTCGTGGACGCATAAACCATGTTCCGCATCCACTGATGGATGCGCCGTTTGTCGTTCAATGTCGCATGACTGAATTGAATGCAGTTCTTCTTCGTATCACAAAGCACATGGAACTGACAAAACAGTATCCGAGATTCGGGGTATGATTCCCGAAAGGCGGAATACTGTGCGAGGCTTCGGTCTACGATGATGCTTTTCGGCTTGAAAGACACGGGTAGGTGCTCCTTCCTTTCTCTAATAGCACGTCTGTAACTTACGCCACTCTCATTTGGTAGAATGGCGTAGAAAAAGGACCTACCTAAACCACTCTCGTCCATGAACATCGCGTGCCACAAGACGTACCCAAACCGGTTTGACTGATGCGTTGCATCAGCCAACACCACCTCACAATACCTAGCCACTAACCCTTTAACCGAATGAGGCACGTAGAAAACTTACCTCACAACACCGTCCTCCGATACTATACGCAAGTCCCCCTTATCTTCTACCATCTCCTTTATCTTCAGTGCATCAGACCGAGCATCGAGATGCACTTGCCTAGCCCTTGAGGCGTGCACATCTTTCACCGTAAACAAACTATTGAAGTTGTTCCGAGCGTAAGTACATATTTCGCTTGCATTATGAAAAGTTGCCATGATTCTGGCAACCTCTGTCCCCTGATCAGCACTTAGCCTCCTTTTCTTAGTGTACATCTTGCCATTAAACAGATGAAAATCTTGATTATGCACCAAACACTTGTTCACCAACTTGTACTGAGATCCGACAGCACGGACAATGACAAATGCAGGACAGTAAGTATTACGGTATCTGTGGGAATTGTTATATATCAACAACACTACACTCACCTTGTGGCAGCAATTTGAGGCCTGCGGTTGTGAATGCAGCAGTATTTTACACGATAATAAGGAAACGATTTCGGAAAGGCACCGGGATGCGTGCGCAGCCACTTTGAACCACTTTCACTATCATAAATATAAAAAGAAGTTAAAGTTTCCCTATGAAAAACACGAAAATCATTATCAAAATCTGAAACAGTTGTATACACATCACGAACCAAACGAGCGAACGTTCCAGAATCATCGACGGCGGCCGGGCCCGCAGCCCCGGACGCCATCACGGCCAACTGCGGCGATAACCTTGATAACTTCGCTTATATACTCTCATGCCACACACTCAAACAAATATCGAACTACAATATCTCACGTAAATCTCATTTTCCACGGGCAACAACTCATCTGGTCAAACCGTTTCACATATAACAATCCCACTACTTCAGTCGGGCTACATTTAAGCCCGTGTGTTTGGACACTATCTGAAATGGTGAATCTGACTTTGATACGAACCAATCACACGGGGGCGAAAAAGCGCTTCTGTGGAGCATCTTTTAAAAATGCGCGATAACTGATAAGTATTTGGTGAAATATACAGTCCACGGTAACCACAAAGATACAACTCACAATAACCGCCAACTGCCAACTTTGGGAGCCTTGAAGTGTCTTTGATAAATGAATCCCTGTTACTCTACTGTGAACGTAAAGGAAAACGTTGTTGCCATTAAATGTCACCCACTGTATACATATACGTATATGTACACATATGTACATAAGCGTTTATATATATGTGCATATATAAATATATAGGAACGTATATAAATGCGTACATATATATATATATATATGAGCATACATATTTATACATAAGTGCATATATATAAGCATATACATGTATATCAATACGTGCCCATATGTGTATATGTATACAAACAAGCAATATACACAGAAGTAGGTCCCCTCGATTCGAAAATTGGCACACTGGTAATGTGCCCACCGAGTGCGTTTGCAGAGCTGGACCCAATTGGTCTTTTCGCCTAGGTCCACTTACGGGTCCTCCATTTGACAAAAGCCTCTCAGAGAACTGGCCACATTGATTCGTTTCCCTTTCTCATGTGGTCTGTACTGCACCAACTTTTTTGTCTTATGCTATCCGAGCTGTACAAGCTGCTTGGGTCACCAATGATTTGCGAATCTTCATCCTCGGTACTTCTAAGCATCAGGACAGCCCTGCTTTTTGAAGACAGCAGGACTGCCGTGTAGTGTGATGTGCTCGGAATGGATTCCACAGGTCGTTTATGGGGAAAGACTTCCCCAGGTGAGCTGCCGTTGCTGGCGAACTGGGAAACGAGCGTGTTGTTGCCTAGATGTATACTTGTGTTATGCACTCTGTTCGTACAAAACTACTTCACATCCTCACCTGAACCTAATATTTGATCCACGTTTTTCGACTGAAGTACTGGTTGCTTCAACTTAGTGCACACCAAACTGTTTAGGGCTAAAGCAGTATCCTTCCCGAGGCCCTCGTTTATTGGAAACGTTTTACCAGGAGTAATTCCTTCTGACTTTTCTACTGCCGCTGCTTTCACTGGCACAGACAATACAGAAGCGCACTATCTGTCAACCTCCGTTGCCCAACAACCAGCAGGTAGACTGCTCAAAGGTGGCAACGGCAAAAATGTGGCTGCATAGTAACAACCAAGAGGCAGGTGCAGTATGGATGCACCCCACGGTTACCGTGACCGCACAGGCCCGTACACACTGAACACCCCAACGACCACCCTGGGGGCTAACATTTCTCACGGCACGCCTGTTTATGTGCTTTTCTACGGTTTCTCGAGCAAATCCAGTAAGCCGTCCTAGGTAACTGGAATATATCTGCTACACACCTGTTGACTTGAACTCATTAACTGCTTCCCAGTGCATCTACCCCTGGTTTCTTTCAGCTCCTCAGATAGTTTCAAGATCCGAATGAACACATCCACCAAGGAGGACTTGGAAGATAAGCCTGCCTTCAGATATCTATTCTCAACTTCAACTCTAGAAGCAGGGAAAGCCCCGAACGAGACTGTTCACTGAAAGCTACAGGCAGCCCACATTTATTTATAAGGCAGCCAGGTCCGACTTAGACGCACAAATGCTGCGGGGCTGCGACTGGCGATTGCAAACTTGAACCTATCGAAGTGCGCCTTTGTAGACGAGTAAACAATGCTTCTATGCACTGATGAAAGCGTTATTTGTCGTTCTTAGTCAGAGGACTCAATCTAAAGCAGTGCTTCTCCACGTCACAAACAAGCTGAACTAAATGAACGGTATCCGAGACTTAGAGTATGATTCCCGAAATGCAGAATACTGTGCGAGGTTGCTGTCTACAATGATATTTTCCGCCCTTATGGTAAATGGAAGCTGCCCCTCCAGTTCCTAATGACGATGCTAACTAACGCCACTCCTATTTGGAAAAACGGCGTACAGAAAAGATCCACCTGAACCTCCTCCACCTATCAACTTAGCTGGCCATAGTGAGTACCCCTCGATTTGACGGACGCGTTGCATCAGTGAGCAACACCTCGACATACCTGGCCACCGACCGTTCGACGGGATGAGGCACGTAGAAAACGTACCTCACCATCCCGTCCTCCGAAACGATACGAAAACCACTTTTGCCTACCACCATCACCACCATCTTCAGTGTACCCGACGGCGCTCCGCGATGAATTTGCCTGGCCCCCAATGAGTGCACAACTCTCATTGTGATCAACCTGTTGAAATTGTTCCGAGGGTGCGTACATGTTCCGCTTGCGTTGTGAAAATGTGCCATTATTCTGGAAACAGGTGTCTCCTGATCTGCCGTGAGTCTCCTATTCCCAGCATACATCTTGTCTTTGGATGAATGTTAACAATGGTTATGCTCCAGGCACTTGAGCACCCACCCCAATACTTCATGAGCTTCGTTTCGACCATACGCGCAGGGTTCTGGGTTCAGCACGTAAGGACACCAACCAGAGGAAAGAGCATACATGACCTGATATTTACCACTGGCCTATAGGATGTGATAACTACCGCCTTCAACCCCTCCTCAGGCAGTGACCATAGAATGGTATCTTGCAGATTCACAGCCGGATTTATAGACTCCATGTGTAGCCAATCTCAACAGCCCCTGTACACGATCAACTAGATAAACCTCAAGCCTGTGCTTCGATCCCTCAACTGGGATGACTACTTCCTACGGCACGACCCTTAGCTTGTCAGTGACGTACTCTACTGTAAGTTACATAGCTGGTCGTCAGCAATCACTACCATCGGGACCAACCACTCTCAAGCCCGCAGCTCTTACCAAACAAGGCTGCAAAATAAACATGCAAAACAGCAAGTTTATAATAAAACTAGAGACTTCTCCATATTATTGCAACTCCACTCTCTCTCTCTGTAACCATCAGTCTTCAGACTAGTGAACTGCTGAAAAAGCAGGAGCTCTCAGCCGTGAATTCCTTCGACAGATCGTACCGATTGTCCCGACTGCTATAAAGTAGAAATCAGAGAGAGTATTCAGAGATACTCTATTTAATTTTAGAAAGCAACTCGCAGATTGAATCTGCAGCCTTAATCGCTGAGGCGCTCAATACCTTCTTTTCAGAATCCATGACCACTGACGCCACTTAAAATCCGCCACCCGCACCCCTCATCACCGAGCAAGTTCTCTCTGACATTGAATTCGGCTTGAACGACGTGACTCACCTACTGCTGCGTGTTAGACCCTCCTCCCGCCCTGGCTATGACGGCATCCCACCAGCACTGTTTCATCTTGGTGGAACTGACTTCGCTGCTATCTTTATGAATCTCTATAACTTATCCCTTAAACATGGCATTTTTTCATCCCAGTGGAAGACTTCAACCATCATTCCTATCCACAGAAAAATTCCAGTGCATGACCCTTCAAATTATCGTCCTAATAACCATACCCCTCCAGCTGTCAGAATTGGAGAGGATTTGATTAAACCGCTGGTGTCCGATTATCTCATTTCCCGTAACCTCATTCGCAGCGGCCAACATGGCTTTCTAAAGTCACGTTCTTGTACCACGAGCCAGTTTGATTACTTCAACCTACTGACCACGGCAGCTGACGACGGAAACTCTATGATTATCATCTACCTCGATATGACCAAGGCATTTGGCTGAGTTCCCCTCTCCCGGTTGTTAACAAAACTCCGGGCTTACGGTATTCATGACCCGCTTTTATCATGGATCACTTCCTACCTGTCTGACCGAACCCCAATTTGTGTATGCCAATGGTCATTTATCGTAACCGGTGCCTGTCACTAGTGGAGTCATACAAAGAACTGTACTTGGTCCGCTATTTTTCTTACTCCATATTGACGACATTTTTTCGATTGTGCAGCACGGCACACCTTTCCTCTTCGCCAACGACATCAAAATCGTTTATGAGTTCCGCCATCAAGATTTGAGTACAGCGCTGTCTGGAATAGATAATGATCTTGAGAAACGTGATCAATGGTGCACTTCGTGGCAGATGTGCTTCTCCACATCCAAAGCTTCCACACAACCTACGGATGTCAAGCCCCGCCCGGAACTCTGTCACTGAACCAAGTGCCCATCGCCCCAAGCCCATCAGGGAAGGATCTTAGGCCTCGATACACTAACAATCTACAATTCTCGGAACATATCTCATTTCAGACGGCCAGAGACAGACAGATAATAGGCCTAGTTCTCAGATCATTTGAAAACGAAACATAGTATTCTCCTTACATACCAATCCCATGCTAGACTCCACCTCGAACATTGTCCTATAATCTTCTCTAGGCTGTCTAGATCGGATAGAGTTCGCCTTGAGAACGTCCAGCGTACCTTCACCAAGAAGCTAATAAGATATTCTTCTCAACTGAGCCATTAGGAGCGATGCACTCTACTGAAACTTGACCCCGTATGGCTTAGACATGTTAGGCCTAACTTGTGTTTTCTACATAGGCTTATTCATCGTTCTGCGTTCATTTCTACCAACTCTATACAGTTTTAGCCAACCTCATGTTACACTCTGCGCCACAGAGACTTCAGTCTGACCATCCCACAGTCCTAGCTGGCAGTAGGATCTAACTTCTTTCCCATTAAATATTCAAAGCTGTGGAATAAGCGACCCCTGAATATTCGCAAATGTGCGTCAATAACCCAGTTTAGCCATGCCCCCAAATCACATCTTACCGTTATTCATCTGTTATCTTTGGCTAATGCCAGCATATCTGAGGATCGAGCCTATGAAAAAGGCATTGAACTTTAGAACCCCAGCTTCAGTCTCCCCTACCGCTATCTGCTACCCGTCGAGCTGGCCTCCGAATACGGGTTCCATTGCTAGGATTATGGCACCATGTCCCAAACCCATAATTTCCTGCCTAACGACATATCCTAGGCTTATCATTTATTATCACTTATCTACGTATACCGCACACAACCCACATTGCAGTAAGATACAGGTTTTGCCGTTTACAAGTGTAACTATCTAGAGGCCTGCCGGTTCTCGCTACTCACCCACGTTCACCTACTATCATCTAACCCCTGTACGACCCTGCCTTATCTGATTCACTAGTCGGTGTTCACAAATATGACTAGAAACTTGCTGCCTCCCTCGCTATATAGTACTAAGGCAGCCATGTAAAACAACCTTCTTCTAGCTCGAGGTTTTTAGCCATTGATGTTTTCCCCTAGCATCAAATGGTTCGTAGCGCTGGATCCTAGGACAAAAAGTTCCACGGCCCACTACTTCACTCCTTGATCCCTCGACTCTTCTCTTATTGATTCTGGCTTCTGCTCCTTTCAGCTTCCTTGCCGGCCGTAATTTGCTTTTCTTAATCATCCCCATTGTAAGTCTTTCATCTCACAAATCCACCTTCCAATAGCCACCTGGTGGCTCCAATTTCTTCCTTTTGTTTTTCCCGACATGAAAGCTAGTCTGTGTAGCCAAGATTTCTGAATCCATCACCTAACTTAGACTGATATCCTTTCTCCGTGTGTGCAATAACATCTACTGGCGCAGCCTGACTCAGCCACACCAGAAAGGCCTCTGGCAGTTTTACGCACGGTCTGGAGCTGTACGAGACTGAAACATATATGCAGGTGCATACACTACAAAACTCGTTGTCCATTTCTGTGTGTTAGCCCAGCTCCACTCCGTATTTTCTCAGCCCATGCAAGCAAAATCCCTGAAGTCTACGGCACCTTCACCATAGCTAAGTCCGGACGTGGGGAAAAAAGACCACCCCCGGCAGTTGCAAAAAATGACATATACGCGGAAAAATACGGTCGGGCGGAGGGGCTACGGAAAGTTCCTATATAGGCTCAACCACCTCTTTGTTAGAAAAAAGTGGAGAACGAAAAAGACCTGGTGGGATCGATTTGATCTATATATACCGTTAATATCGGGCTGTGAAGAAAATAGGCAAACTTCAATCATGGGTGTCTCCGATGAGCTCAGACTTGAACCTGTGGAAGGGAAAATTCCATACCGCCCTTGTCCGCTTGACATGCTTTTGGCTCTTACGCACTATAATAATAATAATAGTTTATTTCGGAAGCGCCCGAAGCATGCCATGTGCATGATCATGTAGATACAGGTGATGGAATGGACAGATATAATTCATGGAAATGTGGAGACTCTCATGAAAATATCGGACAAAAAAGCTCAGAAGGGGGAATAAGGTAGGATGAAAATAGTATGAACGTATGCACACCATAGAGATTGCGTGGAGTTTAAATGAGCTCAAGGGCGGATTTGAATGGACGCCCGGTGAGTTTGAAATTCAAGGTCAGGTGGACTGAATGGCTGGGTAGGGGGGTAAGTTCCGACCTGGATATTTTTGAATTAGCGCGTAATCCTGGAATTCTGGGGCGCCAATTTTGGAACACAAGGAATTGATCTGCCAAGCTTATTTTGAAATACGAGTTACTTGCTGGTTTTTAGGTGACTTACTTGGTATATTTATAAAAAGAAAAAATGGGCGATTTTTCTTCGGTAGAAACATCTCGATCAACGGAATGGTCATCATTGTTGTATAGCGGACTCTAAAATTGAAGTGGGATGTCGATTCGTATCTGGCAATGGCAAAAAATGTGTGAAATATTTTGAAAACTTTCGACTGTTTGTTAATTATTATTTGGGAAAGTGGTCCTCACTTGTCATTGTCCCAAAATCCCTATTTTGTGTGAAAAACGTGCCCCTAGTGGGGGTGCGCTTTCCGAAAGACCACTGGGCGATGTGATCTGACCCAGTGAAGTTTGGCTGAAAGAATAACTGCCAGAATACCTAAACTGTGTTTTTCTACCTGCGTGTACACCATTGGCGTAATGAGTTACGTAAGTGATGGGTGTTTCGCGTTCACCGTAACCGAAGGATATTATATATATATATATATATATATATATATACATATATATATATATGTATATATAGTTATGTCCCACTGTACGAGCTCTGTTCCATGTATCTAGCCGCAAAGTTTCACTGAACTAAGTAGCTGATCCTCTTGTCTGAACATAGTAGATAACTGCGCTCCTGCTACCAATGCTTTCAGTACTGTAACTTACGTGATATGGGTAACGGATTGAATCGAATGCTAATTTCTTCCCATCTTCTGAAGCTGTTAAACGTCGGTCGATCTTCACGAAATGTTTAACAAAGCACGGAGTTTTCTATATACCACGCCCAAACTCGCAAATGATCGCCCCCTATATGAAGCTAGAATTCCCCGGCTTGCGCACGAGAAACGAGACTCACATGCAAGAGAAATGAAAAGGCAACAACAAAACGGCTTCAGAGAAGCAACACGGTTATCAAAATGTGGTGGCCCCATAGGGACCATGTTAACAGTCACGTAGTCCTCCACGTTCGTCATCGAGCCAGACAGTGTACGCATTCCTCCCGAGCCGGTGAAGCCATTCCTCTTGCTCGCCAATCGTATACATGAAAACTGGTTGGTTGGAATTCCAGAAAATCAAACGCAAATTAGGGAACTGGGGCGGATCTCCCATTTCACACTGAATAGCCGGTAACCGCGCCGCAGGGAACGGCAAGTGGGGACTGAACTTCGTGCAACAGGTTATATATGACCACTAACCCAATCAACAATCAGCAACGGCTAAGCCAATGACTGGAGAACTAATTACCGAGATTTGACTGAGAAAAACAAGAATCGCCAAAAATAAAGAATATATGTTTATGAAAGCCAATCCCATTACGCACACTTTCAAAACATTTTTGTTCCATTTTAATTCAGAAGCTTTTCTGTCAGCTGTATGATGTCTGCATTACATTAAGCCAGGTCCGAACTTACCCAACTCTCGAATGGCTGGTCCCGGGCAATTACATATGGAGGCAGACTGGTAAACATGAGAAAGGCTGGAAATCGTTATAAAGAACTGCAGTAGCGAGGAACGATGGAGAAAAAGGTGAGGTGCACTACAGTGGATTATATTTCAATGAAGCATTGGTACTTTGCAGTGGATTGTCGGCGGACGGGACAGAAAACTCACCGTAAAACAGGCAGCGAGCAATGCAAGACGTAGAGGGATGATCAGATGACAGAAACGACTTAGAAGGGTTGGATACGGTATATGTGAGGCACAGATGTAGAGTTGATGGATGCCTATGATGACGGTCGTTGGGATGATAGCAAGAGAAATAGCAGGTGAGGAACTGCAAGATGCAGAGCGCGTGCACATAGAAATATATGCGTAAGTTTATATATATATATA
Organism: Fasciola hepatica; assembly: GCA_948099385.1. NCBI lineage: Eukaryota > Metazoa > Platyhelminthes > Trematoda > Plagiorchiida > Fasciolidae > Fasciola > Fasciola hepatica. The sequence continues at coordinate 210,917 of CANUEZ040000108.1, forward strand.
GATTTATTATATATATATGAGAGAAGCAGGAGCAATAACAATGGGGTCCTAGAAAGAAATTATCAGTCAATAGGAGGAGTAAGTAATGTTAGATCAATTGGTTGTAGGATTAACTTTGGAATGTCGTGGTGGATTAACTTCATGACAAGTGCACGTGGCAGCCCAACGGAGAGAAAAATAGAATGCGGAGGCACAGAAGTGATGAAGACTGTTAGGAGCAGTTCATGGAAGAGTGAAGATGAAAGACAGGATCAAGGAAAACAGGTAAGAATGGGTCTAATTATTTGATCAGTGCAGGTGCGAGATGTAGTGACGGACTAGGGGAATCGGGTAGTGACAGGTCAAACAATTCGGAACTGTAAAAGAACGTCACGACGTAACGTTGTCATTACAATGGTGGAACATGGAAAAGCGGACCACACTGGAAGGTACAGAGAAATGCCTGTAGCGAGCAATAAACGGATCAAGGGATGAAACCAATGACCGAGGAGACACAGGTAAGAAATCACCAATCAGATCATTTTGCTGCAGATGAAACACGAAGGAGACGGACAAGGAAGCGGGAAACCCCGAGATAAGTGGACCAGTAATAGAGCAAAAAGGCCACAAAAAATGAATGCGCAAAGGAGTTGGGGCAATGGAGCTGGAGAGCTGTGTGCCGGCAGACAATTGAACAGGTGGATACTAATCAGGACACTGGAAAGAACCGCAGAGGAATCGCGGGGCCACGTGAGGAAGATATGGTGGTGGTGATTAGATAATAAATACGACTGTAAAAGATGCGAAGTTTGGAGCGGCAATTTCTAATATGCGGATTGGGCATGAGTGCGGGTGCGGTTGGTGCATCATGGCATGGGGCACGAGGAAGGATTAACAGGGCGACAGGTTTGAGGAAGCTATCAATGAGCGTTCTGAGCAGAGGGTAACACCAAGCGCATAGATGATAGAAGCCAGCAATGACGGCAGGTGGGAAAAGAGTTATTGGCGAGCGTCGACAGAGAAGAGTGGTTAGGACGATAGTGACTCAAAGCAGTGAAAGTTGATGTAGAGAGAGGCGATGGGAGAAAGGACAAAACGGGTAGGTGTGCATACCGTGGTAGGGCGACAAAAACGGGAAGTGGAAACAGATGATAAGAGCTATAGGTGAACAAGCTGTGGCGGAAAGAAGATGAGTAGAATGCAATTTTCAACCGACAGCATTGGATTCGGTAGTTCAAGAAAAGTTAGGGCGTGCCATCCGCAACCGGTGCTAGTTGGTAGGACTGGCCGTGCGCTGGGCACCCAACCTGAAAAACACTTCGTGAAGTGAACGCAGGAGGTGTGATCCACCAGTCTAGTTGCGCTCGCACATCGTTGCAGACGGCCTGAACGCCCGATGTGCGCCGGCCATAGCGGTGGATCTGACCGCGCCCCGCACTGTTAGGAGTGGCACGAGTGATCATGGATAATTGTACAGGGGACAAAACGACCGCGATGGGGGTGCGTGAACCAGAAACAATTGACCAAGTCGTGAGACCATGGACAGGAGAGCCAACGGAAGCAGCGAGTGGTAGACGACCGTGTAGCAATATTATCCAGGTGCACCTGCCAGGGAGATGGTAAGTACAGTTCCCGAAGTGGTTGGCCGTCAGCGGGGATCACTGGAGAGGGAAAAGGGATAGAGAAGCGCAGTCTGGGTGTGCCCCAGCTGAGAATCAACGGATACTGAGAAAAAAAGTGAACATGATGGATAAGAGATGAACGTAGGTGAGAAATAGGGTTACCTTATGATGACAGGCGGTAGGTTCGCTGTGGATCAGTGAAGGCAATGGCCTTAGTTCACGGGGTGTACCTAGTGGCTTGTGACGCAGAGGTAGTAGAGTTTCAGTGTGAGACCTCTTTCAAAGGCCAGGTCGGCGGAGACGAGCTCATTGGTAAGCAATATAGCATTGAGGACTGTTAAGTATGACAAAAGTGCGCGCCTAAAGGCGAACATTGAGGAGGCACTGCGTAAGCTAAGGGGCAGCTTATTCCAGATTTTGAAATAGGCTGACAGAAAGGATCGGGACTTCAGACTGAGATTAGAATGAGGGACAGTGAGAGAGAAGGCACGGTGCCGGATGGGGTAGGAGCAGGGCGCAGTAAATGAGATGGGATGAGAGGTGTAGGCCAGGTTATGGATTAGCCTAAAGAGGAAAATCAGGTTGAGCCTCATGCGACGAATTCATAGAGGCTCAATTTGTAGGAGCTCACACCGCTGGCGGTATGTAAGGGCTAGTGATACGCCCAACAGCCTTTTGGTGAAGGTTTGCTGAACGTTCTCAAGAGATACAATGGAGGAACGTGGCCAGAGGCTAGAGGTAATGGGACAATATTCTAGGAGCGGTCTCACGTGTGAGAGATACATGGAGAGGCGACTGGCCGGTATTAGGAAACACCGAATGATCAGGCCTAGGGTTCTCTCAGCCTTAGCTATTTGGAATGATGCCTGTTCGGAGAAGTTAAAAGAACAAGAGTAGCGTACGCGAAGATCGGTAACCATGGGGTGTATGGGGATGGGCAGGCCGTCCAGACAAATTTGGCCGGGTGGTACGGTGCACTTGTATGGTAGGAGGAAGCTTTTCTCCGCAGAGAATTTCATGAACCACGAGACGCATCAAGTTTGGAGAACGAGTAAGTCATGCGATATGTTGCATCGAGTCACGGATAGATCACTAGGGAGGAAAGAGTACACTATTTTTATATCGTCGGCAAAGAGGAAGCGAGTGCTGTGTCGAATAGAAGATAAAATGTCATTGATATAAATAAGGAATAGTAATGGGCCTAGGACACTGCCTTGGATGACGCCGCTAGTAATTGGTTTGGCGGAAGATAGGTGGCCGTCGACGAGCACGGTTTGTGATCTGTTAGAGAGATAGGAGGATAGCCAGGAGAGGAGAGGGTCAGTAATACCGAGAAATCGGATTTTGGCCAACAGATGAATATGGGGAACACGGTCAAAAGCCTTAGACATGTCGAGGTACAGGACAATTACAGAATTGCCGGCGTCGGCAGCAGGCGATAGGACATCGAGAAGGTCAAGCTGGCAGGAAGAGCAGGAACGGGAGTTCAAGAAACCATGCTGACCAGGGTTCAGCAGGTTGTACTGGACAATGTGTCTTTTGATAATTCTCTCCATAATTTTGCAGACTACTGGGGTGTGATTAATGGGCCGATAGTTATCTTGGTCGTGTAATACGCCCTTTATGAAGCGCGGAACTATAACAGAGGATTTCCATTGAGGGGGGACGAAACTGTGAATCATGGAGGTGGTATACATATTAAGTACCAATAAAGGGAGGTCAGGACCACCGAAACGGAGGAGGGCGGGTGGGAGATCATCTGGTCCCGGTTTCGAGGAAGGTTTAATAGACGAAACTGATTTTTCATTTTCTAGATGAGTGAAGGGATTCGATGGAAGAGAGGCAGAGGTGCAGGGCTGAATTGTAGGAGGGGGAATACCAGGACAGCTCATAAGGGAGGAAGAAAAATGCTCATTGAAGGCCTCAGAAATAGATGCTGGAGTATTAGCGGTAGATGAGCCGCAGATAAGGAACTTGGGCGAGGTATAATTGGATTGATTGGACGTTTTACTAAGCAGGTTGGACAGGTAGCCAGATTTGTTTGGGTGTGCTAGGGCGATGGCCTCTTGCCTTCTCAGATGCGAATCGACCATGCAACGCAACCTCAGTTGTAGCTGGTTTATGCGCAGGAGAATTGTAAAGTCGTGTGATCTAGCGAAGGTAAGTTGCAGCTTAGACAGCTTACGCTCTAAAAGTGACAGGCGTGAGGTGCTGGAATTGGGGCGTGGGTCGACGCATGGGTTGGCGGTATTTAGGCAGTGTAGGAGGTTGGAGTAGAGAGAGTTCACGACAGTGAGGGGATCGGATGAAAGAAAAAATGTGTCCCAGTCAAGAGATCGGATTATCATTGGCACTAGGGGCCAGTTACAGGAACGGTAGGAAGTCAGAACAGGGGGAGAGGATTGCATCGGATGAGAACAGCTGAACTTGCACCTGACAATACGGTGGTCACTACCCGGGAAGTGATCAGTGGTCTGGGTGATCATATCAGGAACATCAATGGAGAATACTAGATCCAAGATGTTGTTCCCCGTAGTAGGGCAGGAGACATGTTGGGTCCATCCACCAAGACGGACACAAGAAAGGAAGGTGGAGAGGGCGGGAGGGCTAGTACGGGAGGACCAGCAAATTGAAGGAAAGTTAAAGTCACCCGCAATAATTTTTGCACTGGCAGGGTAGTCAAGCGCAGCATTAAAGACATCCACGGCAGAATCACTTTTTGCAGGCTCCAGACCCGGGGGGACGTAGACGCAGCCAAGGAGGAGGTTCTGTCCGGAGGCGTGAATGGGTAGCCATAACGAATCCTCAATGAGGAGAAGAGGGGGGTGGTCGATAACACTAACGTGGATAGTGCGTTTGACAAAGGCTAAACAGCCCCCTCCACGCCTGGACTGGCGGGTGTTCGAGAAGCATTGATACCCAGCTATGCGAACAAGGTCAAGTGAAGCATCATCTGACAGCCAGGATTCAGTTATTAGTATAATGTCAGCGTTTGACGTAAATGCCAAAGATCGCAGGTGCGATATTTTCCTAATTATTGAGCGAGCGTTAATAAGAACTAGTAGGAATGAGTTCAGTGTCGGTGTGCGCAAAGCATGGATGCCAGGTGCAAGACTATTGGGATCGCTGTGGCGATAGGAGTTGGGTCTCAGTGGGGATAGAGCGTCAGTAGAAGGGAGAGGGCAGGCAGTGTTGGGTGGGGGACGGAAAGTAGGAGAAGCGTTAGCATTAGGCGCAGCAGATCGCTGTAGGTGATCAATACGGTGGGTGTGCAGCACACCGCTGATGTGGGCCGGAGGGGTGTCACACGGTGCAGAGGGAGGGGGCACCATATGGCAAAGTGAGAGGTTAAGGATATCTGTCGAATCGGGGTGGACAGGGGGGAGTGCGTGGTGTAAGGTGCTGAGTGGCATGGCCTCGAGTGGGGAGCGAACAGTGATATGAGCCAGTGAAAGTTTATGGATATGGTCCATAGGGCGACTAGCCATATGGCCACGGGTGCGGAGGGCACCGGTCAGGAAAAAAACGAGATCTTGGCTGCAGGTAACCTACCTGTTGGGCAGAGTCAGTATAGGGCCGGTAAGTCGGTATGGGGGTGAAGGCATGTGGGAGAGTAACTGGGACGTAGTGTGAGGTGGGGGGCGGGAAGAGAGTGGCAAAATTTGGAAAGGTTTGGAGGCTCATGAGGGGCAGGGGAGCCGGTAAGTGGGGGTGGGGTGGGGCGAGGAGGCGGGATACAGGTACGAACCTAGAGTATCTGCTAGGGTATGTACGTGGTACTTCAGGGTTAGATGAGGGTTGGTGGAGGTGAGCAGGGGGGAACAGCGGAGGCATGCTGGGGCTATAGTATGGAGGGTTGGTGTTTAGGGGGCAGAGAGGGATATACGGTAGCAACGGAGATGGAGGGTTGGTGTAACTCATGCGATCAGAGAAAGGGAAAGACAGTGGAAGGGGGTGCGAGGCAGTGGAAGGGTGAGTGGCACTGGCAAGGCCCTGAAGGTCACTCCTACTCAAAGGGACGATGGCGTTAGACGGATCCGGATGGTGGCCCAGTTGGTTATCACCTGGAGGATCCGAGAGTACGCTATAGGCAGAAGCCGATTGAGAGTGGGGGGTAATAGGTGAGGTGATTAGTTGGGCAAGTGCGGACCTGGTAGGAGTACCAGGTATGCTTATGGGGGGGTTAGAGCGGCACTTATGAGGATAGAAACGAAGGGTCGCGGCTGAGCTAGCAGCTGGTGGGTAGTTTGTAGAGTCGTTAGAGCGAGAGCGGCGGGTGACAACACTTGTCAACGGCTCGGAGGACGGATTGGAAGTAGTACGGCGGGCGCTGTTGGTTGTACCAGGGTCTTGTTTTGGCTCAGAGACTATGACGGGGAGCGCGGCTTTATTACTGAAGTGGAGTGCCGCTTGGGGCCAGTGGTCGGGGGGCGAGAGCTACTGCTAGTAGAGGCTTCTGGGGGAGATGGTAAAAAAGGGCGTTTGAGTGGAAGCGGAACCGGGGGTGAGGAGTTAGACATATCTAAGTCGACAGTTTGCAGGCAGGCGGGGCGGGGCGCTGGGCTCGCCTTTGACTTCTTGACAGAGGGGCATTGGGTAACCTTCATGTCGGTTACAGTGGGGTCAGTCTGCATGGGCAAGGCGGAGTTATTTCTCAGCGAACGAAGTATTTCCCGTTGGAGGGGGTTTTATCAGAGAATATCTTGACGTCCTTATACGGCGAAAGGGCAGCAATTGTCGACTTGTTGCTAATGAACTCTGTAGCTGTTAGATCGTCCGTGAATCGGAATAGCAGGGGGCAACTATGTCGCTGGGACTTTTACGTAGCCTCCTGCAATGGCATCTATAGTGAGCCATGTTGCACGAACTTAGTATGTTGTGTTTCGCCAAGGAAAGTGGTAAGCGGTCTGGAACATTAAAAACCACTGCGTTCTTGGAGTTGGCAATGCGGTGGTATATTTCAGTAGACACGGAGTCGAGGAGGTGTCCCACCGAAACCAAGTTCTTGGGCGATGTAGCGGCTACAAGGTCAAGGAGAGTAGCCAGGAGTGGAACCTTTGAAAGGATTTCACCAATCAGCTTGACCTTGTTACTAAGTTCGACGAAACTCTGCTTTGGGCCATTAAGACTATTAGAAGCTTCACCGTCGACGTTAACGAGGGTGACAGAGCCTGGTTTTTGGGAGGGGTTGAGTATGTTTGGATTTGCCAGCTTTAGCGATACGGATTTTCCGAGTACTGGTTGGGGGCCGGGATAGCATGATAAGTAGAAATATATGACGGAGGTAAAAAGGTAGCAGGAAGTCGGTCAACTAGACAGAGACAGGCCAAAGGTCTGAGCAGACCAGGAGTGTTCCTGGGTGCTACGTGTGCAAAGGTCTAGATCAGACCAACGTGGCAATGAGGTACGGGCAGTGAGCTATATGACCCGCTATATATACTGTTGGGCCTAGAAGACTTGGGACGATGAGGAATAGTGAGATAGAAGGAATTTTGGTGTGTGGTGTGCACAGGATGAACCCCACAGGATACGGTAGGTACTTAGCTGTTGCTTGGGTCACAACAGCAGGTTTTGCAGGAGAGTATATTGTAAGTATGGGGTCAGTGGACCGGGTGGAACGAAAGTGCGCTCTTATGGCAAACAAAACAAATGAATGGAGGCACAGTGGGACAAAAACTTCAATAGGTGCACCGGAGGATGCGTAGCGAAAATAAGGTAGGAGTTGGGTTATAGCGATGGGATGCGAAAACGGTAGATAGATCCTACTGTGGCGAGAATCAGGGGAGATTTGCTAGATAAGCCATGTAGAATGTAATTAGGTGGAATTAAAGCAGTGCATAATCAATGTAGTCTAGAATTCTAACTCGCGATAAGTACTAGCGACTGCACGGTGGAGTGCCTCAGATGTTTACACAACTAGGTCACGGTTTCAGGTTATTAGATGGTGTATACTAGGGTGGATACAATTACAAGTCTAAACAGTGGTATATGCAAAAAAGAAAAAACGAGACAACCTGGACCGACTGGAGTGATAACGAACTGGTCACTCCACATGTGCTAATCCACATCCCGCTCTAATTTTTACCCACCTCGTACCCTCCCATGCACTCCTGGCATGTTTGTTGACGTCAGCTACTAAACCACCGTGGCTCTGGACAACAGGTCGATACGTCAGGCGACAGACACGTCTAATGAAAGCGCTGATTATATCCATGTAGATATTATTGTATATATAAGCATACACATAAGAACGTGGAGAGAAGAGCCCGTATTTTTCGCGCACTTATCTATTTTTACTCCTTTACGTAGGAAAGCGGCCTTCCTCTTGTCCTAGAATCCAGCCCACTCTCCAGTTTACAGCTACAGCGGCTTCGCAGACACCAAATTCAATAAAATACAATCGCGAGCTTAGAGCTTAGGCGCGCCTTGTTTAAGTCCACCGGTGTGAAAAAATAAGAACACTTTTAAAAAAGAAGAACCTTCGTCACACTACGTCAAAACGGCAAGGCGCGCTCCAGCTCATCAGCTCTGGTGATTAGCTCGATCAGCCTCCCTTCTCCTGTACTTTATACGAGGCAATCAATACAAGTACAAAAACCATCAATCGCTGTCGTTCTGCGTCTTTATTCGCTGGACGTGAATTGAGTCCACAAGTCGTGCGTTCGATTAAAGAATGGTCAAAAAAAGAGCCACGTGGGGTCATTACATTGCAGTCGGAAATACCAGCGGGATATTTAGAATACTGATCCAAAACTGAATAACTCATTGCTGACGAAGACATTGCTATGAATGCAGTTGAGCCGGTTGATATAATAAGACTGACCTTCTTTGTATATGTTATTTCAGTGCCACAAGGAAACTCACATGAATGCAGAAATACTGCCGCGATGTCAGTGTACCCCTGAACATTACGAAAGTTGAATGGATGCAGAACAGAGGATTTCAAACAGGAATCACTGAAGAAACAGTGTACTAGAGAAAAAAGATGCTGCAGATTTGACCAAGCAAATGTGCGGAGGTGGCTAGGAGGGGGGGGGGAAACAGCAGTGATTAGAAGGCTGGACCCGAATCGACGTCGAAAGTTAGATCCCGTGTATTTTCAGCTCTCTTTCCAGCACGCAAATGCAGAGAAGACGGTCGTCAGAGAAAAAACGGATAGCCTGGGAGATTGTCAGGACGGATGGTTCTGAATCAGGCTAGGGGTCGCTGCCTGCCACAGCTACAGTAGTGCATGGGGCGCAAAACCATACACAAAATTGATTTGAGTTACCTAGAAGAAACTGTAGAATGAAGCTTTTACAAGACCTTTACGGTAGTTGATAAAGGAAGAATATTGTAAAAGTATCAAATACTTTACATCTATGAATAGCAATAAACATTAAAACGAGAGCATGATAGTCGTTCAACAACTTTTGAGGAATCTTCTAGGATGATTTAATTGTGTGAGTTCACCGATCCAAGGGCCCCCCGAGTTTCGACAAAACTTGGCCCGGTACCCTATCTACGGCCCTCGTACCTCTTTGAGTGACATGATAGTGGGAACATACCCAGCGCTGGAAGGGGAAGGAGTCAGAGCCGGATAACGTTTTATTAGCGGAACGCTGGAGGTAGGCTATACGTGTGGAGCCAGGGATGCCAACAAGTCCGGCAGTCGTTCAGTAAGCTTGCTAGTGAATGCAAGTCTATAATGTAAGTTGCACTACGCCACTGAAAGGTTTCCTATGCTCTATAGCAGGGTTGTACACAATGTTATTCGTAGAAGTCACTCCGAGTTCTTTGGAATCCGTAGTTTGAGACCCAGTTTGAGTGTTCTGAATGCTTACGACGGTTGTTTCACAGTCAGGGTTTTACAGCCGCGAGTGGGATGGTCCTCTTGCGTAACACAAACTGGACGGAGAATACCCGCGATCAGGACCAGTTCTCCCTCCACAGACCGTAACCTGACCAGGTGCAATCGAGTGGGGAAGGTAAGTCTAATGTCATCTCACAGTTTTATGCTCCAGACGATAACCACGGATAACGAACTGGTCACTCCACATGTGCTAATCCACATCCCGCTCTAATTTTTACCCACCTCGTACCCTCCCATGCACTCCTGGCATGTTTGTTGACGTCAGCTACTAAACCACCGTGGCTCTGGACAACAGGTCGATACGTCAGGCGACAGACACGTCTAATGAAAGCGCTGATTATATCCATGTAGATATTATTGTATATATAAGCATACACATAAGAACGTGGAGAGAAGAGCCCGTATTTTTCGCGCACTTATCTATTTTTACTCCTTTACGTAGGAAAGCGGCCTTCCTCTTGTCCTAGAATCCAGCCCACTCTCCAGTTTACAGCTACAGCGGCTTCGCAGACACCAAATTCAATAAAATACAATCGCGAGCTTAGAGCTTAGGCGCGCCTTGTTTAAGTCCACCGGTGTGAAAAAATAAGAACACTTTTAAAAAAGAAGAACCTTCGTCACACTACGTCAAAACGGCAAGGCGCGCTCCAGCTCATCAGCTCTGGTGATTAGCTCGATCAGCCTCCCTTCTCCTGTACTTCATACGAGGCAATCAATACAAGTACAAAAACCATCAATCGCTGTCGTTCTGCGTCTTTATTCGCTGGACGGGAATTGAGTCCACAAGTCGTGCGTTCGACTAAATTGGTGAACCCGTTCCAAGTTATTAATAATTTTTATTTATTTATTATATCGTCCGTGCCCTTCAGCGTCCCTTTTGTTTTCGTTTTGCACATACGTATTGAGCCATTTTTGGTGTTGATTTCGATCAGCCATCGTATATTTATTTTGCTGTCTATTTGATATGGATGACGCTAAGTTAACTATGTCTGACCCTGAGGTTCCTGAAATGCTCTCTATTGCGCGCCCAGTGAAAGCGTTACCTTTCATTCCGGGTAATCCCTCTCTTTGGCTGACTCATCTGGAAGCACAGTTTGCTGCTTCCAGAATCCCCTCCTAGCAACAGAAGTATGTGCATCTCACTGCCGAACTTCCTTTAAATATTCTTGAAGCTGTCGAGGATATCATCTCCAACCCACCCACGGACAAGCCTTATGATATGCTTCACCAGGCTATCTTAGAACGCACCGGGGTCTCCGACTCAAACCGTCTTCGTCAGCTGCTTAGTGGCATTTCCCTCGGTGACCAGAAGCCTTCACAGCTTCTGCGTCGTATGCGACAGCTGGCCAAGGGCATCCAAGTTGGTGACATGATGTTGCGAGAATTGTGGATGCAGCAGCTACCCCAACAAGCGCAATGCATTCTGGCCCTTCTCGTAGATGAAGTCTCACTAGACAGACTGGCTTTGGCGGCGGACCGTTTTATGGAAACCGCCTCCGCCCAAATTAGTAAGTGTGTTCGTTCGTCCACTACTACTACGGGGGCGACTCTCACAGATTTAGCTGCACAACTCAGTGCCCTTCGGGCGGACGTGACCGCTATTCAGTCTTCACGTTCGGCACGTCGTAGCCGCTCCCCAACTCGCACCCGTCGGCCTATTGCCGCTCGCAGTCCTCCTAGGCCAGTCTCTCCCGATGCACACACTTGGACATGGTGTTGGTATCACCACCAGTATCGTGCCAGCGCCAGGAAGTGTACACCCCCGTGCACGTTCCACGACGACCAGGGAAACTCGTCGGCCAACGTGTGGGTACGGCAGCGCTCGTTGGCCTCCCTTCACCCTTCCGTCTTCTATTTATCAAGGACCTCATCTCCCACCGTCAGTTTTTGATTGACACTGGCGCACAGATCAGTGTCGTTCCCCCTAACCCTTCTGATCGTCAGCACCGGCACACTTTAGAGCTTCAGGCCGCCAATGGGTCTCGTATATCCACTTTTGGTACTAGGCGTCTCAAGTTAGATCTGGGGTTGCGTCGTTTTTTTCAGTGGACTTTTGTCATTGCTGACGTTTTCTCAGCCCATCTTAGGAGTTGATTTTCTGCATCATTTCAACCTTTCGTTACATCCCGCTTCTCGTAAGTCAACCGTCCCTGTGACTCATCGTGCTGTTGTTGGATCTGTCTGCTTGGCCAACGTTGTTCGACCGTCCGTAGCACCTATCGCCAACGATACCTTCGCCAAAATTTTAGCTGAGTTTCCGTCTCTAACCGGACCGGCAAACCACTTACCCGTGGTGCGCTCGGCTGTTGTACAGCACATCAGTACCGCTGGACCTCCTGTTTTTGCCCGTCCTCGTCGCCTAGCCCCAGACAAACTAGCCGTCGCTCGTTTTGAATTCCAGAAAATTCTGGACCTAGGCATCATCCGTCCTTCGAACAGCCCGTGGGCCTCTCCATTGCACATGGTGCCGAAGAGAACTTCGGGCGACTGGCGCCCGTGTGGTGACTATCGTCGCCTCAATCAGGTCACAACGCCAGATCGATATCCTGTGCCTCACATTCATGATATCACGTCTGCTCTGGCTGGATTCACCATCTTCAGCAAAATCGACCTGGTCCGGGCCTATCATCAAATTCCGGTCGCCGACGAGGACGTTGCAAAAACCGCCGTTACCACTCCGTTTGGTTTATTTGAGTTTCTCCGTATGCCATTTGGCTTGCGCAACGCGTCCCAAACGTTCCAGCGGTTTATTGACGGTGTGACCTGCGGGCTGCCCTTCGTTCACTCTTACATCGATGATATTCTTGTCGCTAGCCCCAGCGTTGACGAACATCAGCCTCATCTTCGACAGCTCTTCCAGCGGTTAACAGAGCACGGTGTTACCATCAATGCCGCCAAGACTGAATTAGGGAAGCCGTCTTTGCTCTTCCTCGGTCACATCATCGACGCCAACGGCATTCGTCCGGCTGAAACCAAGGTCAGTGAAATTGCTGAATTTCCACTTCCACAGTCCTTCAAACAGCTCAAACGTTTTAACGGCTTTGTCAATTATTATCGCCGGTTCATTCCACACTGCGCCACCCTGATGCAACCGCTCACTGATCTTTTGCGGGGCAAACAACGAACCCTCATCTGGACCGATCAAGCCCAGGAGGCCTTTTCTCAGCTCAAACAGGCCTTGTCGTCTGCGGTTCTTCTCCATCATCCAGATCCCCATGCTGGCGTCAGTATCGCTGTTGATGCTTCCGATGTCGCACTTGGCTGCGTTCTCCAGCAGGCCGTGGACGGCGCCTGGGAGCCTCTGGCTTTTCACTCACGCCGCCTGTCTTCCGCAGAATCCAAATACAGTGCGTTTGGTCGTGAGTTACTTGCCATCTACACCGCCACACGTCACTTTCGCCACGCTCTGGAAGGACGGGAATTCATCATTTTCACAGATCACAAGCCACTACCGTATGCTTTCCGCAACGCGTCTGATCGTCATTCCCCACGAGAAATTCGCCAGCTGGATTTCATATGACAATTTTCTACTGAAATTCGTCATATCTCCGGGTCAGCTAATGTGGCTGCAGATACTCTTTCCAGGATCCACAGTCTCGGGTCGCCCGCTGCTCTCGGTATCAATCTCTAGGACCTGGCACGAAGCCAGCAGGATCCTCAGTTTCAACAAACCATTCACTATACAAGTCCCCGAGTGCGGGCTTTGCCTCTTCCGTCATCTGCTGGCACTATCCTCTGCGACACCACCTTGGATCACCCAAGGCCAATCGTACCACTTTCACATCGCCGTCCAATTTTCGATGTGTTGCACGGTCTATCCCATCCGGGTATCAAGGCCACATGCAAACTAGTCCGTGCCCGATTTGTTTGGCCAAACATGGATCGCGACGTTCGTCAGTGGGCACGTAACTGCATTGCTTGTCAGCGAGCCAAAATTCAGCGACATACCACCAGTCCAGTCGGAAATTTTGAGACTCCAGACACCCGTTTCGCTCACGTGCACGTCGACATTGTGGGACCCTTGCCACCATCCCGAGGTATGATCTATCTACTCACTTGTATTGATCGTTTCACTCGTTGACCCGAGGCCATACCCATTCCGGATGTATCCAGTGAAACTGTCGCCCGTGCGTTCATGGAACACTGGATTTCCTGCTTTGGTTGTCCTACCACAGTAACCACCGATCGAGGAGCTCAGTTTGAATCTGCCACTTTCGAAAATCTCCTCCAACTGACTGGCACTAAGCGTATTCGCACCACAGCTTATCATCCCCAGGCAAATGGCTTAATCGAACGTTTTCACCGGCACCTTAAAACTTCGCTCAGCGCTCACAACAATCCTCAGTAGACGGACGTCTTACCACTGGTTTTATTGGGCTTTCGCAATACGTTGCGCAGCGACACTCCCTGCCCACCTGCGTCCATGACATTCGGCACCACCGCTCGTCTCCCTGGTGAATTAGTCCCACCCAAGGTGAGCGCACCTTTCCCAACATTGGAGACTACACTCAACGTCTCATGATCTACATGCGTCAGAAGATTGGTATTCCTGTCCGTTCGACAGATCGGCCGTCGTTTATTCCCAGTCACCTACATACGTGCACGCACGTTTTTCTGCGTACGCCGAGCCGCCGCCCGTTGACTCCAGCTTATTCTGGCCCGCACAAAATCATTCGGCGTTTAGAAAAAACGTTCATCGTCGATCTCAATGGTCGGCAAGAAACCGTCAGCATCGACCGCCTTAAGCCAGCGTTCGTCGACTCGGAAACCCAGCCTACGCCGTTGCCCGTCGATGGTAAAAACACAGACGTTTGCCCGACCCCAACAACATCTAGCTCCAGCACGCGTGAGTCACAGGTCGACCCCCCATCACGTTCCACCAGGTCTGGTAGGCGTGTTCGTTTCCCTGCACGATTCGTTGACTTTATTGTTCTTACATAGATTTCCCTTTTTGATTGCATACTGTATCCAGTTTTTCTTATCTCTTCTAGGGTCAGTCGTTGTTTACCTAGGAAGGATCTGGCACACCACTAACAATGGACATGTGTCACTATATGAACATTACCATTTTTTGTTGTTGTTGTTGCCTACGTGCCTTGTACATGGTTTGGCACGTCCCTGTCCCCACTTAGGGTTTCTAGATAGAGAGCGCGGGGAGAGGATACACCACCAATTCACGCGTGAGTAACCTTCTCTGCAGCTATATATGGCCCAGAGGTCCTTAGATCACCTTAGAGGTGCTGAGCACAAACCTTTTCCAGCTGGAACTATTCAGCTGGATTTTGGCTCAACTCACGACGCTCTCTTAGGTCGAAGTTCTCCTACTCGGTCGTCCTTCTGGAGAGGGACTGATGTAGCGGCTTCGCAGACACCAAATTCAATAAAATACAATCGCGAGCTTAGAGCTTAGGCGCGCCTTGTTTAAGTCCACCGGTGTGAAAAAATAAGAACACTTTTAAAAAAGAAGAACCTTCGTCACACTACGTCAAAACGGCAAGGCGCGCTCCAGCTCATCAGCTCTGGTGATTAGCTCGATCAGCCTCCCTTCTCCTGCACTTTATACGGGGCAATCAATACAAGTACAAAAACCATCAATCGCTGTCGTTCTGCGTCTTTATTCGCCGGACGGGAATTGAGTCAACAAGTCGTGCGTTCGACTAAACAGCCTTACCTAACGGCAATCTGCAGCATTAGACTTGTAGATACCCCCACGATAGGATTTGTCATACATCCTCTGGATCTATCATATAAACTTGCCATTTGGGTTCTTAGTGTGTCCCAGCTGCATCCTTGTGACCCGTAAAACACTTCTGTCGGGTTTGTCATACATCCCCTGGACCTATTATGCAAACTTGCCTTTCAGGTTCTTCGTGTTGCCCAGCTGCTTTCCACGTGGCCCTCAGACCCTAGTCCAAAAGCACATCCACGGCTTTAATAACCCCTAAAGATAAGACTTCCCGGTGAACGGCCGGATCGGTAATCAATAACTTTGCCTAGTAGTGCAAGCCCAGTTGGACCTCAAGAAAACCGAATCACAATACCAACGACTTCTCATTTCACTAAGACCATTGTGCCTCATTTCCAACCTCCGTACTCTCATCTGTTAATTTGCTCACGCTGACTTTCAGCTGGAACATCTCACAGACTGCGATCCCCCCATTTTTCAATTTCAGAACCACCCGGCCATCACGTTGCCTGACTGTAATATATCGTGAAGACAGCTTATCTTTTTCTCTCTCCAGCTATCGCCGAACCAAAGGCCGGCTACCGCGAATAAGATCCAGCCACCGGGTTTCCCCTCAAGACGTCTTGGTATTGCTGCTATGCCACTCTGAGGCTAACTGCAGAATTCTCACTATAAGACCCTCCGATGTCAAAGACACCTTTCGAGGAATCCTAATTAAAAAGTGGTCGGTCCAGATTCAGCGATGCCCCCCTCCTTCCCATGATGAAAGAGCGAACAAAAACCGCAGCCGACTCCTGCCCCAAAAACCCAACACGGACATAGAAAAGCCACAAGCAACTCAACAGAATGATGTATTCGCCAATTTACCACTATAGCCTGGTCTATTGCGAAGATTTTCACTCTGGTCTTGCCTTACTTTGTTCCTCATGAACATGGCACTCCGATTGCTGATTATTCCTTCTCGGAACTCCATCTATTTTCCACCGGCGGCGAACTGCCGACACCTTATGAAGCACACTACTTCTCATGGAAATCGTCTCACTTTTTCAGGGGGCACCTTTCCTTTTCGTGCCAAAAATCTATGAAAATTAGTATTCCTCTGCGAACCTTCATAAAATTCCTCCCCGCCTCCTTTGTCTCAATACCAATTACCTTTTTAATTGAACATGAGTACGTATTACTGACCATTTTCTTGCATCATTCTTGTGAATATTGTATTTCATGCGTCCTAAGCCAATGTCCGTCTGAATATTTCTATATCCGGCCGATTCAATAATATTGCCACAGTTGACTCGAGAGCAATTCGTGCTTGCCGTGCATTCTCTTGTCGCTTTGACTCACTTAAACTCTCCTCAGCCTTATTCCATTGTTGCTGCGGTGTGCGAATCTCTTCTTGGAATTTGTAAACTTCCCATCTCATTCAGTGATATTGTGAACTCTGATGATGCTTACGTGCGCGCCTCTCGACCACGGTCCAGAAATATACCATTATTAAATTAAATTTAAATTACTAAACTTGTACTGAGTTCCAACATAACGGAGAATAAAAACTGCAATACAACTGGTATGCCTTTATCTATAGGAATTGTTACACATTAACTCTACAACACTTATCTCCTGGCAGCCACTTGAGGCCTCTTGCTGTGAACGCATCAGTACTTCACACGAAAAGAAGGGACCGATTTCCGAAAAGCATCAAGATGCATGTGCAGCTTTTTGAACAGCTTTCACCATCACAATTAAAAAAGGCTAATTTTTCCTCTGAAAAACACCAAAATCATTATCATATTCTGCTAAATTCCTGTACGCCTCACGAACCAAACGAGAGACTGCTACAGAATCACCGACCTGAGGGGCACATTCCGCACCGGACGCCGCCGCAGTCATCTGCGGTGATGATACAGATCACAAAGCTTATATACCCTTGTGCCACACACCCAAACTAAAGTTGCACCATAACATTTCCCGTCAATCTCATTTTCTACGGGCTCCGAGTTGTCTATTCTTACCGTTCTACATATAACGGTCCAATAATCTCAGCCGGGCCACATTTAAGGCCGTATGATCACACATTTCTGTTTGACCGTTCCAGGTAGAGACCTCCCAAAGCCAACAGATATAAACGGGAGGGTCTAGAAATCGGTATAAGAAAGTGTAATGGCGGGAAATGACGGAGAAAAATATGAGGTCCACTGCAAGGAATTAGATGGCAAGGAAAGATTGTTACTATGCTATAGATGGTAGGCGTACAGGGCATAAAACTCGTTGTAAAAAGGGAGTGAGCAATGCAAGACAAAGGTTGGATCGAATGACAAAAATGATTTGGAAGGATTAGAGACGGTAGATGTCGGGCAGAGTTGTAGAAAGAATGGACTCATATCATGATGGTCAGCTGGATGATAGCATGAGATGGCCAGTGAGGAACGACAAAAAAGTGGAGCTGATGCATACATACTTGTATATACATATCTATATATATTTTTATATAAGAGGAACAAGAGCAATGAAAAAGGAGCCCAGAAAATAATATCAGTGATGAGAAGAGGTAGGTAAAGTTAGATCGAGTGGTATAGAATTACCTTAGGAATATCCCGGCGAATTTTCTTCATAAATGTTAAATATAGCTGATCAACAAGGAGAAAAAGTACTTCAGAAGCACGAAGTTGATAACTGCTGTAAAGAGCAATTCATAAAAGATGGAAGGTTAAAGAAAGGATCAAAGCATACAGGTGAGAATGGATCTAATAATCTGATTGATATAGGTGAAATATGTGTTGACGGTCAAGAATGGCAGAAGCCTAAATAAATGGATTTATATTATTCGGTGGGAAGATGATGTCGAAGGAAACGGCTGGGCAGGGCACGGGAGATGAGGATACAAAGTGGGGAAAGGTACTCGGGAGGTAAAACTGCGTGTGGTGCAAAGGTGCAGCAGCTGTGACGGCGAACAGTGAGGAAGGAAAATAAGCAAAAGAGGTGCTAAGGGAATCGGGCGGCGAGAGATCAAGCGGATTTAAACTGTTAACAAAAACCATGACGTTCCGATGGTTTTACATTTGGTGGAACGAGAAAAAGCAGAGCAGCCTGAAAGGCACATAGAACATTCCAGTGGCAAGCAATATATGGAACAGGAGATGGAAGCGCAGACCGAAGAGACAGGTGAGACGACCAATCAGATATTTATACCGCAGGTGAAACAACAAAGAGGCTGGAAAGAAAGAAGCACCAGGACAGGTAATCCTGTGGATGTGCACTGGGCACGGAAAAGAATGTGCATCGAAGCTGTGGCAATGAAACCTGAGAGCTGCGTGCTGACAGGCAATTATGCTAGTGGATGGAGCTGGAGGATGCCAATCGGGGCACTGCCTTATGAAAGGATCCACAGAGGAATAGTGGACTAGATAATAGATGTGGCTGGAGGAGATGCGAAGTTTGGAAAGGCGAGTTCTAATATGGTAATCAGTAATGGGTGCGGGGGGGGGGCTGTGCTTAGTGGTATTGGATATGAGAAGGGAGAACGAGTGAGACTTTTACAGAAACGTAGGCAGTGTGGCACAAGAAAGCTATCACTGAGCTTCGTGAGCATAGGATGATGCCAAATAAATAGAGATTAGGAGCAGGCAATGATTACAAGGGGGAAAATAGAAATACTGGCGGGCGCCGGCAGGGTAAAGCGGGTGAGACGATGGTGAGAGAGATGTGACACGAGACCAGTCAACAGAAACAAGGACAGAACAAGCACGTGTGCTTCCAGTGGTAGTACGATAAAAAAGGAAGCTATGGGAATGATGACAAGAGTGATAAGTGGGTGTACCAGGGCGGAACAGGGGCGGCGGGAGCATGCGATCTGCAACCGACAGCATTGGAAACGGTAGGGCGGGCAGAGCTGAAGGGTGCGATCAGAAACCGGTGCCAGTTTGTGCAGCATGCCGCGTGCGGGATGCTCAACCTTGAGGAACACTTCGAAGTGAACGCAGGGGATGTGATTCACCAGCTTCATTGCACGCTTCGGGCGGTCTGCACGCCCGATGTGCGCCGGCCGAAGCCGTGGATTTGACCGGGCCCCACACCTTCGGGAATGGCACAAATGTTCATTGATGGTTATGCGTGTGGGGCATAGTTCAACTATGGAAGTATAAGATCCGTGATCAGATGGCCAGGTTGCGAAGTGCCTCAGCGGGTGGAGCCAGCTGTTTGTAAACGAACATGCAGCCGAGTATCCAGGAGCGTCTTCGATGGGAGTGATCTTCATGATACCAAGGCAGATAAATAAGTTTGAAGGTAAAATGCTCACGGAAAAGTGACTGGAAAAGGGAAGCAGATAAAGAAAGGCAGTCAGGATGTGCCTCCGCTGGGGATTATTGAGTAATGGAGACAAATAAAAGCCAATAAAGGACGAAACATGAATGAGACTGAGATTACGGGAGAAAGGGAAAGCAGTGCGTAGAAAAAATAGTAGTTCAATTAAGTTCATTCATTTAAGGAATGACTGCAGTTAGTCTAGCCTTGAGAATTCAGTCAGATAGAAGAAACCGTCTATCTTTGGTTGTGTCCTCAATTGGAGGGGGCAGGGTCTGCGGGGGAGCTGACCTTGTAAATCAAGGCCCCTTTTATGCCATATCCTCAGCCATGCACATATTGGATGACTGAAGCGCACGTGTAAAGTTGAGACATAGAATGAGCGCCGATAGAAATTGGGACCTGGTCTGAGAAGCACGAATGGTGGTGGGCATCTTATTCCAGAAATTGTAGTAGACGAGAAGGAAAAACGTGACGGTATGGCCGATTTACCTATACTAAAAAGGACAGTAAAAGGCCCGTTCCACAGTGAGTTAGGGGTTTCACACCATAAGGTTGCTGGGTCAAAGGAAAAACGACTCGGTCTGGAGAAGTTAATGCAGGATGTCAAAGTTTTGGTCTTAAGCGGAGCCAGAGTTGGTCAGGGTTCAGATGTTGGCATCGTTCTCCAGTTTGAAGACGTGGACTAACCGAGTAGTTTTCTGGCAAAACGCCTTCGTATGCTGCCGAGCTCAACTCTGTCAAATTTTGTCATGTAGGAACGATTATTGGGCAATATTCAAGCGAAGGCTTGGTGTGAGATGTGTAGATGCTGATGATACTGTCCCGCAGACGAAGGGGGAGGAAAAGGTAGGCCACACCTCTTCCAGCATTGGCACCTGAGGTGGCGACGTGCTCAGAGAGATCGAGGGAACCAGAATAGTTTAGGCTCAAATGGTGGATGGAAGGCCAAATGGCTATTGGGAACTCACCGAGAGCTGACGGTTTAGGAAGCAATTGGAATTTGTAGGTTGGGGCCCTGAGCTTATCAGTAGAATAGTTCATCATCCGGGAGTGATACCAGCGGTCACGTGCAGAGAGATTCGCAAAAATGTTGCACTCAGTGGGAACAGCTTCATTGGAAGTGAAAGAGTAGACTGTTTTCATGTCATGTGGAAACAAGAATGGCGTGCCGTGGTGTGCTGGATACAATGCGTCACTACTGTGCATTGGGAAAAGGAGAGGACCCACTAAGCTGCCCTGTATAACATCACTTATAAGAGTTTTCGGGTTAGAGATGGGGTGTGGAACACGGTCGGAAACTTTCGACCGATCTAGGTGGGCAATTACTGAGGCCTGCTTGCTATCATCAGCCTCAGCGACTAGGTTGAGGACGCCAAACTGGCATGTGGTGCAAGATCGCGATTTGAGAAACCCGTGCAGCCTATTGCTAAGAGGGTCTGCAGTGAGAAGGCAGATAACAATGCCTTCTTTGGCAATTGTCCCTCTATTCTGGAAATGATAGGGATGTGATTATCAGGGTGTTAATTAGCTCGTTCGTGGATGGGCCCTTTTATGTGTCGTGAAATGATTACTGAAAGCTTCAAGTTCGGCGGTACCAAACCGAATTTGAGTGCCTAAGTAAATAAGTTTAGTAACAGAAGTGGAATATTCCATCCACCGGGACTGAAAGCAGTTGGCGGTAATGCTTCTGGTCCTGGATGCGCAGGCCCTTTATATCATGACTTGAGTCCAAACATATTGTTTACTTCAGATGTCTGGGTAGATAGAGAATAGCTGATGATGGCAAGAGGATCTGGGGGGCTATGTCCGAGACCGGGGCCATGGAATTGGCAAAGTAAGGGTGAAAGGCCACAGCTATGTCAGAAGGGGAGGTGGCCGAAGTTTTGTTCGGCAGCGCAACGTATTGAGTAGTAGTACGTGTTGTCGAATTCCTGGATTGATGTGTGATGATGTGAGAGTTTCAGTGCTTTATTGGGGTGCCTCAGGGCTTTAGCTTCTTCAATGCGAAGCTGGTATTCGCTTAGGTCATGATGATATAGGAAGACGTGCCAGTCTCATTAGAACAGTGAATTCGTCGTTTTGGAGGTAAACTTTGCATCTAGGGATACTTTTGTTGGAGGGAGTCGAGTGTGGATTTCCTAAGGGAGGAGTTTTGGCATTTAAACTGAGCTTCAAGGGGCATTTTCTCATGTTTAGGTAAAAGTAATCAGCCGCCTGCTTGGGTTCAGCTTCTAGAGGAAAACGGCTTCAACCTTGGTTGCGGATAAGATAAGGCTGGGTGTTGCAATTAAAATGGAGGGGTTGTTGACTGGGGTCAAATGGCCTGATGGATCAGAACGGAATGAAAGGTTACCAGCCACTATCTTATAGCCGCTGCCCTGAAATGTATGTAGAACATAAACCAAAACTTTTGAAACTCTATGAGGGAACGCAAAATCTAGGATGTTTGCATTTCTAGTAGGGTTTTGCCGTGTTACACCCAACCCCCCATGTTAGTATGAGAGACAAAGTCCGTTAAGTTGAGAGGTGCTGTGAGCTTCGTCCAGGATATTTCAGGCCAGGTAAAATCACCCGCTCTTTCTCTCTGCCAAGGGTGGTAGCGAAGGACAAACAAGGGGTTCAGCTGAAGATGAGTCTGTGGTAGTAGAGGAGGGCAGGCAACAGACACAGCTAGTGTGCCTGGTGATATGTGAGAGCTGAATTTTGGGCTATGGAGAATCCGAGGTTGGGTCAGTTATGGCATGTCTATTGAGAGGTACCGATTAGGCATGCTGTATGCACTATGGACACCCACCTCTGCGTCTGTCAACCATATTTATTCTAAATCCTTGTACCTCTCAGGCAAAATTTTGCCAATGGGAGTGTGTTTAGCCAGCCAAGTTTGAGTAACAAAGACGATATCAGGACTTGATGTTATGACCTATTGTTTTAAGTGATGAAGCTTATTTAGGATGGACCGACAGTTAAATAAGATCGATGGTAACCCACTGTTGTTGAAGTGAGAGTCTGGACAATATAGCTCGGGGGAGTCATTAGACGGAGAAAATGCAGGGGGAGGAGTGTGAGATGAAGCTCACAGAAGAAAAGTAAGTGATGAACCCTTCCGCGAAGGCTCCAGAAGATTCATCAGCGAACGACTCAAAAATAGTTACTTTCGGAATATTACGAGGTGAACAAGGAAGCCTTCGACTAAATAGCCCTGCTACTTGTTCTGTGTGAAGCATAAAAACTCAAAAGTCGGAGGTCTCGTGGCTGACCGGAGTGAAAAACGAGCCCAAGGTAATAGCATGCACATTAGAAGGGCCAGATATGCGGGGGTAAGGTATTCAGGTTTTATGTGGAGGCGAAAGGGAGGATGTTCACGTATATGTGGTTGGAAAAGACGGGTAACAAAGTGATTGAAGTAAAGGGGATGAGAACAAAAAGGTGCAGTGGAATCCCACAAATATGCTAATTCGACGTTGCAACACCTTTAAATTCTAAATTCCCACTGAATACGATCTACCTTGCCATAACTGTTAAACTGTGCTCTGCGGAATCGGAAGTTCAGCACGGAACAACTCTGACCACAAGAAGAGCATTCATTTCATTGCTGACTAGATCGCACCTAACAAGATTGATATTTTTGGCCGAAAGTACAGCCTGGAGCAGCAGGTTTTACTGGCCTAGATAGTGGACTAGAGATAGCCTTTTAGTTTTCTTGCCGAAAAAAATGGGGTCTCTTTGCTTTCAGATTCACGTTAGTGTTGTCACTGACCATAAAAATGATCCGCGCACGTGGAGGTGCATTTGAGAAGCAGGAGGATATTCTGCTTAGGCTCAGGACAGCCAATATAAGCAACTGGTACACCAGGTTTTAAATTTAGAGCTGGTCTCTCCAGTTGTATTTTGTAGCCTGCGGTTACTCTTGTGGCAAGAAACCAAGAGCTGGTTTATTGGCACATCTCGATCGTGAACAAGTCTTCGGCAGTTAGAAAGCTCTGAATTTCGACGGTATCAAGTGCAGCATGGGTGTTCCCTCAAAGGTCCGTATGGTGAAGATTCTAGGTGATGCAGAAATATGCTTCTCTTCCAGATGGAATCAGAAAACATGCAGTTCCCCCTTGAAGGTCCTAAGATTTAACGGTGAGAAGCTTAAATTTTAGGCGCTCGATGAGGCCCTCAGACACTGATTCACCACTGTTCACAGTCAAGGTCTCCAAGTTACGAGCGTATATCACGGAAAATAAGAGCGATGCCAGTTGCTGTAAATCATACGCAAGCTGGAAAAAATAGTGCATTTGTGGCACACAGGAAGATTCAAAGCAGAGCAAAAATAAGGCGTAGAACAAAGAAAAGCAGTTTGAACTGAGCTCAGCTGAAGGGCGGTTATATTAAAAGTCTGAAATCCGACTGAACGAACAAGTTTGTGGTTTTCTGCGAATACCGAATTCGTTTCAGTTTTGGCGGTAAAATATATGTCTGAAGCCGGCCGCATTTGCAGACAGTTGTGTTGTCAGCTCGAGCGTAGCTTCTGCCACATCCTGGAACGTTTTTCTTGAAAGATGAATCATGCGCAGCATGGGTCTAGGGCAGACGAGAGGAGAGAGTCAGTGGGTCGTTTTTCCTGTGATCCTGAGTCTACTTATCATACCTAGTGTTGTACTGCACATACTGATCATTCACTGCCTTCTATGATACCTCTGCTATCGTACCTGTGACAAGCGCTGACGGAAAATCTCCCAGCAACAATATAATCTTTCAAATTTGCGGACTGATTTTCGGGCATCCCCTCCATTCAAAGCAGACTGCAGGGTAACTGCCTGTCAACGAAGTGAAATGTTTTCTCATACTCGACGAGGCATGTCGTGAATGGTTGTTGACATCTATAACGATGTTCTGATCAAAACGACCCTGTTTTCGACAAAAGCCACACAGGTTGGAGCATGTCTCTGTGCCTCGACAGCAGAAAAATCTCTCCAGCGGAGTGGTCGCTAAAAAGCTCATCCGCCATGTTGATGCTGCTGATAAGCCCATAATTAGTATGCAGCCTTTTTGCTTTTTTTTTGTTATACGGAGTAAAAAAGAGGTTAACCGATTCTGTGGAGAAAACTGAAGCATCAAAGTGAGTTGAGCAAAGTATCTGAAAGGTTCAGCAGACGTGTCAAACTGGATGCAAGGATGTGAGATACGATTCAATCCTCCTCCGGTGACTTCTAGTTTTTCATTGTCTCAAAGGTGGATTCGATCTGAGATATGTTGGGAGGCTCGGAGTCGACTGAAAATGGTTCTATCACCTGGTGCGGTTGCACATAACGAATTGTACAGGTGGATGGTTGAGCGGCTCAATAACTTTTGAAGCCTCTGGTTGGAGCCCGATAAGAGATGGCGGCTATCTTTGCGTAGCTCGTCAGTAGAAGGGTTTGACCTACCGAAAGAGCAACAAATGAGCCGGAAAAGCTTCCAACCTCTCCAACGGTCGCTGTTGTTTCCTCTCAGGGTTATTAAAAAGTGGTATTTCTTGAATATAACCGGAGTGAGTCAGCCTAAAGTAGTTTTTGCCAAGCAGGTACGTCATTTGTCGAGCTATGATTTAGCTTTGCCTCATATCAGAGGCATATATGGGAATCTGGAGTGGTTTTGCTAATACTGTTCCAGTCTCACGCTCATACTGGTAGAAGAGGAATAACTCTGGAGATTCTGTTGGTTGTATTGAGGATCTTACAAAATTAGTGACAGTATGGAAGCCAGGGGATCTAATGACTGAGGCCCATGAGTCGAGGTGCATCATGTTCCCATAACCGCCTTGAAAGAAATTAAAATAAGCCAAGACAAGGTGGCACCAGACCCGCTTTAGAAAACAGGCTACAAACCGCCAGGTGATCAACGAAATTCAGGCTGTTCTGTGTTAATAACCCATCAAAGAAGCGGGCCAGTGATTGATAGATCCGGTATATACCTTGAGGAATGAATGATAAGCTCCACCCTTGTGCAGTATACGCCCTCAGTAACAGAGCTATATGCTCCGGATGTGGTGAGTCTATATGAGCTAGACTCGTGCCTGACCTTAAGCCACTTTTGTGATTGTAAGTAATAGCAGTTACGAATTTTACTTCAAAATAGCCTGTAGCTGGTCGAAAAGCCGACGCCCGAAGTGTACGAGATCCTTTGGGGCAACTATAGTTCCAATAGCACACCAAGCTACACATACCTGTTTGCAAACAAAGAGCACTCAAGTTCTGGAATCACAAATGAATTTTGAAACGAGTTACGTATTCTGATCTCAGCAAAGAGCCGCTATGTAATCATGGAATACTGCTTTGGAAATCTTGTCCTAAGCTCTTTGAATAAGGTCTTCCGAGCCACTCACTTTCTCCCCATATTCCAACGATACGGAAATCGGAAGTCCAATTCACGGTCGGCAATAATGTAGCTATATGGGTGGTCTACAATTGTTGATAAGTCTTGCCCGCTGCACAAGATCCTTTTAGGTCCTAAGGCTCAAAGGCTTGTATCGAATGTCAACGCAATGCTACAGCAAGCATTTTGCAAAAGCGAACGATTTCAACAGGGAGATGGAATTCAATGTAAATTGTTGGTGCCATGTCCCAGAATCCAAAAATCGCAAACGCGGCAACATTTGTTATAGACCTTTTAGCTAGGGTGAATACTTTCAGTCGTCGGATCAGTTTCAGTGCACCAAACGGTCGTATAACGTGTGGAATTTTGTCGCACAAGCGGAGACTGCCTAAATACTGGAGGGCGGCTGCAGATAGGCCCGGCCCGAATAGTGGATAAATGTGTGGAAATAAAGAGGTATCTTATTGTGGGTGAAGTGCAGTATCGGAAGGGTTGAATAGGATGAACCTTGAGCCCAGATAAGGAAAATTGGGAACTTCAAGGCAGAATAGAATGCAGCTGCTTACTCCGTAAGCTTGGAGTGAAGTGCTATGCGAAAGCTTAGTTTAACATCACTCAGGCAATAACTCAGTGTGGATTGAGTCAATTTCAAGTGTCAAACCGATCGCAAGCTGAGATAAAGTGAAGGTGCTAGTGATTTCTTCGTAGCAGTAAGCCAAATTCTGAAGATCTTCGGATAACTGATGGCTCCCTAGGATACTCGGCTCATGTGTACTCAGACCGTGGTTATCGTCTGGAGCATAAAACTGTGAGATGACATTAGACTTACCTTCCCCACTCGATTGCACCTGATCAGGTTACGGTCTGTGGAGGGAGAACTGGTCCTGATCGCGGGTATTCTCCGTCCAGTTTGTGTTACGCAAGAGGACCATCCCACTCGCGGCTGTAAAACCCTGACTGTGAAACAACCGTCGTAAGCATTCAGAACACTCAAACTGGGTCTCAAACTACGGATTCCAAAGAACTCGGAGTGACTTCTACGAATAACATTGTGTACAACCCTGCTATAGAGCATAGGAAACCTTTCAGTGGCGTAGTGCAACTTACATGATAGACTTGCATTCACTAGCAAGCTTACTGAACGATTGTCGGACTTGTTGGCATCCCTGGCTCCACACGTATAGCCTACCTCCAGCGTTCCACTAATAAAACGTTATCCGGCTCTGACTCCTTCCCCTTCCAGCGCTGGGTATGTTCCCACTATCATGTCACTCAAAGAGGTACGAGGGCCGTAGATAGGGTACCGGGCCAAGTTTTGTCGAAACTCGGAGGGCCCTTGGATCGGTGAACTCACACAATTAAATCATCCTAGAAGATTCCTCAAAAGTCGTTGAATCACTATCATGCTCTCGTTTTAATGTTTATTGCTATTCATAGATGTAAAGTATTTGATACTTTTACAATATTCTTCCTTTATCAACTACCGTAAAGGTCTTGTAAAAGCTTCATTCTACAGTTTCTTCTAGGTAACTCAAATCAATTTTGTGTATGGTTTTGCGCCCCATGCACTACTGTAGCTGTGGCAGGCAGCGACCCCTAGCCTGATTCAGAACCATCCGTCCTGACAATCTCCCAGGCTGTCCGTTTTTTCTCTGACGACCGTCTTCTCTGCATTTGCGTGCTGGAAAGAGAGCTGAAAATACACGGGATCTAACTTTCGACGTCGATTCGGGTCCAGCCTTCTAATCACTGCTGTTTCCCCCCCCCTCCTAGCCACCTCCGCACATTTGCTTGGTCAAATCTGCAGCATCGTTTTTCTCTAGTACACTGTTTCTTCAGTGATTCCTGTTTGAAATCCTCTGTTCTGCATCCATTCAACTTTCGTAATGTTCAGGGGTACACTGACATCGCGGCAGTATTTCTGCATTCATGTGAGTTTCCTTGTGGCACTGAAATAACATATACAAAGAAGGTCAGTCTTATTATATCAACCGGCTCAACTGCATTCAAAGCAATGTCTTCGTCAGCAATGAGTTATTCAGTTTTGGATCAGTATTCTAAATATCCCGCTGGTATTTCTGACCGCAATTTAATGACCCCACGTGGGCTCTTTTTTTGACCATTCTTTAATCGAACGCACGACTTGTGGACTCAATTCCCGTCCAGCGAATAAAGACGCAGAACGACAGCGATTGATGGTTTTTGTACTTGTATTGATTGCCCCGTATAAAGTGCAGGAGAAGGGAGGCTGATCGAGCTAATCGCCAGAGCTGATGAGCTGGAGCGCGCCTTGCCGTTTTGACGTAGTGTGACGAAGGTTCTTCTTTTTTAAAAGTGTTCTTATTTTTTCACACCGGTGGACTTAAACAAGGCGCGCCTAAGCTCTAAGCTCGCGATTGTATTTTATTGAATTTGGTGTCTGCGAAGCCGCTACATCAGTCCCTCTCCAGAAGGACGACCGAGTAGGAGAACTTCGACCTAAGAGAGCGTCGTGAGTTGAGCCAAAATCCAGCTGAATAGTTCCAGCTGGAAAAGGTTTGTGCTCAGCACCTCTAAGGTGATCTAAGGACCTCTGGGCCATATATAGCTGCAGAGAAGGTTACTCACGCGTGAATTGGTGGGGTATCCTCTCCCCGCGCTCTCTATCTAGAAACCCTAAGTGGGGACAGGGACGTGCCAAACCATGTACAAGGCACGTAGGCAACAACAACAACAAAAAATGGTAATGTTCATATAGTGACACATGTCCATTGTTAGTGGTGTGCCAGATCCTTCCTAGGTAAACAACGACTGACCCTAGAAGAGATAAGAAAAACTGGATACAGTATGCAATCAAAAAGGGAAATCTATGTAAGAACAATAAAGTCAACGAATCGTGCAGGGAAACGAACACGCCTACCAGACCTGGTGGAACGTGATGGGGGGTCGACCTGTGACTCACGCGTGCTGGAGCTAGATGTTGTTGGGGTCGGGCAAACGTCTGTGTTTTTACCATCGACGGGCAACGGCGTAGGCTGGGTTTCCGAGTCGACGAACGCTGGCTTAAGGCGGTCGATGCTGACGGTTTCTTGCCGACCATTGAGATCGACGATGAACGTTTTTTCTAAACGCCGAATGATTTTGTGCGGGTCAGAATAAGCTGGAGTCAACGGGCGGCGGCTCGGCGTACGCAGAAAAACGTGCGTGCACGTATGTAGGTGACTGGGAATAAACGACGGCCGATCTGTCGAACGGACAGGAATACCAATCTTCTGACGCATGTAGATCATGAGACGTTGAGTGTAGTCTCCAAGGTTGGGGAAAGGTGCGCTCACCTTGGGTGGGACTAATTCACCAGGGAGACGAGCGGTGGTGCCGAATGTCATGGACGCAGGTGGGCAGGGAGTGTCGCTGCGCAACGTATTGCGAAAGCCCAATAAAACCAGTGGTAAGACGTCCGTCTACTGAGGATTGTTGTGAGCGCTGAGCGAAGTTTTAAGGTGCCGGTGAAAACGTTCGATTAAGCCATTTGCCTGGGGATGATAAGCTGTGGTGCGAATACGCTTAGTGCCAGTCAGTTGGAGGAGATTTTCGAAAGTGGCAGATTCAAACTGAGCTCCTCGATCGGTGGTTACTGTGGTAGGACAACCAAAGCAGGAAATCCAGTGTTCCATGAACGCACGGGCGACAGTTTCACTGGATACATCCGGAATGGGTATGGCCTCGGGTCAACGAGTGAAACGATCAATACAAGTGAGTAGATAGATCATACCTCGGGATGGTGGCAAGGGTCCCACAATGTCGACGTGCACGTGAGCGGAACGGGTGTCTGGAGTCTCAAAATTTCCGACTGGACTGGTGGTATGTCGCTGAATTTTGGCTCGCTGACAAGCAATGCAGTTACGTGCCCACTGACGAACGTCGCGATCCATGTTTGGCCAAACAAATCGGGCACGGACTAGTTTGCATGTGGCCTTGATACCCGGATGGGATAGACCGTGCAACACATCGAAAATTGGACGGCGATGTGAAAGTGGTACGATTGGCCTTGGGTGATCCAAGGTGGTGTCGCAGAGGATAGTGCCAGCAGATGACGGAAGAGGCAAAGCCCGCACTCGGGGACTTGTATAGTGAATGGTTTGTTGAAACTGAGGATCCTGCTGGCTTCGTGCCAGGTCCTAGAGATTGATACCGAGAGCAGCGGGCGACCCGAGACTGTGGATCCTGGAAAGAGTATCTGCAGCCACATTAGCTGACCCGGAGATATGACGAATTTCAGTAGAAAATTGTGATATGATATCTAGCTGGCGAATTTCTCGTGGGGAATGACGATCAGACGCGTTGCGGAAAGCATACGGTAGTGGCTTGTGATCTGTGAAAATGATGAATTCCCGTCCTTCCAGAGCGTGGCGAAAGTGACGTGTGGCGGTGTAGATGGCAAGTAACTCACGACCAAACGCACTGTATTTGGATTCTGCGGAAGACAGGCGGCGTGAGTGAAAAGCCAGAGGCTCCCAGGCGCCGTCCACGGCCTGCTGGAGAACGCAGCCAAGTGCGACATCGGAAGCATCAACAGCGATACTGACGCCAGCATGGGGATCTGGATGATGGAGAAGAACCGCAGACGACAAGGCCTGTTTGAGCTGAGAAAAGGCCTCCTGGGCTTGATCGGTCCAGATGAGGGTTCGTTGTTTGCCCCGCAAAAGATCAGTGAGCGGTTGCATCAGGGTGGCGCAGTGTGGAATGAACCGGCGATAATAATTGACAAAGCCGTTAAAACGTTTGAGCTGTTTGAAGGACTGTGGAAGTGGAAATTCAGCAATTTCACTGACCTTGGTTTCAGCCGGACGAATGCCGTTGGCGTCGATGATGTGACCGAGGAAGAGCAAAGACGGCTTCCCTAATTCAGTCTTGGCGGCATTGATGGTAACACCGTGCTCTGTTAACCGCTGGAAGAGCTGTCGAAGATGAGGCTGATGTTCGTCAACGCTGGGGCTAGCGACAAGAATATCATCGATGTAAGAGTGAACGAAGGGCAGCCCGCAGGTCACACCGTCAATAAACCGCTGGAACGTTTGGGACGCGTTGCGCAAGCCAAATGGCATACGGAGAAACTCAAATAAACCAAACGGAGTGGTAACGGCGGTTTTTGCAACGTCCTCGTCGGCGACCGGAATTTGATGATAGGCCCGGACCAGGTCGATTTTGCTGAAGATGGTGAATCCAGCCAGAGCAGACGTGATATCATGAATGTGAGGCACAGGATATCGATCTGGCGTTGTGACCTGGTTGAGGCGACGATAGTCACCACACGGGCGCCAGTCGCCCGAAGTTCTCTTCGGCACCATGTGCAATGGAGAGGCCCACGGGCTGTTCGAAGGACGGATGATGCCTAGGTCCAGAATTTTCTGGAATTCAAGACGAGCGACGGCTAGTTTGTCTGGGGCTAGGCGACGAGGACGGGCAAAAACAGGAGGTCCAGCGGTACTGATGTGCTGTACAACAGCCGAGCGCACCACGGGTAAGTGGTTTGCCGGTCCGGTTAGAGACGGAAACTCAGCTAAAATTTTGGCGAAGGTATCGTTGGCGATAGGTGCTACGGACGGTCGAACAACGTTGGCCAAGCAGACAGATCCAACAACAGCACGATGAGTCACAGGGACGGTTAACTTACGAGAAGCGGGATGTAACGAAAGGTTGAAATGATGCAGAAAATCAACTCCTAAGATGGGCTGAGAAAACGTCAGCAATGACAAAAGTCCACTGAAAAAAATGACGCAACCCCAGATCTAACTTGAGACGCCTAGTACCAAAAGTGGATATACGAGACCCATTGGCGGCCTGAAGCTCTAAAGTGTGCCGGTGCTGACGATCAGAAGGGTTAGGGGGAACGACACTGATCTGTGCGCCAGTGTCAATCAAAAACTGACGGTGGGAGATGAGGTCCTTGATAAATAGAAGACGGAAGGGTGAAGGGAGGCCAACGAGCGCTGCCGTACCCACACGTTGGCCGACGAGTTTCCCTGGTCGTCGTGGAACGTGCACGGGGGTGTGCACTTCCTGGCGCTGGCACGATACTGGTGGTGATACCAACACCATGTCCAAGTGTGTGCATCGGGAGAGACTGGCCTAGGAGGACTGCGAGCGGCAATAGGCCGACGGGTGCGAGTTGGGGAGCGGCTACGACGTGCCGAACGTGAAGACTGAATAGCGGTCACGTCCGCCCGAAGGGCACTGAGTTGTGCAGCTAAATCTGTGAGAGTCGCCCCCGTAGTAGTAGTGGACGAACGAACACACTTACTAATTTGGGCGGAGGCGGTTTCCATAAAACGGTCCGCCGCCAAAGCCAGTCTGTCTAGTGAGACTTCATCTACGAGAAGGGCCAGAATGCATTGCGCTTGTTGGGGTAGCTGCTGCATCCACAATTCTCGCAACATCATGTCACCAACTTGGATGCCCTTGGCCAGCTGTCGCATACGACGCAGAAGCTGTGAAGGCTTCTGGTCACCGAGGGAAATGCTACTAAGCAGCTGACGAAGACGGTTTGAGTCGGAGACCCCGGTGCGTTCTAAGATAGCCTGGTGAAGCATATCATAAGGCTTGTCCGTGGGTGGGTTGGAGATGATATCCTCGACAGCTTCAAGAATATTTAAAGGAAGTTCGGCAGTGAGATGCACATACTTCTGTTGCTAGGAGGGGATTCTGGAAGCAGCAAACTGTGCTTCCAGATGAGTCAGCCAAAGAGAGGGATTACCCGGAATGAAAGGTAACGCTTTCACTGGGCGCGCAATAGAGAGCATTTCAGGCACCTCAGGGTCAGACATAGTTAACTTAGCGTCATCCATATCAAATAGACAGCAAAATAAATATACGATGGCTGATCGAAATCAACACCAAAAATGGCTCAATACGTATGTGCACAACGAAAACAAAAGGGACGCTGAAGGGCACGGACGATATAATAAATAAATAAAAATTATTAATAACTTGGAACGGGTTCACCAATTTAGTCGAACGCACGACTTGTGGACTCAATTCCCGTCCAGCGAATAAAGACGCAGAACGGCAGCGATTGATGGTTTTTGTACTTGTATTGATTGCCCCGTATAAAGTGCAGGAGAAGGGAGGCTGATCGAGCTAATCACCAGAGCTGATGAGCTGGAGCGCGCCTTGCCGTTTTGACGTAGTGTGACGAAGGTTCTTCTTTTTTAAAAGTGTTCTTATTTTTTCACACCGGTGGACTTAAACAAGGCGCGCCTAAGCTCTAAGCTCGCGATTGTATTTTATTGAATTTGGTGTCTGCGAAGCCGCTACGATTCCTCGTGGTAACACTCTCAACTCGTTTCTCGATAATGATCCTTCGTATATCTGGCGTATGCATTCTCGAGTCTCCTTCTGTACGTCCTGACCCCTTTTTGGATATCCATTTCGCTCTCCCAATGGCTGCCTGTTCTCACACTGGTCAATAACACACTGAGTTCTATAGGTTGACGTAATCCATTCTGGACCACCGGATCCGTAGCAGCCAATTTTCCGCATTTAATAATCCACACTGTGCATTATTCTTGCCTCGCCTTTCTGATCATGTTGTGAAGTCCGACTCCCGTTTCCTAACTGTTTTCTCATCCATTGCCGTTTCAGCACTCTCAATTATTGCGTTTATCTGCGTTTCACGCTTTCCTAGCCATCCATAACGTCCTCTTCTCGATGTCGAAACTGATTTGTGAATGCCACTTTGACCAACTCCATTTAATTCATCTGTACTCTACCCAGCCGTATTTTACTACTGCAAGTAGTGGATCTTCAATTACAGAGTCGCAAATGATTCACTCTCCCACGTATTACTGCAGTCTATGATCAAGCTTTGGGCGTGCTTCCTGACTATGGTCAAGAAATATACCACTAATAAGATTAATTTCATCAAAACCAAACTTACTTTTGCCCGTTGACTGCTGGAGTCTCCCCCTCGACATTGAAGAGGAGACCTCACAGGGCCACGAAGACTAGGATAAACTCTAGTCTTCTGCTGTCGTACTCGTCCAGTCTGAAACGGCTTACCCAAGGAGTAAAGTTTTGTAGTAAAAAAGCCTCTCACTATGATAAGAGCCGTGCAGCATATGGCCCGGCAGATTACCTGGGGGAAGGTCACGAAGGAGCTGCTGATACAACGACTGTTGACCAAAACTCGTGCCGCTCAAGGTTTCCGGCCCTGCTCACCTCACAAGCAAAAAACCAGGGGATAATGTCATGGAACGATGCCACTCAAAATTCTATGCCGTTACCAACTTCAGTAAATCCTGTCTACATTTCTGGCCGCAGGAATACTTTCTGAAGGTTCTCTGGTGACCGGTTTTCAGGCAAGCCATCAGAAGCTTTACCGCTTTCGGTCATTCCCACCATAGAAACCACAAACCACTTCAAAACAACCTTGAATAACGTGGAAGTCTCATACGCCCTTCAAATGATAGCAAGTTTGGTTCATGTCGATCTGGGAACTGTTGATATAACCGAGGGTTTTTGATGTGGACCTATTGTAGCGAACCCGGTTGCGCGGCCCCAGGTGTCAATGAGGAACTTCGATCTGCCGGCATATTTGACGACCAACGCAGACCACCTCATTGGCGGTAGTTGCCTGTTCCGTGTCCGAAGTTTAGCTCCCAAAACCATATTAACCAACCCCGGTGCAGCAGTTGTATTTCCAAAATAGATAAGTAATGGAATTATCTTTTCAGCCCAACAGTTACATTCCATCTATTGCACTCTAGTTGCTACCTACGGAGGCAAGTCCTTAGCCGCCAAAGGTGCCTACTTCGTACCTTTCTTTGGGTTAGAATAGTAGCAGATGCCTCCCAACTAATTACAGGTTCTGATTTCCTCGAACATTTCCACCTGTTGGTCAAAGCACCGTGCTGGAAAGGTGTCCACCGCCAGGATTTTCTTTCACCGGCAGGTTTGCTTCCCTCTTCCAACCACATTATGCCCCTGTAAACCGAACAGCAGGTCCAACTCAGGAAGTCCTCCAGCTTACATGGCTATGCTGAGGCAGTCCAGCCCCTTCCTCGCGCTGAACACCAGATTCACCCGTTTTTTCGCCACTGAAGGATCATCAGAACCTAGCAGGCACCTTCTCTTGACTCCAGATAACCTCTGCGTTCGACGGGCTGATTTGGAACACAGACGGCAGTCCATAGGTCCCGCCTCTTTGAAAAGTTCTTTACCATGATAAATGGTGGTGACTGCAGGGCTCTGAGTCCAGCAACCATCTCGGAGAACTACTCTATTCCAGACTTCCAAAATGCGACTTCCCCTCATTCGTGTTGGAATGTTAACAGGATGGATGGCGGGATAACCCTCATCCTTCACTGGGTTCACCATCTTACTAGTCTCACTCGTCTGAGTGAACCCAGGATAACTGTTTCGACCGGAGTTACCGATTTCGAGCTGGTCCGATCAAGTGCTCTGTCCGTTGTCCTTGCGACCCCAAAGTGTTCAGGAGAGCCAAAACTTTTCGGACACAGTCAGGCACTTCGCTAGCTGCATGCGAGATTGAGAGCAACGTGCACTTGGTGGTGAGTCTGTTCCTGTCACAATCTGAGCTGTTTTGGGGAGTCACTCTAGCTATCCGGCGAAACAGATGCTATAGTTCAAATTCCTAACGGACCGTAGACATTCCGGAAGCCTGTGCAGTCGACCACTTACTTTTGAGGCCATCCGACTCAGTCGAGTCAGTCGCTGAGCGATGGCCTTACCCTAGAGAAATAAAGTCCGAGGAGGTTTCTAGCCTCCATGTTGTTGCACTAATTGGATGTAAGGTAACAAAGGCCGAAAAGGGATTTAAACTTAGTGAAGATAATCTCATGAAACCATTCGGCTGGACACCTGGGACTAGTTACCAACTGAGTTCAACAATCGGTACCAGCGATTGCCGGGAGAAGCAGCTACGTAGAACTACCAGTTTTTCTTTAATTAGCCAAAAGACCCATATCGGGAATGTGAAGTTCACTCGAAAGGAGATCAACTGATGCTCTTGGTGGTGAGGCAAAAATTGACACCGGAACAGGTAACACCAACTTGTTCTATTCAGGCCATCCCTGTCAAAATCACCCGGTAAGAAACCGAGAAATGGCTCAAAAGTGTAATTTGTATCTCTAAAAGGGATCCTTCCCGGAAAATCGGTTGAAACGTGAATATCAGCAGGCCAAACAGGGCAGTTCGGAACTGGTCTATCGAGGGGGGTCTACGGCACCCGAGCGGAGCTGCACTGCTGGCGGGGCAGTAAATTATACCTTGCCAAGGGAGTAGTTACGGCGCTAAACTCTGTTTCCAAATTCGGCCCCAAAATGACTCTATTGGTGTTAGCTGTCCAACTAGTCATATTTGAAAAGGGGTTTTGCCACAATCGGAAGCAGCCTAAAACATTGAATGGATCCTGGAAAAGTGTCACATTTCAGGTGAAAAGAAGTGGCGAGCTTGTTCGGAACAGCAAAGTGCTTTGTCTACCTGCGACGAAAATCAGCATTGACTACGTTAATGGTTCGAGTTCAAAACTATGAAGGTAGAGTGAAATACTTTACTGACTGTCCCGCATTGAGAGAGGCAAATTTTTGTACCTTTTACTCCCTACAACTGTCCAGATTGACTTTTTATAAACAATAGAAAAAGTACTCCGAATTACAGTTTTACGTGCAACTGACACAAATGTGAAAAAGAGACACTAGTCAGAACTTCATTCGGACGGCTCACGCGATGCTTAGTAGCTGAGATCGCATTGTGAAAGTACTCAGATCTTTGGGAAAAACCATCTTTTCACAGCGTGTACTATTTTACCACACGCTTTGTACCCGGAATACTTCTTAACAGCCTGTTCTGCGTCAACGTTCTATCTTTTTCTCTGTTGATTTCCGTCCTAACAGTCCCTCACTTACACAAATTTTCGAGGCTGATTTATAATCAGAAACTGGTTTCCACTTTCCCTTAAAAATTTGGTGAGGTATTTCGTATGATTTCAGTCTTATTAAATCTTTCGTTTTTGAGTGATTTTCATCGGCACTCAAAAGTTGCATTAGGTCCAGTTACTCCGCCCAATTTCGTAAGCCAAGTTGCCTCAACCCGTTGGGCTGCGAACCACAAGCTCGTGCGGCAAAAAGTTTTGTCCTTGATAGTCTACCTTCTGATTGTGCTTCCAAGCGTGTGCATCGATATTCTGGTGGATATGCCAACCTGAAAGTTTGCCGGGAAACTTGTACTTGATTACAACAAATTATGATCATCTTGGCCTCGCTAACCAGATTATAGATAGCTAACGCGGAATCTTAGTACCAGCAGAAACTGACGGCAGGTTATACGTAGGTGAGATGAGATTCGTGAGCCCGTCCTAAGCAAGTGGCCGTGCTCTTGCTGGTGAATTTTGGCCGGAGAAGTGGAGGTTATAGATTGAAAATCCCTCCATGCTTATGACGTGCTTCGTGAGTATGACTATGATGAACAATACATGCCCAAGCACTTCTATGCAAAACAGTTTTACACGTTTGCTTGTTCATGATACTTTTGAACTCGGACTCAAACCGTCTGTGACTGACATTCTTAGACCAAGGGGGCTTTGATCCTCTGGGTTTTACTGGCAGGTCCATTCGGGCGCGTAATTGGTCAGTGTATATAAGTACACTTTTTGTTATTTTCAAGGTAATATTGTAGAATCTGCAAACCACTGTAACTTTTCCTTTCGTGGTTCGTGTAAATTGCTACGCTTTGTTCTTATTGTTGTTCCTGTGACCCACAGGATGCTTATAGGGTGATTCCACGTCCTATTTAGGAGCCTGAGCCAGGTAGGTGTTACCTTCATTCTTAAAAATTGAGCTGTGTAGGCCCGGCACCCCCGGTCTGATCAGCTTCCAAACCATCGCATTGGGACAGGTGGGTGATCCCGAGATTGAGTAACTCCGTAGCACTTCATCGCTGATGCTCCGGCCGGTTCACACTCGTTTAGCTGAAGTTCAAGTAATGCGCGGCATGTCCTAGTGCCGCCCGTGCCGTCAGCCTTTGAGAAGCAAGACTTCGGAAACCTTACACGATTTGACCCATCCGGATATAAACTCCTCCATATAACTCATCGGCCACGATAACATTTGACACGTCACGAACAGTGACGTCACCGCATCCGCCTGCACCTGCTTCCAGTGAGAACATTCGAGGGTGGAAAGATGTCAAAAAGGCCCACGGCCTAAACTTCTGGCAGTCAACTCAAGTTTTCAGCAAGTACATATTGACTTAGAAGGGCCTTCGTCTGCGTCAAGGGGTAGCCAATACCTTCTCCTTTGCGTAGATTGTTTGAACAGGTGGCCTTTAGCCTTAGTTTTGCACAAAAGCAGCTAACAAAAGAGTCGCCCAAGCTTTCTTAGGACGATAAGTAGCAATATTCGGTCGTCAAGTCGTGGTTACCACAAACCGCTTCTCGCATTTTGAGGGGGCCTTCAGTGGTCTCCTGCTACGGCCAGGTACCCATCACATTCATACCACAGCCTACCACCCCTCAGCAAAACGGAAAAGAAGAACCCATTCGCCGGCCAATAGAGGCAGCCTAAGCGGCTCACAAAAACCCACATTCAGGGTACATGAATTACCGGAGAGACCTACCACGACACCTCTTTATCAAGCTGAGCCTGCACTGAGTCACCCACTGATATGTGCGGAGGGAAAACTCTACTGACACCATCGTTGTGGGCCTCAAGATCCTACCTTCCGCGTTGAACTAACGGGATTTTTCGGGTTAGGCAGCCAGCTACGGAGGCTCCCCCCATGGTCTTGCTTCCAGCCCCGGCCGCCACACTCTAGCACATTTCACTGTGTCCTCCTTTTTGCGGTGTTTTCAGTTTTCTTCGTTAGAACACTCATGTTTCCAGTACATTTTTATCGTAAATAAGGGGGTTTTATTCAGCCATTTGTTTTCGTTCTTCATAGAAGCTCACTTTGTTCTGGAGTATCTTGCACTTTCCTACTGTTCTCGTATTTTCCGCTGGCCTGTTAACGGTTGTCATCCACAGGCAGTACCACCAGAGGTCCGAAAACTTTGAAGCCAAGCTCCGAACACACGAAGAGTTTTAAATTTCAGAGGAGCTCCAACATTTATTTTGTTCGCTAGTGCTATTGCGTGTGACTTACGTATTTTCTAGTTGGACTTCTAAATGGAAACATATTTTCGAGCGGTGTTCTAGGAAGGGGCCTCTAT
The DNA here is from genome assembly GCA_948099385.1 of Fasciola hepatica. Classification (NCBI taxonomy): domain Eukaryota; kingdom Metazoa; phylum Platyhelminthes; class Trematoda; order Plagiorchiida; family Fasciolidae; genus Fasciola; species Fasciola hepatica. Next base: position 249,901 of record CANUEZ040000108.1, read on the forward strand.
AGTGATCAGCCGAACATATCACATATTCCACTTGTTTGATCCCACGTCTCGCGTAGTTGGAAACAGCTAGCACTTCTTCTGGGACTCCCTCGGTAAAAGCCAGCTAGCAGTATCTGTACTCATGCCCCTCTGGGAATACCAGCAGTTGGTATTACATGGTCTATTCTCGTTGACTTTCTCGAAGTAAGCAGTTATAGAAGCCGAAGGAGAGTGTTGTCTTTTACGAGCCAAATGTGCGTCTGAATGAAGGCCGCTGTAGTCGGCACGAATTTCTTTACAAACTTCGCAATTTGCAGGCAATGGAATCCACTTAGAAGGCAGAGGATAGGTTATGTGTACAAAATGTTCACACTTTTGGTGAACCGCGCAACATCACAATCGATCCCAGGCCACCAGCAAGTAGGGCGAACCAAAGCCTTTATTTTTCCAACTTCCAAATTACTAGTGCACAAATCACGTAGTGTTTATCGCTGAAGTGATGAAAGGATCAAACGGAATTCTACCTGGTGTCATGTCCAACAACTCCCCTTATGATAAAAAGTCCAGAAATAAAACTTGATATTGGCATTCTGCCCACAACATTTTCGGAAAGAATTATCAAAGTTTTTCGTGTGAACCACGAATAAGTTCTAGTCGGCTTGTAGGGACTATTTGCGTAGGCAAAGAACAAGAATCAATTAGAGAATCTGAATGAGTTTCTCTGGATAGATAATCCACATGTGGAATTTTCTACCAAAAAGCCGCTGAATATCATAAGCACATGCAGAAAGTGTTGTATACCATCGCTTAACTATTGCTGCAGGCAGCTTGAAAGGGGTTAGAAAAACGGAGTGCTTCGAGACCAGAAATATTGGTGAATACGTATCCAAACAGATATTTTCGGAGCGGTTTCACAGACCAGTAGATAGCCGAAGCTTCTCATTTTGTTTTGGAACAGCATTCTTAGGCGGTGGTAGGTCGACGTGAAAACCAAGCAACAGGAAATTCATCCGGTTACAACTTAGATCCAATTGCAGTGTTGCATCAGTGCTGAGGATAGAATGTAGGATGGAAGTGAATGAACGTGTTGTGGCCTGCTTCAAGCCGAATAGATGAGCTTTTTTGGGACAATATTTGAGATATATTTACCCTACGATCTTTTCTGACGCTTGATATGGGCGTCGTCACTTTGGTGGCTCGCCTACGTTTAACTGAGGGGACATTTGCACGGATTTCGTCCATCTTGTTCTTGAACCACTTTTACTTCCAGCTCTTCACCAGCCGCGCTTGCTTGCAGTTTGCCTTCAGCTTCAACTTTGGGTTCGTTTGCTTAGTGTGTATTTCTCGTGTCGGTACTGTTTCGGTACCACTATATGCAGAATACACTTCCGCATCCGTCAATCAACTCGAATTTTCTCTACTATTGAGGTAGAGGAGAGTCCCTAGGTACTTCACTGTGAGACCGGTTAGAGGGCATCTTCATAAGCCGCACTCGAAAGCCCTCTAAATTAGTGAGCCCTGCTTTTTCTGGATAATCAGTCAGCCTGATGAGTCTGTGATTTTTGCTGTTTCGCTTCCTCGTTTTGTTGCACGATATATACTTTTACCAATAAATGATCGCAACTTAGCAATGTCTGAGGATAGGTCGCAGCCCGAAGTAGAACTAATTTTATCGGCCCTTAACTCCAAAACCCGTGAAGTTTATCCCCCAAGGCCCCGAGGCGTACAACACTCTTCATGTTTCCTCGTTTACGAACTGATTTCCACAGCCGCCATCACCTCTGTGCTTTTAAGTTTGTTTTTTTCTCTCTGTTGATCTAGCATATCCACCTGTTGTGAAGAAAATTTGTCATGATTTTCCGAAGTTAGTTAGACTCGGCCTGATATGACCCTACCTGCCTCTTCCAGTCAATACTCTTCCCGTATTTTAAAACCCGACTGATATTAGCTTCCGCTTCTCTTATACATATAAATGTGTATGTATGTGTTCGCTATACGTTCTCCAGTTCTTCGCTGGCCAGTTCCCCTGCGATCTTCTCATTACCCCCACTGATGAGCACACATTCTGCCTACATTTGTGTCTCACAACCATCGTATATGAAACCTTTTAAAAAATGTTTGCCATCTGACCCACCTCTCACTATTTGCTTTGGCTGCTCCCCTTTTTACACAGATTTTTTACCCTGCCATTGGCCATTTATTACAGTGTGACTTCGATTCTTTGCCGTCAAATCCTTTTCGGTGCAAGTCGATTTAATCTTCATCGTCTCTCGTTACCTCGGCTGTTTAGGCCGATTTTCGGTCTTCCCCTTGTGAAACTCCCAGCTTCTAGGCATCTTCTCTGGAACCAGTCAAATCTTCCATTTGACCTTGACTTTCAAATCTACCGGGCATCCGTTTGAATTCGTCCATGAGTTCATTTAAACTCCCACCTCTAGTGTTTCCTGTGCACGCACTCATCACGCATTATTCTCCACTCTATCTTTCTTAATTCTACCTATCCCAACTTCTTCATAAGCTTTTCTGCATTTTTATGAAACAACCGTCCATAATAGCTTTTCAAGACCTGATGATGTGTCTGTCACGCGTCGGGCCTATCCGAAACAAACCGTTATTATAACCATGGCATTCAGAGCAGACTGGGAGGCGACTGGATAATCGCTCCGTCCAAAAAGCAGAAACTTGAATGTGCTCAAACCAAATGGAAAGGGAATGGTAGTCAACTCACGTAAACCTCCAAGTAAAGGAACCTGCATTTAAGCCCAATTCATGTGAAGGCATGAGAAGCGATAGGAGCATTGGAGGCGAGACAGTATGTCCTCCGGCTGTACAGTACCGTGAAATCAAAGGATATACTGTCTCACGTAGTGCGTGTAGGCTGGCGAGGCCTCGCATTGAGAGGGTTTCGATAATTGCCACAAGCTTGGAGTATATGCCTCGGTTCGAGCTTTGTGTGTCCGGTTTAATGTCAACTCGCTGAACCTTGTGGACCTTAAATGCGTCACCGTTCTTCTATTCCCTTTGCACCGTATGGCTGTTCACTAGCCATCTGTTACCATGCCGCATTTCATTTTTTATGTTCGCCGAGCCACTGCAGACCAGTCTCGGTGACTAAGAAGGTACGGTAAGAGAATTACCTAGTTGTACCCACGTGAGGTGCATTACATAAGTCCTGTGATCGTCCGAACGACAACTTCAGACTGGAGTAGTTGAATCTCGGGGGTGGCATGATGTAAAATAAAAGTAGGAACGAAAGGCTCGATGCTTCCATCGTCAGCTGACCGTCACCTGAACCTCGAATGAAAGTCCGCTGGCCGTCACCTGAATAACCTCTTTGGAGCAAAAAAGGACACTCAGATGGCGGTCACGGAAGCTCATTGAGGCGGACTCTCCTGATCCCATTAAACTTCTGACACTGAGTTCAACACCATAATTATATAATGGTAACCTATGTGATAGCCGAAAATCACCGCACGCACCTAAGCACCATCGTCTTACAATAAACTAAACCATTATAACGCCTACAAAATTTAGACGAATTATCCCCCGGGGTTCAAAGAAAATACAGGTTTTACAGGGAAGAATCCGATACTGCGCGACTGGTACATCTTTGTACACTGGGCTCTTCAGCGAGCTATCGTCATCCAACCAACAGTTCTTTCTGGGTATTTTGCAGTATGTTAAACAAAGGAAATGGGATGCTTGTTGAATCGGGGAGGGAGTTCAGCTATACATGATATATTATCGCTCATCAAATAAAAACTGACCTCAACACTTTTGGTTTTTGCGGCCAAGTCCTGTAAAGATGAACTGGATCTAATAGCCCCAGTCGGTCTACACCTTTGAACCCAACGTAGGGTCCCTTCGTTTATAAAGTGTATCACAGCTCTTGGTTACGGCATGTACAGATACAGGATAGGATAACACGGAATGGAGTACTCACCAGCGGTTATTGTAAAAACTCCTGTATTGGAGAATGATTGATGCCCGTGGACACCGAGCCAGTATAGTTTGTGCAAAAGAAATCGGAGGTCAGTGTATAAAAATGTGACGTACTCCACCACCAATTGTCCCTGTTCCCGTTGCAACAAGGAAACGTAACTGCCAGTCCGAAAGTTATAAACTATATAAGCTACCATTTGCTGGTAAAACCTTCCATCTTCCAATTTTCCATTCAACCTACTGAACTCCCATGCCTTACACACGGGAATAGAGCACTGTATCGATTGCACCGATGCACCCGCACCATCTTCAAATTTGCACGGTGAAGAATTGACGTCCTTCATTGTTTTCTGCCGCTCCACAGTTCGAGTTGTAAGATCTTTGGTAGTAGCTGCAAATAATGAACTTAACATCCGGAGTTGGACATACACATCAAAGTTTCTCCATAAGTAATCTGTTCATTGCTAGCGCAAAAAAGATTAAAGGATCGTCTAAGTGTTGGCGACAGCCAACATTTCGCAGATAAAGGCGACACCACCACGCGATTGGTAGTCGAGGGTGTGAGAGAGAAACACGTAGACGTGCTATCAGCTACTACGACCAATTACGCGAGTTGCGCAATTGACACATGCGGTTGACGCACTCTACTATTACCCATAGACATAGGAACACCATGCATGTAGGTAGTGCAGTCGCGAAGGCACCGCGGTGAGTAACCGCACAGTCGGGGTAAGTGTAACTTTTCATATAATTCACAGAAAATTGGTATTGTTTTGTTCATTGATGTGGTACTATGGTAGTGTCAAAAGGAGCAGTACCAATAAGGTGTGCGCAAAACGCCTGTCATTTGGAACCATCCGTTAGTTACGACGTTAAATTACGGAAAGTTTTCACGTGAAAAACACTAAACGACAGTGCTACCAAGTGTTGAAGTAGGGCACTGGATGATATTCAGTAAACAATGACAAATATCACAGCCCATCAAAAGTCTACCGTGTTCTAAATAAGTTAACTTTTACTGTTATTGGTAATACGTATGAGTGCGATACCGTGTATGACACTTCCATCTCCTTTCATTGTTCAACAGTTGCTGGACCTTTATTCAAGTTCTCGTCCTACTGTAGTTTACTTTCCAGCTCATATGTTGCTAAAGGGGAAGGAAGCTATGTAATGAAGACTTTATAAAGGCTGAGGTCGATGTTCACGTGGAAAATCCAATTTCCTCCAACAGCGAATGAATATTTACTTTTCATGGTACTTTCGGGACGATTCCATTAGGCAAACAAATAGATGAGCTATAAAGGAGGAATAATACCGAATACTGTCCCTCTCAATAGCTGCGTATTGCACCAACAGGAAAGGGGAAAAACGTTCCATGGTGCAGATTGCATAGATATCGATATTCAGGGGCGTACTTTTGAATTCTCTACGTGTCGTGTGGTGGTAACGAAATTTTTTCATTTTGTGGTATGCTGTTGGTTGAACCATACCATGCTGTTTCCTTATTGTACACGTTTGTCAGTCCTTCCTACTTTGCGAGAACCACTCATCTGTCACTGTGAAGTTTAACATAAAGCCAACACGATTACCACAACTTCGCCTCCCACTACCTGTGAGACCGAAAACACCGTTAAAGGAGAGGAAGTGGGTATCATGTATCGCGAGAAAGTGTGTGTAGCTTACTGATGACACGGTCAAATGGTCACGACGCTTGACATCAAGTGTGCAGTGAAAACTAAAATTACAGCTGTAAAAAATGTATACAGTATCTATCCAGTTGAACGCAACGACTGGCACGTTTTCCATCATTCCTGCAGGAAGAACAGTTGCCGAATTTTGGAATAATTTTACGAATGTAACCGTGGTGACTGGCAGACATTATGATTAACTTCACAGGAAGTCTTGCAGAAAAATGAAGTAAAGTGGTTGGCTTTTCCAAATAATGACGGCCACCTCATACTGTTATCGTTTGGTGAATCATGCGATGGGTGACGTTCTCCCTTCCCCACTTTCATCTCGATTCGTTCTGCTGTTGAGGGCTGCATCGGAATAAGTCCCGGTGCACTCAGTCGCCCGTACCTGGATCGTTGTTTCTGCTTCCGTGTTCAATGTGCGAGTAGGGACAAAAAGGATTACCCACCGTTGGATATGTGACCCCGAATAATGTTGTGTCCCCTGAGTTCCCCATGACATGGGCGTTCAGTAGGCTTTGACTCGCTGAAACTGAACGTTCATAGATAATAAAAATGAGCCAAGTGTAACAAATTCCAAGAGATGCATGACAGACTGAAGAGTTACGGGATTAACGGCTTCCCACAAAGGATGAGCGAATTAGATCTGGTGGTAGTGAACACTGTTTCAAGTGTCACGATTTGTATGGAACCACAAATTCAATAATACAATGGAACTTTCCAGAAATAACGGGTAAACTAAATGTTTCTGCCGATCTATTATAGTTAGCACACTTGGAAACTTTCGAAGGCTTTGCGAGTAGAAAAAGCTGTTACTGTCATTAAACAATAATTTTAGCGAAAGGGTTGTTCTTTACTTTTGTTGGCAGTGGATCAATCGTGCTTTGACTGTTTGGGTCACTGCCCAAATAGAAAGTTGGTAAAATGATTAAAAATTGTAAGATCAAAGCAACTAGCTGTTATTAGGGAACTCATCCCGATGGAGTAATTCTTTCATTGATGAAGTCCGCAGTGTTACATTATGACAAATCGCTGACAAATTCCGCTGTAGATTTTACTTTCCCCTTCTGCCTTTGAATGAAATTTACTAGTAAATAAACAAATAAGAAAAGTTTGTATCCGAAAAAATGCACCGTTCATGTGCTTATCGTTTTCAGCTGCCACGATCTGCATGAACACACTCTTGAGAGTACTATCATCGTGGTTTCCGATATGACCCTTGCCTGTTCGCGCCTTTATAGATCATCATATGCCCTTTGCCAAGCACTGGCGTTCCAGGCCCAAAGAAAGAATACCAGTGCCATTTATGTTGTTGTGAGGAAAAGAACAAAGTGATTAAGTAAACACATAAATCGGCCACCCACTCAATGATTATTCAATACTCTCAAGTCCATCTAGGCACAGTGACACCTAACAAGTGTGGTATTTATACATAAATGATTCATTATTGACATAAACCCTTTATTTATTTCGTATGCGTGGGTGGATGACCATCACTGTCCGGTAATAAAGTGTTAGCTAATGATCTACATCTGGGTACACTTCCATTATTCCAGATGGAGTTTCAGAACAGCGAAACTCGACGTGCCACACATTTTACCTTTGTCACTGCTCAGTTCTTCTAAAGGTGGAAAATGTGAAAATTTATTTTAAACATGAGCATGCTGCACCAAAGGTCTCCCGGTGTGTTTAATGGAGGTTGATGTAACCAGTATGATGTAATGTGTTTTGACTTAAAATCTGAACACGTTTTCAAGATAGATAAATACGTATATGGCGATTACTGGATGCCAAAGGCAGCTGAAATCAGCTGTTGCTTCTAGTTGACTTCTTTTTGGAGGAGTAGCGGCAGACATGTACTCCAGAACTGGCGGTGGCGATAGATCAAAGTCAGCTGGCGGTGCTTTCTGTAGGTTGACTTCCTCATTGGAACTCGGTTCCTGAAAAAGCTATGTTGTCGACATCGGTTCGGACACCTTTTTCTTTTGGCAAAGCAGTCCATCTTCGCTTTCCACGGATTCATTATCACTGGCCAATATATCCCCGGCGATTTGATAGGCCACAAATATCTTTTATAGTGATCATTCGAAGAATGTTTCTTGCCAGAACTGTGCCTCTGAATAGTTGCAACATGTTCTCTCTAAAACAGTGTACATGAGCAGGAGAGATACGTTCAAGACCGGTCCCCAAAAAAGGAGATTTGCACAATTGCAATGGAAATTGTCCAATAGAGCTACGTCAGAAATTTCGGGATTGTGTCAGAGAATTATCAACGGCCAAAATTAGTCCATCAAGGAACGGTTAATTTCAAGTTGCCTCAGGGCAGAGCACCGAAAGTGTCTCTTTATTGTCGATACTGGCCCATCTACTTATTTCGGATGTAATTCCTTGTTTTTTGTCTCATTGACTTTTGCCATCCCATTCATTTTTCGCACTCGAATTCTCTCACGATTCGTCCTTTTCAAACATAATTATCCTTATCAGCTGAAAATGTCCATCCATCAGATTATCCTAACAACTATGTTAATCATTCTTCTCTAAAGCATTTTCAAGATTCTTCCGCGACCCTCTCCAGTCTTCTATCCTATCCCATCTATATACCTCAGAGTCTTAGTGAAACACGACATTGCCTTTTCGTAAAATGTTCAAAAACAGAATATCTACTGATCCCCACTTTTTTCCGGTTGATTCAATCGTTTTCTTGTGCAATTCACTTATTATCCCATCTTTCTGTTCATCTACGCTCAGCTCTGGCAGATTTGATCCCCTGACCCTGGAGCTCATATGTGGCGGGTGACGGTGCTGCTACAATCACTTTGTAAGCTGAAAAGTTTGCCTATATCTCTGGGTGGGGATGCACTTTTCCAATCTGTCTTTATCGAGCTAACCTCGTCATCACTTTTGTCATATGATCAAGCATCCAAACATGATTCACTCTTCCAGAAATAAACCGTTAAATTTAACAGAACAACTAACAGCACTCCCAGGGTCACAAAAATGTTCTCAGCTAGCCATTGTGACCAAAGTCGGAGATTGCAGCATGCAAATAGCAACAACCAAATCCTTGCATCCAATGATGGATGCACCTGACAGAGAAATGGGCACGGTTGTTAGTAGCAATTTCTAAATGAAAATTTTCTCTGCTGAATTTCTTGCTGGTACGGCCTGTGGGAATTTGTATGTACGTGACGTCGTCCAAAACACACCGAACCAGCGGGAAAATTCACCAACAACTGCTAGTGCATACCGTTTGTCCAAAAATGGACCACCGTAATCTATTTGCGTACGCTGCCATACCTTTCATGAAACTTGTCACGGTAGCCGTTAGCTTGGTCTAGAATGTTACTTGTGTTCACATCTTTATTAGTCGTCGGCGGCATTCACAATATCAACACTTGACTCAGGCCACCAGTATAAAAAGTGAACCAAGGACTTTCGTTTTTCAACTTCCAAATTCCCTGGGTGTGAATCTTCGAATACGACTAAGTGAGACATCGGAGAAGAAACATTACTGTCACTTAAGCGTGGCAGCTAGTTGAGAGTGAATGAAAGTTCTTCTCGACGGGCACAGAAGTCCAAAAGTAGTCTCCCTTCATTATTACTCCGTCCACAGTGCAATATCGGGAAAATAAATGTGAGTTATCCAGGTGTGCTGTAATATTCAAGAGTGAACCCTTTCGCTCCGTGTTAGTGAACTCTAGGCGTTGTGCCAAATTTTTTACGCCAAGCGATTCGTCCGAAACGAAATAAGTGACTTTCCGTTGAGTTGTCGCGCCTAATTCTTCGCCTACTAAGTCCGTTCGATATTGCACTTGGCGTTGATAAGGAGGAATCAGCTACGGTTCTTTCCAAAAAGGACCCCGTTGGCTTTAGTTTTACATCGAAGCAGGTTAAAAACTACGTGGAACCGACCTAAACTTGCTATATGAAAATAAATTATCTGGATGATGCGGAGAGAGCAGCATTCTTTCATTTCTTTAACTTTCGTCCACGGTATACTATATGACCCATTTTATACAATATATTAGTTCTTCGGTCAGCTGTTGTTTGGGATATCAGACAAAAGTCCTATTGAACAGTAGGGAGTAAGTAGTACTTCACTACTGCCAACCGGAATACGACATTTAAGCACTCCATTTTCCAAGTGGGAAATGTTCAATACAAAGGGTTCTGCTACTTTCAGCTGAATTTTCATAGTCAACGGAAAGGGAGGAAAACAAGGTTATCGATTCCAACAGTAGATCACCAAATTAAGTCAGCTGTGCTATGGACCAATGAATAAGAGAGGCAATAATCCATTATGATACCAACACAAAGCGAGTTACTGGGCTTTAATATACTTCAAGTTATATGCTCACACATTCCCCCGGTCGTTGCTATCTTATATGCACTTTGAGAAATTCCAGTGAGTCGTCAAATTCATTCCACTACAATGCACTTGAAATCTTGCGTTCGTTTGCATCGGCTTCTGGGAAACCTGTAGGTCTCTTTAATACCTTGGCACCATAATGTTTCCCCAAGCTCCAGAAGCGACCTATATAATGGATGAACCTTGAAACAAATTCAGTCCATTTTATTCACTTGGAAAACAAAAGGGGTGTAGGATTTTGGGGTTTTCCTGCGACGCAAAGCCGGCCACCATCGGTTCAACTTCTTCATGCATTTCGTAGAAAGCCTTCTGGCGATAAAACTCTCGGTCTAGACAGTGAACCTGCCTGTGGATACTTCCCAGTTGTTTGGTGTAGCCTCATTGACCACCTTCTTTGGGACGGTCAGTTGATGACTTTCATCTTCCAATTTCAGGGACTGTCCCGCAGATGATGACGTAATATAGCCCTCCTATGACGGTAGGGTTTTTGTTTATACGGCATATAACGAAATGAGTTCCCTCGCGAGAGAGATTTAGAAAGGATAATCCACGTTTTGTACGAGACTTCACAACCTCGAAAAGAGATAATGCCAGAATCAATGTTTACCTATTTTGTCACTACCTACGAAGCTACTTATGGAAGCTCCAAAAATAACCCATAAAGACGCTGAGTTTCGGGTGCAAATCAGGCAGACTTTATCACCAGACACAGAAAATCCAGGACCACCGGAACTCAACCTGCAATAAACTCATGCTCAATAGCTCGTGATGACATTCATAGTGCAGCCGCAATGAAGATTAGTGAAGTCCAACAAAAGTGACCAACGTACATTACCAGGTCAAGTCAAGTGATGATGCTCTACTACAAATATCCTTGAGGTCTAGCTTCGTGGAACCCCTCATCTAGTTACTCGCCAAAGCCTGGTCCTAGCTGGCCTCTTCTGAAGCTCGATTGTGATGGAAATTCAGAAGCTTATAGCCAACGCTAAAATTCCAGTTGTTTTTCAACATTTCTGACCGACTGCCTTCGCCTTCAACCAAACTCGTCGTACTAAATTTTTCGGCACGGGGCACGTTACAGGAGCCACTATATTCGGCTACGCAAAATGTCACAGGACAATATTCCTTTGCACTTTAAATTCTCCGGCGGAATGATAGCCATGGATTTCAGCTCGTAATGCCTGTGTATTTGCAAGCTCTCCCGTTATCCGAAATTCTGATAAGGATGTGTTGCCAATGCTGGCCGACTCAAAGGTAATCTATTTGCTTGGGTGCAAATGTAGTGTGACCTACATTGGCCGAACGGCAAGGCAACTATCCCAAAGAATTAAGGAACACTGTCCACGATAGCTACAACATGGAGGAACAGGAACCATAGGGAGTGCCATTCTCGGACATCTGGTAGACTCAGGTCACCAAATAAGCACAGATTTAGCATTTAAAGTCGTCTATCGATTCCCCCCCCCAATCCCCACAAACATATCCGCTTACACACACTGGCCACCGCAGAGGAGATTGGCATCCGTCTTTTGGCACCCGCTCTGTGTACACAGAAGAAGTTCGTCCAAGCCCTCCAATTACCCTGGCCGCAAGTGGACCACCCCCACCTCAGTCACTCAGCTCCGAACTATGCGAACGTCACGACCTAGTCGTGTAGATCGACACGTCGATCTAACCCCAACCAGTCTCCCCCACAAACTACGACCAATGCGAGTGACCCCTGACCATTTCAGCAGAACCATCTCCTATATGATTTGTAGACTTGAGAATGAATCATTGAAAACAATTGTCTGTCTCTGAAAATGTGCTCTGATGTCACAGTGTACATATTCCGGAATCTAATTCACGAGTAGTCAGAAAACCATTACCATTGCCACTTCGTTGAAAGCTAATAGAATATTAGCGGAATAATCGCCCTTACAAAGAGAGGTGAGCCAATGGTAAAAAATACCTCAACTTTTCCAGTGCCTCTTGTGCAAGAAAACCGGTCGCCTCACCGCCTCACGGTATGCTGAGCGAACCCCCAAAACAGAAGCTTTCAAATTCCTTCCCTATGCCAGCTGACCTCGACCTGACCAGCTCCTCCTCCGCAGCTGATCTTCCCAGTAAAAGACTCTGTCTTCCCCTGTCAACCTCCGCCTCTGCTAATGAAATGAAGTCCATGCACAGTCCACTGTCAGCCCGGGCCACTGTGGTCTTCCGCTTTCAGGACTGTGGTGACCTTGATCGTGCTGAGAAAATGACCGTTTCGTGGGTACCATTTTGACCTAACGATCTTTAAGTTTTTTCTGACCCTTAGTTTCGACCTTATTGTTTTGTTCCGTTGCCTACTTGTTACTGAATTACCCGTTCCGAGGTTGCCATCGACCTCGTATTCAGATGGCTTTCACTTTCGCTTTCTCGTCGACTGTGCACGCACTCGGTCTGCCTTCTGCTTCTCCGTAGCTTTTTTATATACCCCCGGTTTTTTTGGGTTTCTTTATTGTTTCGGTACCACGATGTATAGAATACGTTTCTGCATCTGTCCACGGACTCGTCTTCTCCGTTTTTTCGATGGAGTGGACTTCTATAGTAGTTTGCCGTGAGATGGGATAGAAGATGTGTTTATAAACCACACTCGAACTCCCCCAGGCCCGGGAATCTTTATGTCAGCCCAGTGTCCACCGCCTCCACGCCAACAAAGTCTGCCACTAGCACCCCGCAGCATCCAACTTCCTCTGCTACCTCCTCACGGACAGGAATAGCCGAAAACATCCCAATCTACAGTATGGCCAAGCAGCTCATCATCCGACAGAACTCTCTGTTCCCTCAACCTTTCAAACAACTCCAGCAACTCCCCTAATCCCCCCACGTTTTTCTTGGAACCTCATATAGAAACTAGGCCAGGCACTGGAAGTACATCTTGAAGTAACTATGCACTTCAGTGATCAGGACAATCCTGTACTATATCAAAGCAGCCAACTCCGCCTCATTGTATTAACCTGGCACCCTGACAAGACGACGGGGCCTTAACAACTCCACTTGGCAGTAATAGCTGCAAGAACCACTAAGTAAATTACTACCAGGTAGCTGAACCAGGTGGGCCACGTCCTTCAGGTATACCAAAACAGTTATCCTATCATCCAGTTCAGCACCAGTTCCCCCTACCAAACGTCTGTCCCCGATTTTCCCACCCCGAACAAAATATCAGATGACCCCCATTTGAGTGATAATCAACGGCCTCGATTATTGAGCTTTAGTGTAGGGCACTGGGTCCAACATGAACCGACGCCAAACGCAGGAAAAATCAATATTGATCCGGTTTTAAACACTGGCCTATCTGACGTTGCATTTACTGCCCTTCGCCTCTTCCCTGACAAAGACCACAGAATGGTACCCTACAGATCCACAGACTGGTCCGCAGATTCCAAGTTTAGCTCCCTCCAGCTGCCCTATCCACTACTATCTGGACTGACCTCGAACCCACGCTTCAATCCCTCGACTGAGCCGAATTCTTCAAGCGGATCGACCTCCAGCTTACTACCGAAGTACTCTATGCTCAGCCGCCTAGAACGCCGTCATCAATCACTAATATCAGAGCCGACCATTCTCAAGCGAGTAGCTCTTAACTCAAAAGGCTATGAAGTAAAAATACGAAAAGGGAGATTTATGACAATACCAGGGAATTTCTATTACTGTTGCTACTCCATGGCCTCTATATAGCTTCCAGTCTTCGGGCCAAAGAACTGCTGATTACAAGTGATACCGGCTTCTATATGCCACGATAAATTTCATCTATTTCCCGGATTGCCAAAGAGCACGAATCCTCACAAGTCTTCTGGAATACCCTACTTACTTTGCAAAGCAATATGGAAACTAATTCTTCAGCTGCAATCAATGAATCACTCTGCACCTACTTCTCAGAATTTATGACAGACCGTGCCAATAAAAATTCACCCGATACCATTCCTCGGCCATCACGTTTTCTCTGCTTCTGAATTCGGCTTGAACGATGTGGTCCGTCTACTAGTACGAGTTGGACTTCCCTCTCACTCCAGCTATGGCGGACTTCGTCCGTCACATTTTCATCTTGGTGGGACGCAAGTTGCTCCTTTTCTTCGTGAATCTCTTCAGCTTATCCCTCGAACATGGTCTTTTACCATCCTAATGCAAAACCTCAACCATTATCCAAATCAGAACGCGAGTTGTAGGCGAACATATGTTTTCGGTGATTTCATTCTCAAGCCATTACAATCACATTTATATGAAAACGAATTATTAAGAAGAGTTGGAAAAAGTCTCACTAAGTTAGTGCGTATAATTAAGGTTGAGGAGGGATGGAAACCCGTGTGAGTGACCAGGTTATGTAACCGATGCTAATTGGCTTACGTCACCGCTGCGCCCGGCTGTGTAACACAGTTGAGTGTTGGTCATGGGAGTTGTAGTGCTTGGACTAATTTTCGATAAGATAAGCTGCCCTTGTTGACCTCATCCACGATCATCTATCAATTCAGGTGCACCTGTGGTGCTACTTACATAGGTCGAACCACAAGACAGCTATAAAAACGCATCAACGAGCATCACCCACGATGGCTTAGACACGGAGGCAGTGGAGTAGTATCAAGTTCAATCGTCTCGCACTTGTTAGAAACTGGGCAGTCAGTAGACCTCCAGTCCGCCTTCAAAGTCGTCTACCGGATCCCACAAAACGTGTCAAGAGCAACTAGGCTCCAGATACTAGCAACTGCCGAGGCGATTATCATCCTCCTCTTGCAGCCTGAGCTTTGCGCGCAGCGAAAATTAGTCCAAGCACTACAACTCCCATGACCAACACTCAACTGTGTTACACAGCCGGGCGCAGCGGTGACGTAAGCCAATTAGCACCGGTTACATAACCTGGTCACTCACACGGGTTTCCATCCCTCCTCACCCTTAATTATACGCACTAACTTAGTGAGACTTTTTCCAACTCTTCTTAATAATTCGTTTTCATATAAATGTGATTGTAATGGCTTGAGAATGAAATCACCGAAAACATATGTTCGCCTACAAATCGTGTTCTGAGTACTATGATGAGCTTATTCCGCAGTCTAAAATTATCCAAATTTACAAAATGTGTCCAGTGCATAATTTTCCAATTAACCGTCTAATTAACCACAATGTTCGAGCTACCGGAATTATGCAGGCTCTGAATAAAGAGTGTATGTCTGATTTTACTTTCTCCTTCAACCCCACTCACAGAGCTCAACATAACTTCTCAAGCTACCGATCTTTCATCACAAGCGGATTCGAGTTCCCCACTCCCCAGACACAGCTGCTGGCAATGGCAAATCTGAGTATCATCTACCTAGTCATGACCAAGTCCTTCTGTCGAGTTTCTCACTCTCGCCCGCCAACTAAACTTCGAACCCTTGGTATCCAGTGTTTGCTTTAATTGTGGATAATTTCTAAGCTGTCGGATCGGACTCAGGTAGTGCTGACGGCCACCTACAGCGACCAGCGCCAGTCACTGGTGGAGTTATAAAAGGAAGTTTACTTGGTCCTCTACATTTTCTACTCTATAATGGCAATATTCTTCCGGTGGTGCAGAGCTGCACTATCTCCCTCTTTACTGATGAGATTAAAGTTGCTCATGAGTTCTACAGTAATGATTTGAGTGAAGCTTTGTCCAACAAATAATGATCTGAAGCAATCCGATCAATGGTGTAACCTCCTCTACCGACTTCACTACTCAAGTGACGTGTGTCGTTAAGATGCACGAATTTCAGTCATTTGTGGGCTATTATACCTCTTGGTGGATTATCACAACGTGATGAGTGAAACTGATCCTGTTAAGGTTTGTGATCGTTTATTCTGTAAGGAAACTGTGCGAACTAAGGCGAAAGCCCAGCTTTATGCCGGATGTAATGGATGGATCCACTTTCATTGCACTCAAATTCCATAAGACACATATGCGTGGCTGTAACCATATGAGAGTACGATTACCGAAAAGCCTGTTCTAACTGTACGATGACGAAGCTTCAGCCTCCTTTGGACCCACAGACAACCCAACTGCTCCCCAGCAGGTCACCGGGGGAGATGCGCACCAAGCGCAAACCATTCGCTGTCCTTTGCCTAGGCCACAGCCACAACCTCTGTGGCTCCCCCCGAAAAGAACAAAACGAGGAGGAGCACGAAGGATGGTCTGCTGTCTGTGATTGCACAGCATGTTTTGTGTCATCCATTGACTGCCGAACTACCAACGCAGGCAAACCGTCTTGACGACACAGGCAAGTGGAAGGAGAATAAATTGGCCCAAAAATGTTCCACCACCCCGCGAATACGGCTCCTGGGCACTTAAAGTCTTGGAGACTACCGCGACATCACCCCAAGGCAAAATAGTTCACCATCTGATGTAACTCGGTCTGATCAAAATTAACTGTTTACGGAAGACGCGGCAGGTGTGGGAGCAACAGTCCGAATAAGAGAGCATTCAGACTCAAGAATTTTCAAGAGTGTGGGAGACAGCAGAATCTGAAACTTGATTTTAGCTCTCAAGAGAAAGTTATGGAGGTTCTGAGACGGTCTGACCATCCTAAAGGAGAGGCCGTTTGCCTCCCTCAAGAAAGTTGGCTTATAGGACAAAAAAGATGAGTCAGTCCTGTGCAGCGATAAGTAGACTTTTGTATCCGGGATTTTCTCATGTTTGGAGGGGATTCGGGATATTCTGGTCTCCGCTACTATCCACGAGCTCTCTCAGTGCGCAGCTGTAGATGATTTTCGGGTGAGGAACGACCGAGGTGCATCGGCAAAGCTGCTGCTGACATATATACGCGGATTATCAAATAAACAGAAAGCATTGGAGGCTCTTGCTCTGGCTAGAACCACATCTACCATGGAACTTACCCAGATATGGCTAACAGATGATACCTGGGACTCCGAGGTCTCACTGCACAGGTAAGGGCCGTTTCGTGTAGATCAAACTCGTTTCAGAGGTGGAGGTGTTGCAATTTACGTGAAAAGTGGGGTACCAATACATCTACCTGAAACGTGCGTGGACAAATGCTAGCACGGCGAGGCGTTGTTGTGCTGTACTCTGGCTGCCGGATTGTAGGGCTCTCTAGATTCTTTGCGTAGATGGACGACAGACTGCCATTACCTGACTCTTGGAGACCCCAACCCCCCTCATACCAGCTGGGTATGGAGCTGCTGCGAAATATCAGCGGACAGATTTTCTCGTTGTATACATGAAACAGCATGTGACCTTGCTTCACAAAGGTGAGTGCAAAAATCGACCAAGAATCAGGCGGATCAGGTATCCATCCTAGACCTGTTGTTCTCCCCGAAAAAGTCTGACAGAAATGGAGTCGATATTCTACCGCCGTTGGGCCCCTGTGACCGCGCAATGCTAGCCATCCATTGGAGATGCGGAGCTTTCGTTCGTCAGAAACCGCAGTGCCGACTGAAAGTGGGAAGCAAGCCCTTGGAACAATGAAAGAAGCCGCTACTACCCTCCCACGGGAGTTTAGCGTTGGTAACAAAGTGGACGAAGCCTGCCTTTCATTTACATTGGAAATACTTGCATCAGTGAGCTTGCTTGCACCCCCATACAGACAAGGAAGCCAAGCTGAAGGACTGCTGTGGTTCAACGAGGAATTACCTGGTCAGCTGCCTTAAAAAAGCTGAGCTTGGCAAAATTTTCTATTCTCTGGTACGGGAAACAAAAGTAACAGACATATCAGAAGTTGGTGTTCGAAGCTGAAGACTACAAACGGATGCGAATACGAAGAACGACTTGCCATCGATTCCGTCTGAGCACCAGAAAGGTCGTTTGCATACCTGAGAACGATGACCAAGACTCCTCCAAGCATCCTAACAGTGTTACGTGATGGAGATATAGCGGGCTGTTGCTGCAATAAATCAGCGTCATTGGCATGACGTTATGCTGATGTTTATCTTACGGAGAGGTCACCTCCACTTCAACCCATTAGAGTGCAACAACCGTGGTATAGCGATAGTTCGTCATGGAAGAGGTTGTTGATGCTCTTCGAGGGCTCCGTCAGCATAAATCGTCTCGTCCAGATTGGGTCCATTCATTACTGCCTCGGGAACCAGCTGAACATATCACGCCTCCACTTACGAGGCCGTATAACCGTTCGACGGAAAGCGGCAGTCTACCATTTCAGTGAAAAAATAATGTTGTCGTCCCGATGTTCAAGGGTGGTAAAGGGGTTGGGGCTGCGAAGGCACCACATGGTCGGCCTTAAGTTAGAGTTCCGAAAGACCGCAGAGTGCCTAGTTTTGTATAAATGGGCAAACCTCTAGATGGTCATTAACTTCTCAGCAGCCAGCGGCATGGTTTCCGAAAGGGCCGATCTTTTCTGTCCCACCTTCTGCCAGCGAGCAAACGTTGGGCACTGGCTAGAGTGGAGGGCTACTCGACGGAAGTTATCTGCGGTAACTTCAGCAAAATTATCTACAAGGTGAAGAACAACCGTTTGCTTACTAACATGGAATCGTTGGGAGTGCTGGACAGTTACTCAAATGAATCGTAGACCTCCTGAATTTGAGGTCCCTCTTTGTGAAGGTGGCCTGAGTGGCCTGAGTCTTCCAGCCAAGTACCACAAGACTCGGTCTTAGGCCTATTGCTACTCCCGGAGTTCATCAGCGACTTGCCGCGAGAACCGGCGTCCCTTGTCTGGTTTATGCTGGCGATCGTAAAATCTGGCTCGTGATCAAAACCACATCGGATGACTGGGAACTAAAAGCGGATTTCGATACTCTGACGCAGTGGTCCAAGGTGTGTGCTATCCCAGTCATTGTCTATAAGTGTTCGCAGCTACAGCTAGGGAGACAGAGGCCTGAGAACACCTACTCTTTCCAAGGAGCCATTCTTCGTGTCCATTGCTGAGAGACCTGAGACTAATAGTGTCGTCTACACTCAAAACCCGCAATCATTTTGAAAAGATATGTGCCTGTAAGTGAAGCATGTGAGTAACCATCCGCCGGACTTCTGTAAAGCCCCCTCATTGTGCTTTTAAACCGCTGTGTACTTTACACGTCCATTTTTTACTGGGGCATGGTGGAGTCACCATATTTCCCTACACGGAAGTTGAATTTGCCAAGCTAGAAAGGGTGCAGTGAGGTGCCACTCGTCTCGTCGTTGGACTATGGAAGATCGGTAACGAGAGGCGGCCGGAGTTAATAGGCCTGTTTTTGGAGGCGTATTAAGGAGTAGAGGGAGGGGGATGACCTGATATGCGTCTGACGGATAATCTAGGCCAAATTGGGCGCCCGTTTGCAGGCAGAGTTCGCCCTTCGGGGCCACTCGCGCGCAAGAAGCACTCAGTGAAGCTCATGAAGCTGCGGTCTACTGGTCTGCCGTTGGTCTACCTTCTTTCCCGGAGGGCAACCGAAATGTGGAACTCACGGCCTGCGGGGGTGGTGGAGGAGTTCTACAGACTGGTCAACGGGAGACCTGACGCTCACCTGGCACGGCGTTGGTGTGAATCTCTATCGCCAGGCCGTAGCCAAGGGTGGACTGTGATTAGGCTCATGTGGGCGATCCTCAGCTGCATCTAGTTCCAAAAACCGGAAACGACACATGTGCTTATCGACTTCTAAGAGCCTTCTACTCTACCTATCAACGTCAAATCCCTTCAGGAATCCCTTCAATAAATCAAGTGCCCATGGCCCTCGAACTGCCTGTTGTGGGATCTTGGGCTTGCATGCACCAATAACCTGCGGTTTTCGAAACAAGTGCCATTCCAGGTAGCCAGGCCTAGGTGGATAACAGACCTTGTATTCAAATAATTGAAAGTGAAACATAGTAGTATCTTCACTTACCAATCCCAAGCAGGGTCCTGTCGCAAAAACTTCCTCATTATTTTCCACGAAGTGTCTAAATCAGATAGAATGCACCTTCAGAAAGTACTGCTTTCATTTACCAAATAGTTAATAGAATGTTTTTCTTCATTGGGCCGTAAAGGGCGTGGACCATTTGTGGCTTAGACACGCTAGACCTAACGTATGCTTTCTGTATGGACTTATTCATCGCTCTGCATTCTCCGCCACTAAATCTATGCAGTTTTTCCTACCTTCATCCTATTCTATATGCCCTAGGACCCTTAGACTAGCTGTCCCACTGTCGATGCTTGCAACGAGATCCGAATTGTTCCCTATGAAACAATCAAAAGTTTGGAATAAGGTTCGCCTGGATATTCGTGATTACCCGTCAATAGCAGAGTTTGGCCATGCCCTAAAATCACAATTTACCCTCAGTCATCATCATCGTCATCGTACAGAGTTAAACAGCAGGGTTAGCCCCAACTGAACAGCGCCTTTCTTACCTTTTTGGATGTGGAAATTGAAGGAATGAATACACAGGATGGACGGGGAATGTACCTGAACGGGTAGGTAAAGGAAGGAACGCCCAAGTAACCAACACACGGATTACACAGTCTAACTGTACAAAGACATATTGGTCAATCATTCTGATTCAACAGAAGTTGACAACACGATCGCCACTGCTCATGGTTCGCGACCTCGTCCCTCAATGTTTCCAGCCATTGGTCGGGGAAACTTCTAGACCTCAATCACGAAGAAGTGAGGCAACTACTTTTCCCAGGTCCGCTGTGCGATTCTCATTCCCCGTTGCTATGTTATCTGTTGACTTTCACATGGTCTTCTCACACTTATGAATGAAACCGACCACATCAAAATCACCTGACCAATCTCGAAATTTGAGGAATGGGTTAAAATGAATTCTGATTCACACAAAAACCGGTTGGGTTGCTCAAACGTGATCATTTCTGGTTGCGCCTATCGCAAAGGTAAAACTAAAGTTTCCAGCTTGTCACACTATGAACTGATAGAAGCAGCAAACATAGAGTAATTTTATCAATAAGCCAAGTACATCTTTTACAATGAATTTAAGGATAAGCTGTTCTTCCTCCTTGTCACTCAAAAGACTTATGGTCATACGCCAAAATTCCTAGTGTTCCACATAGTCCTTGACCTGTTTGAACGTAGAGTTAACGCCAGCGGATTCCATTTCCGAGGCAATCATGACTTTAATCCTTTTCATGATGCCAAAAGCAACAGAGTTTGGATTGAATAAGCTGAACCCCGATCAGAACTAATTAGAATTAGGAACTTCACAACCGTATAGAATGTAGCATATTATTTCGCAAAGGCCGAATCGCCTGGTTCATAAACAAGTAGTATAACCCAGGGAATACGATAGTGCACAGTCGAATGAGTCATTCTCGAATGCCAAAGTACGTCACAGCAACCATTTCTCAGCTACTGGGTTTTAACTGACGTTACTCACAAACATTGCCCGGTATTCTTTTTACACCTCTAATAGTAAGAAAACTAATGAGAACCAGTTGTAGGCATAGGTATTTTGTAACAAAGTTGTCCCGTATTCCTCCAATCAGGTAAGGGTAACTTTGTACCGGATAAGACGGGCTCATTTTCAGATACATAACTTGAATGGTGCTATCCAGCTTGATCATAGGAAGTGAGAAGTAAAACTAATAGGACTGTAAGAATGCGTCCGCTTCTCAGTTTACTCACTTTGGTGTGATTACGTACGCATGTGAAGTCGATTTTCCTCACTAATTTTATCGCGAACGATTTGAAAATCGGCCCCTTGACTCCCAATTTAAATGCTGTTTCCAAACGATTCAATTTTGTGTTGAGGTGATCCAAATGTGGAAAGTCTTTGGCCTCGGCGGGATTCAATTTTGATAAAGTGCATAAGGGCGAACCTCATTAGTCCCAAAGACCATGTGGGCATCTCGACAGAGGATTTTATCTATCCAGAGGAGGTAGATAATCTTCGTGACAGGTAAAATCAACAAGCAATGCTGATTTCTATCCTTTGATTGACAGCACCAAACACGATTTCTGTCGCTAAGCCCTTGTGTCTACTTTATATTTTTGGCTACTAGTAGGAAAAATAGTAGTCTAAACTGGAATTCGACCGTATGCCAGGATTTTAACCAAAGGGAGGTTAGATGGAACAGACTGGTGCAGACTGTACAATGTGATGTTTAAACCCAAAATAATGCATTCACGAACTCGGACGTTCAATCAGGTTTCTGACTTACCGGGCAGATGTTGTATATAGAAAAGCCGACCGGCTAGATCTATTGATCTTCGATGCAAATTATATTGAGCTGATGAGGGTTATTCGATTGTGGGAGTGAGTAAGCCTCATGAGGAGTAGGGGCTAATTGCATATGGACTGACCGACTCCGTCTGGCACGCTGAAACCTATTAGCAACTTACTTATTTCGGGTGAGCTTTCTGAAACTTCTGGACAGGTTCGTAAAAGCCCATATCATCATTCTTCATATGAAGCAGACAATCTGAGGGCTTTTTTCACAGACAGAAGAAAAAAATCTAAATTTAACCACCACCCACGTCATCGGTACCCAAAATAGAAATATGAACGTTCCAGAGTCCACCCGGAACTACTGAAAACCCTGTACACATGACACAGCCCATATTCGGTTCTTTTCAAACCATTCTGCAGTCTACAATCGCTTATGCACACGAAGTTACGGTTCGTATGTGTAAACAGCTAGGTTCTTTGTGCTAACAAACAACGACTTTACGTAAACCAGTCATCTTGTGTCTAAATGTTAGTACCTATGAGCGTTACTAACTGGCCCGTTGCTGCATGGCCAATGTGTTAATCCGATTTTAAACACTGGGCTTTACCATTTTATGGTTTTCAGAGTCAAGGGAGGCTGGGATAAACGAAAAGTCTATTTCTATTTTTGAATATACCCAAGGAACACGAAGTGACCGCTGACCTGAACAGATTACAATGAAAATCTTTTGGGTGGCCTGTGGTCAGCGGGGAAAACTAAGCGAGACAAGTCCCTTTGTACACTTTATGGGGGTCAAAAACGAAGCAGACCAAATATTGGAGCTTTTTCAGGTTATTTAACGCAGTTACTCAAGGCAGGCCCTCTCCTCATATCTCATGGTTGTCACTTGTTTATCGGCATACAGCATGGACCAAATGCTTATCATAACCAACTACTTTTGGTTTGTCAACTAGCAACTGTATTGTATGGGTAGTTGATTCTCCATAAAACTTAACCCCAGCTGTGCTTAACTAATGAAATCTCGCCGAAACAGTCTAAAGTTCACAGCCAGAGGATTTCACGAGTCGAAAAATTATCTTATGAATACCCATCAAAAGGGTAATACATAACAAATGAAGAGGAAAGAAAGAGGGTAGCAACGGATTAGTGCCTAATGTGCAAGGTTTTCTCATGCAACGGCTGATTACTTATGTGCCACAACGCGTCGCGTAAGCAGGGACCACTGTAGATGCTGTTGTTCAAAGACTTCCTATTTTTTGTTTGGATTTTTGAATAAAATGTTACTCAAAACGTTATCATTTTGTCTAAATAAATTATTTTCGACCGAAAAAGTCAAAATGTGACAGGTAAGTCGCGAAACTGTAACTGACTTTGTTGCCACCGTATACGAGTAACTATAAAGCACAAGCTAACATGTTGATACAATAAGTGCTCTTCCAATACAAACAGTAGGAGAAACAAGGCTGAGCTTTATGTTGCCCGATATGCCGAATACGGTGTATGGATATGTACACGCAGTGGGGTATGCAAAAGGTTTGCACACTGTGTTGAAACGATCCCGACAGCACAATCAACAGCTTCAACTGGGATCAGTCTCACTCCTGTGAACTGAATTTGTTTTACAGATCCCATGTTATGTTCGCCATCAGTGTTATATGCAAAACGTCAAGGATCATCTTCGATTGAGCCAGGCTACCTTGGCCAGACCAGGAAATGAGAAGAAAAAAGAATAAATAACAATGCAGACAATATTCACGTGCCTTATCACATGTCTTCGCTTGAGAGACGTGGAAACGCACAACCCATAGCCTCAAAGGACCAGCGCAGCACCGAAATGGTTATCCTGAGACTCGGAAAAGAGAACGGCTTGAGGAATAACAGGTCGAAAGAGGTTTGATTTACACCCTTGTCTACTACTGGATCTTTAATAGCCATCTAAAGTTAGCAAATCATTTAACGCGGCAAGGAAATTCGCACATGCGTGTTTGTTTCGTAAATTGGTTGAGTATAACAAGAAATCAACACTGTTGGCTTGACATTTATAACTGCAGAATTTTACCTCTACTATAAGATATCTCATCACGAACAAGCTTAATTAAAAAAGCTCTTTCAAACCAATAAGAATGAAATTAAAAACGGTATGGCAAAAACCCAAGTCATTCGACGTCTATGTAAATACAATGCAAATTACTTCATTCACCGGGCTGGCACAAAGCAACATCATCAGTACTCTTTTCCTTCTCTTATTGTATTTGTGTTTGTATGGTAGACTTATATAGGCAGTGTGCCGATATTTCAGTCACTGAACGCAAGATGTTACGAATAGCAACATATTCAGTTAAATACCCACGGATAGGTTCCAGCTGGAGTAAGTGGGAGAGTAAGAAAAAACTGAGTAAGCCATAAAGTTTTGTAGGTAACATAGCTTTCATCTTCTCCAACTGGTCAAAAGGTGCGCAAGATAAGGTATGGGGGAGTATCTGCACACGTTTACTCTCAAAGAAAGTTGTTGGAATGCAGAGCGAGTGGATGAATGAGGGCAACGAAAGAACAAGTCTGTGTGCAAAGAATGACTAGATTCCCGGAGTATCTTTTGAGATGGGGTTAGGCAAAAATCGATGAGCAGATTATTGACTTCGGGCAAAAGAAAGTCAATGAAGATAGATGGAAAGTGACTTACTACTACCATACCGCGGCGTATGGGATTGCGATTCTGTTTCAGGAGACAGTAAATAAAACTACAGGGGAACTGTAGAGCAGGATAGAAAGAGTACATCAAAAAACGAACTTGGAAATAACTAACTGCGAAGTCCGAAAGTGTGTGACTTTGCATATCCGAAAAAAGGAGACGTCACAGATTACCAAAATAATGTCCATTGTGAGTTGTTCATCTTAAATTGTTATCAAAGTTAACTCCCAACTGCTTAACAGAACACATTCGAAATGGTCATTTGGAATTGAGGGAAATAGAATTTGTTTGGAAAGGGGAATGGGACTTGCTGAAAATACAGTCAAGACACTTGGAACGGTACTGTTTCAAACCAGATCGGATGAAAAAAGGATCTGTTTCTGAAAGGTTTTCACAGAACGTTCTAGAGTCGCAGAGTCGGAAATAGTCTGACAAAGAACAACATCGTCAGCATATTTTTATATCGCAAACAGGGACGAAACTTGTAGGCCACCGATGTACGCAGAAAATAGAAGGTGAGACAACGAAGCACCCTGGGATGCCACAGATTTGCTGACGAAGAGTTTGGGACACCTCTTTGTATTGTATTGTACTGAAGAATTTAGCAAGTTACCAGAAGCTCACATTTCATTAAAAAAGAGGAAAACTGATAATTGACACTTTGAAATAGGCATAAAAATAGATACTTTAGAAATAAAACTGGTTCAGCCATCGAGGTTAGTGGGAACTTCCTCTGTGACTTCCATTATGTCAACCAGAACAATTACTAAGCAAAGTACTATAGAGATACAGCAGACATTTGTGCTGGATGGGATAAGTCTTAGTTTGGAAAGTGTGGAGGGATGAAAACGGCATGCAGATAATTCACGGTACGGGGTATGGGTGGGGTCTGCAAAAATCTTCTTGGCAAATTTTTGACAGGCTATATAGCAAACTTTGGAAATAAGACAGCAATTGGAAATCAAAGAGAAAACCACTGATAATGGCTTGATCGCGGTGTAGAGTGAACAAATCTTTCTTAGGTAGACCAAGAAAGAATGCGGGGGAGCAGTAGAGTAAGATTGGTATAACAAATTGATGGACAAAAGAAAGAAAAACAACTTTTGTGGCACCAAACTGCGTTAGCCTTCGAATTTAAAAGGACAGTCTAGGAAGTTTTTCAACACGACCAAGAATGCGAGAAGACCTCTGTAAATTGGCGCTGATTGTGACGCCTAAGTATTTTACCGAGTCAGCCTTGGAAGTTGGGACACGGTTGATGATCGATTGCTCGTTGGGATAAGACGAACGAGAAAGGGAGAAAGTACACTAAAAAAATGGAAGTGTTGAGAAGTAGTCCAGAACAGAACGAAAAGTTCTGAATAATATATAAGTTCTCGGAAAAAGGTTAAAGTCTTGTGGACTGGAGATAGGTTGACAGAGCACGACGTCATCAGTGCATATAAAAAGTTGTGCAGGTGGTGCAGTGGTCAACTAGCTAATATATGTGATGAAGAGAAAGGGGGAAAGGAACAACACCCTGAAAAACACCTGAGTTGTCAACCAAAGGACTCGATAAACTTGTACCAAGTCTAGTACGTTGAGTTCTACTGGAAAAGTATTCTTCCAACCACGAGAGTCAAGAAGTTGGACAGCCAAAAGACTCTATTTTTGAGGTCGAGAACGGGGAACCGATTCCAGTGTGTAAGAATAGCCAAGGAAAGTACATCAGACGGAATTCATGGAACTACTTAAGTTGTTTGAAATGGAATGGCAATCTGAAGCGACCGCATCCGGAGTGCACCTGGTGGGTTGGTGCTCAAAAAGATAAGGGTCATTTGGAGCAGCAGTAAAGGAAAGCAGTCGACTTAAGATAGCACACTCGGTCAACTTGAGAGCAGAAGAAAGGATGGAGATGGGGCGAAACCTTTTGCCAAAGAGTTGGACTTGCAGTGTTCGGGAATAGGCAGTACTCTCACGGGTTTCCAAGAGGTAGGAATGGCACCAACATCAACAGATTTATTGATGAGAGAAGACATGACTCCGGATAGCTGAGGTGTTCCAAACTTGAGAACTGGGGAGGATAAACCGTCTGGACCACAGAAAAAGCCTTTTTCGTGATTCGAAGAAGCTTGAAGAATTCTTCCGAGGAAAATGGCTACTTCGTCAAAGTTTCCATCGGTTTCGCAAGCTAGACATCCATTTTTCTGAAAACTGCGGGATAGAAACCACGCAGACGTGCATAAGACAGGGCTTTAGACTTGAGGAGAATTTTAAATATGTCGGACATAGAGATCCATTCAAAGCCTGTACTAACACATGTTGAGTGCGAAGTAGGGCAACCATGAAACAGGAAGTAGACACGATATAGGGGTACACCAGAAAAAATTAATTTCTGACTGTGATAAAAAGATGGCTATGTAAGTGCTTGGTACTTCGAAAACGAGCCAATCACAGACAGCCTTGAGTAGCCTATCAGTCAGTACCGTTCGAGGTGTGCCTAAAACAACAGCTGGCTTCATTAGAACAGAAAGAAAACACAGGTTGAGAGATGCAAGCATTTCATCCACCCTTTTAAACCGCGTGCTTAAGAACGACTGATGAAATTTTATCCCTTTCGTTTAAACCTAATTGCATTCACCCAATCCTCACTATTTCTCATGAAGAGGGACGTGACAACTGTTTAGCTTAACTAGATACTTTATTAACCAGGCATCGGGATGAGACTTTACATCGCAGAATCCACCAAAAACTAATGTTAGGCGAATGTTATTAACAATTCTCTAGCCTTGCTCCGATGGGTTACAAAAGTGTACTGGTCAGAACTCTCTTCAACAGAGCCCAGAAAATCTGTATAAAAGAATAGCTACAAAGTGAAAAGTTTTTAAAATGAACGCTGCTGGCTAATTGCAGTCCAATAAACTTTACCAAGAAACACCAGACGCGAGACTGGTACACAAGGAAAATACGAACATCGGGAAGAAGCAAGTTCGTATCGCTCTACTTTTTGAAGATGATCATTTATTTAATCAAATAATTCATAATATTAAATCACTTCTAAGACACATACATGACGGCGAAGTTATGTTTGATGCAGACGATCAAAAGGATGTGTTTTCAAAATCATTCAAACAGTCTTGCTGATCCCAACGTCCCACGTGTTTTCTACCAGTTCATTTGCAGTTGCGGTGACGTATACATTGGCAGAACGGATCGCTGTCTGACTCAGCGAGTGTCAGAAAATGTATCCAAATGGCTGCCAAACGTGATGACGCAACCCTCTCGGAGGTTACACAACGACGTGAAACAGCCGGCTTCTTCGAATGCAAAACACTGTATTGCTTCAAGCCACAAAGTTTACCTGAACCGGTATTTTAAAGTGCAGTTGGGCAATCCAACACCGAAACTACTAGCGTTCAGCGAAGCCACTCTTATCACGGCGCATCAGCCGGCGCAATGTACACGAAAACGATTGGCCCATACTGTTTGCTTACCTTGGCAATAACCCAGCAGACCACTCATTCCGCGCAGTACGCACCGTAAGAACTTTCGATCATATCTACTTTACTGTTGCGTTTACCCCCTTCCCACTTTAGCACATACGTACTGATAGATTTAACTTTCGAGGTTGACGAGAGTAAACGAAATGCTTGCATCTCGCGATCTTAGCCTTCGTCCTGGTCTCGGGAATTGGATAGAAGGAACCCAGTGTTTCAAACAATGGAGTTGCCACTCCAAGATAAGTTGACGTAGATTGCCACCCAGCCTCTATGTTTCAATATGCTCACTAACCTATCTTGCCGTTAGCATTGAAATCCATTTATGCGTACCAAAGAGTCGCCAACTTTCTCATTCAAACAAGATTCTTGAGCACAAAGTGCACCAGTGTTAACATGAATTCGTGCATTCAATGTGCTTATTAGGTCCGAAGTCTTTGAGAAAAAGGAGCAAATGTTTCAGCCTTAATCTGATTTGTATTAACCGCAAGCTGTCGAAGGTTACACGGCACATACAATGCATCACACTTCACATGTAAAATTTCGAGTCGAGAATATAAACGACGAGTGAGAATAATTATCTTAAGGAGGACGAAAATAAATTTTAGAATGATAGCAGGAGAAAAGCGCAGTAGCCTGCACTCAGCCCAAACAAGACAACATGCGGTAAAACACATGCAAAAACGTGTTTTTTATCACATCAAGAAAGGTACTTTTGTGCTTCCACTGGATCCAATAATATCGCTTAGATGCGACCTAATAATAGCACTTAAGTGCCACTTAAAAGCTTTCATGGATCCAAAGCGACGGGACCTCTTTTACTTAGCTACTTGTGTTCTGTCTTTGCTGTGGCTGTCGTACTAATAGTGGTACACGTCGATCACTGGATAGACCGGCAGACACGCTATTTCAATAAAGCCATAAGTGGATGGATAATTACTAGTTAAATGATCCAACAGTTATTCTTACAAGGCTATTCCTGACGGCATGACTCAAGAATCCGCCGAAAACTTCACACTCTACCTCATACCACTCGGATCAATGTACCATGCGACCAAATGAAAAAAACATGAGAAACTAATAAAGGGCATCATAAATTTTACAAGTCTACTTAACGCTCTCCGGCTTCTCCAATTTCACACATTGTGAAGTCTGGAAAATGAGCAACGTTAGACACCGGCACATATGCACAGGTGACCCGAAAATTATCGCAGTCAGAACTAGGTAAGAAGCTGAACACTGTGGATAAAATAATTTTACCTCCATGATGTATATAAGATAGGAACTACAACCCTTGAATCTTCAACTGGTGCTTAAAAATATTTGCAGAAAGAATCTGTAAGATTCACATAGGGGTTTTTTCAGCAAAAGTTCACTTGCATGGAAAATGCGTGGGCCAGAAGATAGAATTTCATGAGTGAAATTCGATGTAAGCAATCTTGCTGTTACCCTGTTTGACGCCTGCAGCAGCAGGTGCACTCCCGGCTTCTTGTTGGGTTTAGATGCTCGTGGATGGGGAAATATTATTGCAAGCAATATTCAAGCAGTTTTAGAACTATAGTTCAAGATAAAATGCTTATACCTTATGATCATTCATGAACTACCTACCTGGTTTCAAAAAGGTGGCTAATATTGTGAAACAGAGTGGGTAGTTCGTTGTCCTCCGAGAAACTCTCACGATTGCAAGGATACGACCAAAGGATTCGCCAGAAATAGAGAGCATCTTACTACAATGAGCACTTTCAAAGATTTATTACGAATTTTGGTAGTGAAAAATGTCAGCTTGTGACAGAATCAAGAACCAAAAGTAAGCATGAATCAAACCTGAAAGTTCAAACGGGGAAAATATCAGGCATGTCCTAGAAACTGATAACACATTAAAACGAGTGGCAGTCAATCATTTCTCATAATACTCTTGATGCTGAGTATGATTTTCGTCATTCGAAACTCCCTCGCAATACAAAGGATTAATCAGGCCCTATCGAACGAACAAACTGCAAGCATCTACGAGAAAAAAGGGATGCTGTATTTCAGGTAGTGAATCTACCACTTCGGAGGTTGTATTCTAAGGTGGCTAGGAGTTTTCAACCAACAGGGTTCATATACACCATGAAACGTAATTCATTACCTGAATCAAACGTTCTCTCTAACTTGTCTGCAATGAGACTTCGTCTTTACTTCCATTCAATACTAATGGTCTGAGAGATTGACACCGGCAGAATTATTTGTCTTATGATCAAAGTGTAACTTGCCATCAAATGATACACATCCACGGAAGAGTCGTATGTGGTTTCCAAATAAATTTAAAGTAAGTACAGGCTGCAGAGTGGCTGAAGTGCGGATTGCCGTATACGAATTCGTGTCGAACGGCAAAAGACGTTCGTTTGTTTCCGAGTATCTTTGCTCACCTGCCTACAGATTCTAGTTAAAATACAGTGGGACACACTCTTTTTATTCTCGGGACAATGAATTAGTTTTGGTTAACTATCCATTTATTGTCACAAACAGTCTGTTTGTTTTAACTGATTCTATGAGAAAAATGCTACTCAGGGCCATTTTCAGACTAATCCGAAGTGGAAATAAGTAAACAAATGAATTTTGTTTGCAATAATTTCGTGGCACAGAAATGTATTTCGTGTGATCCAGTGATTTCGGCTTCTGTGCTTTGATTCCATTCACTGCGAGTTAGAACTCCAAACCAGTTCACATAACGACAAGGTTGAATAATAAGACAACTGAACTGATACAAATTCAGTATGAAGGACGTATCACTCAAGCGAGGTGATGTTGCCAACACAGAACACATATTTGTCAGTCCAGCTGGGGATACTTCATAATTGGTTCAAGGGAAACATGTTTTTCCTGTGTAGAATTCAATAGAGATACGTTAGCTGCTCACCTAGTAGACTGGAACGAGAACCAATTTGTTTCCTCCTGTTGGGTGCAAGACAAGATTTAGTCAGGCGAGATTTGTTTGGGCTGGAAATAAGCAGACATCGAAAAATGGACGCCCTCGTAAAATTCCACAATATGCGGATGAATTCCAGAGCTTGGATAAAACAGTTTTCCTGATTTTTCGTTGCCCCCCCCCGGGAGTGATGTCTTTATGTGATTTGAGTGTAAAGTAGATTTATTTTTTGTAAAATACCGTGCGAAAATGAGGGGTTCTGATGGGTTTGGAAATGATACGAAGTTTTTCATTCTGCCAGATTTTCCTATTGTGTGGTACAATAACCCACAGACTTGTCTTAATTACAGAACTCACTTCCGTAACCTCCAGTAGTTTCTTACGTCTTCCCTCATTGAGGAACACACTTTCTCTTTGTTAGGAGATTTATGTGTTACCGTTGCTCATGAGCTGTCTTTAGCGGGGGACAATATTTGCTGAGGAACAGACCATCAGTAAGACGGACATAGCAGACGATCTTTTCTGATTAAGTATGGACAAGATCAGTGTGACAAATCATCAGTTGCGGCGTTAGTCAGGTGGACTCGTTTCGAGCATTCAGAGAGATTAAAATATTCAGTAATTCCAGTGGGGGCAGTTTGACTGAAAATTAAATACAACTATTCATCAACATCGCTTGATTCCCCGGGGAAATTTGTGACTCCCGGTCAATCCCGTAGGCGTTTACCATTTGCCTTCAGAAATCACTATACTCCCACAAACCCATTAATGTAACCAGGGTTCATGACCCTGAATGTCCTGACATGGAATTGAGGCTATCATCCACAAAGTAATCTCGAAAAGTAATGACCACCTATAAACTGACCTTTAGATGGTGTAATTGCTGAAATCTGAGATCATTTAGTAAGGCCAGTGTAAACCTGTTTACAACTTTCATTAATATATTAACTCACCGGTTTAGATGACTCAGCGGGGAAATTCCATAATGAAGAAATAACAGGGCTAATTTGGGTTTATGCTCTGTTTTTTTCTTGAAAAGCGCCAACAAGTTTAAAAGTACCCGTCGGATATAAAACGTTTGACTGCAAGCTGTTGCGCTGAAGGGAAAATAAAGCCTTCCAGGAGAAAGTTGGGCAATGTTTGATGAAACTATTTGTTTCCTGGAGTAGTCATCCTTTATGTCGTGCAAGCTTCCCCTTTGCACTAGAAAAAAGATATTGATCTAACGAAAGAAGATGTACAATTACTGAATTGGTTCAGTTGTGCAACTAAACACGTCAGTGGAAAACAATCTAGTGAACCGAATTCTCAGAATATCTCGTTTATCCCCAGCGTGTAGCTGTTTACAACTCGTTCAGGCATGAGGTTGCTAACTACGTAAGACACCTATATGATCAGTAAAACAACCTACTTGTTCACTCACCATTAGGCTACGGCACAATGTCTAATGAACTTCTCTGAAGAGCATCTGCACACAAAATGCTTTTGACCACTAACTGCAAGAATCGCAACCGAACTGGCACTGCGTGATTGCGGTCAACTTGTCAACTATCGTTTTAGTGAACTAGGGCAGACGAAGGTGTGGTTCAGAAGACAAACTGTCGCTGCTTAGTCGTGTTTGTTACACATTTTCTCTAAAAATTTGTCTCTGAGTCAGGAAACTTGTTACTGTTACTGTTAAAAGACTCCGGAGGATACAGAGCCTTTAGCCAAGCAGTGCTATCACCACGGACGGTAAATGGTTGTAACCTGGGAGAGTGATCAGAAGACAAGATTCCTCACTACTCTGGTACGGTATGATAGAAGCTGCGCCAGTTGCAGAAGATGTGTGATTCGGATATGGTAATGCAACGGAAACGAAGTGGTAAAAACTAGCTTGTTGTTGGAATCTGAGCTATGAAACAATTAGTGAATATATTTTTTTCCATAGAACTAGGGTACAAGTTAGCCTCTGCAGTATTAGGTTCAGCAGAGAAAATAGGAAAGGCACCTCGGTGACAGAAAAGGGATTATGGCGTAAATGTCCGCGGTTTTCTTTAGTAATACGGAATGGATTGCAAAAGGATTTTCTATTACAGAAAAAGTATGGAATGGTAAAGTGTGAAAGGACAGAATCATCATTTTTTAAATCCAAATAAAGCATTTTCTTACCCTCACAAGGTGATAAAATATTCTCTAATATAAAAACCAGATTTATATCACGCTGTCCACTATGGATCCCGTTGCGGAGGTTCAAACTGATCTCCAGTTTTTTATCAATTTCTGACTCACACTCACAATATTACTGGGACATCGTGAGCGGGGAAGATGGAAAACTGGATTCTGTGTGATAAAGAAGAGTGATGTCTGGAGGAAAGTTTTGGAACCTCGGTATTTGTTGTTTGGCTACTGATAAGAATGACGTCGGAAACATCGGCTGGAATTCTGTGATCCCGGTCGGTTGTAACATCCACATGGAAGCCAGTGTGTGTGTGTGTTTGTGTTTATGTGTGTTTGTGTTTTTGTGTGTTAGTGTGTGTGTGTATGTATGTATGTATGTATGTATGTATGTATGTATGTATGTATGTATGTATGTATGTATGTATGTATGTATGTATGTATGTATGTATGTATGCATGTATGTATGTATGTATGTATGTATGTATGTATGTATGTATGTATGTATGTATGTATGTATGTATGTATGTATGTATGTATGTATGCATGTATATATGTATGTATGAATGTATGTATGTATGTATGTATGTATGTATGTATGTATGTATGTATGTATGTACGTATGTGAGTGTGTGTGTGTGTGTCGAATTTTCGAAAGAAAAGAATATAGTTTGTTATGATGGGTACGTGCATTCGTGATTTATAACTATCGCAACGAAAGCAGTAAATGCTCCGACCTGAAATAAACGTACTAAAGGAATGAGAACACCGGGTAAACTGGAACTCATTACGATATTGTATTCGGCGCAATCGTTATGTACAAGCATTCGAGGATGTAATAAAACAACACTAAGGAATGCCATTAACAGTCTTCACAGTCTAATACTAAAATGTGGAACAAAACATTTCGGTATGTAGTTTAAAGCAGTACGTTTAGCACCCAGTCTACTGAAATATTATATATTTAGAAATAATTATGATTCCGATTCACTCTTTTCTATGGGGTAATTAGTGCACGGAAGACGGTTACCGAAAAACTGTCCCGTAGGAGAGAGAAAGGGTATTGAGTTCTCCGTTTGTGACTATGGAATATGCGACCAAAATACGGGTTAAATTCATTAAAATTAGTATTTTTCAGGCTCGCTACTTTTGCTGAAGATAACCATTAGGGAGTGAAGAGCAATAAACCGGGAAACTAGCACGTTATCGCTTACTTCACCTTCCGGCTCACAAGTATACTGTGGTTTTCAACTATTCCTGTTGACATGGTGGAACATGGTGTACATTACTCGAAAAGCCCCCATCCTTGATCGAAAGTAACTACTGGCAACGGAGCTGCAAGGAATGCTATGCAATCACACTGACAGATCACAAAGGCTGTAACTACGCGTTTGCAACATGGGACAGCGTCGACCGAAAACTTTCTGGGTCATCACTATTGATAGAGGTAATGAAAAGGATCTATTTCGGGGAATTCAAGGAAAGCTTGACCACATGATCATATGGTACTCGTGAAGTCAATATGGTTTAGTTTATTGATTCAGATATATACACAACGAGGGTATAGAGGTACGAACAAGAATATAAGTGATCGCCCGGCGAAACTGATTATTTTCCTGGGATAGAAATGAGAGGTGCAGTTGACATCCAGTCATTTGGGCTTGATCTGAAAACACGAATTTGAATAAGCAACATAGTACGCTGAACTTTTCTTGTATCATTACATTTTTACTCGCTAGTTCATTCAAAGGACTTTATTGCCTGTATTTTCTAAGGAGAGAGTCGCGCTGAGGTTTCTTTTGTTTTTCCTTTGTGTATTGATGACGTGAATCAAGGAGGTGCCCGCGGACTGCACTTGATATGGTTTTAGTGACTCCATTATCAGGCCTGACTGGCTTGTGTTTTGATTTTTTAGAAATACTCCTCCACGTTCCATTTAAAGAGCTTACCAAAAGTGAGAAGGCAAAAGAGTTTGTGATCATCGACGTGGCTATGAGAGGTGAGTAACTTTAGGCTTCCACTCAAGCCATTAGTCAACTAGAAAATTATACGGCCACGATTAAATAACCAGCGATGGCCTCTTTCAGTCATCCCGTCAGATGAGTTACCACTGTGAGGCAGCTTTGCGCAGTTAATTTCGTTATTCTAAGCATTTCGGAAGAACCTAAGGTTTCTGTCGCTAGTTATTCTGAACGGAAACCTGTTATGGTTACCCGTTTTGCATTGAAGTCCAAATCAGCAAATCTAGCTCATCAGTGATTATTAGCTGAAAACGATTTTTAGCTGCAGGCACAATGGATTAGCTGAGGTTCCTTCTCCGTTTTAGTTGAAACGAAACTGGAGAAACAAGTGTGCCGATTGGTTCATATTGGCCACTGGCTATTTAGAAGCAATGTTAGGCAAAGCAGCTCAGGCTATTCACTCAAAGATCGTACCAGTCTGTTGAGCAGTAAAAAGTCATAACCAAAAAGTTCAGTCTATGTTGATGAAGGCCTGATGACAGAAAAACAGTAACGCTGAAGGCATTCCACTTAGTTATTCCAGTAATGCTTTATTAGGCCTGGTGATATCTTCTCGTCAGAGAGAAGCAACCAATATTTGAGATAACGACAGTGATGCCCTAATGAATTAGGTGAATGCAAAACTGCTTCGTCACTTCTGTAATACGTTTCAGTTCCTGAGATTGCATGGGGAGAGATCAAATTAGTATAAGTGTAATGAAACTCACTTAGATTTAGCTATTTTAGGTTTTTGATGTCATATCATTGACACGAACAAGAACAGTTTTGAACTCATTTATCAATTTTCAACCGAGTACTTTTAGTATGAGCTTAGACTGCAGGATATGCGAATGGACTGGACATGCTACCGCGGATTAGGGAGTAATGGAACCAGGCCTTGCACTTTTATTCGCACAAGAGGATACAACCAAGTGTTGTTTGTTAACCTACTATGTACCAATGGTGACTTGGCTGGTGCAAGTTGATTCTTTAAGACGCTAGTAGCCATTAAACTACGCATATTAATTCCGTTCCCAAGCTCTTTGCTGGACTTTAGCCGCCAACAGGTTTTTGTTCTTCTTCAGTGATTTCACAAAAAGAGAGGGTTTGTGGTTCATGGAACCAGTTGACATCCATCTAGGTTTGCAACAAGTGTAATTGGATTGGGGCCTGCTCAGTCTTATATTGGGCCAACAATGGGCCAGCAGCTGACCTGAGACGGACTATCCATTTTTAGAAGATGGCTATTGATACGGGCATCGGACCTGACGCCAACTAGGAATAATAAGAAGTCAAAGACGTGGTAACTGATGCGTTTAAATTAAAGATAAAATAATTGTATATTGAATCCGACTCTCCCTGTGCAACCTCGATGTCATAAAACTCGTGCAATAGGTTTATCAATTATTCACATGAATGAATGATGATTCTTCAGTATAATGGGCCTACTGGTTGTCACCTCTGGTCCATTCGTGTCACACTCTTGAAGACGTTCTAGTAGATCATGCTTAGCACATAGTGAATAGTACCTTGCGTTATAATGAACTAAGAGAATTAGGGGATTTCTGGTCTTGCTTGTGGACCACTCAGAGCGTTTCCTGTGAATAAAGTAGTCAGCAGGTAACAAAGTATTAGTTCATCAGATGTGGAATGTTTCCCATCTAGTACGACAGAGGTCAAGTTAAGAAAACCTTAGCCGAATGAAAAAGTGCCATTGAGCGCCAGTTACTAATTCTGTGCATCTAGTCGTGTGGTAACATAAGTTCACCATTGGTCCTGGTATCAACTGCTCATTGCTCAGTGCTCAAGTGATGATAGGATTTAAAAATGACTTAGCATGACTTGAAATAATATCAAAAGGATAAAGTAGTTTCTATAAGGGATTACTGGCTGAAATAGAAAATTCTTCCATATATAAAAAGAAGGTTTGTTTTAACCGAAGTTTGCGTAGCTGAAGACCACGATCAGTGATGATAACATCACCACTGACCGTGATTAAGGATTACTGCTTATTTTGCAGCAAAAGAAACGTTTATTTTTCACGGACTAGACGGTTTTTGTCAGAAAACATACCTGTTTGATTATGAACCATAGATGATTTGAACGTTGCTCTTCGTGTAAGGTATAAGCGAATCCACTCACGTCAAGAGTCAGCTAAGTCGTACTCAAAATGAGTTAGAGAGCTTACTTATGGTTCGTTGGTTGGACACCTAACTACGTAGATGTTTGCATCTACTTCATTATGAAAGTGGTTACGAACGTAAAACTAGCCATTCTACGGAACTAACATGAATTTCGGTCGCTTGCTCATATTTTCCAGACCGGACAATACGGTAAATGAAAAGGAGAAGTTGGACTGAACTGTGGGGCAAATGGGGTGAGAACAGAGGACGGGAGTGAAACTGCACAACAGTACACAAGGAATACAGGCTTGTTTGTCTGTGTTTTTGAGCCAAGAGGACGAATAATGCAAGGGGTGCTCACGACCTTACAAGGTGAAGAGGGGGGAAGGGAGTCATTAGGAAATGACTTCCATGGTTACAATGAAGAAGACTTCATTGACATTCCGAGATACACAAAATGGTTTATATGTATCTATCTATTTGGAGCAGTAAAGAATTTGGGTTAATTACTCTAAGAGAAACACTTCACGAGGAGTGTGAGCAGAAATGATTGATGGTAATTCCTGGTCAAAACGCTCATTCATCCACTCATTCATTCATCCTTCTAGCCGTCCATTCTCTCATTCATTCATCCGTCTATTCACTCATTCATCCATTGGTTCACACACATATACAACCTCAGAATGATCAAGGACACTGCATGTGCTTCCCTGATGCAAATATTCTACTGCCCAGGCCAGATGGATGAGCACACGTCAGTGAATTACGCCCACGGACCTGTGCGCCGGTAACCCGTGTGAACAGCCGATGATAAGATACATCGGGAGTAGGAAAACGAAAATATGAATTGATCTGGGTTGACCTAATAGCATCAACAACGGGAATAAAAAACAACACGAGATGGAAATGGACATTTTTTTTGTCCAGGGTGTAGGCATTCAGTTTCCTGTCAAATTAAACCATTGTGAACACAACAAAAAATAAATCAACGTCATCAACCAAAACAACATCATTGCAAATCTGTGAGCATAACATGATTCGGGTTGCTCAGTTAAGTGATTGCACCTCTCGGTCCTAATTTTATCAATCCAAGTCCGTTCTAACTCGATACTTTTCGATGGGACAAATGCAACTTGCGCGATTTCCAGCCCATTGTAATTTTTGAGTGATTATTCAAATGGTCCTGGAAAATATCTTTTCCTATTCCCACCCTCTAAAATAGCAGGTCTTGCAGTTATAACTTTGTCAGATAAACATTGCATGGAAATGGATTCGAGCTTGACACAGTCAGAGTTATGAATAGGTTCTAATAAGTTGGACATTAGGGTTTTGTTTTACCGACAGACAATCTAGCACCAAACTAATCGGACGTGTCAAAGAAACACCAAGTGACTCTGTTTTAATGTTGAAAATGTTGTCTTCGAGGAAATAATGAATCGAAGTTATCGTCCAACAACAGCTCCACATATAATGTAGTAATCCTTCGAGATATTCTACTTCTACGGCATGAAAAAAGCATCACTTTGGATGATTTCATGACTCGATTTCTGGAGATTTTCTGGCTTCCTAAATCCAGAAATGAGCAGTGAATAGGAGAATTGTTATACAATCAAGCATCGGTGGCTCTTTTGTTGGATAATACTACCAGGACGACTGAACAAAGTCAATGTTAATAATAATATTAATTAGAATAATGATAATAGTACCTAATTTTTCCTTTGTGATTGCAAAATTATGGGAAGTTTCAGTTGAGTAAACCAAATAATACCTTCTTTCACAACACATCACACCTGACGTGTCGGGCAACAGTGTTATGCAACTAACTAACCGAATTTGGACTCATTTGGAACGTCACAGTAAAACAAATTAGCAGTTTATAATTGTATCGTTTCGTCGAAAGCTTGATGGTCGAGTGGAGCAGAGTTTGATTACCACCTCGGTGGTAGACGGTAATCCCCATTGTCATCCGGCCCATTCCTACACTCGAGCTATTGGGTCGTCATGCAGTTATCCATTCCAAGTCTCGGGTTCTGGTTACCGGTAGCCCCTAATGGTGGAGTGGACCTTTGAGGCTATGGGGTGTACCTCTTCTGCTGCACTCATGCACAAGAATGTAATAATTTACAGAGCTTGACATCTCAAAAAACTTAACTTGATGTTTCTGTCTATCCCCGACGGGAGCGGGTTGGCACAGTGGTACCACAAACATTTGAAGCAAAAATAACCCGGGTTCCCATCCTAGGCGCGGCGGAGGATATACATTACTGAAGAGCTTTAACACGAGCAGAAGTCGAGTCCGGTGCTTGTAAGTGTAGAACTGATCAGATGACCCGAGGTTTGTGCATGAAAGGTGGGGTTCAAAGGACAATAAGCGAAACAAAATGATAGAAAGATTTGCGCTGGTGCTCAATCTGAGGCCAGAATTCTGTTAACTTTGAAGTTAGCTATTATGTGTTATTTCACCGCAGTCGATATACTTGAAGTGACTTTGTTCACAATCACGGGGCAGCGTCATGCTGTGCTACCCAAGCAGGTGATCCTCAAAGAGATAATGTTGCACAATTCAATTCAAAGTTTTCTGGTATGGCAGAACAAATAAATAGAAATAATGTTGTTCGTATTCGTTCATATTTTACCATATTGCCTGGTCGAAGCTGTGTACAACCGTAACTGGAATTTGCTGAAAAATGGATTTCCTCCCTCGGCACGGTTCTACCCTTTCAGATAGTTTGACACAGTGAGGCGAGTTTTAGTTAAGGGTAGAAGCATGAGCTAGAGTAACCCAGTCCACTCGAACTTATGTGGTGTGATAAGACAAAGAATCTAGTAGATTAAACCACCACTTTGTTTCCCCTGAAAGATCTATCCAACTGTTCTCTCAAACTTTTAAAATCAGATTTCACTAACGGTAAATAACACGAACACCTTCTAGAGGAAAACATAGAATATATGTTACTCAAAACTATTTATCTAATTTTTCACGTATTTCCATCCAATCAAAGTTCTCAGTAAGTTTCGTTGAATAAATTGAGTCTAGCTTTTCTAGGCTGTGTGATGGATGGTATATCTACCTCTGATATTTTAACAGGGAAAGTCTGCTTCTGTGACCGACGAACTAACGTACTTTCTCGGTTACTAATTATTGTAAATATCAGACAGATACTTTTCTTTTTTAACCTTTGTCCGCGTATCGTTGACCAGCATAATGCTAGCACTATCTTCCTGGTCACTCTAAGTGATCCCTGTATTGTTAATTGTTGCTGAATGCACCACTGCATCTCATTTATGATGCTCACTGACAATATTATAGTACATTCTTTCCAGCCCCCCGAACATTTGTGTGTCGCACAAAAACCAAATGGCTCAAATCGGGCTAAACAATTTCTGTGATATATATACTTATATAACTTACTTTAAAGCCATCGATTCATTTTTATTGAAACTTTTGAGTTCATCCATGTTACTGAACGCTTTTAGATAAAGCGTACAGTCGACGACTGTGTGATTCGCACAACATTTCACAAAACCTTTCCACAAATATTTTTAAAAGCAAATTGAATTCACCAATGGTGAATGATTCCAGATGAGACCACTACACCGAGCTCAATGGTATTTTTGGAAAAAGCAATTGACGTCCGGGTTCAGATACAGTCAATCATTTTTGGTACAATGACATCAATAACACTAGTCAGTTGAAACATAGACGGAAAATATCACGGAAGTGGTTGCTAGGAGAAGCTCATTAGGACTCCTTAGGTGAAGCTGAATGTGTTCTCTTTTACTATGGCTATAGTGCAACATAGATGGTATCAGTTTGGTCTGTCAAAGGCTTTTACTGTGTCGACCACGTATACAAAATCCTTCAGAACAGCTATGCTAATTCCACTACCCCCTGTTATCTACTAATTGGCTTGTGATAGCGGTTGCATGCACACTTGCACAATAAATGGCTGCTTGACTCAACGGCTGTTGAAATACAATTCGAAATAGACCAATTAGACCCAAATAAAGTTAATAAAATCGACAATATAATCCACTGTGGTCAGGTAGAATACCGCGAAATTGGCTTTCTCGACTGAGAACAATTAACTCCTAATGGCAACGAATTTTACGTGATGAAGTTCATCAGCTGAATGTTACTCAATCCAGGGCCAAAGCTTTTGGTGTTTGGAAAAGCGAGGCTTATCATGATGCCTCCATTAGAGATTTGGGTACAGAAACCCTTAGTCACAGAAAGTTTGGTCACTTTGGAACTAACTAGGTATACTTCCTCCTCTCCCAACGGTGATCAAATTCAATCCATTTCACAGTAATAATTCACCTACTGTGCACTATACGAACTGATATCATTCACTTTCGTGATAGACAAATTTGGACGACCTGCCTGTTATTTTATGTCGTCCATTTTAATTTATAATTCCAAATCCGTAATGTCTGTTCAGTCAACTGGAAGGTGTTCCACTGAGCTGGAAGAGGATGATAGCCTACAAGTTTGTATGTGCCGCTAGGATCAAGGATCTATGGCTACCCTGTGGGAAACATTCGACCTAGAGGTTTCAAACGCGATGGTTCATCAGTTTAATGAATCATGTTCCACCTCGACTAAGGTGTCAGGTTTTGGGTCAGAGAATTACTTGCTTACAAAGTAAACGTACATGGTGGCAGCTGATACCAACGTTGCAAAACTTTCAAGAGAAGAAAATTAATTGGTAATGAAAATCACTCAATTTCTTCACTTTCATCCTGAGTTTCTGTGAAACCACTTCCTTTTTATCTGCTTCCACTTTGATGTCTTCTCGTGAAGAACTGTTTCAAGCGGTGGGCTCCGAATAAATAGGAAAACGGTGACGAGTGTCAGCAAATGAGTAACTTGAAAAACATTACCCGCCGCGTTGCTTCTTCCATCCTTCCCAGCAAATGCGATTAGAGCACTGAAAGTTGGACGATGGGCGGGCATTCGCAAAACATGCCCGAGCCACTGGAGACGACGTGAAGAGATAGTTTTGTTGACAGAGCGGCAACCCTTGCCCAGTAAATGGCGGCGCACATCGTCAATACTCACTCGACGCGCTCACCTGAGGCAAACAGTGCTTTGGGAACATCGGTTGTCGATTGTAGAAAGACAACGAGCATCCTCATCTCGAAGTAGCTGGGTCTCTAAAACGTATGGGTAAACACTACGAAACTCAGCGAGGTACAGCCGTTCTTTAAGAGAGAGCCGGATATCACGACGGCATCACAGGTGATGCAGGTGGCAGCACTTTCCATCTCTGATACTCTTTCCAACAGTTAGATTTCGTGGTTCCGACGAAGACTGGCTTTATTTTCACGTATTTTACCAGTCATGCTTCGTTGTAATCGCTTCCAGCCGAGATCGACTGGCTTTCGTTAAGGAGGCGCAGAGACTCAGTTGAATCCGAGGGTCTCGCAGCCCGAGGCGACAGAGCACAACTTCCTATACTGGGGAAATGTCAAGCATTCTTGATAAGCGAACAGGGCTGGGTAATGTTACCTGATGGGGGTGCATCTAGCTTTTCAGCTAGCGCGTTTTCGAAGATGGTTAGGTGATATGGATCGGAAAGCTTACTGCAATCTAGCTGTCTTTGCAGCTTGCGTTTTGGATGCCCAACAGAATGCGTGGAAAGCTTAGAGAAAACTTTTAAGTGGTCCAAATAAAGGGCGTAGTTCAGTACGAGCGACAGTTTTGCACACAAACCTATAACTTGTGGCAAACAGCGAAGTGGTTGGTCTTGGTCAACTGTAAACTCCAAGAGGGTGGACTCCACGTGGAGTGTTGATGATTAGAATGTCTGAAGTTCGTACTAGCGAAGAACAGGCGATGGTCTGATCACAAGGCCCAAAGCCTTTCCCCTTTGTCTGAGCGACAGAAATTTATCCCAAAAGAGACTCCTAAACGTGCATTCTCCAGTGACAGTCGACCTAATCCAAGATTCTTATCACCTGCTAAAATTATGATATCAGTGCAGCCTACCTTGTGTGTGATTGCTTTCGGGTTACAGTCTATGGGTACACACTCCGGAGAGACAAACTGATTTCGTCTATCGGAAACTGGTCAGTTTGCATAATCCCCTGGGTCACTTTGAGCACATGCAACTATCTGTTTGGATCCATTCTAGTAGCGTAGCCTTTGCCCGTTCCTTGAAATCATTGCCAGGACTAGCAAAATCAGAAACAGCATTATTAGCGTTCCCAAACGGGCACAAGTGAAACTTTACACAAGGATTTTATGGGGCCATCAATCGAATGATTGAATTGGAGTCTTGAATCCCAGTCTCTTAAAAGCGACACACGTACTGATAACAAGGAACTCGAGCGTAATAACTAAACCTACCTGTTTTCATATACGCATTAGTGTTTGTGCATTAAAAAGGTCTAGTTTGAATCGGCATCGAAAATTGCGGGGGGCATCAGCCGGAGGTGGTTTATTCGGCGAGACGGGAGAAAGAACACAGTCAGCATTTCAGTCGGTGGTGCTTTAGCTGGCAATTTTGACCGAAGTTCATGTGGAGTGTGGTGATGGAGAAGAAATTGTCGCGAGAGGGGACATGGGAGAACAAGTTGTGTGCGATGTAGGAGAGTGCTCGCGTCTGCGAGTGAGAGCACAGCCGGTCATTACATAAGATATATTATCTATCTTTGTTTGTGTCGTGGAATGTTGCACGACTCGGTTTCCTATAACAGAGCAGGCACTTTTATTCGAGGATGAACCTCTAGCCTTTGTGCAACTAAGTGCCTCCTCTAGGGCAGCTGTTTTGGTGTAGATAAGCCAGTGGTCATTTTTATGGTTCATTTGATCCTTCTGGAAACCTCTGCAAGCCGAAGACGGACTGATCAGCTCCTAAACCCTTTGGATGACGCTAGACATCCTGGGTGCACAGTAAACCCCTCCGCCACAGACGCCTATGAGCTTAGTGTCGTACGCCTCATACTCCACCCGTGGTTGGTTTTTCAACCAGGGATTCACCATCTTTCCTGGATTGATTATCAGTCAGTCAATTGGGTGGAGAGGACCCAAAATTTGCCCTCATTCTGAAACTTTGGTGGAAAACTTACGCCAAAAAGGCAGTGAGTAAGGCTTCCTCAGTAGCGTCTGTTTGAAGAGCACGGTCTTTTGGGAACATTTCGAAAGGCGTTCAGGAAGAGTAGCCATCTCGGAGCCTGAGACACCCACCATCAAATATAGAGAAACATTTAGGGGTTCACTTGGAGTGAGGGGAGCGAGAAAGAGATAATATACACCCAAAATGT
Organism: Fasciola hepatica; assembly: GCA_948099385.1. Taxonomy (NCBI): domain Eukaryota; kingdom Metazoa; phylum Platyhelminthes; class Trematoda; order Plagiorchiida; family Fasciolidae; genus Fasciola; species Fasciola hepatica. Next base: position 294,587 of record CANUEZ040000108.1, read on the forward strand.
TTGGGAGTGTTTTTATGTAGGACAGGAATGTTGCATAGATTATCTGATAAATTGGTAAAGTCTGGATGACCGGATAGGGCTTGACTGGGCACCAAGCCATTAATGTACTTGCAAAGTCTTGCAGGGGAAGCAACAGACAAGTATCTAGTATATTTGGTGAAAAAAGATATAGGAGCTGTTCAGAAAGGGACTCGATAAACTTGTACCCACGTTAGTAGGTTGAGTTCTATTGAAAAGTAGTTTCTCCATAAGTAAAATAAAGAAGCAGGACAACCAAAACCCCCAGCCTTCGAAGATCAAACGAAGTCAAAAACGGAAGAATAGTCGAGAAAGATACAGTGAATCGATTCCACATGGAAGCCTGATTAAGTGCCAAAGGAGTTTGCTGCTTTGCTGCACAGAAGAATCGGTGGGCAAATTTAATATCCAGCAGTTATACTTCTTATTTGATCAGGATGGACTGCCGTGTCCCATAATTCTGGTCGTTTGGCAAATAGGGGTGTTCCCTTTACCCTTTCAGAGATTATGGCATTGGACAGATATCCTGTCGTTGGCAAAAAATACAGTCTCCATATGAGGGCCACAAAGCAAATACCATATTCAGGGCATTTGCAAATTACCCTAGAAGGCAAAGCTAGCAATAAAAAGAAAATCACAATGAACCAATAAAAGGGGATCTCTGAAAGGTGCAATAGTAACGGATGACAACTTGTTGTAAATGATAATCTGTTTCATCCTGACTTTTGAACAGAGTGCTGGACATGAATAAAGTAAGGGTTTGACACTAATGAGAAGATGATCAATCGCTGAAACACGAGCTTTCAGTTGTGTGTGGAAACGTTTAGGATGGTTCGTGACGATTCTGTCTGAAACAGCATTTCGTCTAGCTGGAACAGCAAGGACATTTTTTAAGCTAAAAGCAAGTAAAGGTTACGTAGGAGCACGAACAATCCTTTCGACTACAATGAATAACCAGTCAGACGGTAATGGAATATAAATGTAAATGAAAGCGAGTGCAGACGTAAATTTAAAAACAAGTGCGTATTACTCTTGGGGAAGGTAAACAAATTGTTGTCCCTCTTGGATTTTACGAGTTTTAAACAGTAAGGACTTTATCTATTGATAAAGATTATCCAGAGATGAAAATCGGTACATGTGAACGGTCAGAGTACAGGAGAATGCGGCTATAATATTGATGAATGCAGAAAAAGCATATTGTAAGAGTAATAACATTGTGTTTGCTAAAACCTTGGGAAAGCAGCCAATATATATTTTCAAAAGTATATGGCTGTGTCGGCTCAATAGGCCGGCGAATCGTAACGAAAAAACGTGCCACTCGGTACCTACAGAAAACGTTTGGAAATTTTGAAATTCCTCATCTATTTCACCTAATCCCTACCCATTCGGAGGTTCGAGGTTCGAATCCCAGTCACCCTTGGTCACTTTGGCGGTGAACGGCCATCCCCTCTGTTATCCAACTCGTCACCACTGCTGATCTGTTGGTATCTTATGGGTTATTTACTCCAAGTCTAAAGGTCTGGTGGCCGGTGCTCACCGATAATGCAGCGGGCCTTTGAGGATGTGGAGTATACCCTCTTTAATATACTCATGCGCACGCATGTTACAAAAAGAAACGAATTTCAAGGTGGGGATTCTGGGGGGGGGATGAATCATACTTTGGCTGTTTCCAAAATAGTTTTAAAGCTTTGTATTAGTGCTTTATTGGTAGAATATGCTTATCACTTCAACTTCAGTTTGTGGACTTAATGCACTTCAGAACCCATCTGTTTTCATCATCTGTTGATGTTGGTGTTGATAGAATAATGGTGAAACTGTACAGAATCCTACTAAGTGGTGCTGCATTTGGTAATCACATCGTGGTTTCTGAGCTATACGTAAACAAGATTAGTTATATGCTAGTTCGTTATGACGCACCTGTTTGCATGTTCTTGAGAGTTCGAAAGATTATCTGATATTGAGAACATAATGTGGCACATCACGTAGTTTCAACGCTTATTTCACCACTGAAAACCATGGAAGCACGGCATCGCCGTTTCATCCTTGTTAGGGATCATCAGCAGTGCGTATCCACGGAGCCCCCACCGGGATTCATACCCACCTCGAACGACTGTGAGTCGAACACATAATCTACTTTCTGTGAGCATGTTGAAACGGTCTTTTATAACTTGAAAACTCACGCATTCTTCACGCTGAAGAAGAAAACATGTCAGAGATGAGCTGGTGGCGCATAACTAACCAGTACTTCCCGTACCGTACGTTCAGAGATTTTTCTGTCAAAAAGAACAATTTAGTATCACAGCAAGCGTGCCCAAAATCACATGACTGACAGGCATCCTATGATAGCACTAATTTAGCAACAATAGACCTTTATGGAACGTATTATGGGCACGAGAAGCCTGAAGTTTATATAAGTTAAATACTACTTGCATTTTTCGCCTTCAGAAGTCCGAAGCCGTGTTCCGGAATTCAACCGGTGACATCTAGCTTATCGGGTAGATGGTCTGCCAGTTGTGCTATCGCAGTACGGCCAGCCGGATGTGGATAAAACAAGTGAATGTATAAGGTTTAGGCTCCTCGTGCACATACTGCATTCCATGGGTATATTTCAATGTCCATTGGATCACTTTCGGTCGTGTGCTGTTCGTCCATTTGTAGTGGCCGACGAGGCTAGCCCAGTGGTTACAACCAGATCAGTTATTGTGTGTCATAGAAACAGTGATTCGTGCATCATTAAATATTCACTTAAATTATTCGCACCCGATGGTTGCACTGCAGTAGCTTAGCTGGTGGAATATCTGCCGGGAGGCGGAATTTCACCGGTTCGATTTCGGATCACGGCTTTGGACTTTTGGATATGAAGAGTGAAAGTAGATATACCTTTTTGTAAAAGAAACCTTTACACCGGAAAGTGCTTTGTCTGTCTGCTCACTCTGAAAAGCTATGCATCATGTAAATCGAATCCAATAATCATTAAAATACCGGTTCTGAATCCGAGAAAGTTAACATATTATTTGATGAAATACTCCCGTAGTTTTAATTCAGAAGATATAAGGTGGCAAACACGAAACTGTTTCTTCAGCACTTATTATCAGGCCAGTACAATATCCCTGTAAAGTAGCACAACTATATGATCCATAGTATTACCGCTAAAGTACAAAACGTAGCGTCAGACATATATCCGTTGCATTCTTTGGGCACATTAAACACCGCGCTCAACAGTCCTGTGTGTTAGCCCCATCATCAAGGTAACCTTTGAGCCACGGGAGCTGTAGTGTCTTAAGGAACATTTTTGCAAACACGAGATTGCTCCATGTAACATGACTGCGATCAACTAGGCCTTAGAGAGGATTCACTGACTGAACCCATTTGAGAGGTTTGCCGACACATGGTAGATAACACTAAATGGTCCATCCCATGGCAGTGCGTAACTCGTATCGATCGCATGGGTCAGCATTGTGTTGGTTACAATCTCATTGATTCCTTTTGGCTAACCACGTAGGACAGTGTTCTTGAACTCGATTGCAGAGGCGCTCGGCTTTTATTTCGACGTATTTTGCTCCACAGGAGCAACAGTGAGAATATGCGCAGGATGAAGTCGTATAATCAGGCAGGTTGTCTTTGAGTTTCAGTTGTAAACTTGAGTAAGTGTTGACTGCTAAAAACGTTTTTGTTACCGCGTTAGGTAATTGGCTGGTTAGAGTTTCTACAGCCGTATCCGCTTTGAAATCTGTACCAACAAAAAACCATTTCTGGCAGTTCTGTTATCATGGTCGAGGGTATTCTTTAATTTGTTGTGCAAAGAAAACAACTCAACATTAAGTTTTGTGCTTTTACGCTGATATTCTGTGTACTACACTGGCCTGAAGAGAAGTACCGAAAAGGGAGATATATGTTTGACTCGTTACGTCTTCTAGATGTAAACATTATTCAGAAAGTTTTGCACACTAGTCATTCTTCTTTATACCCAATAACACTAGACACCAAGTATAGTAAAGGCATGAAATCAAAGGTTATGCGTCGGCTCAGAACCATACATATAATACTGCATTATATCCCAATTGACACTCTTTTATGGAAAGTAAACAATGAGACTAAGTGCCAAGAAAAGTTGGAAATTCTGTGCTGATTTATGGAATCAGAGAATTGTGGAATTCACTGTCTGATTGCTTTCCGCATCCAGGCTGAACTGTTTTCCGAAAGCTTTTTATTATCTGAGTTGGCCTACACAAATTTCAAACTCATGAATAGCGAGGTGATTTCTCACTGAGCACAGATTTCTTTGTTATCGCCCGTTGGCAGTTATGTATTGATGCATGCATGTGTGCACATGTGTAGATGTGAAATTCCGCGCTTGTATCCCCCGTGTGTGTGTGTGTGTGTGTGTGTGTGTGTGTGTGTGTGTGTGTGTGTGTGTGTGTGTGACTTTGCACGATTCTGTTGCAAGCTTTGGATATGGGCAACGATCACCATGCCGCATTCGTTCAAATGGATGGAGCGGAAATTGGACCATTGTCCAGTGGAGCGTCGCTAATCACACTCCGATATGAGCGCAGTAGCTCATGCACGAATAATGTTTTTCACTTATCATTCGAATCCGACATGAGCCAGTGAAAACTATTCGTTTTAAGCGAGAGTCGCCTGGCTTAACTCATGCACATACATGAAAATTCGGTGACGCTGTTCGGTTGATGACTGAGAAAATATCACCCCGTAGCAGACACATTTTGGCAAGATCTTATTTTATCCACGTGTTCATTGTGACAACATGATATATTACAGTGAGGACTGTGATCGGGATTATAAGCGTATGCTGCGAAGGTGTACTATAATGACTATCACTTGGAGACTTTCTGTAGAACTTCGATTACGTGAGAGATTTTATTCGGATTAGCTGGAGAAATGCTTCGTTTCTGTAAACGACATTGGTCTCAGACAATGGTTTCCAGAAAATAACCGACTGAGTTTCTGTTTTCAAATGGGATTTGAAAATTAAGTGCCATTCACCTCATGGACACCTTCTTTCTACTGACTCATTATATTTACCCAAGGTCATCACCGTTCACCAGTTGAGTGCCATAAAAATGATGTCAACTGTGACAATTATGCATGCATTAACTAACTGCTAGGGAAAATAGTCATCTATTCACTAGGCTCTACAAAATAAGTGGAAATATATGCACATAAAACGGTGTCAAGTACTGTGGAAATCACAGCGGAGATCGATTTCAGAAGGTCATGTTAAACACCACGTGTTCGGTTTACTCAGCTGTTATTGTTCGGTATTACACTAGAACGACGAGGTAGTCCACGGTGACACTGGCTATTAGTAGAACCCGAATAGCCATATGAATCACCAAGCAAAGCGAAACCTTAGCTCACTATTGAAAGCCATTGAAGCACTGCACAGCTACCTAGTCGCTGTTAGGAAACATCAGCAGTGCGCGTCCACAGAACCCTCACAGGGATTCGATTTGGGGGTGGTGGTTGACTGTGAGTAGATCACTCAACCACCAAGTTAGCCGGGATAGCTAACATGGGCTATCATAGAAATTAGCCGAAATTTCTTGGCTTTTCCCAATAACTTTTGCACGATTTCACCGAACTTCAATGGAATCGAATAATGGGTTAATTCTGTAAGAACACCCAAATAGGTTTCCGAGGGTAGAAAATCGAGGTGTACGTCGGGAAACCCATAACGGCTTGTTTTATCTGATTCGTCTTCCCACAGGCTGATAACCAAATAGTAAGCCGTGTTCAGGTCACCCGATTATACTGACTAAACTTGAGATCTAATAACTCTTCCGGAAAGGTAACTGGGCTCGTCAAATGTGCAATGTTGGAAGTTCGTTTTCTTCCTGGAAACCTACGTATAGCTTATTCTCCTGAATACGGGAATCGCAGACTCTTTAGATAGCGTCAATGGGGTTGTTTTCTTTTGGTGACTCATCCGAGATTCTATTCAGGATGTCGATAAAGGTGGTGATTTGACAGGAACCTATTCGATCAACGCTTATGAGAACAGGAACTGGAGGATGTGAAAGGGAATCCTCGGGTAAGTTGTATTCACCGAAACTCGATTCAGTTGGATAATGAATGTGCCGATCTCATCTGAGGCACTGACTCCGTGGAAAACACGTTTAGATTTCTGCCATTACCTTGAAAGAGGTACGCCAAATGTATGCAGCCAGGATGCAATTACGGATTCGACGCCTCCAGTATATTTGTAGACGAATCATTGTGTTCCAATAGACGAAAAGTTCGGTACTCTCATTATCAGTGAACCGACGGGAGTCTTTTATTGTACTACAAAGTGCGAATGGAGTAAAAGATAAAACTGTCCAGTATCTGTAATGAAGTGTAAATTTTGGATCACAGCTGTTTCCGAGAGTAATGACCAGTGACCTGTTTCGTCTACTAGGGTGTCATATTCGCTAAAAAAACAGGAGCGAACTAATCACTAATCAAAATAATACATGCCGAGCAAGCAAGTCAAATCTGCTATGAAACTTTGCATACTTGTGGAGAGAAAACGCAAGTACGTTTACACTGTTCATCTTTATGTGAAATCATTTGAAAAGGAGTTGAGATGTAGTCGATCTGTGGCTTAAGAAGTCTTGTTAAGATTGACTGGTTGGTTTGTGAAACAAATTCTAACATCTCACAGCGAATAACTTTTTTTCGCTGTTCCTCAGCTACCCTACAAATGCTCCGAAAGTATGTGTACCCTTACTTTCTGACATTTCACGAAGTCAAATAATTAATCTAATTCATGTACTGACACGGATATTTTTTATTTCTCTGCTGCAATGTTGGTGGATCAAACAATTTACGAAGAGTGTCAAAGAATCTCATTTCAAGGAATAATGCTATGGGTTAAAAGTGGCCTTCTATTTCCTCATGTTGAAGTCGGTATCTTTGAAAAGACCTTATTAACATCCGTGTACCATCAGATTTGTTCGTTTGGAACATTTCTTTCCAGTTTTACTAGGGCAGGAGTTCCTACGGACATCTCGTCATTCTGTCAACATATTTTCTCTCGTCTTCCCTGTGTGAAATAGTCGTGCTCTGAACGACGCAGTCTCGTATATACACGCACACTACGCGGACAATCAATCAGTATCTCCTACACATATTGATGTACGGCAGCATGGTGTGGACATTTTCTCATGCTTCGGCCCACACGGTTTTGGCAGATCGACCTCGACTGACTTTGCCTGGTCTCAGTCGAAAGAAAGCGTGGCTAGCTCGCGAAAGCGTGAGCAACTCCGTTCAATTATTACTTGCCTTTCTGCTCCCTGGGTGGCTAGCCTACCGGCTACTGCCGGGTTATGCGCTTACATGCCTACACATGAGTGAAGTGCAAACATTACTTATTCAGTTAGTGATTACATACACCACACTAATGTCCGGTTTGCCACGTAGAATAGATGATAAAAGACTACTTAAACCAGCGAAAACTCACTTGGTTTGTAATGATTTAATTAAATTATTTAAAAATCTTTCTCCGTGTCTATATCTTACTGACGAATATCGGTGCATTACTTTGAGATACCGTATGCAAAAATCTCGAAAGAAGGTGTAGGATTATTCCGATGCCCAATGATGAGTTTACGCTATGATAAGTACCCTTATTTGGAAAAATTCTGGGCATCTCTTTCTGAAAGTGGACTGTTGTACAATGGGGATTTGGAAATGTATCCGATAAGAAGTATCCAATAACTGCAACGTAATCGAGATGCGATGCCCAACGTTCAACATAACACCTGGGATGAATTATTGATGAAGTGGTCCTTGTTCCAAGCAAGTCCTCGGTCAACCAAATACGGGTTATTCAAAACGGTACATTTATTCTATGGTTACTTTGATTTCAAGTTGCTCTAGTTATTCAAACCAAAGAAGTAGAAATTCCTAGTCCTTTTATACTTCGTGCTGATTGTGTAGTCACTTACGGGTTTAAAACAAACAATGAACGAGATTTATTTTACTTAGTAATAATTTTACGTCAAAGCTGTTTTCGGGAGATAAAAGAGTTTCGATGAACTTGATTTGTCTGGGTGACCCTACACATTGTCGCTTGTTATTCATTCAGGTTACAAAATGTTATCTGGTTCCCCAACCGAAAGTGTGCAAGTCCGAAAATTTCAGAGTTGTGCTTGAATCATTTATGACAATGACCAGCTTATGGGTTGCTGTTGGAATAACGTACGTTTATTTTCGGAATGAAGGAATCCATTGTGGTGAATTTTTTTCAATGTTGGTTATCTTAATTTAGTCGGTGACATACAGGTGGCAAACAGAACTGCAGAAATTCTTCTTAGAAGTGTCTTGCTTAGAGATGATGTTTTTTGGGTGGCTACCGGTGTACCACTTTGGTTTTTTACCCCGTCAGTCACCAGGCCTTTCTCTTGATCTAGGAGAATAAATAACTCTAACAAATTACTCTTTTCAGAGACAACCCAAGAAGATTTGGTTGATAATTTCTTTATGTACATCTCAAGGGTGTGAGTGTGAGTTGTAGCTACAGATGACGTAGCTCATTATGCCAGGAACCAGAATTTATCAATAAGTACCGATGGTGGGTCAAATTAGTCATAGTCGAGAAATTGAGTCCTTTTTAGCTGATCACTTTGGAAATAGTTTTATTCTCATAAACTACTTACCTGACTAAGTTATTTCACAATTCAGACAAATATAATGACCTCAAGGAAACGGGTTTTATTGTGATAAGCCGGGAATGGACTATACTTTTGGTCATCGATTCCCTTCTAATTTTGCTATTCTTAGTGGCAGTTAAACTGCTCTGGCTGCCACGCAGCAGGAAGACCATGAACATGTCTTCTGACAAAAAGGATCAGAAATAACTTAGATGAGCACCGATTTGCTACTGTGCAGTTTGACATGATGACAATCGCTCATTGACTTCACCTTAACGAGCATAAAACTGGAGTAAAGAATATGTCAACATGATCATTGTGGTTTGTATTGCCGTGCGTTTTACCAGTTCAGCTAAGCAGCTGCATCAGGTACTTGCAATTTATCAGATTGGCTTAGCTGCATTCGATGAAGAATCATGCTCATGTGTTCAACCGACGGATAATTAGTTGAACCGTAGCGAACTCCAGCCATAGACAGTCAAATTACAATTTGGGCCATAGGGGATTCCACTTGCTATTGCAATTTTGGCGGACAAACAGCACAAGCCATTCATAAAACGTAGAAGGACCTCGGTAGAATCTCGTAGTTCAACTGGTACAAAGAACATGGTAACAATGTGTGAGTTGCATTCACTTATGTGATTCCAATACCGCAGGGGCTGAAGGCACTTCAAACGAGGATCAAAGCAAGCACATGGGCCGACAGTAAAAAAAGTGTTATCCAAAGCAGGTTCTGTGGTCACGTCATCTGGGCCGTCGAACGGAGAGCATCATGGAGGATATCGGTTGACTAACTTCCATAAAAGTAAATATCACTTTTCTATCAGAAATGGAGGTGATTGGGCAGGTCAGTTATCTGAAAAGTTACAATGTTGATGGACCGGATGGGTTGTCTTCATTCTTTACAAAGAAGGAGGAAAAGCTTTTGGTACCGTGGTTTACAAAATTCCTCCGGGTAACCTTGGATGGTGAGCACATTCACCGGGAATGATATGTATCGGTGACTGTGCCGATCTACAGGAAAGGCGACAGGTTCTCTCGTGAAAACCAAACAGGAGTTAACATGGTAAGTGTTGTATCCAAAGAGCCCTCCGGGATTATTCCTCGCCGATTATTGAAGGCCCATGATAGAAGTACGTGTGAGAATCGAGCTGGCTTCAGGCCCGCTCGGGTTTGTAACGACCACATGTTTACCCAGCGACAAACTTCGTATCATAAGGACTATTTATGAACCCGAAATATCTACCTTCCATGATCTGAAAATGACATCTGATTCAGTCGGCTGCTCTTTTCTGTTGCGCTGTTTCCTAAAGAAAGAGAAATAAAACAGCTATATTTCCCTTTCTCAATCCTTGCGTGCAAACTGCAGAAACCGAATTCGTGCTTGCGGTGATCTTTCACCCAGTTGTAACGTAAGGAGTGGTTTTCGTGAAGTTTGTAGATGAAATGGTCTTTGAGATGGTCCTACCCTCGTGTGACCATAACGTCATCGACCTTCAGTTAGGCAGTAATTTGTCTGACTAAGAATACACGGACGATATCTTTCTTCCCAGTGAAGATCTAGAGAGATTGCGAGTTTTCGCTAGATAGTCTTAATAACAGTTTAGCAGTTTGGGATGTGTTTTGCATCTTCAAAGTGTAAAATTGTGTTGTAGGTTTTGGTTGACCTCACACCAAACTAGTTCCTGTAGGGGAACCACAAGATGAAGCAGACCAGTTTTTAACCTGGCAGTTACATTTCACCAGGTGGAAAAATATCGGTTGAAGTGACATCGGGCATACAGAGGACGTGTTTGGCCTTCGTTAACCTCAGGCGTCAGATTGTCGGTCAAGTTCAAAAGTACGTTGCGGCTTTTCGATGTGTTCTTTTATGCGGCTCAGACATGGTCGTTTAGACTAGAAGATAGACGAATACAGTAAGTGTTCCGGAATCCATATCATCGTAGTGTTGTTCAGGAACGCTGAGATTGGTTGTACTGAGTCGGGAACCCCTTAAAACAAATACTGAATTTAAAGAGGTTAAGATGGCTGGGGTAGGTGTTACACATGCCTACCGATAGACTTCTTCGGCTTATGCTGTGCTTCGAAGCAGATAATGTCTGGAAGTTAGGTCAAGGTGGGCACTTCATGATGTGACAGAGTATGAAAACCTTGACCAACGGACTTGGTCAATAAGGACTTGTTAAACTTCCTGGTTTGGGTCCACGAGGATCATCTACTAGGCGGATGGAGACAATACGTAATATGTCTGGGAGTTGCGGCCATTAGCGTAACTGAGTTCGGTCTCTTGCTCTGTCTTCATGATTTCCTGTTTTTAATTTTTAATAAGTTCATTTTTGTTTTATACCCCTATTTATTTTTTCCTTCTACTTGAGGAAGCTGCGAGGTAGCAACAAAAGCCGGAGCATACAAATGCGCGAGTGATTGCTGACAGGACTGAACGGAACTGAACTACTGTGGCTCAAATGCGGAAAGGTAGTGATTGGAATCTCCTCACGTCAATCTTGACGAACAGCATAATCGCGCCTTGTACGTTCTCAGATGTTAGGATGCATTCTTAACAAATCTTTCTTTTGTAATAATCAGATGAATTTGTCCACACTTTATGACACAGCCGGAAATCTGAAACAACCCACGTTGTACTTTTGTTTATTTTCCTTAGGGAATAGTGTTGCATTTTATGTCACCTTTTTCCGAAAGTTCCTGGAGATTTTGGATCCGAAAGCGTGGGCACCTCGTAAAGATACACAGTCAACCGAAAACAGAGAAAAGCCTTAAAACATAGGCTGAGAGCGGCATACAATAACCGTGGGCCCTGGGATGAATTATCAATGAATAATTTGGGTGATTTAACTGAAAATGAAAGCAAAAATTAAAACATGTCTGACAACATAATTACTGTGATGGTTCTGAGTGGGAAGAACATGAAATATATGCCACAACAGTTCGGTGACGGTATAATTTTTGCTTCCCGAAACCCTGTGATGCTGTAGTATTTTATGATTTGAATGCTTCTACATGCGACGTGGTGAAATATTGCAGCTTTTCAAGGATCCATCCAATGACTTTGAACCAGACCTTCTAAGTAAAGTAGTTCAGATACGGTCAGGTAGCATTACCATTGGTCAGAACACTGCCTACATTATTACCATGCCATACTTCATTGTAGTGATTCAGCAGGCATCACACGTGACACAGCCAGGTATAGATTCGTGACTATATACGCTGAGTAGCTTCAACCAATTAAGATCACCGAAAACATGCAAAGAAATAGCTTACTGTCGTTAGTTAGCTAGTAATCCATTTGTTTTTTCTTTGACTTAACATATTTGTGCAAGTCAATTCTGCAGTACATCTAACGTGCAGTTTCACATCCCTACAGTTCTTACTACTTCATTTTGTGTAGCTGGGGTTCGAAGTGATTTTACTAAGTCATATTACTTTGGGTATTGTGAGTACTAAGCTTATGCGTACTTATTGATGATGTCAGTTGTTAGTTCGTTTCATCCCCGGTACAAGCTACTGCCGCACGTTAGGCTGATTGGGTATATTCTAGCTTCGCATCTGGCGTCGTGGTATGAAGCCATTGACCATTGACCATTTGTATTTCCACAGCTATCCATCCAAGGTTGAAGAGCTGATCGAAATTTGTGAGCTTTGGTGCCGTGTTCGGAATGTAGTCAAGAATGATTATTCAGCCTTGTATCTGACGGCTGGAGGACGCAAAACTTATTGGGCTCTGAAAACGTGCTATCTTGTTTACCCTTCAGGAAGCTGAGGCAAGTCATTTTCCAGACAAACTAACCGGCGAAATTATATTCATCGATGCAAGGAGTGGATATAGCTTGTCACAAGTTTATCCCGCAATAAACTCAACAAAATGATTGTTTCACTTACGGAGATCGTGCGTAGGAGCAGTTTCTGGACTCGACAACATTACCCAGTAGCTAAGAGATTGAATTTTGATGAGGGCCGCAGAATTTTGGGACAATACAATGGCATACCTTTAGCCACCGAGCCAGATACAAATCCTGTTTCAACAAAGAATATCGTGGTCAGTACGCCCGCATCCAAATCTTCAAGTCTAAGATCATCAATCAGATTAACTCAACAAAGCAATGTCTTTCTAACCTGTAAACGAATGTACGCCGTGCGTGGATTTCCATTTCATTTCAGCCGGCCGGATTTGCCAGCCTCTATGTTGTGCACGTAGAAAAATGGGTCATATATTAGGGGGGCCATTTTTAGGTAACAACATGGACAGCATCTGATGAAATCAACTCTGTGTACACGCCGAAGACCACGAGTCAACTTAATCAATTTCTGTACCAACCGGTGGTGTTCAGATGTGGATTTCAACATGAGTTCATTTTGGATGCATGGAGCTTTGAGTCTATTATCGCGAAGAAGGTTTTGAACATGAATTAACCCAGTTCATCAGGAATGCCAATGGACTCGAATTCTCGGAGTAACCGATCATCTCCTTGAGCCGCTAGATTAAACGACGTTAACGGTAAATTTCAAACAACAAACATGCCCCACAATCAGTTTGCTAGTTTGAGTAGGCTTTTGATCTCTTCCGGGGTTGAATGCATTAACGGCCATTAATCATTTATTTTCATTTCACCCAGCATCAGCCACTGCTGTGGATTATGTGACAATTCAGATACTGGTAATACAAAGGTACGCAAACAGTGGTCGAATAACGGCGGAGCCGGGGAAGATGAAAGCTGAAGGCAAAAGCTGCTTATGGTCATTGAGAAGTACCGAAATCATTTAGGAGAACAGAGCTTGACAGTATCAAGTCACTCCTTCTTCTTGGACAACTTCGATAGTAATTGCATGGAAAAACAATGAGCGAACAACACATTTGTATGGACTAAAGACAAACTTCGATGATTATTCTTAAACCGGAACACTTTAATAAATATGTGCCCTGTAGAATGTTTTTCGAACAATGATTTAACAAGTTCTAGTAACGCTAGAATCAGGATGACGTACAACCATGAATACCCCTCTGGGTATATTTCAATATGATTTTCGACATTTTGTTTTGTGCCTAAATAAGGAAATTTTTATGCCGCCGTTGATACAGTGATTAATGGTTTGAACGGGGTCAATGGTACACCAGGATAAAGTGATCCTGTTTGGAGCATTACAGAAAAAACACGATCATCGCTTGAAGCAGACCATGAATAAGTGTGTAGCATAATATGTGCTGATCAGGCCTTCAAAACGTAAGTTTAAAGCCAAGGAATTTTAGTTCTTTGGTTTCATAGTGAACGTCAGTCACTGTCAGCCGCACCTTGATCTCTTCTAACCAATAACAGAATTGGAGCTTACAAATAACCCAGCACTCTTGACTGACATCCGTAGGTGACCACATTACTATTCTAAATTCATACCAAATTTCACAGCGAGAGAGCAGACGGTAATCCTCACCCAGTCATCTCAGATTTTGCAATAAATTGAGCTATATGTGAGTACGTTGCCTGATCTAATCAACAGCAGATTTTGACAAACACCACTGGCTTCATATATGCCATCGGGACAAACAAGAACAGAAACGGAAGCATCCAAATTTGGAATTGCTGCAGTACCTGAGTAGGACGGCACTAAATTATTTATAGTACCCGGCTACTAGTTGCTACACAAACAGGATACTCGTAGGTACTTGAGGAAGCGTGCCGTGTTCTGGGGTACTCGCTAACCCGATAAGGACTTGTGTTCGTTGAAGTTTATGGTTATCATTGATCACCAAATGCAAAGGTTTCTTTTCAACCCGAATAAATCCTTTGCCAAGTTCACAGCGGTCTTGATTCGAAGATGGAGTATTGCTCTTGTCGCGTATAACTGATATATTCTACGTCCACAGAGTACATCAGATTCTCGGTGACTGAACAGTAATTTAATTGCGCCTACTGCTTTTGTATTGATTGGAAGGCTACGAAAACGTGTTAAATGGTACTACTCGTCAGTGTTCCCTGTTATCAAGAAAAGCTGAAAAACGGAGGTGAATAGAAGCACCCACCGTTTTTTCTTGTACTTCACGAAGACTTCCTGGAAGACTGCTGGCTCGTGACGACTGGTTAGGTATACCTAATCCTTGGCTCGAGACGGTTCTGAGAGATTCCCGTAAGGGTAATTTGTATGTAGAGAAGATGGAGCCATTGCCGGAACAAATTTGCCAGTGACTCGGGTTGAATGAAAACATTTGTACAACAGCTGTAAGGATTGTTTACTTAAAATCAAATCCAGACTAAATAACTGGAACCGCTCTGCCTGAAAGCAACATTCATTGATAGCACGTATGAGTCACTTTCTGTAGTCCTTTCCTGAATACGTGGTACGCCCTCGCATTCCACTGAGCAGTTGGTACGAGGTGTATCTGAGGTGCACATTGAGCACGTCTTTCTTGACCCAAGCACTGAGAGAACGCTCCGTTTGTGAACGTATTCCATAAGTGCTTGTCACTGATACCGGTACACAATTCTGTGAAACCAAGTTGATAGCATTGGATTTCCACATCTTCGAAGGGCTACTCATCAAACACGTTCTAATGGAGCCTGGTAGAGCTTGGTAGGTTCTGTAAAAATTGCTGTTTCCTCAGTAAATTTAAAGATTTTGTTGAAACCGGAAAAGTTGCTAGATAACCTTGGTACGATATGGGAATGCAGTGCTTTAGACAACTATTCACGTCAAACAGTGTCAGGTTCCTTTATAGTGACATAGTTCTGAGACAGCGGACTTCGGTCAATATATGGTATCATAACTGAACACAGTGGTACATCGATGGCTAATATTATATGCTTGAACTGCATATACTTAAACTGAGGCAAAGCAATCTTAATTAACTTCGGAGTAATATTCAACTTACCACTGAGACCAAAGCCACAAGTGATGGTCATCTCCCAAGATAGGACATACCCTCGAGGAAACGCGGCTATAGCCGCACTTTACAGCCGGCAGGTCCATTCAACAAGCTAGCGAAATCACTGAATTACATTTAGGGAAAATGTTTGTAGTGATTAGTGTGCTTTTACAAGCGGCTTCTTCTCCATGATCTGACCAGTCCTTTGAGAAAAGACCATTGAATTCAAATATTTTAGATACCACCAGATTGTTCTCAGATTGATTAAGGCATTTTGTATCGATAAATTGTATCTTAATTCGCACATAAACCAGAGTGTACTAAGTACAGCTGACAGAATACATGATTGCTATTCTCGTCTTGTCGGTTCTCAGTGTTCTTTATTCCGGGTACGAGTTATCCCAGTGCATACCGTTGGCCTGGTAAATCAAGTTTCTCAGAATGATCTCATCCAGGCATGTCACTATTGTTAAGCAGTATTTTACCTAATCATAAGAAGATTTGGCTGTATCTGAACGATTTGATTTCCATGGTTTGGCGTCAAGTGGCTGGTTGACTTCTACAAAAGAAGCAATATTGCATCAAGCCGCATGTGAAAGCATTAAAATCACTACTGGGAATGAATTTGCAAAGTAGGGAAAATGACGAGCGAAAATTAAATGCTCATACTGATTCATTCTCGGTCCATATTGCAACATCCTCATTGATAAAGTTCACAATTCATATTGTCAGTTTGGATATAATCTGTGAATTTGTGGCGATTCGTTCAGATTTCTGGCTCAGTAAGCTGGCTGAATTCATTTCAAAGATCAAAGCTTTTGAAAGGACCTCTTTAGTAGTAGTCACAAGCTTTTTGTTTCTTCCGATTTTGTATTTTCTTCACGATATGCAGGTGATCTAGGGATTACTGATACGGTACCGTTTGGCCACTGATGAGGTTCATACGTGCTTGATAAACGGAACTACAAATATTGTTACTGCTGGAAGAAGTCTATTCCATGCTAACTGCGATTTCTGTGAAGCTTCAGCCCCGAGGAAATACAGAGTCATGCGTTATTCCCACTGAATTCACGATTGATTCGCCGTAAAGCTTAAGAAAACTTCTAATCCATGGATGAAAAATATCAGATTTGTTATAGTTTATCATGAACAATGGACGAATAATCTTCAGTTGTGAGATCATCTTGTTCTTGATGTATTATGAATTTACTGATGATGCTCAAGAACCAGCACAGCAGTCAATCCTGTTATTCTGCTTCATACTGGAAGATGACAGAGGATCTACGGTTAACCGGACTGGTTTTTTAAGGTATTATCGCAAATGAAGCAGTAAAAAATTCTAAAGTAACACTCCACACGCTTGGTAGAGAATGCAAACCTGATGAAAGTCTTGTTTCGTAGGCACTTTTTAATATCTTTTCGGGTGGCTGTTTCATGTGGCAAATGAGCGGAGCGGTACCCATTCGTCATTGTCCGGAGTGACGGATGAGCCTCGCAAAATCGACGGAATGGATTGCAATAATGGAGCAAAACCTTCTGGGCTCCTCCAAGCATGAGTTTACCGGGTGTTTGGAGGTCAGTGTTGTAACCTAACACCTTTATTCTGTTCATAATCAATCGTATGTCAGGATACCAACAAAATAATGGGGTCAATATTTTTCAGTAGCTGCTGCTATGCGGTTTTTGAGCTACTTAAAACGGAAGACCAGCCCCTTTCCATAAACTATGCCTGGAAACCATTCACCTTCTAGTACCATGACAGCTGTATCAGCTGATCAAAATCGTTATGCAAAAAACGGAAGAAATATTTTAGGTGACCAAAACGGCTTTCCAAGCTATTCAGAAACATGAAATATGGTAGAAGTTTTGTCAATCACTTTTCAGTGAAAATTGATTTGGTAACCCGATTTTATTCCGAAGCTGAGGCCTCAACCAATTGTGAAGGTTTTCGACGTCCTCAGTGAAAATATGAGTGTAGATAACCGCCGTGATGCCACTTTTATTCTAGGATTCTTTAGTAATCAAATAAATATTCATTTACGGATAGTAAGTCACTTCCTTTTAGTAACCCGATATAAATCCGCGGCGAAACAATTATTGTTGAATGTGTATTATTGCTGTACGTAATCAAATATCATACGAGAACGAAACTGCCATTTGTCATCTTTGTAATTTTAAATTAGGTATGAAAGTGATGCTAATGCTGATCCTACCGCTGAGCTATAGGGGCAAGCTATGGATTGTCTTCGCCACTGAACTCATATACAAACATGACATGCCGATCTTACACTGTAGGGACTCTACTGTCGTCAAAAGTGAAATGCGGTAGAGCCCAAGTGCGGTCGAGAGATAGTTGTGATTTATTAGTAGAGAAATGGGGCCCAAGCAGTATAAGATGCCGCAAGAAGAACCATTTCATCCATTCCGTGGGCAATTTTTTCTGTTAGCGGAATCCGTTGACGGAAGCAATGTGGGTCACGACCACAAGGTGAACAAATTAACTTTAATAACGGTTTGTTTGGCGGCTGCGGTTTGCGCAAACGCTTGTCCTTGAGATCGAGCATGTTGACACATCTGCGCTTATAATGATAACGTGTCATTGCGTAAATGTGATAGTGGTTGGAAGTAAGAGAGTGGGAATGCACTCCTGAATACAGTTATATGCAAATGCCTCAGCGTTCTAGAGAATCAAGCAAACGTTAGAACGGTTGGGTGTGACCAAGCCCACTTAACATGACAACAGTTCTGGGGCATCGGCCGGATGGATCAGAAACAGAATAGCTGTCTGCAGACATATCATGGTCCGGACAGACCGTGAGTATCTTCTCTCGTCATTCTGACCAATAAGAAGGACACATTCATTCAAATCCATGGTTCATTCAAACAGAACGCGTTTTGTTTGCATGCCCGCTGTTATCACGTGTGGATGTGGATGTGTGTAGTTTGTGTGCCCGCGCGTTTCGGAGTCAGTTCCCAACATCTCACCTGTCTGTGGTTCCCACACAAACAGATACCCTTCGTAATAACACGCGCACATATCTTGTTTGTAATCCTAAAGCCGAGCAAAACTCTCGATTGAACGGGGCGAGCCCAATAGGCAGATAGGTATGCGAACCGACCAACCGACAAACGAAACGACGAACCTAACAAAAGGGCGAGAGAGAGAGAGAGAGAGAGAGAGAGAGAGAGAGAGAGAGAGAGAGAGAGACAGGACACGACCGTGAGTGAGTGAGCGAGCGAGCGAGCAAGCGAATGGGCTGAAATGACTGTGACGGCAAGCGTAAGAACGGATCAATTGAATGAAGACATGCATGCCTGAGTTCAAGCACGTCTTAGGAACAAACTTGTAGTGACATTTAGGCAGACCTACACTAAGTCACAATCCGGGATGCTCCGGAGTCTTTTACGTGCACCCACGAACACATTCGTTTGAACACACACATGAGCAGACAAACAAATTTAATCCACCACTTAGCTTGTGTTGTATCCATTTCGATTGAAATGCCGAGCAGTTTGGATCGTTTGTTTGGCCGTAAGCTCGTACTTAGCCCCGATTGCTCTCAAACTCATACCGTGGATTGTTCAGTTAATCAACAAACCAGTTAGAAAAAAACAGCCAAACAGAAAACCAACCAATCAACTGATCAATCAATCAATCAGTCGGTCAAACGACCCAACCAGCCAGCCGGCCAACCGACAATCTGGATTTCCACTCTTCTGCCAAATAATTTTTCCTAACACTGACCCACCCAGTCGGTGGTCCGTCCATCTCACTGTGTGTCTGTCCATCCATCCGTCCTCCTATATGCATTGGTACAATCTGTCCACGTAGTCAAGACCCAACACCTGCCCATCCACATACCTGTCTACCAAAAACAAGCTGGCTATGTATATTAGGTTATATACGTGTGCGGATGCATATGTGTACAAGCTAACATTGTAAATGAACGCCGAGTTGGACTTCGATTTCGGGCCAGACACGCAATCTCAGGCGTGAGCACAATAACGTAGAGACGCATGCTAGTGGGCAGTAGTGTGCTGGTCATCTACTGAGCATCAGCAATTGAAACGACGCAATGCATTGATTATTTATTCCTCTCCTATCACGGTTAAAACAACGCTGGAATTAGAGGGTCTCCTTTCAATGACACTGAATTTGATACGCTTTCTTGTGCTTGCACCCCGTGTGGTTGAGTGTGACGAAATCTTTGTCATGTGAACCTTGCACTGTGAAATTAGGTCAAATCTCGAATGGAAACAGTACTTGCCGACCTATGGATGAAACAATGAGGCACGAAATTTGTTGTAATAACTAACATTGCTGCTAATATTGTCATCATCTATATCATCACCGTCATTAGCGGTTTCACCACTGTAACTGAAAACCTACATCGAAGCATTGCTGTCTTTGTTTCCCGAAGCAGAGTTTTGGGACACGTACATGGCTAAATGCGATTTCGCAACCCAGAGCACGATCAAGACGACCCACAACCAAGCTGGCGTAGGACACCGTGAAAAAATAGATGACCAGTTTACCTCTGTTAAACAATGCTCCGGCTCTACAATCATATGGAACCATTTCGTATACCACATCAAGTGCCGTGGGAATGGCTTCGTAGACAGCTTTGGAATCAGTCCGGTGTTGTGATCAGTACTGAGCCCCGGCATCTGATCGCAAACGTTCCTTTGATATCACATTCAGTGGACTTGCTAATTGGCACCGCGCCAGCTGTGTTATTCGTATCCGTTCGTGGCAAGACACATCCTCCAAATCCTTACTGGAATTTATCCTTCCCTTCACTCCTTCTTTTGTCGTCTCATCCCAAAGTTTTGTCTCCAGCTTACTGTTCCGCCGAGTATCGCCTAATTTTCAAGATTGTTATTGGGGTGATATTAGTTCACCTTGTGGTGACTGTTAGGATTACGCTCCACTTGGAGCACCAGATGGCTGAGGAATCGATCGACAGTGGCGTATCAAGCGAACTTTCTCAATACGCACCGGATTGGAAGTCCGCTACGGATTCGGATACCTTCGATCTGACATGCACCACGGTTACCACTTGTGCATCTACAATTCCAGTCAGGAAGGGTTATTATGGGCATAGATCATCCCAACGTACCTCATTCGTGGAACCACATCACACCATTGATAATAATCCTTCGTCGGACCTCTACAAACTGCAGAATCAGTCACATAAACAAACACTTACTCCGTGCAAACATCCCGAATTCTTTTGGTCACCAGCTGAAGTCCAGTCGACATCGTTCGGCACCAGCGCTGGTTGTGCTACCATTCAAGACTGTGAAGAGTCACATCTATTGTATTGGAATACCCACAGTGGTCCGCCGACATCACGCAGGCAAACGCTGGTCGTGGT
The DNA here is from genome assembly GCA_948099385.1 of Fasciola hepatica. NCBI lineage: Eukaryota > Metazoa > Platyhelminthes > Trematoda > Plagiorchiida > Fasciolidae > Fasciola > Fasciola hepatica. The sequence goes on from CANUEZ040000108.1 coordinate 315,511, forward strand.
TACTTGTCCTTCAATCACTATGGCCTCGAACCCATTGGGTCATAAATCTAATCATTCCACGCCACAGGAACAGACTTCCTCATCCGGGTCATCCGGACCACGCGGCAGCGGTAATCCCAGGTTTGTGCATTTTGCCCACGAGCACGAACCTACCGATTATGGTAGTGGACCCGGTCGATCCGAGAGATCGAGTACTACTGTGACCACAGCAACACAGCGAGAGGCTTCCAGACGTCCGGAGTTTGACAGTGCTAGGCCTCCTCTAATGCGAAATTATTCCGCTCGCGATTATACATACCTAGGCACACCAACAGCTGTTACGTCTCAATTTCAGTCATCAGTCGCACAACAGCAACAACCGCCGCAGCCACCTTGGCAACAACAATCGCTTTATACTGGGGGGCTGGTGAGGAACCTCCTCCCACAGAAAGCACCTAGTAGATCCACTGATTCCACCGCAGCCGCGGCCGCGGCCGCAGCTGCTGCTGCTGCTGCGGCCCTCATGGACCAGCAGAATTTAGGTTCTAACCAGGTGAAATCTGGAGTAGCGATTCCAAGATCTCTCAGTTCCACACAACTTCCCAATCAGCGTGGGCCCGGAACAACAGCCACTGGGTTGGCGTGGGCTCCTACCGAACCGGTACAACCAGGGCCGGAGGGTTTGGTTCAGCAACGTCAATTATTATCTGCACTGCTGACCGCTGCCACTGCGGCAGCTGCTTCGACCAAATCGCAACCAACCTCAGAAGCTGCTCGAAACGCCCAGACTAGTCTGCTTCAAACTCTAACCCAAAGGGCTAGTGTACAACCTAGTATATCATCTAGACGAGATGCACTAAGTGCGCGTTGGTCCGATTCTGATATGACTGTGTACGAAACATCGCGTTATCAGCAGCAGCTGCAACAACAACAACAACAACAACAACAACAACAGAATTTAAGGCTACGCCTGCAGCAGCAGCAGCAACAACAACAACAGCAGCAGAGGCAGCAGCAACAACAACAAGCGGCTGCAGCAGCCGCTGCCGCAGTGGCTGCTGTGGCGATTGCCGCGATGCAAGGGTCCTCGAACAAAATACCACCCAGCTATAGTTCCTCTACCTCACTCGGTCAAAACCAACTTGGTACACTACCAGATAACTCAGCCACATGGCTTCCAACCTCTAGGGCATGCTACTCATCTGGTGATGAAGAAGCTGCCGCAAATAATGTGCAGTCCATACAAGCAGGTCCAGTTCAGTACCGAGCAGGTGGCTTGAACACGGTAGTAGGCGTTGATGGTCGTCCCGTCCAGTCTATCATCGGACAGCCGCAGCAGCCACAGATGCGTGATTCTAGTTCAGCAGGCATGAGTCAGCAATTATTGGATCAGCTAGCCAAATTACAGTCTCTGAGCGTTTCAACCGAGGATTATGCGAATTACCAAAGCTTAGAGGCATTATTTGGTCAAACATATCAGCAACCTCCCCCACCGGCACCGGCCCAACCGATGGAGGCTATCACATTTCCCGGTAAGTCACGGGATCCTCACCTTTGTACTCACACTACGACGACATACCAGCCGAAGGTAAACGAGTTCTGATCTAGTGCTACTAATGATTACCTACCAACTAGACGCATACTTTTCAGAAAAGATTGTTCAGTAATTATTTTTGTAGATTGCGGAATAAGTCCATCATGGTAATCAGAACACGATTTGCAGGCGGACACAGTTCTCCGGTTATTTCATTCCCAAGCCATTACAATCACATTTATGAGAAAACAAATCACCGAGACGAGTTGGCAAAAAAGTCACACTAAGTCCGCTTGAAGAAATAGGGATGGGGGAGACGGAAATACAAGCGAATGACCAGATTATGTAACCGGCGATAATGAGCTTACGTCACCGCTACGCGCTACTCTGTAACACAGCCTCTCTGAAGGCCTCAAGCCCGTAGGCTACGTCGTGCTTCGACTATATGACCTTCCGAAATTTTATACACCTGGATTGCCCCTCCGTCCCATCGTTTCTATGACAAATTTAGCATATCACGCGACAGCTCGGTGGGTAGTTAATCTTTTCAAGGCTGTACGATAGACGCTTGCGAAGGATAAACTTCGTGACACTTTCCAATTTATTGAAGTTATTGAAAGTGTGAATATAGCAAGGAAGCAAAGTTTCCTTGTGGGGTTGGTTTCTTTGTTCACCAGTGTACCTCTGATTGAAACTGCAGACTTTACTTGTTCATTTTTTGATGAAGCAGCGTTACTCGTAAGAATCCTAACTGCCAACCGAAGAGAACTAACTTTTCAATGCACTTTGAATGTACAGTTTGTATTCAAATCAATAACTATTGCCAGAAGGATAGGGTTGCTATGGTCTCGCTTCCAGGAACACTTCTTGCTGGCGTTGTCGTGGCACTACGTAGAACAATGAGTCGATTTGACAACTATTACCGATATGTGGATGATATATTTTGCACAACAAAAGCACATACCGATTTAGATGATGTCTCACCCGAATTCAACAGTATGCACTCCGCAGTCAAGTTCGCCACCGAAATGGAGGAAAAAAATTACTTACGGTTATTTGAGGTATACCAGATGAGCTGACTGCTCGATCCAGAGCATGGCGTATTGGAAAGCGGCCTGGAATGGTCAGTACACAAGCTTTCGCAACTATGTGCCTCTTGATTACAAACGTAATCTGATACGCTGTGTTTTGCACAGATCCAAACACATCTGCATCACGGACACTCTGGAGGCTGAGCTATCGCACATAAGAAAGACGCGGCTAAACAGTGGTTGTCATGAAAAGTTTATACAGAGAAAATGAAGTGGACGGACAAAGCCAGTGAGAATCCCGCAAGCAGAAAAGAAGGCTTCATTCATCCGACTCCCCTTCAAGGGGACATCGCAGCCGATGGAGTCAAAAAAATTGTGAGTGTCACGGTGAAGTGAGCTTTCAACGCCGTCGAGGTCATATGCGAGTTTCTCACCTCACCAGCAATCTGATATGAAAATATAGATAAGCTACTCTTGTTAACCTCAACCCCGATCATCAACCAATTCAAATGGACCTTTGGTGCTACTTGCATAAGTCGAACGGCAAGACAACCAGCAAAACGCGTTATGAAACTTCACCCCCGATGGCTTAGACACGGAGGCAGTGGAATAGTAACAAGTTCAATCGTTGCGTACACGGAAGAAACTGGGCATTCGATCGACATCCAGCACGCGTTCAAAGTCGTCTACCAGGTCCCACAACACATGTCAAGAGCCATTAGGCTTCGGATACTAGCAAACTGCCGAGTCACTTTTCATCCGCCTCTCGGAGCCTGAGCTACGAGTGCAGCGAAAATTAATCCAAACATTCCAACCACCACGGCAAACAGCCAACTGTGTTACAGAGTAAGGCATAGTGGTAACGTAAGCTCATTACCGCCGGTTATATAATCTGGCCATTCGATTGTGCTTCCGTCTCCCATATCCTTATTTCTCCATGTCGACTTAGTGTGAACTTTTCCAACTCTTCTCGTTAATTAGTTTCCATAGAAATGTGATTGTGATGGCTTGAGAATGGAATCACCGAAGAATTGTGTTCGCCTACAACTCATGTTTTATTTTTTTTTTAATCTAGAAATGAGCAAGAATTTTATAAGCTGTGGTTATCCAAATCTCCTATAGACATCTACTAAATGATTCGGTGCATTTATTCGATTGGAAACCTCGGCCCATGTTTTCATGGGTGATTATTGTTGTATTTGGTTTGTTGGATGATACTTTCCATATTCTGATTGATCCAGTAGAATGATAGAATGATAGGGTCTAGAGTAAAGCATAGTCAAAAGAACATTATACTGTTGTGGTTATACAGGCTACTTTGATAGTACTTGTTTCGGATGGTATTCAACGGTGGCTCCAAAAACTTCTGGAAAGGACCCACGCATGAATTGATTGATGAATGGAAGACACATCGGGACACATTTTACCGTAGATTTAGTAGACATGAAAGATGAATAATGATAATCAGAATTACTGTCACGTATTTTTGGGTATGAATGTTTGAAACATAGAGGCTTATCGTGAAGTCGAGAACCAAATGGATAACTCAAAGAGCGATTAACGACCACCCTGAAATTCACAAATGTTCTGTTGCCTTTTAATTGTAATTAAAATGTCAAGGGTTTGAGAAGTATAGTATAGAAGTATAAGCACACTAACTACTGGCAGAATGTTTTGCAGATTAGATACACGCCATATGTGGTTGGGACAATCAGCAGAATACAGAGTACGTTTTTCTAAAATGTTCGCATTTCCTCGTCTGAAATTCAAAAGGATTAAGGCCGTAGAAACAGTGATACGCCAGTTCGCTAACGCGGTAACAAAAACGTCCTATGCATTCAACACTAAGTCATGTTTGCCGCTGCAACTCAAAGACAACCTGCCGGATTATTCGGCTTCATCCACTGCATATTCTCACTCTTGCTGCTGTGGAGCAAAATACCTCGGAATAAAACCGAGTACCTCTCCGATCGATTTCAAGAACATTTTCCAACAGGGTTAGTGATTTTCTCCGTCCCACTAACTGGTGGGAACTCGTTTCTGCCTCAGAATCATTCAGTCCCATTAGTGGAAGACAAATAATACATAGGTTGCCGTCACATGCACACAGAGCATTGGTCCGACTGGTGTGGACGAGCACACCTTAAGGCTTGAATGCCGCGGACAGGATTCGTCTCGCGTATGGATTCACGCCATCGGTCAACTGTCCCGTCGTTCGTGATTTCAAGGGCTCGGTAGGGGCCAGTGCTGACGCAGTCTTCCATTGAGATTGAATCGTCAGAGCATACCCTCACAGTAAGCCAAAGGGGATCAATGAGACTATGACCAACAGAATGCTGACCCATGCGATCGATACGAGTTACACACTGCCATGGGATGGACCATTCAGCGTTATCTACCATGTGTCGTCAAACCACTCAAATGGGTTCAGTCAATGAATCCTCTGTAAGGCCTAGTTGGTCGCAATCAGGTTACATGGAGCAATCCTGTGCTCGCCAAAGTAGTTCGTCAGGGCATCTCAGCTACAGTGGTCAAATTTTGTTTTCCGTGAAGATGAAAATTAGGATGAACGTATATTGTAATGTTCTGGAAGTTTATCAGGATACGCGTTTCTTTTTGATGGTCGTATTCAGCGAAATGGTCTTTTAGCCAATCGTTCGTGCGATAATTTACCATAATTTGTGATGGGCCTTTACATCACAGGTACATTCAGATAAAGCTTCTCACAAACTGTGTTGTAATATACATTCATTTCGCATGCATTATTACTAGCAGTTCATCAACTTATTCCTTAAGGTTAAGAAATGTACAACTGGTCTCACTGATTTCCCATTATCCAAGAGAATTTTTGCTTCTCTTTGCAAGAACGTGTTGTGTTATTGTCTGTAAGCGGAGTGTGTTGGTTGATTATACGGGTACTGAAGTTAGGGGCTACTTGGACTTGGCAACAAATATAAATTTAACGAACGATTCGTAATGCAGTAACACAGCTTTACTCACCTTTAACGACCATGGAATCACTGTACAGCTTTTTTTAATCTTTGTTAAGAGCCATCAACAGTGCACATCCACTGAGTCCGTGCGTGGACTCGAACCTGGGGCGAACAACCAAGAGTCGAATATTCAACCACCAGGTTGTCCGTGCTGGCTTTTACCTGTTTGCATAACTTTATCACCACATAATATAGCACTCTTTGATGGGTAGATAACTGATCGCTGATCTCTTGGTAGATTTTCTTTATATTTCTGTTACAATTGGGTTCTGATAAGCTAGGAGCAACATAAACCTTTTCACTCGGCTACTGAGAAACAGTAAATACTAAAGGTGTGGTGGAAATTGAAATTTAATTTGAAGTTTTTGGAACTAATCTATCCCTTAAATAAGACGTACATCCTGGCAATTATTCTTTGTCACGTGTACTTACCACTTCGACTCTAATAAATACAAAGACATTCTGGTTGATCATTCCTCTCTGTGAAGAACACTAAGATTCGTTCAACGAATTTGTCTTTTCTTATACTGCGTCGACGCATAAACATGTGATAATGTGCACCGGCAATAGAAAATCATGGGCTATGGAACCACTCGCAAACTTCTCTCACAATGTTTGACGTGCATGATATTATCCTGGCAATAATATTCTGTCCTGTCTCCAACCTGATTTCATTACATCAGCTTTTTCGGAGTGGAGCTTACCAACAGAGCCACGAAACCATTGGTCGTTCTGTGCTCCTGTACGTGCAATATTTTTACCTCAGTATAGCACTAGGAGAAGAAGGTGCATTAATTTATTTCTCCCACATTAAAAATCAGTTTTCCGTCATAATCGGGCCAGGGGTGTAGTAAGGCAGTTGTAGTTATAGAACGTTTAGTGTCCACAGGTTCGATATTCCAAAAGCATATGAAAATCAATAGATATGTCTATGGCTGGTTGATGACCATTCTTATGTGAGGTATTACCTGATGTATTACCCAAAAGCCAATGAATCTACAAAGCCGACTCGTCCAGTGTGTCAGAATGTAAACAATTACTTTTTCAGCTGAAGGAATTCAGCTCTGTTCGGAGGGTCATGCATAGGGTTGCCCCAACAATGATAGTCACGATTTGATGCAGTCAGAGTAAACCGGCAGAATGATTTTTACAACCTCCAAGCCATTCGAATGACTTTGCTTATGAATTTCTTATCACGGGTTGACTTTTTTTTTGTAAACCCCTGAATCTTAATAAAAAGCACGGGATGTAACACAAAAAGAAAATCAAATATAGAAGAAATTTTAATCTATTACGATTGCTAAAAGTGGCCACCTTTATTCTTTGTTTATATTTGTTTGTGTAGATTTCCGCAGGCGACTTACTTGAACTTCAGTCAAAAAGCTAAGACAAAATTAGGGTCAAATAAGCAAAATATACCACGGTGGGCGCCAAAGGTATATGGAAACGAAGATGAAGGAAAAAAACGGATGAGGTTCAGAAAGTAATTCCGTTTTAGTCTTGTCCTTGTTGGTCCATACCCGAACCGGGTGGGGCAAAAGAGAGATTTTGTATGAGTTAAGTGTGGAAGAAAGTTGTGCAACTTCGGATTTGGTGGTTGAGTGAAAACGACAAGGAAATGTGTCAGAGGGTTACGGAAGTGCTGGGTGTTGTATTATCATGCGGGATAGGGCTATGCAATATTCATTATGTTGTTTGACAAACGTAGTCAACAGAAAATCAAAGGTAAGGGATAAAACGTTACTAATAATTACCAATCCACGGCGAAGTGCTTTGAAGTCGACTTTCAAAAGGCCGGGTAAAATTATGGGTGAACAAAACAGTAAGATCGAAAGAAACACTGAAAAACAAATTTGGAGACAGCTGTTGCTGATCTAGGAAATTACCTGAGATTTCTTATTTAAAAGGATAGGCATCGCAGTTTAACGACACAGTACTGAGTTTGAGATGTCCATCTGCGATTGATGTCTAGGCAAACGCTGAGATATTCGAAGGAAATAAATCCGGGTAGGGATTTGGAATTCAATTAGGCAGAATCTGTAGATAAAGGTAAACGAGAGAGAGAGAGAGAATGAAAACAATGACATTTTGATGGGTTCAATTCTAGGCACAGATGTGAGATTAAAGGTTTTATTCGAGATAGGTTTTTATCTGGGGAGTTAGAAATAGCTTGAAAAAGGGCAACATCATCACCACAAGTGAATACTTTGGATTCAGAAGAAACCGTGAGATCGTTAGTGCAAGTCGATAATAGAAAAAAGGATAACACTGCATCCTCGAATGCACCGGACTCGTTAACAAGTGGTTTAGAGACTATGAAAATAGTTCGATAGCAAGGAAAAAAGTTGTGTGGATCAATCGAAACTTCAAGATTCTGAGAAGGGCACGGTTGAGGTGCTGAATTAAAAGATGGACACTAATCGAGGAGTAGGCAGTGGACAGATCGCTTAGAGCTGTTTAAAGACTTATTGGTACAATGAACCAGTAAACTACAGCGTCAGATGTGGATCTTTTGGGTTTATAAATAAACTGAAAAGGGTCAGGTGGCACAGTGAGATGTGTGGGACGATGGGTAAAAAAGCCTTTTCAGTGAATTGAAGGGCGGCAGATGTAAGAGCAAGGGGATGAAACCATTTCACTTCACCAGAGGTGTTGGAGCCCTTAGGAACTGGAATGATCGTAATGGACGCCACAGATGAGGAATGGGACATATGGATAAAGACATCTATCAGAGACGTGATCAGTGGGACAAGTTGAGCAACACCATATATGAGAATCACTAGGCTTATAATCGTCGGACCTATTTTTGCATCAAATCGACCAAAAGAAGAAGCGGCTTACTTCACCTTGTCCTTCTTCGAGCCCTTTTTTGGCAGAAGGTTGGAAACAATTTTACGTAGGTTGAATGCGTTGACTTTAATGCCAATCCGGGCTTATCAGCACTGTATTTTTCATGAACAACGTGAGAAAACGTTTATTCATATAAGGAAAAGCACAGATTTATAACGGCCACAGAAACAAGCCAAGTGCGTATTCTGAACTTTACCTCTCCTGTCTATAAAGCAGTAAAATGTTCCACTTCTTAGTGTTTAACAAAAGACGCTCATAAGACCTTGATCTCAAGGTCATGCATTTCAACTGATCCAACAGTTTTTCTGGTGAGCCTACAGCGAGCTTTGGAATTGCTAGCGAGCCACAAGATAACACAGTACTTTCAAGCTATCTGTAGAAATTAGTTTTTGTTTCATTCTTCTTAGCAAAAATTCATTCGGCACTTTAGCAAAACAACTGCGCCTAGTATAATCGGAATTTACTTATCAGTGACTGAAACGACCTATGCTGAACTTGATAACCTCTGTTGTAAAAGTTACTCGCACATGACCGTTCAATGAATGTGATCTATCAAGCATCGAGCAAACTTATCACTGTAACAAAGGTAACAAAACTTCACCTTCAAAGAAAGCAGTGTAGCCCGAACGCGAGAAACATCATACCACGCAGAATTTTATATTTGTAACCCTTGTTTCGTATGAATTTAAAAAAGGTAAATATTCATAACCGTGAAAATATCTCTAAAATTCAGCGCGAACAGCTAAGAAGAAATCGGCATTTCTCGTATTTCATCAGTCTCAGGAAATCCTTGAGTGATCGTTGTCAGCCTCAGTGAAACAGTATTTCCCCGCAACTCAATTTAGAATGCTACCAAAGACTGCGTCTTTCATTGTTGTTGTCTTGTCAGTTCCAATTTTTCACCCCATGATAATTAACGCTAACCGTTATTGGTCATACCATGGAGCTCACGATAAGATCTCTGTCCAGAAGGATCACAAGCCACGTCTGCGCTATAAAGTAACAGCCTGGAGCAACCTGGAACAATCTAGTTTCTGTAACATCTAATGAGTCCTGTACCGTTATCTAACCCCACGACCGCCTTCTTGGAAAAAGACTGCCCAAATGGCTTTCCACTAATTAGAATGTTGAGTCCTGTATTTTGTAAGCTGGAAAGTCCATTGACTTTTACTGTCCTCATTGCGGACGAAGGACAATGATCACATCTCACTCCCCCGCGCGGAATCTAGCACCCTATTCCACTCATATTTTCACGCTTGCTTATCTTCTCCCACACTCCTAGACAAGGTTTGTTGACAGGTTCCACTTAACTTGCTGAATCTGTCCCAGTACTTTGTTTACCCGTCAACGGATGAGAAATATTCACTGACACGTAATCAACTGAGTTACAGCCCTATTTCTGTGCTTTATAATCTGAACGTGCTTGATGTCAAACAAATAAGTATCAATATTCTTAGAGACCTTCTAGGAAGCTTCGGTTATCAAGACAATCAAAGTCTCATTCCCTTTATGTCCATTTCGATTAGATTTTCCTGAAATGTCCGCTCACATGTTTGGAGCAAATTATTGAATTTTATCTTCGATCTTCGGTTTTACTTCCGCAAACGAAACCTAGCAGCTGATCACTCTGCCTCTGGACCATAACGGCTCCACTGGGATCGATTTTTCAAGGATTATTGCACTCAATGAACAATATTAACTCACTGACCAGATATATTCTCATATTCTTTTAACACGCACTAATCAAATGTAGGTTTTCTTGCGGTAAAGCGAAACAGAAAAAATAAAGCAAAGGATAACTTGAGTTGTTTGGTCATTCATCTGTAAGGGCGATTAGGAAAACGGTAGAAGTGTGACCAGTATGAATGAGAAGATAGCAAATGACTATAAGTCGTCTGTTTTTCACTGAAAAAGAAGACTGATTTATCGAAAACACATCAGTCACTTTTTTAGGGGAGCAATAATAGGCATCATCACAGGACTTGCTGAATGCAACTGGTTTGTCTTATTTCCTTAATCGTCACGTTTTCTCAAAATAATGATGCACGAATAAGAGCCAAAAACAATTAACAAGGCAAGTTTGTGCGAAAGTCAAAGGTCACCAGTCACACTTGGAATAAGTAGGGTTAGGGATTACATTCACTGATCACAACCAAAGAGGCAGCCCACCAATGTTGGACCAAATTTTCCAGAGCGTCCAGTTTTTAACAAGGGTTCAGTTTATGATATCAAATAACCACGGCCCGGACGAATCGTGACAATCTTCCAGTCTTCGGGTGGCTTATTAGCTGATGCGTCCCTTTTGCATGGTTACGCATTTTACAACAAAGAAAATGGTGAGCCATGGAGCTTGAAATTGTATCTCCCATCAAAACGAGGGCATAAAATAAAAAAAAGATGGAATATAAAACCGGTAAGAAGTTTGGCTGATACTTGCACTTGGTTCGTGAGGATTCGGGCCAGATACGGAACAGTAGAGATTTTTATGATGGTAATGCGAGGGGATATGGATCGCAAAGAGGAGGGTGTAGAAGCGAGACAGTTACACTTGCATAGATCACTGCATAAAAAGCGAGTACTGTCTGCAAGTATTTCATGGCGAACACTTCACTTGCGGCCAGATTGAATTTGTGCAACCTATAACATAAGTCACTCAGGGGTACGAAAGATGCCCGGCTGATAATAGATATAATTCGACCGGACAAAAAAACAGAGAAGCAGTAGAGGAGAACAGGAAAAACATTGATGAACAAAAAGGAAAACAGAAATCGGTTTGTCAATAAAATGCCTCTGCTCTTGGATTTAGTAAGAGAACTGGTATAATTCCTTCAAACAGTTTGGAATTTGAGATGATGACTTCAAATTTGCCTTGATGTTGGTTCCTAACTATTCGACAAAACCTAATCTAGCTAGCCATTCTGTGGAAATGACCGGGAAAGTTATCGAAATCCTGGATTGCAGAAACAGCTAGACAAAAAGCCACATCTTCGGCAGATTTAAGTAAATGTGCTCGATAAGTGGATGGAAAGTCACTAAAGCGGGTGGAAAATGAAGGAAAGAAATTCCCCCTGAAGCAATGCTGAATTATTTGTCAATTGAGTGAAGCTTTCAACTGCTGAACGTTCTGGCATCTAAGTGGATAATCGTCTCTCAATTCTTCCGATTTTCTTGCTACCGCGAATGCGTAGGAAATGACGATTGCAACTGGACGCAAGTGGAAGGTCAAGCTTGCCAAAGTTGGTTTAAACAAACAGTCTTCTAAACTAATGTAGCTTTGGGAGAGAAGCGATATAATACGTTCCCGTTAGAGTTTTCATTAGCCGAAGTACGGTTTAATATTAGTCGTCTCTCTTAAAGGGAGGTTAACACAGTACACAACGACGCTTCATCTTCCCTGATTCTGGGCTCTGCCAATATGACATGCATGCCGACTAAAATTTGTGATTGGCCGTTTGCTTGGAGTGCTGAAGATAGGAAATGCAGAACATCCTCAGGCTTTTCGTTGGAAAAATCCTCCTCGTTTCACTAGACACTGTTCCAGAAACTTCTGATGCTCAGGTGCTACCCCGACCATGTTTTAAAAAAACAAACTGGAACTAATGAGAGACCCGCTATGTTATCTTGTTGAAATGAAAAAGGGCTGTGTTCTTCGGTTGATCTGATGTTTGAGTGGTAGCGATTAAGATTTTTCTTTATCGCATAATTTGCCTCCTCCCTGTCCTTAATAGCAAGTGTACTTTGCATATACTGGCATAGCCTTGTTTTTTCTACAGGTTTCATGAAGATACTCGAGACCACAGACTCCAGTGCCATATCCTTCAGGTTTCCAATGATACACAACTGTTCATCTTCCATGAAATACAGTAAAAAACTATCGAATATGATGAAATGGAATATTTAAGTCCCTGGTGTCGGCTAACTTATGATCAATTTTCTCCCCGAAGGTGGTGTTAGTAAACATGGAGAAGACACTGTTTGATTCCATATTTTTCCGATGAAAATTGTAGTTCAGTAACTTGCCCACGAAGTCAAAAAAATTACTCAAACTGTAAGCCAATAAATTGGTTTTTTACCTAAATCCAGATACACCGAATTAAGTGATCAAACCAGGATTTGTAGGGTTTTTCTAAAAAACATATCGAAACGGATTTATCACCTAAGTAAAAATCGAAGGTATCATTAATAAGTGATCACCCCTTCCATCAGTCTGCAGTATTATGCGACGTTTTTCATTTTTATCTTGTTTGTCTACTTACTTTTTGTTCGGACTACGAATAGGCGAAAATGATTTTTAATTGGGATAACGGTATGTTTCTTTCGAAGATTCATCCTAGTGTTATTTTTTTTTGATTCGGGAAACATTCCAAATGTCAACTTAACCCACTGTGAAATGCATTCTGTCTTAACTGCGGAATACTAAGTTACGTCATGGTTCGAAACTGCAGTCCACACGTGGTTACCGTTGGAACTAGATTTATTTGGATCAGCAAGCTATCATTGGTTCATTGGTAAACCTTGGATTGCAAGTAGCGTTAGGACGTTATAAGCAGACCATTTTATTTTGGTATTTTCAGTCACCACTGATCAATTTGAATGTCATGGATAGTATTTTCCGTGCGTACAATGGGGGCATAATATAAAAAGGTGTATATCTAAAACCTGATGTTTTAAAATAGAAAAGTAATTTACAATCCGTGCCATTCCAGGAAACAAGTCTTAGTCAAACTGGTCAGTTTTCGACGGTGACGGGTCTTTTTTGATCATCTCGAGATGTAGAATTTTGTTAGATCCTAAATATTTCAGAAACGGTGAAGACCAACTCGGTCTAAAAATTGCCACGGAAAAATATGGTAGCACTATGGGCGTGACTTTGCTCAGAGGCAAAATCATTTAAATGATCCAACTGTTATGGTTAGAGAGCATAAAAGACGATGATAAAGATATTGCAACTTTGCGCGTACTGTTCATTGTACGCATCCAAATTCGAATCCCAGTTTGGTTGTAAACAAAGCAAACGAGAAACTGACTTCCTTACAAACGTCAAACGGAACCGGTTTTCCACCGCGGGAGGGACGAGTAAATACCCGATTGGATTTCGTTCATTTTATAATAAGATGTTTGGGTTGTTTTCGAATTTCATTAATTTGGCAAGCTTGTATTTTTCTTGGAGGTGGAAGGTTTCGTGAGCCTGAGCAATTCGCTTGGAAATTGGCAACGCGTATCTAACTGAAATCATGACAAGCATTTCTGAATCTGAATAAAAACTGACACTTATTGTGGATTGTTGTTTTGATATGAGAACAGCAGAACGGCTGATTCAGATGTATCACGTTCAAATCTTTACATTGTGATGCGTGAGATGAGTTGGGATAAAGCGCTCACAGTTTATCCATGTCTGGGTTCGGAACTCGATGGATGATTTTGATTGAGACGAAGACGCACAGCTGAGTGACCACGTGACACAAACGGGGAGGATACGTTAGAAATCCTGGTAAACTGGGCAGATACTAACTCAAAAGCAACAGTGTTACCGAGAATCAGCTGCAAAGAAATTTGTACAATGAACTACCAAAGTACTTCAATAGGCCCATGTTTATGGTCCATGACTAAACTACAACGAAGGTGTTTTTTGGTGGCAACAAGAGCGTGTGCGCTTGACAGATGCATAGAGTTTCGGATGGTTGTTGAAATGACAAAAGTCGCAGTAAATTTCCCCCAACAAAAGCAACAAAAAGAAACAATCCAATGAGACAGATTATTTACTGTACGTTGTAACCTAGTCGTGTACGAAGTCGATCAGAGGGTAGACCTTTATTGAGTGGCGCTTCGATCGACTCAGATGTCAATTGCTGATCCTAAACTTGTTTTGATTTCGTTTTATGGCATCAAGTTTATTCACAGACACAAGAGCCCGACTACAAGAACGTAGATATCTTAAGAAGTAATGCATTGTATTCAATGCTGCTTTCTATAGAAGCAATAGAAAATAGGATTTTCTAGTTTCTAAACCTTACACGGTATAATAAACCTGGAGAATAAGTTTAAAACTATCAGAAGTTTGCTTACAAAATCACCGTCCAGTCTGTGCAGAACTGGGACCATAGTCACGGTGCTTTTTCACAGCAAAATATCATGGGAGAATGGATGGTGAAATTCCTGCTCTCACTGGATTTATATCTTTGGCGTACATGTGGTAGATCTTTTATTTGATACCCCGAAAGCTGAAATTTCATTTTCTAGTAAAGATACTGATTCGTAAAGAATATACAGTTATAAACTAGGGAAGTATCTCATGTGGCTTATCTAACCCTGGAGTGATTATTGACACTGAGGATGTAAGGTAGACAAGCAGATCGATTTTGCCTGTTAACATCCAGTGAAGTTAGAAACTGTGCTGCTAAATGCAATAAGCACAGACGTACGCAAACTGTATGGCATAGTACACTAAGGCTCAGTCAATTCCATTAGACAGTAAGATGGAATACCAATAAAGTGAATATTGGGAATGCTTAAACCATGGCAAAATCCGTTGGTTTTAACTCAAGAATGAAACAGAAAGGCGTTTAGTTTTGAGGTGTAAATAAATTAGTGCATGCACATCACCGAATGATAAAATTTGTTTCAATTTATAGTGAGATAATGACCTTGTGAATGAGGAAACCCACATTACAGTGGCAGTCCGAGGCTTTATCAAGTAGAAGCGGCCACAGTGACCAGGGAAATTATTAGAAGGTATAGCGCTCAAATTCTTCTTCAAAATTCCAGACTCAATGACAAAACGAGTGACAACGTTGATATTGAAACAACGGCTGGAAGAGTGATTCATTCCAAATGATAATATACAGTTTTACATTCAGTACTGTTTAGCTCTGGACTGCGGTTAGGCAAGGACAATGCAGAGAAAAATAATATCGTGGGCACATTTAGGTTTGGAGCCATTTATTTGATAGAGTTGCCTCATTGGGATCAATAGCTAACCACGACCAGCATAAAAAGTGCAATAGTAGACAACATCAAGTCCGTTAAAAAGACCGTAATAACAACTTGATGGGTCAGTAAAAATTCGTGTGGATCCTTGACCTTATCTTAAGTTTGCTGTGAACTTACGGTTCTACCGATGATCCTCAGAAGTTCCGCATAGTGTTACTCGCCAGAAGACCGTCTAATTGATTACCGGTTAGTTGAGACACGCACTCGTTTTGTCATTACCTTCAATTCATTCTTTTGACAGCCCGATAAGTCTTCAAACAAGGTTGGCTGTTTTTCAACATATAAATTGCCGTTCGTTTTGGGCTCCACTAGTTTACTGAAAAAACTCATTCATCCCACCACACGAACTCACCGTGGACGGTAGACGCTTCTTATCTAGCTGATAATGAATGGTTGCTATGACGACACGATATTATAATCCGTGTGTCACAGGAAACAATAATGAAGACTTAACGCACTAGTTACTCTTGTTACCGAAATGTTATAATTAGAGCTTTGGAAATAGGCAAATGCATTAGATGGGGATATCAATTGCCCGTTTGATCATGGTTGAAAAAACAAGGTGGGCTCTGATAGTCAGAACTTCGATAAAAAATGGAGTTTAGGCCATTACCTGTCAGCCACTTCGATGTTACAATAAATGGGTTGCAAGATTCAGGAAAATCTTGCTATGTGTATTTGCTTCTTGCGAACAGCCTAACATGTGCAGCAAATTCAGTATTTCAGCGGACTGCGTGACTCACGGTCAGTCACTTTTGGTCCCTGCCCATGTTTGGAAGTAATAAGTGCGTGTATGTGCCCCTTAATGAAGTCGTTGATACGTGAAAATTATAAAACAGACTCACTTCAATTAAATTTCAGGTAATAATGAAACAAAACACGAAAAAATCTTTAGTCGCAATCACTGAACGTCACTTAAAGTGCAGGCTTACGAACGTTTATCCTCTCCATCACTGACGGCTTCTGAAACTGGTGCCAATGAGTGGCTGCACTCAGTATGACATCAACAACAGTCGGCCCAAATAATAACAAACAAGGAAAAAATACCACTGTTAGGAGCACCACTTAACGTTGTGGACCATTTGTGACCTCTTGGTTACGAAATAGTCATTGTAAATTCCGAAATGAGACTCCGGATTTCCCGAAAGGGTAACCTTTTCTCTAAACTCTTGGAGACTTTCTCCAAGATGTATTACCATTTTCATAAGCTATTGAGGTATAACAGCGGAAGAGTTATCTATCTGATCAGGTCTGCTCCAATGGCTGGAACTTTCCGGGAATTCATTTAGTTACTTATAAATCCAACGGGTTTGAGAAAAGAAATAGTTGCCTGAAGGTTTTGAGTAAATTCAGTGAATTCCTTCCAGAGTTTAGAATGTACTACTGTGCACCTACAGATAATGTAAATGTGTTTGTACCGACAAGCTGCTTTCATTTGATTACCTTTCTTTCGGCATATTCATCTCGAAAAGCTTGCTTGGCTTCCTAGACAAAGATGGGCAAATGATCAAAGTCAGAAATCCGCTGTGTGAGTTGTGCATGATATACATAGCATATACTTTTGTATACTGGTTATCAACCATAGGATTCGATTTTCATTTGGACTTGTGCTTGTTTTGTTAATTTCTAGTCCATTTTAAATACGCTGAATAATGAAATAATTACAAAGGCTTGATATCAAATAAAAACACTACTTTCTTGAGATCGTTACTATGACGACGCTCCAATTTCCGCTAACAACTGACACAGATCATGGAGAATCTTGGCAATCTCACTAATGAGTGTCATAGAATCTGAAGCACTCTGAATTTTACTTCGAGGGTGGATTTTACACACTAGATTATGCTTTTAGGAATGTCTGGTCGAACACAAAATAACTTTCAAAGTGAAACAATTTGTAAGTTTTTACTCAGCAAATAGAAACTCCGGAGATAGAAATATTTGTAGCTCCAATGAAAAAACGCGTATGTCTAGTTATCACTTTGGAATCAAGTTTTACCCCAAACATTTCAAAATGTTTTGATCGAAGGACTGTTTATGTCCGAATTCAGTTAGTTCTCTGTCCCATTCAGTAAATCGCAAATATAGAGAGCTGAGTAATTTCCAAGGTGCCAGTTAGAGTAGTTTGTCGATTGCAGACCTTGAAAGGTAAAATACACCGTTCTAGCTCACGCTAAGTTATATACTTTATTCATCCCAAGTAGAAGGATAATTCACCGTGCGTGTACACATGGTAGGTAATCGCTTCTCGTGAGCCTAATTCTCTCTAATTGGTGCGAAAACCTTTTACTGACACTGAGTTTTAGTCTGGAGAAGATTGCTTACGACTGTGGATTCTGTGATAGTGAGACAAGCATTATTCACTGCAAGTACGATAGATGTGTAGCTGCTTAGCAGTGTCAAAACAATGCATTCTCCAGAGCAATTTAGAACAGTTGAGTAATTCCTTGACGGCACAACAGGAATTATACCATCCCATTCCTGATTGGAATCAACAGTGAATTAGGTGGCCATTGAACAATAATAGTTGTGAATGATGCATGCATTGACCATAAACGCAAAGCATGGCATGGCACTTGCGGATCGACTCTCTGCTTTACGTCGTATCAAGCATCATATTGAAAACCGAATAACTGAAAACATGGTATGATTCGTCATGCGTTGCTAACTTTCAGCGCACCACTGAAAGCAATGGAAACACCGTATATTTTTTTCTACCGCGGTTCTTGAATCAACTGCAGTGTTTAATCACAGAGCCCCTCCTGGGATTCGAACCCGGGGTGAACGATCGTGAGTCGAACACTTAACTGTCAGGCTCTCTGAGATGACTCTCAAAGGTTTGCTGAGCCTATTTGCTTAAATAAATCGGTTTATAATGGGAGTTGGCTGTTGTGCAGGAACTGATCTGCTTACATTCAAAGGCAGTGCCGGAAGAGCGCAAAATCATTTGGTGTATAAGTTCAAGAAACCGTTGAGAGCCAGCCTGGATAGTCTGGAAGGAAGAAGTTCGACTTACAGTCACTTACCCCGGGTTTGACTGATAGTGTAAACTTGGTGGGTGTCAATTACGGATGATTCTTACCAAGAATGAAGCAGCTGTACCGTACTTCCATGGTTTTCAATGGTGAGTTTAACATTCATACAGCATGATGAATCATATTGTGTGAGCTCTGATCTCACACTGCTCAATATCAATAAAAATATATCACCTGAATCCTCCTATTCGTTTATTTAATGTCACTGTTACAAAGCCAGAAAAAATAACTACCATCTTGCGAGTAAGTTATACACGAGAAATGTGCACAACTATATTGATTGCAGTTGCAGCTATTTTCTCAGTCCTTTGTGCAAAACAAGCGAAGCATTGAGGATACCGGTAAAAAATTATCGTTAGTAAAACCATATTAGTATATTTTGCACGGTTTCGAGGGCCTGGTTTGTGAGAAGGGATTGTTTGGTTTTTTGGAGACCTTTTCGAATTTCTTTTCTAGTGTACTGATATATTACAATGTAAAATACCGTTATTAGCACAAGGGTTCACGACTTTCTGCCCATATTTACCGGGAATGTATACTATATTTTAGCTGCTTTTTGCTACAGATCCAATTAGGTAAAAAAATAAAATTGGTGATAATAGTCACCGTTTCGTGAAATTAAGCTAAGTGCACAAATCTCATGCATTACCTATGGTCCGAAGCAAAAGCTTCACGGTGTTATCTTTCGAATCACGACTGCTATGAACGTTCGAAAAACGTTTTTGAGTGAGTTGTATATCAGTTAACATTTTATCAAACAGTTACTTATCAGTACAGCGCGGAGCTGTCAGAGACTGTGCTGTGTTATCTTAGACGAAGTAGGGGAGTGAGTGAGAACATGCTGATCACAACAAACGACACCCAGTTCGTGCCACAGTAGGATGAGTGCGAATGTGTGAGACTGAATGGTATCCAAGACACTCGAGACCTAAAAAACGGTGATGAGTGTATGGTGCAAAGGTTGGTGGTTTAGTGATTTGTATCATGGAATAATGAACTCAGATTGACAGCTTCTGGTCATCTCTTTTTATTGTAACCCTGTCAAATATTGAACACTGCTTCCTCTACTCATATGCATGTTACAAAACAAAGCTTCCTGCGAAGTTGCATTTAGGTTTATGAAGGCTAGAAGCCTACTTGGAACACGCCGGTTTGACTTTGAAGACGACGTCTCTAACCATCTGTCCAGTCGTTTCGCGTGTTCTCAGCTACTATTTTACTGGAGAGATGAACTGATATTTGGAACCGGTGGATCAAACGGGGATATTCGACTCGTAATTTTCTCTGTGACCAGGTTGCTTCGCTAACGTCTCTCACGACCCCCTTATGCCAAAGTGAAGGCAAATCGTGTCGTAGTTTGTTTAAAATACTTTCCAGTTTAGTGATGAACCATGGAACACGGAACAACCAAAACTGTCGATCAGCATACCGTGAACTATCCATAAAAATACTGTTTTTCAATAATGACATTAGAAAGCCAGTGTATCAAAAAAGAACTATTGTTTACATTCAATTATAAACTTAAATTGAAGGAGGTTACCCACGGTAACAACAAGGCCATCAAAATACAGACACTGTATTATTGATTGTTACATATTTATATACATTGCACGTATGAAGTTTTAATAAGTTCGAATCAGTGAATTGCGCAACAAATAACACCAGAGGGGGGTTCATTTCATGTCTTCTCATCAGTCACGTATCTATATAATAGCTGTCAAGAGTGGAATGATATAGCAGCTGAAGCGAGAGTTATATCATACTTGAACTACAAGATGTGGGTGATATTATTTGTGAGGGTTTATGTTTGTCTGTGATTGTCTAAAGCTATTGTAGGCTGGGTTTATGGGTTATGCCTACGTTTAAGCATAGGAGGATTTGTCCCAAACGATTTGTAACGTCTTTGCCATTCTTAGATAAGTTTCGTCACGAAGATAGAGAAACCTGCAAAAAGTTCGACGAATGTACCTCCCGTGGTGTACATGACAGGGTCGAATTTCATGGCAAAGGCTGAGTTATAGAGTCCCGAAAGTATCTTGAAATGTCTTCTTCAATCATTCAGTGGGCTTACCACTGCGTAATTTACTGTATATACAAACTCGAGCGCATATTAAGTATAGATCAGTGTCAACACGCTAGCGATAACCGACGGGGGCACAGAGTGATCATATCATATCTGTAACTTTATGAGTCTATCTAACCAGGAAAGGCATTGGTACGACTGTTATTAACGAATCTTTAATTATTAAGAAGTAGGTCTCAAGTTCCGCTGAATAACATTTATCCTGTTTGACAGTGTAAAAAAGAGACTAATACAGCGAGAATTTGAAACTACGAGGCTGCTTCATTTCTGTTCATTTAAGTTGCCAACTCAATTTGCATTATTCTCAGTTTGTTTCACTTGGACGACTGAAAAAATTAATGAATTTTCAACCATTTCTTGATGTACGTCTTATTTTGTACTAATCAACGCGAACCAGCCAGTCGGAGGATAGAAGGACAAGTCGATGAAATATGTTGAATGGAAATTGCTAACCAAATCGTTTTAAATGACAGCATGCAAAATCTGTGAGGCGAATAAATAAACTAAATACTGCAATACTTCCACGATGAATATTTGGAAATGGAGCAGACTAGCAAATGTTTGCTTCCGTCTTTAGACTATAATCATGTCGGCCAAGAATTGGATCCTTACAATCTACTAAACGTTAAGTAAGTGGTTGCCTAATTAAAACTGAGAATGGGGCAAAGAAAAAATGCCTTCGATGAGTTAAGCCTGTGGCCACTGTACAGCCGCTCAGCAGAACATTCTGAGGTAACGAAGAACCTTTCGAATCTTTGATTGTTTAGTCAAGGTCCTTCCGATTGTTTGGTGGTGAACTATCTCCATCGAGACAGTAGTTTTATGATCGCTGGTTCTGATCCTTACCGTGTTACGGAACTACCGAGTAATAACTTCGTGACTATAGTATTAAAGAAACAGGTATGAATTAGGACGCAATATGCTCATTTTCCCACGATTTGATGGTAGTGCTTCAGGGGGAGTGTGAGATGCATTGCTGACGGAAGCTGACACTTAGACATTGCTAACCAGCTACTATGCATTTTCTACTCAACTCCAGTGGGACGAGCACAAAGCGTCAAACTCAGTTAAAATGAGTCATAGTACGCGCAGAAGTGCTCATGGAGAAAGGTATGATCTTGCTAAAAGATTTATAACGTTATCAGAAAATGACCAGTGGTAACTCAAATGTGGAAGTTTGGACATAATATCTAAATAATAATCGCTTTGGATTGGGCGATCCATTTGACTATCTCTACATTGAGTGAATTTGAAATGTTTCTGATGTTTTAAATGGCATTAAAAACACTAAATAAGTAATAAAAATGTGGACTTCATTGGGATAGAAAATAAGTATGATTGGAGTTTGTGCGTGTGGGGAAAATGATTCGTAAAGTCTTATTCTTACTGAGCTCCTATTTCAAAACTCACGCGTGCAGACCTGTATCATTCGGTTTGTTAGAACGCATCAAAGATGCCCTTTCACCGAGGTTCGACTTAGATATCACGTCACATAACCTCTGGACTATTCCACCAGTGTGACGTAACAGACAGAGTGAATAAATAAAAAAGAAGTAGTCATATTATAGTCATTCGTACATCTGGTATTAGGTAAAAAGGCAAATTATATTTCAGTGTGCTCTAGAGACTAGTTAACTCATGAATTCAAATGCCTCTCAAGCCGTAATACACCTATGCAATTTTTTTCGGACAAGATGACGCGTTTAAAAAGTAGAATATAAATGGCGGTTCATTTTGAAAGTGCGTGAAATGCAAACGGGTTTCCAAAGTAGAATGATAAGGAAATTAAATGAGGTAGCACAAAACGGCAAGCTTCTTGACTCTCGGTCCTTATTCATTATGATTCAGTGCTGTTTTTTTACCAACTAATCATTGGTTATCATGAATAAAAGCACGCATTTCAGTCGTTCAAAGTGATGAACGAGGAGACGTACTCTCAGCCCTAAACAATGACACTCAAAGCCGTTCAAATGCTGCTTCATAATTTCCGTTCTTCTACGAAAATGAACCATTTTTTGTGAGGTTAAATGCTATGATGACCATGAAAATAGGAATTCCTGAATAAGCGAATGATGCCGAATAACTCAGTTGATTAGTTAATTGATAAATTGATTGGATCTTCTCCAAGAGTATAGCATGCCGATTTCAAATGCTGCTTGTATTTCGGCGTGATTTGATCTGTTATGATGCTTCGGGTGTACAATGGATCGAAAGTTCTGGGGTCTATGCAAAATTTTTCAAATCTTTATTGTTTTCCAGTACAGCTCGGTTCTCAGTTAGACTAAGCGACGACCAATGCTGAAGTAGTTAAAAGTAATTGCCTTCCCAGGGTAATTAGTAACTTCAAATCAGGAACGGAATAGCACGAGATGGGTCTTGTCTGTATGCGCTGTGCAGTGCAGAACGTGCAATACAGGGGTAATGGTAATAGACAAATACCCAGATTATCAGGAAGTACACGTAATCACTGTCCATCTTGTTCTGACATGGACATTGTGGTTTGGGTTTATACGGCAAGACCAAAAGGGAAATAATAAATCGGGTTTTTCCTTTAGGCAATAAATATTAGCTTTTATGGCTCATAGACTAAATAAGGAAACCTTGCCATTTGTCTGGTGTTATCAATATGGTACCGCTCAATCGATTCGGCCAGAAATAATTGCGGTTTGAAAGTAGCTCTTCCACTTTTTCTCAGAGCGTTATTGTGGTTGGGGTTCATTGCATACAACAGTCATTGCAAAACTGACCATATAAACTTTATTATCAATATCTCGAATTAAAATAATTTGGGAAAATTTTACGACGGCAATGACTAAACCGGAAAATGGGATTCTGAATGTGACCCTTCCATATGAAACCGCCGATAGTATGAAATTGTTGATACACCCGAATAGAGGAAAATTCTAAATTTGTTTATCAACGAAATAGGTCAAGTATGCAGAAATGAAATACTGTGTGACAGTGAGTATATTTTGTTTCTCTGCAGCACAACGCGAGTAGTATACTTCATTTTCGTAAAAAAACTAGGACGCGTTAAGAAAAGAGAATCATAAGACTGATAGCAGTAGTCGAACTACCATATTTAACTGAAACCCTCTGGTTTGAGGCAATGGGACAAAGTTTATTACAGAAGAAGAGACAGGTAAGACACATTGCTGGGAAGGATACTGCATGGAATAGGAGGCCGAAGCTTACTAATTTCAGTGTTCATCTTTACCATACTCAACACTGAAACAGTGCATTTGTTGTTCACAAATGAAAACTTGCGGTCACCGTTCGCATTGACCTCACTTTTGTGGAGCCACATTGGAAACATGCGATGTGCTCGCAAACAGTAGCAGCAGAACACGTATTTGGTGTACGCGGTTTATGTGTGAGACTGTAAATGTAACCCGACCGCAGCGGGCGAGTAAGCCGCGTACAAACACGTCAGTTAACAAGTCAGTGAGCAGGCAAGTGGAAAAGCTGAGTGCGTGCTCTCACGCACAAACAATTAAGGTCAATCGACGCATAGAAAGATCAACCAGTCAATACTGTCCGCACTGACGAATGACTTAAGGGTAATACCAAAAACATATATACTGATGTATGAAGGGGATATAAATCGGTTGTCCGCGAAGTGTGCGTGAATGTGTCCAGACACAACTACATGGTTGTGTTATGTTCTCAGGTTGGAACATATGCTGGATGAGCACATGCGTTAGAACATCTATAGTACAAAACTTCTTTGGATTTGCTCATGGAAGGAGAAATAAACCCCATGCGCGTAAGGCCAACGATTGATTCGTTTCTGATAAACCAACACCGTATGAGTGAGTCATTGTGTACTCCGGAGGGGCCTATTCATTACTGGGGCCAAGGCTTGAAACACCAGAATCACGAACCACAAGAGACGATAAGTTGCGTGGATCAATAGGATAAGAGATGAATCCTGTCGAGCGACGTTTAGTTTCAACACCAGACTATTAGATTTAGGCACCAGCACTAGTCAGATGAAGGCACCATATAACCATTGCGTTTTACGCTAATGAAACGAGATTGTTAGCGGGCAAGGAGGTGTAACTCCTCGCCTTAATGAAAAAATTCAAATAAATATCCAATTCCTTCGTTTTTTGTATCTACTGGGAGGCTAAAGCTCACCGGTTACATGAACCGGCGCAAAATGTTTCATCAAGTTGGTTTCGGGAGGTTCTCTGATACCACCAAAAGATGTAGGGGGAATTCGCTCAGTATTTGTTGATAGGTGTCGTACAGAGTACAATTATTCCTTGACAAGTACAGCAATTCATACAATCAGTTGGGTGAGAAAACCCGAGGATCGAAGAGCTGACCGAAACCGAAATTTGCAAAGCATCAAATCTAGCACCATCTGCACTTCCTATTGGCCACAATATCATAAACGAAATGGGTGTCATCGTCGTTGGGAGCGATAGCGATTTGTAGTGTTATCAGCTTATTTACATTCTTGTCCTATTTTGTAATCCGTGTAAGGAGGTTCTGTTGTGAGATGCAGTTTTCTTTGTTTGTGCTGAAAATACAAATTTTAACATTGGATTATGGAATAATAATAAGAAAGACAATAGAGCACTATTCAGTCATTCTATTAGAGGCCCTTACACGTTTCTAAATGCTTTCTTCTAGGATAAATTTGAACAAACGTTGCTCGTGTTAAACCTGAATAATTCATAAACCTAAAGTTTTCCTCATCAGTTATTTTTCAACTTCCACGGTGCTTACAATCAGATAAAAGTCTGTTTGCCCTGGCGAGTCTAGTTATGAATATTCCTAACGGTGGGCCCATGAATTTTCGATATGTTTCCGATATCACAAAGTCGGAGGAATACGAAAGGACTATTTCATTTGCTTCAGTAAGGGGAAGTTACCCATTGCAGAGGTATATCTTTTTCAGCTATGGATAAACATGTTGTATTGAACCTTATTACCCAAAAAGGTCTCAATTTGTCCCACGTGAAGTATGAAATAGATCTAGAGAGGGTGGTCCGGCACGGTAAAACGTAGGCTTTGAGTATGAAACATTGAAAAGACCTTCGGTAATTTTTCGCAGTTCCTTCATTGAATCTTGTTACCCATTTAGATCAAGTTACCATAAGTTGCTTCTATGTAATTTGGGAAATTGGACGAGTAAATGGGAAGCTCGTTAATGTTCAGTCTAAATGATATTAAACAACCAGTCAACTGCTCTCTGTAGTGATCCCACAAATGGGCCGTCTTTCGAGTCAGTGACGTTGTAGCTTTTTGAGTCAATGCAAGGGGCGTGATGAGCTCCGGAGAGTGGTCTTTGGTGAGACTTCTGTTATGGAAACTGTTTTTGTAAAAGTGGCATTATAGCCTTCGTCATGTTCTACTGGTTATGAGACGAAGCTGACGTCAAAAACACCCTAATTAGCTAATTAAAAAATCAAAAGCAATGACAGAAATTCTTCGGTTGGCATATGTGTGCCATACAAAGAACATTATCAAGATTTCCGTCAACAGCCTTTAAAGTGAGACCATATAGTTCATTCAATTCGTCATATTTATTAGGAGAACTAGCAAGAACTAGCGCATAACAAGAAAATCGTTCATATTAGGACCGATCTGTTGTGCTCATTCTCGTCCTTGAAACGTAGCCAACATCGGGAATAAAAGTGAGACGATTGAAGCAATTGGAGGTAGGTATTATGGGTTTGACGTCGATTTATTTGCGTGCATGTTTACGCGGGATCGGTTAAATACACGGCTGGCTGAAATGAAAGATCATACGCTTTTTGGCTCGCTCTATTGACAAGAGTACATAAAAACAAATTTTCTGGCACGGCTTCTCTCTCGACTCTCTTGGATAAGGTCGCCACGGAATCTGACAGCTACTACAAACACAACATTAATAAAATGTCACTCATAATTCGACAAGTGGAACTATAATAAAGAAAAGTTACCCTACAAAATTATCTTCCAGTTGACAAGGATGTAGTATGAGTAAGGAGCACCTATCTGTTTTGAATATCTAAGTTCGTATACTTTCTCGGAAATTTATCATGCAGACCAAAACGATAGTGTACTATAAGTTGAGGTAACTCATTCGATCTCCGGCTGACTTTGCACCACCTAAGCTGGGAAAAATATCAAAATAATATGGTGGATGACCGAATCCAAACAGAATTCAAGTGAGAACCCGTCAATAGTTTTCATATTGGGGTTTTTCCGAAGATCGTTGTGGATTATGATCGAGAATAACTGCTGTTAACTCAAGTGGCAATTCATCAGAATCACAGGGTGATTTTCGTTTGGAAATTTGAAACCCTGCCAGGGAAAAAATGTCTAACAAAAATAATCATTCTGGTGAGCGTTAGACCAATTATGTAAGTGCAGAGTGTGACATAAAGAGTGGTCCTGGAATGCCAAACTTTGTTAACTAAAACAAACCCGCCAATTTGAAGTTCCGGCTAAATCCCAACGTACATAAACCACTCTATATTTGTTATCAAATCGATCAGAATTCGTGTTAAATGGGGATTAACTCAACTTCAGATCGTTTTACAATGAACATTGGCGTCAATATTAGTACTTGCACCGTTTGTAGTAATTTATGTTCCCATAAGAACATTGAAATTATGCCAGTTGCTTGTCCTAAGTGAAAACCAATTTAGACATTTATACACACGTGTGCCATCATGCTTGTGATTATGGTCTTGAATAACAGCGGGCAAGTTCGACTGGATGATTGTGCTGATGGAAAAATTTGTTTCAAGGAACACTCTGCTCCCCAGTAGTTCATCTCTGTACGCTACCAAAAAGGATTTTGTGCAGTTCTTCACTGAAATTCACAACCACGGTCCAGAGTTTTTCTTCACAATACACAGTTAGCTTTCGAAACTGCATTAGGCAAGCGTTTTCCAGTGCACTTATGCAGAGATGTTGAAAAAAATATTTCGTATGAAAATGGTGACCACTTTATAGGAGAGTAAATTGCTTTATTTTGCTTGCATTTCACATGTGCCAGTTCATTCTTCTCGCCCTGTCAGTTGGGATGCATCTTCATTGAATCGGCTTCATTGAGGTATTCGGAAGTAACTCGATCACCGTTAACCAGGAGCTCAGTGGAAAAATGACCAGTATAAAACTGGTCGATAAGGGAATACCAGATATATGAATTTAAAGGACAGCTTTGGGTGCGAAACAGAAATGTACGTTCATCATCGAAGAAAATATTACACTTAACGAGATAGGCGTTAGATAATTTACTGGAGCGGGCTCGCACAAAATTCTTAGCATTTTCTTTAGTACTTTTGGGGGTGAACCATACTTAGTTGTTCGCGATTCCCTTGGCAGGTAAAACTACATTACTGGTTCAGTATCTTAACAAAGGTAAGGTCATCACTGAAGGCCTGAAACTCAGTAATGGTGTTATTCGTGCCCAGGGTATTCATTCTGCTTTCTCAATCCTAAAACAAAACATATAGTGCTGAAGGCGTCAAATAATTAGTTGATGAGCTTAGCCGTTACTTATGCCTTGTCGCAAATTGGCACTGCCAGGGAACTTTCCCGGAATCAATAGTCCGTTTCTTTTAAAGCACTTTGTATCCAGAACCAAACAAAGCTTCGTTTTCCAAAGGTGTTGATTTATAGCCGATTTCAGTATCTTACTCTTGTTTGATAACTGAATTGGTCACTCACTGCTCCATGGAGCCAGAATGAAAGTAGCTTGTCTTTTACCGGACGTAACCACGTTTAATTTTTCTGAGAATCCAAGTGGAATGAGTTCAAAAGGAAAACGATTCGTTCCGGTAAGAGTTATTTTTCTGGCCTGGTGATTGCAACAAACATGTGCTCAACGGTAGATGAAGAACGAGGATAATTCAGTTGATTAAGAAATAGCATCAGCCTTATTGATCATCCTAATACCGGATGAAACTAGTTGATTAAAAAAGTACGTTATTGTTATGGGGACCTGATTACATTCATTTTCATCCATCGGATATTAAAGGTTTTTCATATACTACCTATCTGAATTCAGCACGAGTAGAAGAGTTTAAATAGGCTTGCGGTCAGAGAAAAATGTGTTTGTCAAGTGTGATCTGGTTAAATGGTATAATGATCTGACTTAGGTGAACAGAGCCGGATAGAAAGCATGGCATTACGAGAGAAAAAATCTCACCTCTGCCTATTGGCTCAGTTACTGGCCCACGCTACCATCGGCCCACAAAAATTGTGAGTAACTTAGCACATATTTAGGTGTTGCTGCAACAAAAAATTAGAAATTATAATTTCTGATTATCGTGGAATAATGCTGTAGAATCTCATTTCAACCTCAACTGGGACAAACTCAAGCAAGTCAAACGTGACTAAAATAAAAACGCACGTTGACTACATTACACGTCATTGATTCTAGATAAAATTTCCTGTTCAGATTGGTTGTTGTAAAAGTGTCCCCTGCTTGTATCCACTTGCAACAATTCACACCAACTTCCTTTCTGATTCAAGAATATAACAACCAAGAACTCATAGCCTTCAGGCTAGTGACATATTCTCTATGGGTGCCCGACTGCAACCGGAATTCCGTTTCTTCGTTCTAGCAAATTTGTACAAGATTTCTGCATTTGTGTTAAGTCCCTCCCCCCGGAAACATAGATCAGGTGGTCTCCTTTTCTTTTATTTCACCAAAATCTAATTTCAACTTGGACCCGTTTCCCGGGGGTGCTAAAACCCCCGGTTGTCGTTCCAAATACATCCCAATGATTTCCCATCTAAGTCTGCTCAGCCCAGTTCTTAAAAAGTCCTCTCAGCCGGGGCCGAACTCAGTAAGTCTGACTTAACAACCAACATTCACAAGCCTTTATTTCCACCGTCATTTACTGGTCGATAGCACTGGTTTGGCTGTTTTTTACCTTATGTTGAGGAACCGGTAAACTTCCGGAGGGAAATTGATCTGGATCTAAGGTGGCCATCCTACCTTGGGTAAGCAGACCACGCAGGACAGGCGAAAAACGATCTGCTCGGTTACTTGGTTGGAACTGAAAAAAGAACAGTAGCGTGCTTTATTTTGGAATAAATGTATAATATTACTGAGTTCAATAACTCAAACATGTTGGATTATTCCTGTCTTTGGAGCTCGTTATTATGGCTTGTGTTAATTCACTAAAACAAGGCCCGAAACCAGGTCTTTAACTGAGATTTTGAGGGGATGCTCCTGTAGTTCAATGCCTAATTCGTTATCGCCACTTTTTTGTAAACCGTCGTCTCTATGCCTCCATTTCGTAGCCTGGTGGCGATGATGTCAAGGAATGGGAGCTTTGATTAGGTTTTTTTAATTTCCGGTTGAAGTTTGATCATGCATTGCTTTGTTCCAATGTTGGCGGAGTTAGCCTAGTTCAGATTTTAATAGAATGATGAAAGTACCGTGTAAGCATTTAATCCACGAACGGGAATAGAGCTTCAAAAACGTTAGTCTTGGAATATTTTACGGCCGGGTCAGCTACGAGACTCGAGACTGGTGATTTCAACGGAGATTTTCTCATTTTCCTTTACGATTTTCAGTCAGATCGTGCATAGGTTTTGTGCATGGATTCCCCAAACCCATTTCCTACCTTTTGTTACGGATTAATCGTATTTCCTGTGCCGATTCAAAGAAATCCTTCGGGTTACTTTACTCTCCTTGGCTGAATACATCTGAATTATGAATATTAAAAGCTTCAATTAGGTGCTTTTGTGAGTCCG
Organism: Fasciola hepatica; assembly: GCA_948099385.1. Classification (NCBI taxonomy): domain Eukaryota; kingdom Metazoa; phylum Platyhelminthes; class Trematoda; order Plagiorchiida; family Fasciolidae; genus Fasciola; species Fasciola hepatica. Next base: position 345,720 of record CANUEZ040000108.1, read on the forward strand.
CGTGTATGTGCGTGTGCGTATGCCGACGGATCTGCCGACGTATCATGGAGTAGGAATCAACGTGTTAATTTTAATTACATCCACGGGGGATGGGTAGAAGTGAATTACGGTGATTCGTTCCTTAACCGAGAACTGATTTAATTCAGAAATACATACCCATTAACTGCGGTCCTTACCTTTTGGGAAGAGGTCGGAAAAATGTCCTGTTTTTAAAAGAATACTTTGGTATAAATTTAATTCATGGTATTTTTACACTCAACATTCAGACACTTAAACCTACTATAGAAGGGGAGTCTAAATATTGTAGCTCGGAACTAATTTATCTGCAGTTTTGTTGTTGTTATTTTCGTCTCATTAGCAGCCGGGTTCACAACGATTACAGCTGCAAATTCTCAACAAACAAGGAACAGTTTCAAGTTTTTGGGAAGTTGTCTAATGGCAAACAAGAAATACTGACTTGTCGCTTAAGTTAGGCTTGCTAGTCACTGTTAGTTGGAGATTGTACATCAGTAAATACACGGGAACCAACATCAAGTGATTTCGGATGAATGAGACTTCTAAAAGCATGGTAAACAAAAATAACTGTCCGCAGTGATATTTACTTTGTGTATAATGAATGTTTTTTACAGCTAGCTTGTTGGAAAGTTACATGCTGTCTTTCAAATGTATTGCAGCCAAACGATGTGGTCTTAATGTTTTACGGTTTTAGCTTTTGCTTCACGAAACTTCTTTGAAATGTAAGCATCGTAATATAGTTTGTTCAAAATGGATTTAGCTAACCCTGAAGCTGGTTTATAATACGCTTCTTGAGTTTGTAGATCACCATTTCTTTGTTTTAATCAAACCTGACGCAAGAGACCATGCAGTGATATGCTTAATATATTCATGTATTTTGGATTTCAAAGAAGACAGATGACCCGGGTGGCATGAAAAGCCTTTGCTCAATCAGGATTTCCATTTGGTCTCCCGCGAGGCAACACCACGGACAACCGTTTTTGTCTTATACTTGTGTGCCCATAAGGCAGCATTTTATCATCAATTGCTGTACACAATTCGCAGAAACCCGTTTTCCATTTTTCGAACTTGTAGAATAGGCGATGTTTCACTGAACTACTGTAAACCAGTGTGCAGATGTGTTTTTGTTTTCGGCTGTTAGTAGGTTTCCTCCGGAAAAGCACACAAATTGAACTTTAAATTTCTCTACTTTTTAAATTACCCGTTTTATGCTAGCTTTAAATGCGGCAGACTGTCATTTTCTTGTCAGTGATGTGTCTTTCTTCCGATATCAAAGTGCGTCACACATGGCCTACATCCTGAATGACTTTCCAACGTTTTACGTGAAATGACATAGAACCGGAATAACCTTTCAATGGTCTCACCATAGAGTCAGCAAGTTCTGTGCAACTGTTATACGATTACTTGTTAATATAATTCCTTGGGATTTGTAGGAAGCTTTGGTGAGATGCATTTGCATTCCCTACAAAGAATGGCCTAAAGGAGAATAACGTTTACAATGATGGAACATTTTCATCTACGTTAGGTTATTTTCGTACCAGGGATAATTAAAATGTTTTATGCTTCTAAGCTCCTTCGGCTTTACTTTCTAGGTTTATCTCGTCCGTTGAGAAGAGTCTGATACTAGTTGATAACTCAGAATAATTACCACTTTCTAACAAATTTCAGAAGGTCTAATCTAAACATGTTGAAGAAAACACTGTTCTAAAAAGATTATGTATTTTTGTCTGTTTTTTGAATCTCGCTGCTACCAGGAACATTCTGATTTCTCCATGTGAGTATGATTTGAACAAACTTTTGGTTACGGTTGAGCAGTTCACTTAGCTAAGGTCTTACGCAAGCAATGTAAAATCGCATGCATCATTTATGGAACATAACCCCGGTCAAATCAACGGCGACAAAGTATATTTGCCAGAGTTCATTCGAATATGCGAAAATGTTTTACTACTTACCAGTTTGAAAATGTAACAAATAAATTGTACCTGATATCTTATTAGAATAGGTTTCTAAAACCTTTAAGACATTCCGAATTCAGTAGAAGAAATCATCCAGATCAAGGAAAGCGTTTACCTTGTTTTTACCGACGGTGAGTTCAATCTGCAGTGAAAGGTGCCCACGTTTCAGTTTTAGCGTGGCCGTAGTTATATTGGTAATAAAAGGGCTATTCAACCTGGTCACCTCGGTGAGGCTTCTATGTAAAGACCCTATGCACCGTCTTCATTGTACATTTATTCTTGTACACAACAGCGGATATCCGTTTTCTGAAAATTAACTAATAATTTTGAGTGAAAATTAAACGATTTGTGCACGTCATTAAACGAGAGATTTTACCTTGGACGATATCTGCATCAAAACTATTATCGTCAGTTGCTAGAACATTCTGATCTATCCGGATATGCAAATGGCAATAGTATTTCTAAGAGAAATCTGCTATTTGCGTCCTACTTGATTATCCATTTGAAACAATTTTGATACAGTTCTGTTATTTCCCTCTTGTTCCTCCAACTAGACGCCAGTTTTTCGTGCCAAGGTCCGGCCCCCGAGGAACCAATATCAGTGCATTCCACTACGGGTGCATCAACTGCGCATCTACCCGGTATGCATCAATCCGCTGGGCTGAGGACTGTACCGAGTACTTCGGTCCATATGGGACCGGCAGATAATGCCCCAGATTTGTACGGTCGTCTTGTAACCGATGACCAGGAACCAACCCCAGAAGAGCGATTTAGTGACTTTCTGACTCTACAGAGTGAGCGGTGCTTGACCACACCACAAACGTCTGCTTTCGGTTCCCTCTCGGCGTACGAGTGGAATCCATCCAACCCAGATCAAGGGCACAAAACCCCATCGCACCGTACTACGACCCTCAACGGTTTGTTAGCTGTGCATTTGGTTGCCGGAAACGGGTTGAGTTCATCGCAGATCCTCCTGCGGGATTTGTATTGTGTGATCGAAATGGACTCGATACGTAAAGCACGATCTATGATTCGAACCAGCACGAGTTACTTCGAATGGAATGAAGTGTTCGAATTAGATTTAGAAGAGAATCGTTTTTTGGCATTTCTTCTATATCAATGGGATCCTCGTACCAAGCATCGATTATGCTTCTACGGTGGTATTGATCTCCGTAATTTAGTTACTCGACTCACCACATTACAAGCAAGCATCTCATCTCCTTCTAATACTCACGTGCTTCTGAGTCCTGCATTGAATGTTTTACCAACCAAATTCGACAAAATTGCACTCCAGTTGGAACCGAGAGGAGTACTCTATCTGGAATTCAGTTATTATCCGATTGAGAAGCTTTTCCACAGATATCAGTCCTCAGTTGCTGCTAGTATGTCACCACCCTCTGTGAGTGATGATGTGCTTTTCGGTGTGGACATTGAAGAACTGATGGAACGCGAAAGAATTGTGACCCAATTGTCCAACTGTCGCTTTCCCACAAACACGTCCGCAGTAAGTGGTAGCACTTCGAGACCAGGGGCAAAATGTGTGTACATTCCTTTATTCATTCGAAAATGTATTGAAGAAATTGACCGGCGTGGAACAGAAGTGGTCGGAATCTATCGACTTGCTGGTTCTGTGTGGATGAAACTGCAAGTTCGCGAGCTATTCAATCGTGTCACAAGGACCACACTGAGGGCTATTTTTCATGGTGATCGTAAAGCCTTGGAAGGAATTACCGGGTCAATTGATTTGTCACCAGAGCGTGTACCCGATATTCACGCCATCACGGGTTCGTATGACTCATTTATGCCACTTTCTTTCCTGATCACTTTGCTGTGCTAGACTACTCACCTATTCTTCAGCTATTGCTTTTTGTAAATATCTGGTATGTTTGTATACAGTTGCCAGTCAGTCTCAGACAGCAAATGACAAAACTTCATGGTTAATTACACTGTGGTAAACTTCAGAAGAGGTTTTCTAGGATGGTTTTTTAGGAACAGGTATTGAAAAGCCAATTTGCCTCCTAGAAGATGGCATTTTATGTAATTTGTGCCACCAGTGGCAAAAAACAAGACTACCTAATAAATTTCGGTTTTCATCTATGAACTAAAAACTAAAGGCCAAAAGTTACCTGATTTAAGCCGGAGATAAAATTATCTCTGCAGCCCAAAAAGAGCTAAATAAAAAACAATAAACTTCTTTGCAATAAAGTGGGCAGTCACTCAGCTAACTTCTCACCGGATCATCTTGAAGAGCGCGTAGATGTTTACCACAGCCTTGATCAAGTCTTCGAAGCCGGCAACGATGCGTTGAACAGGCTGACTGACCACGAACTCACCACAAACTATCACGTACCACTTTTATAAATTGGTTCAAAGCTTTAGGAAGATAACCGAATAAGATTTAAAAAATTGTAATGAACAATAACGAACTTATCTTTTTCTGGTATTCGCTTACTCCAGCTGATGTTTACGACAATTTAATAAATAAGCATCATGGTATTCAGGTAACAGAGTCCACACATTTTTTAAGAGAAATGAACACCTAATGAAAGTAAATCAATCAACAATACACTATGTGACACACTGACACTACCAAGTCAGAAACGTCGGACAGAATTCAGATATATGATTATTACTGAAATATTACGCACTATTTGACGATAAGCGACAACTTACTGGCGAAGTGAGAATGTTCCATTATGGCTTGCAGTGCCTAGTTTTATAGCGTCATTTGGCTGAAACGTTAGCATATTATGACAGTACACTTTAACGTAGGGGTACAACAGATCACAATATCAATCGATTTGTCTAATTTATCTGACCGGTTTCAAGAATCATATTCCGAGTTAGGAAAAAAACTGGATTATTCGGTTTTTGTAAGCTTCGAAAACCGTACCAAACAAATTAGTGGATCTTCAAATATTGTGTACACTCCATGTGGTATTCAAAACCTTGGGTGGCTTTAAGGAATCTCGACCATGGAACGAAGTCATCAGAGCATATTCACCAAGTCAGGTAATCCGCGGTCTGATGAAAGCTGACTGAAATAGCTTGAAGTTTTATCTGCGTAACCTTCCATGAACATCATCATTTCCATGGACGTTCGCATATTTTCCTCACGAGCGTGATAGCCGTCAAACATTAGATCAACACAATAAAATTTGTGACGTTCACGGGTTTCTTTTTTGCAATGCAAGTTAAAATGTACGGTCGCGGAAATTCGAAAGCAGTTTGATGACATTTAGACGGTTCTTGAATGCCGATAAAATGAACACCTAGAATTGATTGACAGAACATTTATATCTATACTACTGAGGAAAATGCACTTTGTAACGAATATTTACGAGTCATTTTGTGACTTTCTTGATGTTTTAACTGTATCTGATTGATATATCTCACGTTTCAAACACAAATAGATGTTACTGTGAGGCTCAGTAAAATTTTCGTAACAAATATGAAGATATACTTTGTTTAATCTTGTATTTCTTCCAGTTTGCTAGAACAAAATTATTTTATTGACAAGTTTAACAGTTTCACTTCGTCCAACGGTAGTAGAGATAGTAAATTGATTTTCTGGAATCACTTATCGAACTTTTTTACGATAGATACAACCACTAGATGAGAAACCTAACCAAAGTTGCATACTTGCAGGTCAGTTGTCCGTCAGAGGGAGGATCAAAGTTAACTGAACTGAATCTACGTAATATGATTCATCATGTAGTGTGAACCTCCCACTTGCCACTGAATATCATGGAGACACTGTATAACAGTTCCATCCTTGTAAAGAATAGTCAGCACTGCTCATCTACCGGGACGATCGATTGTGAGTCAAACACCTAACCACAGGGCTATCCGGGCTTGGTCTCGGTGGTTCATTGAACTCATGCACTAACTGATGTATAGCGCCCTTCAGCGGCTGGCTTTGCATACTTGTACAACATATCCGACAAATCGGTCAGTTCCTTGATGGACAATATTGAACGTATTTTGGTCAAAGGTGTCCTAAAATCCAGTTCACTTTTCCCACAACTCCTAACATTTGGAACTCAGAACTGGCCTTCTTAGTACCAACTGTATTATTGTGAACACTAGGTTCTGCCCACATAAAACGTGAATTCTTTTCCACATGCGCTTCTTCTCTAGCATCCAGAGCGAAAATCCTAACTGTATGTTTCCAATAATTGCAGTGCAAACGGAATAACCCTTGGCCTCCGTGGCCCACTATACAAAAGTGGATTACTGGCAATCGCGACCCAGAAAGTTTGTGTGTGAAGAATCACATTCCATTCTAGTACAATAGCCATGGTGGTGATCCCGGCGACCGAGGCCAGCTGTTAATAACCCCATGCGACCGGCGACTGTGGGGTTCGTACGGTTTAACTCAGCGAAAACAAAGAGACTTAGGCCTCTATCAATCAGTGGCATAATGAACGAATTATCTAAAAACTTCCGAAACTGAGCTTGGCTTTAGGCAAAATGATCACTGAACTGTAGAGGTACAGGTTTGTTTTACCACCATTTCAGGGATGTAGCTCGGAGTATATTGATTTCTACGCGGATGATGAGGGAAATATGGTACGTGGGTTGAGTATTCATTGTTAACCCCTTGTTTAAACTTTCATTACGTCTTTTTATTCTTGTTGGAGTGGTATAAAAAGCCAAGTAACTGGAATATTTAAGAGTTTCGGAAAAGTAATTGTCGATCACAACATTGGGAAATTCAAATGAGTAGTTATTTCATGAGTACGTAATCGCCATTTCTTCAAACAATTCATTATTTTTCATTGAAATGTTTATTCTAACGAATCAGTGGGACAGCTTTACCATTGACTATAGTTGTGAAATGAACTTGTTCTCAGAAGGTTGATGATTAGATGCACGTTGCTTTAGGAAGAAAAACGACCAAAAATGATTTCACTCACAATTTCCGAAAAACTATCGAAAAACAGGGACCTCGAGCTTCGAAATACATCACCATTTCGTTTGCTAAATTACAGTACCTTTTTTCTTATACGGCAGCTGCTGATAATGGGTTGTCTGAATTGATGATTTATTTCGCTTGATTTCCAGCAGCCTAATCAATGAATCAGAAAAATTACGTTTTCTTTTGGGCAGGTATTTTAGTGAGTGGATAGAGTCAAATACTGGAATAAGCTCATATCTTCGGTGGCAATCAAACCACGGTTCTGTTTCGTTATACAGAGGTGTATTACGATTTTCGCATTAGTATACGGCGAAATATGTTGGTGCCGACCTTAGTAATTGTGAAAGAGTGGCATTGTCTACTGAAAAGTTATTTGGAACAAAAGCAAGTCGAACGGGTTTGTGAATTGCTGCCATCTTCAGCAAAGAACAGAGTGATTATATCGACCACATTTTGAGTTTCTTTTTGTCCACTAAGAAAATTTAGAGAAACCCAGTACGTAAAACCCTTATCAACGGGTTTTCCCAAAATTTTAAAAACCGGATCAGCTGAACCACGACAGCAAACCCACTGAGTTATGCAATCTGCCGCCGTCTGTCAGCATTACACTTGGACAGTGTAATCTTTGCTCTGTTTCTTGAGGCTTCATGGTTGGCATTTTGGCCAATGCAAGTGTCAAAGTTAGCAGTGAATAGCTTTCATTCGTCCTCTCATAACTTAAGATTGCTTGATTATAAGACGTTAATAAAACGGAATATTGAGCACGAAAATTCCCACATTTTCGGGTCAACTACTGACAACTCAGTACAGGTAGGTATAAATGTCAGGCTTTTCTTCTGATCGCATTTGAAATTATTATTCATCGGCACGGCTAATATTGACACTTTAAGGTGTACTAGGATTTTCGTTGTATTCGTTTCAATAAATGGCGCACAGCGGTAGTGCACACCGTATTCATTTATGGGAAAAAGTTATTCCCAACGAGCAAACTTGGGTTCAGAGGTGACACTTTGCAAAGAAAAAACAGCTCCACCAAATTTTACCGTTAATTTCCCCATTCCGAATGCGTCCCTATTGTTGCTACTCCGGAAACAAGAGCACATAGGCAGATACTTGAATGCAATGAACGTTCATAAAAGGAGGTGAACAAAGCGGTTCCAAGCTGATGCACCGATGTTTTTGTTGGCGCAGTGTCGGTTGTCGTGTGTTAGGCTTTATCATCTACGTGAAATCCAATAATCGATAAGCAGTATTTCCTTGGTGCTTCTAAAATGGATCGTGAGGATCAAAATAGCAGTACTTTCGAAGATAGGTCATTATCTATGCTATTTTCTGGAACATTAGTAGTCTCTTGTTTTATGAATTTCAGACGATGAATCATGAAGAGTTTTTTGACGTTTCTATGTCATCTATTTTGCTGTGATATGATGTATTTTTCTCGAAACTGCTTCGGTTGTGATTACAGAAACATTCACAACGGGTGTTGTTTTGCTCAAAGCTCATTAGCATTGTTGTCGGATGTGACAGATAGGTGTTGGCGCATGTAATCTAAGGCTGACATGTTAGATGAAAAAGAAATCCGTCTGAGGCGTTCGGCCTCACCGGATTCCCGTCAACGATAAACGTCAACGAATGTTATGTTCGCCATTACGTTACTGTCATATTTCAACTTCCCTGATAGCTGTTTTTCGAATCACCATGTTACGGTATAAAAACACACATTCGGTAGCGGCACTGCACAATAAAATAAGAGGAAAATACTTTCTGTGTAAATCAGATAAAATACCTCATTCCAGTTAGGAATGAAATACAGTCTTTTGATCCCAAACCAAAGAAACCAGTCTAAGGACACCTACTGAGCATCAGACTAGATTTTTCCCAATGCATAATCAAGACAGTATGATGAGGTTAGTACCAATAATTTACAACTTATAATGGCAGAATGCATTCAACCTTTTGTAGACACATTGTCTTCTAGCTTCTCCGTCTAACCAGACATATCTATAGACGGGCAACGGGTTACATTTCTTCTGTTTATTTTAGCTTTTCAAATGCAACACTAACAATGGCATCAGTGTAATTCAGTCGGTGCGGAAGCAATGGTCATCATTTTGAAATCCGTTTATATCAGATGAACGAAAACCAATAGTCCCCGGCCAAGACTACCTGGAAAACATTTTTTAGACAAAACAGGGCACATGTAACAATTTTACCGAAAATTCTCATGGGCCGAAAGCAACATTGAAACATTTATGAGTAAATTTTACGTGTGCCACAAAAACAAGGATCATTTCCTGAAATATCAGTGGCAACTTCCAGAATCGTATGCAAATGGGTTGTTTTTTCATGAAGTATTTCACACATCTGATGGTTTATCAGTGAACTTCCTTTGAAATCCAAAGTCCCTTTATTTGGTTTTGCATCATCTTTTTTATTAATTGTTCCGATGGGTAAGTTCATCATCTTTATTCAAGCATAGAAACTTTGGAAACAAATTTATTATGCAATAAATTAGTAAATGCACCATTTGAACAGTGCTTGTAATTAAACATAAGGTTTCCCCTTCAAAACTACGAAACATTTGGCTTACCAGTTTGATTTTGCACGTCCAAAACACTGGTGATGTTTTATGCGGTCTTTTTAATGTTCCCTAACTGGGCCATATCATTTAAGTCCCTGTGAATTTTCCACCATAATACCACAAGTTATGAGCAATTGTTGGTCGACAATGAATCGAATGCTCGGCCGTAAATATATGTCAAACAATTCATCTGTCCAATTTCAATACCCTGAGCTTACTTCTCAATATGGATCGATTTCGGTTCGATTGCCGCTGCTCCTTGCATTCTAACTGCATACGAAAGATCTCGTGATTCGGTTCGATTTGATCAACACTTCTTGGTAGTTAACCGCCGTGTTGTTATTTAACCCACGGCAATCAACCTATTTGTGATCAGGAAGTCTCAATCTGACTGAAGCCTGTCGGGTTTTCGTCAGTGTCTCGCGAGTTATTTTGAGCACAATTGTTCCTCGCGAACTTCCGTACTTCCTTAAAATTACCCATTAGGATTGTGGAGGACAGTTATCCAACCTTTGTCATATTTCGTAATCTTGAGAACCAACAAATATAATCGCAGTTTTTCATCGTTCAAAACCGACGGGGAAATGTGGCGGACTACTTATTAAGTCGCAATAAAGATTAGCTGTGATAAATACACCGAAAGCAATTTTGAGACAATCATTGAAGGAAACGTTGTCTATGGTATCTTTTTTCCATCACCATTGCAAGCTGGCAGTCAACTAACATCTAGGCCAAACGAAAACCCTCATATAACACAGGTTTCATATGGAATGTCAGTTAAACGTAACTTTGGTCGACAAAAAGCCAATCTGGTTCCACTGCCAGCTTGCTTAGTTCACCATCTGAAGTTTCACATTTTCTTCCGTTTAGTTGAATTAGATCCAAAAGCGCTCGTTTTTACGAATCATTCAAGTTAGGTATGGCGATGTGAAATAAAGGACATCTGAATCAAAAATAAATCAAACGGAGATCGAAATCAGTTGACTTGAAAAATGCACTGAGAATTGCCTCTGTCGTGTAATAATTATGCAAATCAAATCTTTTTTGAACCTCGAGTTATTATTGTTGAAAGTTGTTCCTCAATCCATGACATCATGTACAGACGTGAAATGAGATAAATAACAACTAGTACATGCTTTTAATAGCCCCATTTGTTGAGGTGCTTCAATTTATAAAAGGTCAAATAACTATCTTTAAAATGACTTGCTTGCAAATGACTCTCCTACGGAAATGTCATACTTTGCGCCCGATCATCTATCCGCGGCGCAGACCGCACTGAAACCATCAGTTCAGATTGGTTAATACTTCGACATTTTCATGTGCTTATTGTTGTCCAAGTATTTGGCCTTTCTTGCTAGGTAGAGCTAAACTGTAGAGACGATATTAGCATTCGAATGATGTATGAACTCTCATGTGGCGAGCTTGTTAGCACTACCCTAGTCGCACTGATATCAAGTTAAATTCTTATTACGAATCGACGCAAGAATATCTGAGTTTTGCAGATTCCTTCACTTTTTTATTTTCAGTGCTACATCCAGAAATAATATAAGAAGGTGCAGTTGCCCGTCGTTCTAACGAAAGACTACCTCTCAAAAAGCATTCCCCGTACTTTTCCAGGAGAGAAAATATTGTATTTCGAATATGAAAAGATTAGGCGAAACTCCTTCGTATAAGGTTGCCTGGGATCATACTTCCTCAGAAAAATGGTAACTTCACGAATTTTACTCTGAATTAAGCATGATCAAAAGTAAGCTTCGTAATAATATCGCAAACTTATAATGAGTTACTATCCATTAGATATGTCCCTTTCATTTATTTTATCTATTGACTATTCAATGGACTTCATCTCCTTATATCGAGGTAATATCCACCAACGAGTTGAATTGTACGTTATTCAGCAGCCTAAAGATGAATATGAATGTACAATAATTAGAGAGTGAGCAGATAAGTCTCCATTAATTAGCAGACACTGCGCGTTCATAGAAATAAAGTCATCTGGCACCAGCCGAAGCGTGCGATAGATTTTTTGGTAGTCATACAGTAGATTTCTGGAATGAGAAAGTTATTCAGGGTATTGCAGTATTATCCATATTGTCATTTATTCTTCTGCCTAAGTCGCGCACTTATCTCTTTTAGCTCTTTTCAAGGATTTCCTGCGAGAATTACCGGAACCTCTCTTCACCAGCGCACTATATCCGATGTTTTACGACGCCATGCAAGTCACACTGCCTGGCTTCGCTCAGAGCGGAGCTAAACTGATGCTGAACATCCTGGACTGTTTACCAACAAACAATCAGGTTAGTTATTTGGACCTTTCTTTCCCAGTACCGATGGGGATGTATATATTACGAAACGCTTCTCCATTATTGCTTGTGGTTTACACAACTCATACCAGTGGAACAGTATCCTTATAACCCTGGCCGTCTAAAAAGTTTTGAACAATGTATTTTCTCGCTCTTGTTGTGACTTAGCATTTAAGAAGCGGGGTAGTAAATATCTGCGACAATGTGGATATTTTTGCAATATCAATGTACTGAACCATATACCTCCCTACTACAGTTATTGTCAGTAGATGTAAATAGAAAAACCTTGTCACTAGTTGCTTCAATATTACACTGTTAGTCTGAAAATTATCTCTCCAATGGACTGACTTCAGACCATCGCAGCAAGAACCCGTCTTCCTAATGAGTTCTAAAATGCGGTATGAAAGTAAACACTGGGATTCTTACTTATCGGACTGATAGTCCAAATTCATAATCCGGCAGTACTTGACAGACAATTAGTGGATCCGCAGTCAGACTGTCAGTTGTCGAACAAAAGTCATATATATTAGAGAAAATAAACTGCATTTTCAAACGAGCCACATGAAAATCTACTTTCGCTTATCGTATTCAATCTAAACCAGAAAATTCAACCTGATGTTTTCCTTAAGGAAGGGGGCATGTGGTGAACTTTTCTTGTGTGATAGTTACTCAAAGGTAATAAGAAAGATTTCCTTATATTCAATGAACTATCTTCATTCTGGAATAGTTCCGTTTATAATTAGAAGAATCTGACAAAATAATTGATGTGTACTTTACTCTTGCGACAGAAAGCAACCTGAATGTGGCTCTAATAAAAATGGGCCTACTCTAAATGGGAAAGAATAATTTCCACACTCCTCACAGAAGACATGGTCTGTTTTCTTAACTCACTTCTTTGATATCTTCGTGCTCTAACACACATTCTTAGCGGTAAATAAATCAGGTTGGATTTCGTCTGTAATTATCTATGAGTCAGTGTTATTATATTTCGTGCAATTCGTCATAGTTATGTTGCACTTTGGCATCCTAGGAGGCTCACGCTTACCAGTATAGTATCAACCTAAACCTTCGAACAGAAGTGCAGTGTCCAACTATATGTTTTGAAATCACTCACCGGTCACGAGGGGTTCGCTAAGTAAACAGCCATTTATTTATCGTGTTCTAGCAGCAAGAAGTGCGATTTCCTTAAAATGTTTTGCTCTGATCAGTTGATTCGAGTTGGTATTATAGTGAGCGTATTATTTTTCCAATCTTTATTAGCCTTGGGTCGAAAGGTGTGAACTAATCATTTTCAACTGACTGGTACCCAGGTCAATAACACTGGTCTTCCGAAATTATCCTGACCAAAGTATTTATTACTGAACGAATTATTTACGTTTTGCATCATTATGACTCAGGCTACAAGATGTTATGCAGTTCCAGCACATTTATTTTACCAAGATGTATGGCCCCATCCGTCGAATGGACGCTTAAGAGAATCTTATCATTTGTAGTAAGAGCCAAAGAAGGACGGAGAGTAAGTGGCTTATATTTTCCCAACTGGTTTGAGTTTTTGGCCACCGACGACCAGAACATGACAACTGCTTACATTCGCCATGTTATTGGCTCGCACCGTTGAGTACTGCGATCAGTTATGTTAGGTTATGCATAAATAAGGGTGACGATATGAAATACCTTTCAATCTGTTCATCAGGTCGCTTCAAGTAGATAATCGACCACACTTATTGAGAAGAGTTTGGAGGGGAAGATAATTTGAGACATGAAGTAAAACGCAACCAGATGGGAAAACACTTCATTGTATGGCCAAACATATGTGTGTTGTGATGGAACACCACGTAGATTTAAACGACTATATTACAACTGTTGTTGTCGGGTTGGCAGATAACGAGAAAGCAACCGGTAAAGATGGATTTTGACGTAAATAAACCATTGATCAAAAGCAGTTTCTCCGAACTGGAGAATGAATCAATCACACAACTTATCCGGTCCGTATCAGAGAACACTGTAATTTCGCTTCCATTTCAATTGCACCCAAACAACTGATAGTGTTTTTGGAGTGAATGTCATCACTAGAAGCAGCGCGCTTAATATTAAAAGCCGGGAAAATAGTTAGAGAAAGAAAGACACCCCAAAGCTCACTAGAGCTGATTTTGGGGAAAAGTAGATTTACCTATAAAAAAGGATAAATAGACCTGCAATTTGGCGAACAGTTGAGCGTACTATCTATCGTATGGTGGTATGCACACATATCACGAAGAATATGACGAGCATCTTGCCGTGGCCAAGAACTGTCAGCCTTATAACAAATCCTTCGGCCTTATGGACAAAAGCAATCTAATCGACAACCTATCTCAGGGCACCAAGGGTGAACATCGAGAATTTGTCAATAAGCCACTCTGGCTGAAGAAGAAAGCTTGGTTGATCATACATTCACGAAGAACTGTTTAAACACCTTCCACAGGGAAGAAGTACAGACAGCTTGAAACTTTCTTGGGGAGAGGTGTGATTGCCATTTCCGGAAGAATTCGCAAAATTTGAGTAACACGGCATATGATAGACCAGGACCACTAAATATTCCGAACTTCTGATGACCGATTTAGGCACAAACCTTTCGGGAATACCGGAATCGTGATTGGGAGGAGTAAGTAAGGAAGCAGTATTCTATCAGTCTGATTGACGTTATTTCGACAACGCAAGTGGAGGACAGTTGGGGGGATTTGGAAGTATCAGGTCGCGCTGGACGTTATTTTATAACAATCATACGTTTCACAGCACATTTTGTATATTCAGCTACTGTTTTACAATTTGAAAAAGGGGTCCTGACAAAAAGCTAGCTTTATAAGTGACAACTTCTCCGGGGTTCCACACTTGCTTGTTCACTGTGCGCAAACAGTGCACAAAGCAAATTGGTGAGTCACTGGTTCATCACATTGGGGAACTTAAAGGGCAAAATGAACGGAAGCGTATAGACAGCTGAATTGGTGGGGTCTCTAACTCATACAGAGTAACCAGTCGAGGAACATACAACGATTGCGAAACCCAGGGGAGTAAAAATATGCATAAGAAGCCATGAAGACAAACAATCACTTAGCTAGCAAGGCCATGGCTGAATTGGGTAGAACCGTTTTTAGAAGTATGGGTTGTACAGTGTTTACTTGCTAGGATATCATGTAAAACGAAGTGTAGTAATTGGTGTAAGACGAATAGCAAGGAATTTAGACTTCTTCATAGTAAATGTACATAAGAGACGAGAAAGTGTGCATTACATGCAACGGATAAACTTGAGTATACTGCCTCCTATATTTCGTGTATTCTCAAGCTGACGTGTGATAATGCCGTTTACAGCAATGTGGACCACATGACCGAGAATTACGTTATGCAAACCATTTCAGTAAAGGAGCCTTACCCATGCACCCTCCATGTTATTCAAATGGCATTACAGTTTTAAAACAACCGCGTAGTTCTCAAGAGAAAGGTGATTGGGCAGAAGAGTACCGGGTACGCATACCTGATGATCGGCAACAACAGAGAAACCGGTCGCACGCTTCCGAAGAAATTTTGTTCTGCAACCTAAGTAACGTACCACGCTACCCGTATCGAAAATGCTTTTTTTCTTGATCTAAAGATCTAGTTCGAATTTCGGATTGGCAAGACAAAATTAAGTTCTCATTTTTGCTGGGAGTACAACTGCTTTGAAACCGTCGGCGAACGAATCACCATACGGATTAATCTCTCGGTTAACTCACTCAAGTGTTCTTTCAGTTTGGTAAGTGAATTGAGCCTTTTTAAATTATTGAATTTTGAACCTGGAAGAGAAGGAATTGTGTTTGAACTGTGGTAGTACAACTACAGTTGGATAAGTCAGACCCACGGGAACAATTCAGCGTTTGTACTGTTTTATCACTTGGAAAGCAGTGAAATGGGCGGTAGTCTAACTAACCATTGATGTGGAAGCCAAATGGCTCCTTGATGCTTTGCCGAGTTATAGAAGAGTTTTGTTGCCGGATAGAAAACCTCGGTAATAGTCAAAATACTTGGGAAATCCCTAACTTGAAAGCAACTTATCGGTTTGGAAGAATTTATTAAGTTTGCCCGTCACCAACGTACAATGTTTCTCACTGTCAAACCATAATGTCACCTTTTGAAAGCAGGTTTTTGTTTAAGTTCTGGTGCACCAGTGCAAATAACGTTAGCAAAGTCTCGTGACTGATGCTAGTCATCAGGATACTCGTCACTCGTATGCAGTCGCATGTTGATAAGAAAATAAAGTGATAAAGACGGGACCCCGAATAAATCGAGAAATATTGGCTGATGGACTTTAGTTATTACACGTAGTTTTCCTCTTTCTCTACCATCGCCTTCCGTAGAATATACTAATGCACTATTGTCTGACAACCAGTTGCCATGGTTAGGAGTAGATTGCATAGCCTTTGCGTTGTTTTCTTCCATTTTAATTGAATACGTCACTGATTTTTTTTTAATCTTCACTGAATTTTTGACTTGGTAACTAAATCAGTGACAAACAAACCAAGTTAGTTACATTCAACGAAAGTTACTTCGCCTATAGTCATCCCTGAAAAAAATGTATAGTGGCGCTGTGTCTTTGCAACCAACAGGGAAAAAACTTTCGTTGCAAAACTAAACAGTTGCGAACTTGTTTTATAATTTGTCATATCGGTATGGACGACCAAAATGTTTGGTTCGTTGAATTTACCTCGGTAGCACAGTTCGGTGGACTCGCAAGTGACGTAGCTCGGCCGAATAAACCAGAGGCTGGGTGTTGGTTCTCGAGTACGCATTACTTTGTTGGGAAGTTGAACGCCTTTTTTGAAACTTATAAAGCATTTTAAGTCAAATGAATGCTTCAGTTTCCATGTCTAATCGGTGGAGATAAACATAAGATTCCTACCAAGACTGCTTTTTCTGTAGTAGATAAATTTAGGAAGGCGTCAGTTCTAAGGCTAAATATACCGATAGTGTCGTAACCCACGGCTGTTGCAACCTAGAGAAATTCGATGAAAACGTATAATTCAATGACTCTGAATACAGGAATTCAATCACAATGGTATGCAAAGCACAGTTGTCTTGAGTGACGAATTTTTGATTCAAACCCTGAATCGCATGATCACTTTATGGAGACTGTAATCGATCTAACTTCTGTGGATCAAAATATCATGCCAGTTTTAGAAGTCATAATTCACTTGGTAGCGGTGACAGACACGCCACAATTAAAACGGACAGGAGTGACGTGGGAAATGAACGAGACCTAGTACGAATTATTTTATTTCGTAATTGTTTATCTTCATTTGGTTTCATGCCCGTAGGAAATACTACTCTATTTACTCGATCACTTCAAACGAGTGACCAACAATAGTGATTTGAACAAGATGAATACGCACAATCTGGCCACGTGTCTCGCTCCTGTCCTATTTTATCCGGCTCCAAACGCTGCCCGAACTTTGGACCCGGCAATTTTGGAGCCTCGACATATGACCGACATACTGAAATTCATTCTGGAAATATGGCCCGACGAACGTTCGACATTTGCTCAATTTACCTCGTTGGATAGTTGGACTCCGTCCAGTCCACTTACTATGGAAGAGCAGGAACACCGTCTTCAGCAACAGCAACAACAGCACCAGCACCATCAGCAGCAGCAGCAGCAGAGGAAATACGAGAACCAATGGATCGATTATCCATTTTTTGGCCGTGGTCAAAGTTTGAAACAGACAGCCTACCCGTTTTACCATCATCCGCATTATCATCGCACTCCCAGCGCTGCAAGATCGACATTGTCTGGACCAGCAGCACCCGGCACAGAAGAACTTTCGCCGAAGCTTGGGCACCGTTCTGCCAGTTTGTCGACAAAACGTCGACAAGGTGAGGCACAAGACATTCTAGTCTCTGAATGTAATCTATTAGCACAACAGAAAGAGTTGTATAGCAACTACATTTATTCTTCTGATTGGCCAATTTCTTGTTTTACAGTATGTCTTGTACAACAGCTAAAACTAATTCAAACAAAGCTAAGAACACATCAATTGTACGCCATTTGCAAAAATATGGAAATTTCGCTGGTTTACTTACAAAATGATCACGGCCCTTCGAAAACGCTGCGGTGGTGTGGTGAACTTTAGAGACCATAGACACAGCTAACCAGTGAGGAAAACCGGCAGCGCTTTATCTATAGTACCATGAGTTTTGAGGAAACTTAGTGACATTCCCGTTAATCTTTGAAAAACTTGCAAACCGTGGAAACTTTGTATTTCACGGAAAAGACTGTTTACTATCCTGCGAGATGTCTGCCTCGATTCTCGACGTTGTGCATCAAGTGCGCGAAATGGAAATTTTTCCGGTCCGTATGACGCAGACAGATAATCGTTATGATATACATGCGGAATATTCAATCTATAACTATAACATTAATTACGCTTGAATTTGAAACTATCTTCTTCATGTCGGTTCAAGGAGCCTCCATTTCTGAAATGTCACTCTGAATTACTTTATAACACTTTTTTTCTGATCTAATTCAAAATTCCTGACCCAACGTGGTCTCAGTCTATGGTTTGAAGATGCGCGTCAGTATAATACTAGATCACTAATCTAAAATTCTTGGTTCATTATTTTTCCGCTTTTCTGGTGCAATGAGTTGCTAAAAGCATCTGCTAGACAGTTGCAAGAGTCATTCCTGCCTCTAATGACGATGGTAATTAAACACAGTGAGAACAGCCCGGTCCGATCAGTTCCGTTTTCTGCTCCCTGGTTTCAACAAGCGGAAACATCAAATCAATCTCAGAAATGTATGGATAACGCCGTTTGTATTAGCATTTAGATTTGTCTATCAGCTATTGCACGCACGCGCGTGCACACGCTCGTGCACACACACAAGCATATATACGCACGCACAAACACATACACACACACACACACACACACTAATCTACCACATAATCGAACTGACTGGTGAACCGTTCCCGATTTAGCACTAACAAAGATTTTTTTGTAAAATATCAAATAGAAAATATTCTGAAAGCAATTATGATCGAGGTCTGAAATTACGAAAAAGAGGATCGCACCGACAGCATTTGACTGCACCGGTTAGCAGCTGCATAGGCGGATTCTATCCACTCAAACACATCCACACAGTTGGAAGTGTGCAATTGAACTCTTTTCCAAAAGCACTAAAAAAATGAAAAACTATATGTTTCTCACTGATAAATAGCTAAAATGAAATTTTGTTATTATCTAACCAACCAAAAATCACGAAAAGCATGTTGATCGATAGAGAGAGAGAGAGGGGGGGGGGGTGAATGAAAGATGGAGAATAACAACATATTTGTGAAAATAATTTCACCGTAGAGTGTGATGTGCTGTTGCAGGTGACTTGAACAGTTTTTCATTCAGATTTATTGAAGACAAAACGACTTCAGAGAATGTTTTGTTGGCACGAGGAGCCTGAATCGTATGTAATGGAAAATCTACTTGCATTTTTCATATCGAAAAGTCGGACGCCGCGAGCCGGGCTTCTCGTGACAACAATACATTCTCTGAATATATTTCAATGTCCGATGGATCACGTTCATCCGTGTTCTGTTCGTCCCATTGGAAAGTGACCGACGATGATCAAAACCAGGACAGATACTGTGTATCACTGGGATATTGGTTCGCACCTTATCGATTATTCACTTGCGTTATTCACACCGGGCTCTGCGGACCACGACGGCTCAACCGGTAGCGTATCTACCTGATAGGCGGAAAGTCGAAGGTTCGATTACGGCTAGCAGCGTTCGACTTTTCGGTGTGAAAAGTGCAAGTGGATTTTCCATTACATACAAAATGATTTCTTTGTATCTTTTTAAATGTAGAGTATAACGGAAAACAGTTGGAAAACTAGAAGAAGCTCTGAACCAACTCTTGCAGAGAATCATTGTATAAATTGAGTTTGGTTGTTTCTTTTCAATCAATACTTTAAGTCAATTTTGCAAATCGCCTGCACTCAAAGTCGTAGTCCCGAAGTCTGTGGACGATCTGTTACCAGTAAAAGCATCTCCCCATTCAAGTTCCACAGTCGTTCTGTAGCAGTGTCTCTATATTTTACCACGAATAAAACCCATTATTTTATTATGCATTCGTGACGAGCTAACAAGTACACTGGAAACATGTCGCAAACTACATGGTTCCTGTTCAATTCTCTTTGCATTTCGCAAAACCAAAATGACATTTGCTCCAAATAACGTTGAGTATCACAAGTGGATCGGTTCATATTCCACGCAGTTATCTAGTGCTTGATAAACCATGCGAAGTATCTATTCTCGACCTCTGTGTTTGTTATTGAAAGTTTTAATCCACCCATAGAATCATACGACCATATTCAGTTCGTCTCATAGCAAACAGTTCATGGGCAACTGAAATTGACAGACGTTCTGCCCTTTCATTATGAAGAGGCATATTGAAGTTCATGAAATGATGAAGCTAACACTCAGTGAACAACGCAGAGATACAAATGTAGAGAAGGTAAATGGACTCTCTTTTATACTTTAGTTTTCAAAGGGAGAGACTATATTATCATAATAAGGGAAATGGTTATCCCATAGACAGCCTTGGGTTCTTTCCATCAATAGGTGAGCACAACTTCTGTCAATGAAAATTATGATTTAATTTCATAAGTACAGGCTTTTTGTATGTGGAAGGAACAAGTGGATCTTCCACTATATATTACATACAAGCCCCTCGAGCTAATTATGAATTCTCCGAGTCCATCTAAATGTCTATTGGATCCTGTTCAGCGGTGTACTGGTCGTCCAACTGTCAACAGACCGACGAGACTACTCAAATGAATAAAACTAGAGCATTTGCTCTGCATATTTGAAACACTGGTTGCGCATCCATGAATATTCACTTTTTTTATTTGTACCGCCAAAATCGTACAGCTGGTAGAGCATCTGCCCGGTAAGCGAAATGTCTGCGGTTCAGCTACTGCTGACACAGTGTTGGACTTTTGGGTGTGAAAAACACCAGTGTATTTCCGATGACCAACGCGATCATTAGTGTCATTTTCGATCCCGTTACAAAACGATAGTGGAAGGCATCACTCGTGATGGGAGATTAACTACGAAATTAGTTTACAATATGTCACTGATCACCATTTTGTGTAAAATCTGATCAGCTACGGTCTGTCAGCACTTCTTTTTTTGTAAAACTACTGGAAGCTTTCTTCAAAAGAAAAGTCAAGTTCAGGTTTGAACAGCTGATCATCGACCATTTCACTGCATCTGTGCATGTGCGTTCTACAGTCAGTGTGATTTGTGTATACTCAGTGAAATAACCAATGAAAATGGGACAAGAGTGAAGCGAATGATAAACGATGGAAGCGAGGAGGAGTGGGACGGGACTAAATGTTGGGTCACCAAGGTAGACCTTAACCTGTAAGCCACGCAGACGATTCAGGTTTTGAGCCGAGAGTCGTTCGAGCCTCAGAAAGTCTCAGCAACCTTGTCTTTGTAAAGTTGTATATGAACCTAAGTGAGTCGCCTGGAGTTGCGCAGTATTTTCGGCAAGTCAGATTGGTGATGATGACCAGATTGACTGATGATCTGTTTGAATTTGTTCTCCTTGATGACTTCATCATTGCGAACCGTCTATTTGTTCGATTTTTGAACGCACATCACTAAAGGTCTCTCTGCTCTTCTTATGCAGATGGGCGAGCATCCACGCATGGAAAGATAGATGCCGTTTTATTCTTGAAAATAACCAAGTGGTAATAGGCTTTGACCCCAATGGGACTCGAACGCACGCGTGGTTGCCACCATGCTTTTGCACAGAGTGCGCTCTGCCAACTGAACTACGAGACCACATCGAAGAGGGTTTCAACTTTTCGTATGCAGATAGTACAGTTTTCCCACCCAAATTACACGTGGGTTCCGCCACAGTGAACTACCTCGTTATTTGACGGCTCCCATCAGTTCTCTTCTGTACTAACCGGCGTCTACAACTTCAGTGTATTAGGCAAGCTTGGTAATTTGTATGGGTTTGGCAGAAACAGACAATTTTTTAACTAGTCCAAAGGCTGAAAGTCGTGCTACTGTAATCTTGGGAGATATGATCGGCAAGCGGAAAGTCAGAAGCCCTTCGGTGGGGCCTCGTGGCTCAGCTGGCAGAGCGCACGTGGTACTGAAGAGTGTGGGATATCCATGTGTGCTTTTGATTCCCGCCGGGGTCAGCGACTCTTACCATTTGAATCATGTCAAAAAAGTAAAAATACACCACATTTCAGTATTTTAAAATGCGATTTGATTCAGAGAGGCAGCGGCTGTTTAACCGATGGTGTTGGTATCCGCGTGGTTATGAAAACATTCCCCCGATAGGCTGCGTAGTAAGTGCGTTTAAACACTGAATTCAAAAGCTGACTAATCAGCAGGTTCAAGACGTCACCTCTGAATGGTAGCTTTGGAAATCTTTTAGCTTCTGAGCACTGTGCAACATTATAACAGATACCTTTCCTAGAGTGATTCAGAACAAACTGCATTGGATTGCCTTTGAGCTGTAACGTCGGGTTTGGTTTTTCGTACCCATCAGCAGAATTTGTCTTCAGCGCGTACTTCACCGATCTTGTACTTTATAAGCACGAAGTTCGTAAAATGTGATATCGTCCAGAGGAAGTGTTTTTCCGGTAGACTGATCTCATTCGATCCGTCCGGTCGGCGAGAAATTTCTACGTCAAGACGAGATGGTATGATGCTTGGATGGACTCTATTAGGTTGATCATCGTTGTTGACGATACTGATAGCGAACAATTCATCAACTTGGCGGCCTTAGAGATCAAGTCCCTTGTATCACTGGAATCTCTTCCAGATAACCAGCACAAATATCTGGAGGGATAAGTTCGAGGGGACTTGCCATGTTCACCCATCTTTTTGCCAAAATCCTTCTATGAGGAAAAGGGACGGCACGTTTGTTGTGCAAAGGAGCAGAAATCATGCTAGCTCACCACTTTATCCAACATTGGGTTTGTTGTCTCTAATAGTCTGAGAAACTATATGGATAACTTCCTAAAAGGGAGTGTGCGGAATTCACATCCATTGTGGATATATCTTTGTCTCTTGTGTTCCACGTTTTGGGCAAATTTCGAGGGTGTATTCGGAGCTATAATTGCAGATGTATCTCGAACTGGTTCCTGCAATTGAGATAACCATTTAGCCAAAGCATACGGGCGTGGATTGGTCATGCGTAAGATCGGTCTCATTGGAACACCTGCCTAATGAAGTTTCGGCAAACCACACCTTTGTGGTACCTGGGTTCCTCAGAGTTGCTTGTATCAGCGGGTTCAGTTCAGTGAAAATCTTTCGCCCCAGCTCTTCAGGGGTATATAGAGAGGGACCCAGCCTGAACTTCTCCTCGACAATCAGAATTGTTAGTTTGGTCCTTATCTGGTGACCTGACGTTTAGTCCCGTCCCATTCTTCCTCGCTCCTATTGTTTATCATTCAATTCACTCTTGTCCCATTTTCATTGGTTATTTCACTGAGTATACACAAATCACACTGACTGTAGAACGCACGTGTACAGATGCAGTGATATGGTCTATGATACATTGTTCAAACCTGAACCTGACTTCTCCTTTGAAGAAAGCAACCGATTTTTTATTTGAAAGGTGTATATTACGCCGCAGCTAAAAGTTTAAGTCATGCATATTTAACATCTGTCCACAATCAGCCACGCTCGTTCGACAAATCCGCTTCATCGGTTAGCCACGAAAAACAAATAAACCCCGATCTATTCAATGAACTGCACTAACTTACAAGCACCCAGACACACATGCACACTCGCACGGACAAAAGCATTCCTCCAATTAACCCTATAGTTCGCGAAAAGTGATTTGAGGACAAATGACGACTCAAAAATCAACTCATCGATCGGGCTGACCTAGGTCGTTGATTCTTGTTGTTGTTGTCAACTTCAAGCAATGACCTTAAAAACATTCAGGGGACACATGGCCGCGGGCTGTGTAGTTGGTTGTCCAATAGCACACGCGTGGAGGCGGATGCACGCACACACACACACATACACAACACAGATGGAATCAAGCAGATAGATGAACGGCAAGCGGGCGGATAAATTGACCGAACGAGCTAGTGGTCAAAAGGCGGGTCGCGAGGATGAAAAGAAAGCCGATGAAATGAACGGATGCGCACAAATCGAACCGCCAGAAACACAGCGGTCATTCCCACCCGAACTGACTCGGTTTTCCCTTGATGCATCCTGCGCCAGTTAACCTCCATTTTTGTATCTGAACTTGGAAAAGTTCGTCCCGAGGATGAAAGCAAATGTTTGACTGTTTCGTCCGACTGTTTTATGCCTGACCTTTTGTTTCATTGAAGCTCAGGAGGTTTGAAAATCACCTCCGGAGATTTGCAACCTAGTATGTATTTTGGCACGTGGTTCACTAACACTAGTGCCTGTGGTCCAAGTAATTAGGCTCTTTGAAACATTTTGCCCATTTTGATCATCGTGGCTGCAATCAGGCTAATCAACTGGGAGAAGACTTACAGGAAAGCATAAATTTACTATATTTTGAATATTGCTTAAACAACCGAATTTTATGTACCTACTGAAATTAACTTTGGTCTTCCTTAACGTTGAAGTAAATATGGTAAATGATTCAAATGGAAGATCCGATGTAATTTTTCAGTGACCTTTCCAGGATATTTGGTGATTTTCGTATCTTCAATATTCCCATCACCATCATCATCCGGATCATTCCCCAAAACAGACTGTTGTGTTTCACTCTTAGCATGCAAGTTTGTCCATTTCTGTCGGAATTATTTAATAGACCACGAAGACTGTTTAGGGGTTGCTGATGTCACTGCTATTGTATATCTCATTGCGCAGCCGGGTAATCCTTTCTGTGCAGTGCATTTGAGCATGGACTCTTTAGTATGCTAGTGCATGCCTCGGAACCATAACATTTCAACTCACAGGAACGTGGTAAGAGCACGCACTGATGTCCATCAACCCAATCTTCGTGCAGTAACTTAAACATTTAGCCAGGACCATTTAAAACCATGATTAACCTGTTCTCAGAATATAAAAGCGTTTCCACGCTCGATCTCAGTTTTGACAGACCCCTTCATCTTTGTAGAATAAAAAAGCATAAAGTCCTTCAGTTTATCTGATCTAAATTTCGACTTTGCCACGTTCGGAAGCAGCTGGATGATACGCATAATCAAATGGCAAACATATTGTAGCGCACGGCTTAAATGGATATCATTCAATAACAAACTTCGCCGCTCCAGTGCAACTTTTGTCGTTGTTCGAGAACGTTTGGTAATCCTACCTAATGTGATTCTCAAATTGATCATTTTTCTCACTCTTTACCTCATGAGTGCTGTAAAGATGTTACCACATACGAGTAGATAATTCAGCTCAACTTGTCAGAGACGGTCCTCGTTCTTCTTTATTCTGGACCCCATGTTACTCACGTGCATCTTTGCCTGTCACACTCGCTGATCAGTCCCGGTGACCTGTTGTGCTCATATTATCTGTACCATCAAGTCTTGCGTATAACATTCATTTGTCCGATTCCGTTCCCCATGGTTACTCACACGAAGAATCAGCACATTTTACTACGATTTTCTTTCACACACCCATTTGCTCTCTGGGAATGTAGTTAATCCCGTCTAGCCGCAGTTTGCTTATCACACTCCCCCTGGTTCAGCCGCCAATCGATCACTGTTACGTGCTAGCTTAATCGATATCGCTTTTCACCTTTATCTGTGCTTGTTGCGGGCTGTTGATCTTAACTCCATCGTGGTTTCTATTCCCCGACTATCTGTACTGTCCGACTGTTCGTGATACCATCGGACAGCCCCAGCACATGAACCTAAACGCGTGTTACTAGCTCATCATTTCCCGAAGCCCAATATTGACTGTGGTTCGTCACCATTTTCCATGTTTCACGTAAAATGACTAACCCTTCTGTTTACCCGGTCACCTGACTGTCGACCAGTCTGCGTGAGCCTGCTGTCCCTGTTGAACGAATGTTTGAGGCTCTGTGAGTTTCTCGTACACCGTGCCCGGTTTGTCCAAGGTTGCAAATCTGTTGTCACCTTCGTTTGACCGGTCACCCTATCTTATGTATAGTTATCCGAAGTCGAGACTCGGGGCTCATTTCTCTGCGTGTCACTCAGTAACTGGAAGACAATCCGTTACAAGTGGAAGTGACGAGCAATATTGGGGAAAACAGCAGTCATGACTGTGTGGCTCAGATTAGGATAACGGCTACGAATCTCAACCCACAGGCGTGATTGCCAGCCGGACACCTGTCTGTTGCCGACATATATCATTTCACAGGACAGTTCCACAAACTGGTACGAGAAATCGTGCCGAGTGTTACAATGCAAACCAATGTCTGCATTAGTGTTTACGAATAAGTACCGAAAGCTGGTAAAGATTTCAGTTTTTAAAGGTGAAAATAACTGCACCTACCTTTATCTTTTGTACAGAATACATTGGACGTTCTGGTCGCCTCAAATACAACGCGGCGGCCTTAGTTGGAACTGGTCCACCTTGTGTTCAACTTTCAGAAACGTATTCAGGACCAGAGCCCATCCCGCGAACCCCGTACGATCGATTGCCTGGACCTTCCTCATTTCGGCCACGACCACAACGTAAAGCTAACTCACAAGGAGATGTACTCAACTTAGAGCAAATGGAACCGCGTAGAGCAAGACATCCCAGATTTCACGATATTCCCACTACAAGCTCCACGGACAGTGGCACTCGATCAAGCTTATCTGCCGGAGGACAGCGGATGGCTTCTGCCTCCAGTTCACGCACACAAGTTCCTGGTGCCATAAAGCTACGATCTACCATGCGTAGTTTCAGTCAGGAAAGACCTGTTTATCCACACAGCCCACGCCCCTCACATCGATCATACCCATTCACATGAGCTTATTCAGAATTTGTACTCTAAGTTGAACATGATAACGGCAAAAAGATACATCTTTTCGTCACCAAATATTACGAAGGGGAACTCGCAGTTTCTCCTCACAGCTCACCGATCCCAGTTCGAGTTAACCCACTCATAAACAAATCGAATGATTAGTATCTATTCTAATAGATCTACACTATGCGCAGTCTTCAGTAAAGGTATAGAAAAGGAATATATAAGTGACCAAACATAAACATGCAAATACGCAGGAAACTACATGTATGCACGCATTGCTGATCTTACGTGATATGATCTCCGGCATCCAAAAAGGTCAGCTCAGCACTGGATGAATAGAAGCTGGTTGGAATGTGGTACTGATTTTCCTCTTCTGAATTTTGTGAGAAATTTTTCGTCAGCATAACATCTATTCAAACAAGCGTGTGGTATTTGGCTATCACCCACAATTTATTTGGAAATAACGACTTGGCTACTGGCAAATCATGAAACAACTAGTCATTCAGAGAACTTGTGAACGGAGGCGTCGATGGATTTTTCTTCATGAGGTCGTCTATCTATTTGCTTTCAACCACCGAGCCTATACATATACGTGAACAGTAGTGAATCGGCTTACTTTTGTGGGAAGCTCTGTCTGCCTTTTGATTCCCCACTTCAGTATGAACCATGGATCTACTAAATATCAATTTTCCCGCAGTCCTGTCCATTCTACCCCAATTGCGTCTGTCATGTGCAAGGTTCGGCAACTCCATTACTCTTGTTTGCTGTTCATCTGAGAACGTTGGCAGATGCGTGCTTGGATGTCGGTATGATATGCCCACTTTCTCCAATCCACTACGATCACAGTTACAATAAGAAAACAGCAACAACAGGACTCAAATGTTTCTGCTCTCTCCCTTGACGGGCTTGTCATCCCTCAAAATCACACACACACGCACACATACATGCATACATACACACAAACACACACAGTACTGCCTATAGCGGGACCATGTTCACAAAAAGTACATGGTATTGAACAAGTTAACGACTGAAAGCATAAATCAACTCCTACTTCGGTTATATATCCCCCGTAACCACGAACGTAAAAAACATGAACACTTTCTGTACATTTACGGACGCAGACGAACTACAACTAAAAAGAAAGACGATTTTGTTTGCAGATTGAATATTATCCAATGGGAACTTTCGTGCAAATATTTTGATCGTGAAAAGACAAAATATGATGTGTCAAGGACATTCTATGTCCTTGAAATCTCGTGAACTCAGACGGATGCAAGTCGGCAAATGTTTGTTCATTTGCACCCACGTAGGCGCAAGTGATCAGTCACTCCGTCACTCTAATTTATGCCCGAGTACAATAGGTTATCGGAAAATATACTTTTGAACGGTCTAATGATAAGTTATTTTCATACGATTTCTCTCAACGTCAGTGAACAATCGCAGCGAGACTGTACGGCTGATGTTTTCCTGCACACAAACTTATTGGAACTTGTTTTTGAGAGACAACGTATTCAAATATACACTGCCGCATGACGAAAGAAAAAGGATCAGGCTGAGAAAACGAATTTGTCATCACGTAATCACCGGCGATGATATCTATCTCATACCCCTTCTTTGAACGAAAAAATCCACACGTTCTTTCTGCTCAACTTCCACGAACTATACATTATTCGTGTATAAGTATGTATCTACTTGAAACTCATTTTGTACGTCTAAGTATGTGCATACACTAAATTAAGTTCTAACAAGTTCCCCCCCCCGTCCTCAGAAAACCCTTCAGTATAACATATTGCACATTTTACGGACTAACGCGCCTCTCAGTCCAATAGAAACATGAAAAGCTGGCCCAAAGGAAACAGGACTTATATGTATGCATGAACACGCGTATTCTTATGCGGTAACAGAGTGATAAACATGTAGGTGATTTTATCGCATTGTTTTACCTAACATCGTTCCCCGGTCCATCACCACTCTGCAGGAGACTCGCACACCAGACAATGTTGGCTGGACCAACGTTTACCCAGTTCCTTCGCCAATGTATGGACCTCAATTTCACAATACCGAAGCATGTTTTGTAGACTATGTGATATTATAAACACTGAAAAACAAGAGCCTCCAACAGTAGAAGACTTATGGTGAAGACACATACGCACATTCATATATATATATATATATATATATATATATATATATATATAATATACACAGATGGACTATACCCACAACACTGGACGTGGAAATCTTACTGGTGGAATTTCTTGAAGTACACCCGGAGTCATTTACTCATCGGCGTAAATTGTGGTGAGCATACTCAAATGCCTGCTTTTTTGTATCCACATTCGTGTTCATTTGTGTGCTCAAAAGGCCCCATGGAAAATTGGGATCTGTATCCTTCGTTTTATCCTTCTTTATCATCATATATGCAAACTACTCTTCACGACATTGGGCTCCATCATCCGATGCTAACTTTCGAGTTGCAGTTTGCTCATCAAAACCCAAATCTGACGTTGTTCTGGATTGATGCTTCGACATTCATGTGCCTGTGTTCACGCATCTCTTTATTGTGCAGTCCGCTATTGAAGGTAATACCAAAATCGTCCTCCTTTTCAGTCTCTAACAGACTCTTTTACTCACAACTTAATGTTTCATTTCGAATGACCTAGAGTGAAATCTGTTTCTCTAATACTTTTTGTTGTGACTACATATGGATGAAAGCAGCTACAAAGCAGCATTAACTTACTACCAATCCTATATGTAACCCACACGCGTACAGAATCACGGTTACTCGACAGACACGTATAAAGCTCTACTTCTTCGGGTCCGCTGTCAGTATGATTATGATTATTATTATCCAAATCATTATTGGATAAGAAGATTTTCAGATTTGATCCAGACTTCGACGATACAAACAACTTATTCTGTGACCTTATCTCCCGTGGAGCTGAACCATGGTCACCATTTGCGCCACTATTCGTACGATTCACGATACCCAGTGGTCCAGAGCATGTGCCTGGGTACTTTTTGTCTTCTGGTCAACAAGACTCCAAACAACTATACGCACAAGAAAAAAGGAAACTGCACTAACACGTATCCATGCTGTGCTTGAGCTTATTCACTTGCAGGCGTGTTTTCTTACTCGCGAATGTCTGATACCTTCAACTGTGATTCTATTTTGTTTCAATTAGACAAAAATGTCCATTGAAGGACTTCGCGAATATCGACGGACGAAAATTCAACTACGGATACCCTGAATTATCTGATGACCATTCTGTGACACTCTAGTGCGTCCTCGTTCGACTACCCTCCAATCCGAGTTTCTGTCTGGGCAATTATTGGATAAGCAGCATCACTTCCCAAAATCTGGACGGGAACTCCTCCAGTAACAAACACAGATACAAATACACTCCTGTTCACGCATGTCAACAAATGCTAGTATACTCACTCTAACTCCTGGACATACGCAACCAGTTCCAAAGAAGGTTTCCTTACTGTTAGAGACACAAGTTAGTCTAACCGGATCAAAATGTTGGACGTGATGTGTGAGAAAAGCGGACATATTTTCCGAGTTTTTCTATTTGTATCGGGTGGAATCCAGAAGGACCATGGTAGAAAACGTTAACCACATACACACGCCCAAAACACACACATGGATGACCTATTCCATAAAAAGTATGTAGTGAATTTATGCTTGAAATCTTTACTCGTTTGATTTGTTTTTTGGTGAGTATTACTACGGGGACTAATAAACCTACAGAAATCAAAACTAATACTGAACGTAGTTCACATAGGTGGTGTTCTCAACCTCTAATTGGCCCATGAATCCCATTGGAGACTGAATCCAATACTTCGTATTCACACGGAGTTTATTCGACAGTCACTGCGTCAGCACTGTTAAACCTGGATCTAGGTTATTCCAGATTCGCAAACCATGAGAGAAAGCTGGATCTCAGTTTTGTAAATATGCTGGTCATACATCGAGAGGGAGCCACAATAGAAAAGATAGGCTAAGGGACTTGAAATCAACGGTGCTCAAAGTACCAGTCTACCGAAGACCGACACAAGTCCAGCAACTCTTTTAAATGATAGATAATTAAGGTTCTCTTACGCGTCCGCTAGAAAAAACAAGTAGTTTCGCCATCCTTTCCTTTGGGTCTTGTTATTGTGAATGAAATTTCGCTCCGAAATAATTGCCTAGTGCTCCTACTTCAGTATACATTATGAATGTTTTCAGTGCACAACGGTTGATACAAACAAGAGAATTCGGTTATAAATAAATCTTCACTATTATTTGGAATTAGAATTGTCATGGCTACGAGCGAAGGAAATCCACTTTACCATAACGGACAACTTTTGGTTGATGTACAGACCATAATCTGGTTAGATACCGCAAATCTGTTTCAGGGAAATTTATGTCCGCGTTCAGTCGTGCGGAATGCGTTCCGACGCTCATTGATTAAGCTAGAATGATTGCCATCTGTACAGAGTGAAATTCAATATTGGCTTGATATGGAACTGGAAACTGTGATAGTATACTTCAGTTTATAATTCATGCAAAATAAACGAATTAATTAGCACGATAGTGTAGACTCAGTCGATGTCAGTGCAAGTCGTCGGAAACATTGTTTGTACCCGGAATGACCCATTAGGCATTATCAGCGCTCAGCTTGCCACTAAAAATAACACGAAAACGCTGTGTAACTGCTTTATCTTTCCTAGAAATTATCAGTGCAGTGCATATGCACCGAGTCCGAATCGGAGTTCGTATCTGGACGGACGGATTTTGGTCGAATACCTGACCACCAGGCTATCCGAACTGGTTATTACCGGTTTAAGTCACAACAACGCCACGTGCTACATCGTTCGTCCCGTCACTGGCTTGGGACAGTAACAGTCCGTCAATGACACAGTGATCAACAACGATGGTGGATATCTTATCCATTGGGGTCTGACTGATACCTTACAAACGACCCACAGAGAGAGTGACCCCTTGATCAACATTAGAAGTATGAAATATGGTTCGCTTAACAGTGGTTCCAGCGTTAAGTATCTAATAGATGAGATGACAAAACTGATCACTTTCATACTCGTCAATCTGGAATTAATATGGAAATGGCAACTACCTCAATTGAGTTCGTGGTGCGGAGGTGAAATAAATTCCATCAAATCCAGGGTGAGGGCCGATGCACAATACTGAGTGTGTCATTTGAGTCGATGGTTTGGTAACTGTCTACTAGCTGACCCAATATGCAACTTACAAATTTGCTCATATTTATTTTGAGTTTCGTTATTTCTTCTAATGTTGTTTAATACTCTGAGGCAAATTTCTGTCCGCGCGATTCACATCGTGAGTCCTACATGCATTCTTGGGCGGATAGGAAATCGAACATGAGATCAGATTACGCAGTTTGTTTAACTTTTGCATGCCAGTAGTCAGCAAAATGATGAACAATAGTACGTGTTATTTAGATGGGTATTCTGAGTTAAAAAAGGTCCTCTCAATTTTGTCCTTTTTCTTGGCTCCTAATGCTTGCCCTTTTCAAATGACTCCCCAAGGAATCGTTACTCCCTAGTTGAGGTAACAAAACCGCTCCAAAGTCGTACACGGCTTCATGTTCTTGTGAATGAAATTCTCTGGATAATCACTATATTACAGGACGTGTTTTGAAAGTTTTAGTTCGTCTTCCAGACTATCTGAAGAGCACACTACGGACCGTAAAACTAAAGCAACTAGATTTCTCAAATAGCTCAAAGGCATAGAGCTCAGAAATTTAGTGTATCTATCGTTCCTGTTTTTCTTTTGAGGAGCCGTAGTTGTATAGAATTATTCTCCTAAATAACTATCACCGTGTCAGTCAAATTCAGCTGTTTTCCTTTTCTTTTCATTATGAATGTCAGCAAATAATCAACTTAAATCAACTCCTCAAGGAAGTGCTGGTATAATACGCTGCTCGTTCAAATACGGAACATTGTCAGAGATTGAGACAATCGACCTTAGCATAGGAAGTCTTTGCTTGTCAGCACAAAAGTCACTTGTTTAGTCGTATCACTTACCGTGATCAAAGGACGAATAGGCAGAAAGAACAATAAACTTTTCTACCTCGATAACAGTGGCCGGTTCGGGATTGAGTTGAACCCACGTCAATGCGCATTTCCCGATAACGCCGAACACCTTCACACTCTTTCATAATACCGCGGAAATAACGTTCAACGCAATTAATGATCCTTCAACTGCACCAATGTGACCCAAGTGATTTTTCAGAGTGAAATTGTGAATTATTGAAAACAATGTTATGGAATTTTTAGAAAGCACACTCAGTCTGAACAAATTTAGTCTATAGTCTATTCTGCCTGTGTCGAACGGTATGTCAGTTGTTCTCGCAAGACCTATGGAACTATTTCCGTCAGTCCAGCTAGTAAAAAACATCAAATAAATGTCCAACTTGCAAGAAAAACCGTTTACCGTCTGTATTATTACCATTCACAACTCGTCCAAATTGACCGCAAGCCACAGAGCAAACATTTCACATATGTCCTGCGTGAGTGATGCTGATTTGTGCACAGATTTTACCTATTATAACGACCTGGATTCATGCACCATAATTTACCGGTGATTTCGTGTCAAATGAATTACAGCACTCGAGGATCGGCATGTCCTCTTTCTCAATGCTTTTCGAAGTCCGTCGAATTACCCGATTCTATCTGTAGAGTGCCCTTTTAAAAGCTCACTGCTCCTTGTGTGATTCCACTTTCCAAGCGACATTTCAGATGAAAGTCCACAATAAATGGTCTAACCCTGTAAAACTTGTACAGGACTTCGAAATCCGACTAAAAACATTATATTAGAAGCAGTTCACGTTAGACTTGTCACGAGGCATCTGTTCGGGTGCTCACATATGAATCTCTTGCACTGTAACAAACCTTGGTTCAGTGCGCAATACAATACAATAAATTACATTGAAAATTAACCTGTTCTTTGGAACAAAACTGGTTTATATAATATAGGGGTAGTAGTTGAGTGGTATGGGTCCCTGAGTATCAGCTCTGAGCAATTACTTCCGCAGTTTTATGGTCATCAGTTGAGTTTGTTCTTAGACGGAACTTCGTTGTCACCCTGAGCGTCATCTCGTTTGATCAGTTCAGGTTTTCAGTCACTCACCATCACTTTTCAGACTCGGGCTTGTACATTCTGCTTGGTATTTCCGTGGAATCTTGTAAATAAGGATATACATCAGCTGCTCTTTGGCCGTCCACCTCTCTTGAATTCAATGACAATGTATTTTTGCTTCCCAAATGGTCATTAGGAATGATGTCTGTTGTGTTCGCAGTTAGTAGTAGAACACGTAATGGTGGTTCTGCATTTATTTGTACTGACGTTAACACAACCCGGCCGCAGACGGCAAGCAAGCCGCAAGCAAGGAAGTTAGTAAACAAACGAGTTACGCTACATGTACTATCACGCG
Organism: Fasciola hepatica; assembly: GCA_948099385.1. Taxonomy (NCBI): domain Eukaryota; kingdom Metazoa; phylum Platyhelminthes; class Trematoda; order Plagiorchiida; family Fasciolidae; genus Fasciola; species Fasciola hepatica. The sequence goes on from CANUEZ040000108.1 coordinate 379,901, forward strand.
CGAAAGAGTAAGGACAAAATCGATCAATCGATACTGCTCTCGCTGAAGCATAAACAAAGGTCATTACCAAGCAGGTGTTTGTTCATGCATGAAGGGGATATTGATGGGTTGTCCGCGTAGTACGTGTGACTTTAACCAAGCACAACCTTACCTCTCCCTACCCGAAGATGTAATTCAACTACGAGCAAAACAATGCCGCTATTTATCATATGCCAGCAGACCTTAAAACAGCCTGCTCAAATCAAGGTCACGCAAACAAATAGAATAAGTGTTCATATGGTTTTCCATTGTAACCTTTTGATAAAGTCCTCAGATAAAGTTTAACACTGTGTTCAAACTAAATCCTTTAGGACTGACACTGATAACTTCAGTATCAACTACTGAGTTTCAAGACGAAAACGGTCCACGAAGCATACTTAGGTTGAATGTCTTCTTACTTTTTGGATAAGCTCAAATGGTAAAAGCCATTGATCACGGCGAGGCACAAGCGAAGGTATAAAAGCATCCATACTTTGGTACTGCTTACCTTCTACCTATTGAGCTATGAGGCTAAACCAGGTGCTTTGAACTGTTGGAGAATTTATTTGTCGTAAGACAAATGTACAGTGTTTGCCGGAAAGGGCTGATTGCTACTGCCGAAAGTTAAGACCACCAAATGAGGCAACGTTTAAGCTATGAACAAATAAACATTTCCCTGGCTACGGGGATATTTGCGCAACCGCTTTTGCGCTTTCTGAGATTCACTCGCAAGCGTGCTCTCTAAAAATAAAGCGTTTGTTTGAAAGTGCAGAAGCGCAACCATTGCAGCAAATCTGCCCTTGATAGGTATACACAAGCTGCCTAATAAAATTCGGGATGACCCTTTTCGAACAGCTAAATGAGGAGAAAAAATTATTCCACCGGTGGTGAATTTTATCAACTGATTTGCAAATTTGTAAGGAAAAATAGCACATAAGAAAAATAAACCCCGTGCTTTCTAACAAATAATAATGACCAACCAATCTCGCTGAGTCCAGAAACCCCTGCAGCCTTCCTATTCTGTTTGGCGGTTTGTATTTTTAAATGAGCAAAAAAGCTGCTCCAATGGCCTGCAAGAACGACAACAACAACAACGACAACAAACGTACGAAAAGCTGAGATAGTCTGCCTACTTTCAAGGAGATTGTGATACCTTCAATGAATAATTCATAAGGTATTATCCATCATAAGGTGTTCCTATTGTTAGCGAATAGGCACTTTAACCGACAGGGATACAGTGAAATGACAGTCAGTAATGGAATAAGCGAATGCGCCTTAGAAACACCGGGAGGCAGTGGCTCTTTAGCCGGTGTCAAATCAAACTGTGTTAATCAATTCGTATGTGAAATCTCACCCGTTTATATAGGAAGAACTGAGAGGTAATCAGATCACAGATCAATGAGCACATTCCAGTGTGGCTCTAAAAACCGATGAGCAGACCTTTCACCGTGATGACGTCATCGAGGAGACAAAAATCGATCGGATTATCAGTCACACCAAAGCTGATTTAGCGAAAATACTGCTTCGTTCCAGGCAACTCGTTTAAATTCATATACGACACAACAAACACGAGATCACTTAGAGACTCTGAGGCTGGAACCAATCTCTGTTATAAACTCGAACGGTGTAGGTAGCTTGAATTGTGCTAAACTTTAGCTCTACCCTGGTGACCTAATCTTTATTACCCCGCACATTCCTGTTTCCTCATATAACTTTTCATCCACTTCAGTCCTACGTCACTTTCATTGGTTATTTTACCAACTATATAAAATTCACACAGACTGAAATGTACACATGTACGGATACAATAAAACCGATTCAGGATAAATTGTGCAAATCTATGCTTATGACTTCTTTATTCGAATACGTTTTGGTCCTGTCAAGGAACCAAATAAAATGACGAATTGGCATGATCGGACTGAACTGCGTAATCAAATTGGAAGCATATACGTTCGACACAACCCAAGTCAAACCCTCGTATTCACGAAGTGTGTTTGTGTAGATAGGAGACAGTGGGGCAATATCGAAAGCGTTACATTGTTACGTTTTTTCGTATGGGTGTTGATCACGACGAACCGAAATCTAATCAGATATATGGTCCAAATAAAATATACCAAGTCATCAGAATTCGTAAACAAGTACCACCAATCGATTTTTCACTGTCCAATCAAATAAAGGACCTTTCACAAATTATCATTCATTCTCATCATCTTCTTTACACTGTATGAAGTGGGTATTTCCCTTGGACGCACAATGTGGGACTGTGTACAGTTTTAGTTCGTTCTAGTTCATATCTGTTAATTTCTTCCTTGAAACATGCAATGAAACCCTCATGAGAATCTCTATTATATGACTCAAGAAATGCTATACTTTTTAAAACTCAAAAGTTAGTTGATTTAATATGGATGTAGGCAAACTTATTTCACAAATTTTCGGGCTTCCGTATCCAACCTACGTGAGGGTGGCTTTAGGCTCTTTAACTGCCATGTAAACAAGATGCACCAAATAATTGTTTTACAAATCCTTGAACAATTTTATTCCAGTTAGAATAGATTCTTTCATTTGTTCGGTGCTATAATTATCCGTCACACTGAATTCAGAAAACACTTTTGAGGTCATCACAGGCAAAGGGGATGGTTTCACAGTTCTCGTTAATCCTTGTTCCCCAACTGTTTCAAACAAAAATGGGCGGTTCTTTTTTTCCAAGACCTTTAAAACTCCATCCGGCAAAGTTTGAACTTTAAAATTCTCTTACTTTTCCGTTGACCTGGTTGTTGACGAGTAGGGCCTTGATCGCCTTTATACGTCGAACATATTCTAATTGTTTATATTTCCAATAGTTAAAAAACTGAACAAAATGGTTTGCGCAACAGTATAATTTGACGGATTGAAACGAACAGCCAAGCTATAATTTAGTCTCAAGGACAGCAGTTGTGCAGTTGAAGAATCAAACACTTTCGATAACGTGTCTAATCTGTAAGTCCATCCAGGGGAATAACAATCCTTTCCTGTTCGCTTTCCGATCAATCATTCCGCGTATTTGATTTGACTGGTGTTGTTCTCAGTGCAATCGATGCTTAATTTCTGGAAGATTTCTGAAGCAAAACCAACGCGTACACTACCAGTTTTTTTTTCAATTCTCTCCATCCGGTTGCTGAGGCAGACGAAATGCTGCTTAGCCGATTCGCGAAACACCTTTTATCTATTCCCTACCAGTTTACTCTAGTTGTATTGGCACTGCTAAAAGCGTCTCTGTGGCAAACAAATAGGTTGACTCAAATGGAACTGGAGTTTTTATTATTTTTCACTTAACCTTTTATTATTAACATTGGACAGAACCACTGAGGTTAGCAAACTTCGCAGGAGAATCAATATGCTGACATTTGGAGTGACTGGAAACAAAATTCTTCAAGGCAGTTTCTGAATATAGTGAAAATTGTTAACATTTGTAACTCACTCATTTGCTATTATCAAAACTTTGTATACACAAAACCTCTTATGAAGTGTTCATAGATGAAACTTGTGGTTTGGACCATCTCGAAAGTCTTTCAGATGGAAATATGCACGCAAAATTGGAAACAGCAGTCTTCAAAACAAATACGTATCTGAATAAATCTCCCCTATCGAGTTGTTTATTAAGTCACTCAAATAAAGTACGCTGTTGTGAATAAACGGAGGGTAGACCAATAAATCAGAACTGGCAACTCGTATTTTGTTTTCAATTTATGTGAAGTTCCACTCACAAGGTCTGTTTGATACGTGTCAGCCTTTTCTGTTTGACCTCTGTTTGCATATTATCACTTTCACACGATTTGTACAGTTTGATGAACACGCAACAATGAATTCATTTAGGTTATCATTTATTCACAGAAAATGAGCAGAAGGCATTTTGGGTTGTTTCGTGATTTCTGAACAGTTGCTTCTGATCTAACAGATTTCGCAGTAAAGGCTGTCTAACACGATAGTATATGCAATGCCAGTATACTGCCAATCAGCGACAAAACCTAAGCTATGCTGTCACTTGCTGCTGGCGTATATAAGCTTCATTCAATTGACCTGAATTAATATCAACAGAGAAATTACGATTGTAATATCCGTGTTCTCGAAAATTTGGAATCTTTCTTTCTGACCGCCTGAGGACTGTGTCAAATAGACTTGCTAATGTGTTAATCCGCTGCGGCGGACCGGCTAATTTTCTTTGGTTTACTGTTCAAACAGCAGACGAAGTCACACAATGAACTTTTAGCTAATTTTGGACTGCAGACTTGTCCGGCCGCTTATTTTCAAGTAACCTCGGAATACGTTTTCCCAATGATTCTTGGCGTTGAAATGGTCATCTATTGTCATAGTAACTCAACAAATGCAGACGAGACAGAATAAGCAGCCTTCAGGCCTTTCTTTCTTTAGTGATGCAAATTTGAGAAAAACGTTCTTAGACTAATTAGGCACTCAATCTGCAAAATTTTTCGCACGATGGTTATTTGGAACCTGATTTGGTAGGAAGCTTTCGCTTGGAGTTAACGGGGCTGGTACCGTGTCTCCATTCGAAGCTGCCGGGCATCTCTGGCTGTCCTAGAGGTCGACATCTGTACAAGATTACCTTGGTGATTCGGATCAGTTCGGACGGGAGCGAGGTGGCGCAGTGGTAACCCATACGCCTTCGAGATGGAAGGGCCCGGGTTCCAACTTTGGATGTGGCGGAGGATATGCACCACTGATGAGCTCCAACAAGAGCGAAACTTGAGTCTGGTTCTTCCGAGTGCAGGTTGGTCGGATGATCTGAGGTTTGTGCGTGAAAGTTGGAGTCCGAAGGACAGTCAGCTTAACAAAAATTCGGAATTCTTCTACGATTCGGAAGTGATTCTAACACCGATCTCGATTGAACACGAAGGCTTACATGGGCATCACCCACGACTTAATGACAGGTGCGCCTTCAAGCACTTTTAATCCGAGGGCCTCATGGTATCATGAACAGAAAGCAAATAAATATGACTGGTGTTCGACCATGGTTCGTGAAGTGCCCTCTGCGTCCTTCTTGAGGGATCGATCTAGGCAGGTAGCGCGCACTCGGTACCCAAAAAGGAGAGTCACCAGAGCTTTGGTGTATAACCTCCTCGTAACTGATAACTTTGAGCATCTAAGTTAATTCAGTCACTGTCCAAACCTGCCAGACCAAATTTATTATTTCCACTGCACAGTGGTGAGACACTACTAATACTTATTGTAGCCCGCTCTTTGTTTGTTCTCAATGATTTCTATGGGAACAAGCACAAACATGAAAAACTGATTACAATCTTCGGCAATTTATGTATGATATAAATAAAATATCGTTCTGCCAGCTGAGTTACGAAGAGTAATTAACAGAAATTCGGCAGTTCAAGCTCAATTAACGAACAAAATGGAATTACCATAGTTTACCAAAATACGAGTGCATCTGTTCAGCTTGGAATACGTGAACAGTGACCGTACAAGATAAGTTTCTCATTTACGAAGCTGGTTACCACCACTTTCGATTTTTACTTCCATTTAATTTATTAGTGCAAAAACCCTTCAGAAGAAGCATCATTTATTGTATTGTCTTTATCATCACCGTTATCACGAAATATGCTCTACTTTAATTGAAAATACCATTTCATATTAGATACTGTGTTCCACCTCTGCATCAGAGAAAAAATGTTTGTGAAATACTCAGTTCGCTCAACCAATTTTAACCTGGTAAGTGACTGTTTTGACTGGGAAAGTACCTAAATATCGCTGTTCATAGATTATTGTGGGATTTCTTGCTGCATATTACTAGCACGAACCTCTCGCTCTCGAGGGGGAGGAATTATGGTTCTAAAAACCAAACTTATGTTTTTTTCTTCTTCTTATGATATTTTCTCCACTTGCACTCCGATTAAACCGGTTTGCTAGTTTTCACGTATGCTCACGCTAGCTACTGATTTTCTACGGAACGAGGTCTTTTTAATTATATGTAGCTCCTTGATCACGTGATTTCCATTCGGATCTCAACAAGCATTTCATCATAAGCTTTTGAAAGTTTTGCTACTTGAGACGAATGATCATTCATTGCACGGTTTGAAGGAGTGAACACATGACCAAATACTTTAACCTTCTCCTTTAACATAATCATCACACCTTTGATGCAAGTGGTTTCACTTAAAGGGGTCAGCTTAAAGAATAATGATTTCCCAATCAAAAGACTGAATATCGCATGAACCCCTTCGAGATAACCAAACAACATCCAGTCCGATCAGATTTATTTCGTTGCAATCGGAAAGCCACTAGCATTCCTTTATGTTTCTTCTCTGTTTGTTTTTGTTTTTTTTTAGGGTGGAACAGGATTGCTGTACCTATCCATTAGTTTTAGTGCGCATAACTCTCACTAAAGTAGTCTCAACTGGATGATTTGTTAATTTGCGTACACGTTGGTGCTGATGAAGAATCTTCCACAACATAACACAAATAGCTACCAATGCGAAATAATGACAGAATGAATTGCTGTTTTTCCTATATTGACGGCCAAACTAGATTTTCGGATTGTAAACTTGAAACTTACGAGAAAAAAGAGGTGTTATTCTGTTTCATGTCACTGAACACAGTTCTCAAGATGAGTCAAACAGCAGTATCCGAAGGACAGGTTGTCGTATATCTTGCTTGGATGACGCGGACCAACGCGTGATATTTTACAACCAAAACTGAAGTGGGGATAAAAAGCAAAATGCCTCAGAAGGATGTCATTGTAGCGGTCCCATGAGAACGATTCTGATGCGGAAGATCAATCCAGTGGCAAACAGTTGTCTCACTCAAGCTAATCTCTGTGATCCATTATTTTCTGTTTTCTTGACAGCACTGCGACGGATTACACCAGCAGACGGATTTTCTTCTAACAGTTTTATGCTTGCTTCCAATCTCAAAGAGAGCTTCTCGGTGAGGTCTGTCAGGAAAACTATCTGACTATTTTTGAATTACGAAGCCATAGACTCGACTAAATGTATGTGGCAGGTGGGACGCGAACGTTTCTTTTGATTTGCGATCAGGAAGCAATATGTTCGCCCCCTTAAATTTTCATGTGAACACGGAACTAGTAAACAAGAATTTTTCCAAACTAGGGTAGAATTTCCTTTCTAGCTCGTCCAAAGGTGGTTCTAAAAATCCAATTAGTAGAGTGATGAACTAGAAAATGTTTTCTTGACCTCAAAAGCACGAACAAAAGAGAGTTCGAAATAAACTTGATTATCATATTAGTTCTCTTTGTTAACCGCGTATATCTAACCATTGTCTGCATAATTTTTTGAGGATAACTTCTTATTTGTCGTTTATAATGACAACGATAATGATGAGGTCCTTTTGCCAACGGTTTACCGGGACACATAAAAAGGTCAAACCGAGTTTTCGCGAATCACTCAAAGAAACGATTGTTTGATTTTAATAAAAACCTGTGATAAATGACTGTGGAATCAGTGGAGGATTATTGCTGTCTCCTTGAATTATAAATGAGGCCGTCGTAATTCCTGCTAAACGAGTCGGGTGTGACGTTCTCTCTACTGAATACAGAAGGATTTGGCAAAATGGCTTCAGCTGCAAGATTTGGTGCTCGCCTTCTGCGTAGATTAGGTCATTTACGAGCTTGTATTTTTGTCCCTTTAGTCAAATGATTAGTGAAGCAAATTTTCTAAATGCAGGTGACAAAAAGAGTGAATGTGCATCAGAACAAAGAGCCCACCAGTGCATTTGAGAAAAGCAATTCGGATAACTTATTGTCCGTATCTTGTTGTGCTCTTTTAAATATATTGAGCAAACCGACTTCATGAAGGTCACATCAATAAGAATTTTTGATTCTACGATCGGGAATTTTTACAAGGTTTACTTCTGCTGTTGCCCATAATTTAAAAAGTAAACTTTTCCTCCGCTATTATTCTATGTAATCGTGATATAACAAGTAGTTTTCAGATAATAATGAGGGTGGTTGAGTGTTTACAAAGGCACCGTAGCCAGTTTTTTTAGGGAGCAAAATATGGTCTCTACCGAAGAGTCATTATCATCCAGTTCCTATAGTAGTTAACTTACTAAATAATACTCCTTAATACTTGGCGATTTTTATGCCGATGATTTGCGTCACTGTATCAAAGGCAAGTTTCCACCTCCTTCCGAATATCCGGTTTCAGCCCCAACGAAGCTATCCAACGGGCTGTCACTCCGGCGTGACTTGATAACGTAACTGAATGTAATTACACTGGTCCCAAACTACAGGGATAGATTAGATGGTTCTTTTTACCAAAGCTCAAAGAACTATTTTCACGCACCAAACAGCTAGCTACTCACGAGTTATTTTTTCGCTAATCAAGATGTGTATAACTTGGTAAAACATCAATAAAAACACGAGTTTTAGGTGAATGTGTTATCAGCGATCGCTTATATGAGATCGATACGTCAGAAGACATTTGCACAATTCACCATTATTATCATTGTCGAACGTGCATCATTACCCTGCAAATAACAATACTAGACTGCTGAGTCTTTGGAAAACAGTCTCTTTCCCTTTTGTCCTAATCTTAGTGAGATAAAGGAACCTTTCAAAAATTGACAGAGAAAATCTGAGGAACTCAACACAACCAAAGGTTTCCATCACCAATCCTGATCCATCGACCAATGAAAGAAGTCGGTTTAGAAATATATGCCCATTATCTTTCATGTTTTGATGCTTCTGAGGTCTGAAGGCTGTGTGCCGTCTACCATTTCGGTTATGAAGCCTGTCTTCATCGTATTACCAGCGTTATCTACAACGGCCACAATTTATTCAGAAATTAATTAGATACGTGTACTGATAAGCTTTCAGTGTACGACTTCACCATCGTGAGCAATATTGGGCTACGATAGCAGCGAACATATAAATACGTATAAATATATATTACTTTAGATTGGAGTGGTATGTCTCACTCTCCGATTGTCTACAGATGGACTGCGAAACCGGTAATACCACACTACTTGGTACTTGTCTTATCTTTCATCTTATAGCTCGATGTTATTTCTAACTTATTTGCAGATTTTATGCTGCTTTTAAGTTTCTGATCTTCTACCTGGAATAGGGTCAAATAACTTGAAGCCTTTAGATAATCTATATCAACCATGCGGTCTTCTAAACGTTCAGTGTTGATTCTTATACCCAACGGAGTGGCTGATTAGAAATCAGAAACAAAATAACAACACCAGAAAGAAATATCAGGGAAACTCCAAAGTTTTATTTCTTATAATTTCTACAGAGGCGGTAAGCTAGTTCAATTAGAGCAGTTGTATTATTTGCCCCAGTCAAATGATATAAAATAAAATCAATTATTTTGTGATCAGAAATAGAAATCTTAACAAGATCAAATCAGACAAGTATGAAAGGGTTTGATATTAAATAGAAAATTAGCTTTATGGCCAAGAGATAAACAATATAATAACCGTGGTGGTAAGGAAACATGTCCGAGTGATGAATTCACGAAAAAAGAGACGCCTATCAAGATCCCTTATGGATTAGTTCATGGCTTCCTGTTGAAAATTGGTCTTCCAGAATCAGTCTGACTGTTGGTGCGCTTGTAGCTTGGATCAAATTTTTCCTTGCTTGCCGTGGGGAAATTTTTCGGATCAACCAGTCGTTTTGTCACAGCATCGTTTGAAACTTTCTACAACAAAAGAATATGAGCAGGAAGTGTTTATTTTACTGATAACGGTATTGCTGACAGAGATTTAAAAATTCCAAATCACTAGACTAAATCGACCGTTAAATGAACATTGCATCGCTTTCGTGTTCCGATGAGTGAGCAATTGCCAATAATCAGAATTTTGGAACCGTCATTCAAAAAAGGAAAATGCTGAAGTCAATTTTTCCGTTAGTCCTAGCTTGAATGGCTTTTCCGTACTTATCTCAGTACCAGAGTCGTACACTCGTTCCCGGAAAATAGTAACCACCAGACAAAAGCTCCTTTCAACTTGCACAAGTGTTCCCAAAAACCTCTCGATTCACTGCGAAAGTGAGACGAGATTTTCACAACACGATGATAGTTAGTTGAATAAAAACCGGTAAAATGGAGAGGTTTTTCTTGAATTACCACCGATCTTTTCATTTCATCTCTGGTCTGTTAGACAATTTCATTGTCAAACAAAAAAACAGACCATAAAATGTCGGAAAAGTTGAGTAACAATTAAAGATGCAGTAAATTTCCAGCGGTATTCCATTGGCTACCTTTCCGGTGGCTTTTCTGATAGCTTTAACACTGTTCCAGTGAAGAAATAGTGGCACTCTGATATCCACAGATTATCCCTCTCATCCAAATGGACTTCAGCTTGATGGGACAGAAAAGAAATTAAGGGAAAATTAGCCGTACGCTTAATATCACCGATAGTATTTGTTGTTATCCTCTTTGTTCTACCTTCGGATTTATAGGTTACATTGAAAACTGTAGCTGTACTTTTCGTCAACGTCATTGCATTATTTATTCACTCTCAGGGGATACTAAATACCTTGTGTATTACTTGGTAATGCATTTTATCGAAATACCCACAGATCTGCTTTCAATAAATCGGCTTCCATCATCCTCTCTGGGTAACACTAAAGATAATGAAACTTCCGGTTCCAACAGCGAGGTAAAGGCGTCGAGGAAGTTGGATCGTTGCAACGACAAAAATAAGTGAACAATTAGGTTATTCGCGACCAATACTTTATGATTCTCGATCACCTACCAAAGGTCTTTCCAATTTTTAGGCTGCATCCTGTTTCTTGTTTCGATGAGCCAGCAATTCCCAATAATCGGAATCCTAGAAACGCATTGAAAATCAAGTCAATCAATGGGAGTTTTTCTGTTTGCCGTGGTCTAAAGCAATTTTCCGTATAACTCTACGAGCAATAACGTCAAACACGAATCCACTTAACAATAGCTAGCATAGGGATAGCGATTTCCAAATCTGAATATTTCCTCCCCAAAATGCTTCTATCCACGGCGAAAGTGAAGCCGAATTTTCAACGCCGAGTGTTGATTAACTGGAAGGGAACAAGGGAAGTAGAAGGGGTTTTCTTGAATCACAGCAGATCTTTTCACTTCACCTTTCGTCTATTCTACGATTTCGCTGTTAAGCTAAACAAATCAGACAAAAAAATGTCACTGAAGTTAGGTGTCAATTCAAGACGCTGTCAGAGTCTGATCACCTTCAGATGCCCACTTTTCCGCCGGCTTCAAAGATCGCTTTCACACTGTTCCAGTGCACAAGTAGTGCTACTGTGATATCCATAGATTATCTCTCGCATCCAAGTATATGAGAACCTGATGATACAGAGTAGAAATTACGGTAAAATAGTAGTATATATAATACTACTGGTATTATTTGTCGTTGTCATCTTTGTTCCACCTTCGTATTTTTCGGTTATATCAAAAACACTAATGATATTTTTCGTCTACGTCATCCATTATATATTCACTCGCAAGGGACGCTGAATACTTTGTGTAATATTTTGTAATGCATCCTCTGTGGGTGACACTAAAGACAATAAAACTTCCGGTTTCAAACAGTGAGTTACAAGCTCCGAGGAAGTGGGATCGTTGCAAACATATGGATAGAATTACTTTCATAGAACACACAGGTATAGAACACCCTGACAACATTTCTTTGATTATCGAGGCTTTGCTACTGCCCGGAGGTTCGGCTTGTAGCCATTCAAGAGATAATTTCAGTTCAGATGACGAATAGTCAGATGGCCACAGCACAGTCATTGCGTCCGTCCAGTAAACGGAAACATGTATGAGATTCTCATGAGTGCCTTTCATCTCAGACAAAGTTACCCGGAAACAGTGGCCAGAGACGTATTTAAAATGCTTTGGTTTCCAGCCTCGTATTACTCTTGCATGACGTTCTTCTTATTCGTAAAATAATGCTAACAGCTTAGTTATCCTAAAAGAAAAAGGGGAATTTCTGCAACAAATAGGCAAGTATCACTGACAGAGGTGGAAGGCTATTTCACAGAAAGTTCTTGTCCGCGGACTTTACCGGTCTGACTCGACCACTTTGCATACCTGGAAATATCTCAGTTTTCGGTTTCTTGCTGGAACAGATTTTTTTCAAAGGCTACTTTTCCCAAAATTGTTTTATTGCTTGTAGTTTTATTATATACATTGAAAACACCCTCTCCTAAATACAACATATCTCAAAATAGTCGTGATATTCGGCTCTCGTCAAAAAGTTATTGCTCCGGCAGAAAACATTATTCTAATATTTGTGGTATTACTAGCCATACCTTTCAGCTGAACTTACAAGCAAGCCAGAAAATGGAAGATATGATTCCAAATTGGGTTACCTTCTGAGGCAGAAATAGTATGTGCAACTACTACAGCCTGACAAAATGTTGTCCTGGTGAGCATTTACACCTCATACATATTTTATGCCCCCAGTGTGCTACTCCAGCTATTCTGCATTCCATCTGGCATTCATTTCCATGTCCACGGTATTTAATGCACCATGTTTCCGATAGTGACATTCCATTGGTGAGCATCCAGCTTCTCAGACTGCGAATCCCAAAGGGGTTGTTCCGTCTTAGGCTATTTTCAGACTCAAAAAAAGAGTAAGCTATTCTGACTGAAGCTTTCCACGGCGTTAACACTGCTTGATTCTGACCCCATTCTCCGAAGTCTCGCTTAGCGTTTCTGTGCGTGCATAGCCACATAGAAAGACGCGTGAATTGATCAGCGTTGTGGAGAACGCCAACGATGAATGGTGTTTTGTAACCACTTACAGAAACTGAGCGGCACCAGCGAGTTTTCACGTCATATTCTGCGAATAATTAAGAACTCAAAAGAAAACAGCTGCTCGCAATATCTTTCGGACCATTTCAAAATTCGTCAGTACGATTTCCCAAATTTACTGTCAAAATCTGGTAATGAAAAATGGAAGGCGTGTACAGTCATACTCTTCAACTGTTTAGTACTAGGTATCCAAGCATATTAAAAGTTCGAGGAATCTTTCGAAGTGAGTAGATGGTGTCAACAGTTCATTTGTTCCATCAGCTTCCAACCACGATGCCGGTGTAGTCAACGGAAAAATGGAAAATATCATATTCGCACGACAACGACCGGAACAAGCGTGATAATGAATGCGTCTCTATCTGCCAAAATCAGGGAATAAATGGGTTTTTGCGCATTTAAAGCTCGAGAGATGCCTTCAGAAAAGATCATCTAGAACAGTATAATCATTAGTCGGATTTTAATTGAACAGCATAATAAACTGCCGTGTGATAGTCACCGGGACGTCATTCCACAGGTTTACTATAAACACATCACAGAAGAAATAGAAGATATAGCGTATACTTCGTTATTGCTTGTGGTCGGCTTTTCAATCGAATGACACAAATAAGCAAAGCTCATTTACTTTTGGCGGTGATAGCCACCGAAAATGCATTTTTTAAATCTCGAATACTACCCGGAACTCAGCAGAACTGCTCGGAAGAAGGCTTCACATCTTCGTGAATCTGTGTTATTTTCTACTTGATCATTTCATTGAAGACAAGAACAGGTTTTCTCAGGGCATCATGAACCACCTCACTGCATCTATACACGTGCACCTATGAACCATGTGGGGGAAGTACAATGCTCTTTGTCTTGGTCTTGTACAACAGCTTGTAGATCACACGCGGCAGTAAGCAGCAGTGGGCAAGTATACTCGTGTTCAAATCTCATGCGAGTCAACTACTTTCTATTACGCGGTTTCTTCTAACATGAAGCTCTTTCGGAAGTCGCAACAAATCCTTCCTAGAAAACAAATCACAATCAGCCGAGCATGCCACGCAGGATCGACTGGTCAATAATCGACACCTTCGGGTCCATAATCAATAGTCCAAACTGGCCGACCTACAGTCAGTTCATCAAAATAAACAAGAACGAGTATCATAGCATAATCGTAAATTGATGGATAGAGCAATTCCGGTTGATTTACGAGGATTTTTGGTGCCATGTTGTTAACTTATCAATCACTGTATGCTCTCAGTATTAAGTGACAAAAAATTCTCATACTAACAAATATTTGGGAAACTTGTCACTTCCAAGTTCGTCCACTTTACAGCCTACAAAAAAACGCCACCAAAGATAAAAAGGGTTTCAATAAAAATTTGCGTTTGAATAAAATACTATTCACTATTTGCGTCCATGAGAAACATACAAACGTAGTCCGGTCCGACCGAATATATTTGAGAGGGAAAGGTGTAATGGGGTATCCACAATTAAATACTCATAGATAGGATTGAGATGCTCACCGTGGTGTTTCTCAGTTGGGGGTGAGCTTTGGAGAATTTGTCTTTGATTTCTTGCACGGCTTGTTCCTCTTCCATTCCATTCATTCGTCCATACGCTGGTCCCAAAAAGTTTTCAACAAATCTCACAAAGCCGGCATAGTCAATACCTCTGAAATTGGATTCATAAGGAGAATAAACCGGCTCAAAAGCTTCAGATGAACATTTGTGTTTGCAACTTGTGCTTTTTTGTGGGTAAATTGAAAAAACCTAATTTAGTTTACTATTATTTTGAAAAAAAAATAAGTCTTCCATAGTCATGTTTAAGTATTGACCTTCAGTTAGGTATATAAGATTTCAGAAATTTTCCTTAAATTCCAAATAAAAATAGCTCACAGTAAGTTGGGTCTCATAGGATTCAGTATATTTCATCAGATTCCTGCGATGAATAGAAAGAGACACTGTATTAAACACGGTGCTCTTATTTTTGACACTGAAAGTTCAACCAACGTAGAATGTTTCGGTAAAGGAATGCGACTAAGCAGAGTCCACCCACGACTAATTTTTCTGGCCATTGTCCGATCTGACCTTGGTCTAATAACTATTAGGGTACTAAGTAGTCAGCCTAATGCCGTACAGTATATTGCTCAGCCCCATTTGTTCAATAATTCAGATGCACATCACAGAATGGGAGAGCTCATTATTAATTACGACTGGGGGATCGGAGTTTATGGTATTCGATAAAATCTGATTGGGCTCTTTTGCAAAACAAATCTTCAAACAGGGAAATTCAACACTCCTTGACTGAAATTGCGTAGCTTGTGAATTTTCATGTTTGCGTAACAACTCCTATCAATTCCTCTTGACCTCGCTATAAAAGCATGACAGTTTTCAGTCAGGTGAATTATTGGTTTGTTTCCTTGGTAAAACAGAAATTATTTGCTTATACATCGGAGTGTTTTATCTAATTATTCCAATTTTTTTTCGTTTTTTTCTGTCTGCGAAATAATTGAGTTTCCCTAAGAAACATTTGGTGATTGAGGACATTCAACCTTCACCCGTTGCCGTTACTTGGCTAACCTATAAGTTTCTTGTAAAGATTTCTACTCGCAGTCTCACGGTTCTAATACAAGTTGCTCAAAAGCATTTCAATTGTTGCCCGTTCCACTACATTCATGTGCTAGTATGGGAAATCATATCTGGTGATAGTGGCACGATAGCGTACCCCATCTGTACTCGGAAAGTTGTTCTTCTGACTGTTTGGTTTCACATTGTATCCTGTATGAACCAAACTTTATTGTATCCTCTTAAACATCCACTTGGATGGAATCACTTTTGCCGCGAAAGAAAGTGTGCACAGTAGGCCCAATCGTTGGAATTTACAAATACACAAAATTTCGTGTATCATTTCAAGTCATCCCTGTGCGACTGCGCTTGTAGGGCTATCTTTTGTAAGTGATGTGCAAAATGATCAGAAAATGCGAAATTATAGAATAAACAGAGAAATGCCAATAACCAAAATTGGCTGAAGCAATACTAGTCAATCCGTGACGCATAGAACCGGCAATGACAAAGTGAGTTTCTCTTTTTCTTTATTCCTAGTCTTATTTGTGTTCCTCCAAGTCCTCGTAGAAATCTAAATAAAACCGAAGTGTCCTGCGAAAAGACTCCTTAAACTCATGTAAATCTATTTTATCTGCTTCCAGAAATTTCCAAAACTCCTTCTGAACTAGATATTGAGCAAGGTACTATTGGTAGAACTCTTCAGAAGCATCGTGCCTAAGCCACTTTGGGGGGGACATTTGGCCCTTTCATATGACTGTCTGTGGATAAAATTTATAGCTGCCGGAGATCGACTGATAATAAAAGATAGCACTTCTGACCCTTGGAAAGTGAACGCTGGGCCGTTGCATGCGAAAATTTGCTGAAGGAAACCAAAAGTTTTACTGTTATCCAAGTTGGGTTTCATTGCAAGAATGACTGGATAATCTGATGTCTTGCGCAAACCGTTCTCGATTACCACTGATCATCACTCGATCAAACCAAGATATCCGCAAAATTGAGAATATAAGTCTTTATGTGTACTACTGCCAGTGCTGGACACTTATAATCTAGTAAACTGGTAATCTAGTTTAAGGTCAATGCATTTCATGAAACAATGTAAAGATGTGAGTGCTTATGAATCTGACCCAAAGCGATGTGGCTCCTTTATCAGGATCGATTCAATGAGGTAATAACAAACCTTAACATCAGATCTCCCAAATACGGAGAGGATGGTCTATGACTGGTCGTTATTTTGCCTGTTAACAGTTTCGGGTTTTCCTCTAGATATCAATGAAGTGTACCCGTACCAATCAACAGTAATCAAATACACACTTGCTATTCTCGTTTTGTCATTCTTGACGCTGGTGGCACAGGTGAGGGTCATTCTATTATTTCACTTCACAGAGTAGATCCAACTACCACAAATATGCATACGTATACATTATGTTTCCTTTGGAAGTCGTTTCAAAGGTCACAAAATATGACTCAGGAACTGGGCAATAAGGAAGTAAATTGTAACCCCAATCACACACATTTTCACGTTCCTTCTTCCTTGATTTCTCCCCTTGTATTCGATTGCAAGAATAAAAATAAACATGATGCTTTTTCACCCTGTGGCGTTGTTACCAACGACGATTTACTTAAATGCGAGGGATGGAACAGTTTGCCGTTCTTTTGGAAATGAAAGCTTAGCGTCACATTCCTTCAGAGGTATAAATGTAACACTGCTTATGTGTTATAACTTGATATTAGAAAATTAGTAGGCGCGAGCTTAAATTGTTACGGTTGGATATCGTGATATGACCGCACCTGAACTTAATCAGAATTGATGGTTTTTGATTTTTTATTATCTCCCCAAGACTCAGAAATCCCAAAATAATTTTGGTTTTCAATGATTAGTCACCTCAGTCTTGTTCTACGTTTTAAAAACCCTATAATCAAGTTACAGAACATTGTCATGGCTGCTGGAGTCACTTGTAGGTAAAGACACAGTGTGGTGCGAGATAAAGTGTAACCACGGGGTAACCTTGGAGATTTCGAGCGTTTTGTTGTTTGACTCCGCTGTCGCGTTTTGGAAATGGCGTCCAATCCAACAATGGGACATAAAATTTCTTATTGAGACGACCTAGGTAACCTGTATCTGCTACTTTCGATTGTCACATTTTGATTTGTACTTTGCTCCAAGAAATGAACTTTTATCTCTTGAAAGACTCCTGGGATTGACTTTATTATATACAGACAAAATGGAAACCAAGTATCATAGAGCGTCCTTCATTAGAAATAGATTATTAAATTGATGGATGGACAATGATTCTCGCGATCATATAACCGGATCCGTGGTTATTTACCACGGTTTAATTCCTTTGGTTGATGACACAACATACCATTACAAAAAATGACCAGCCAACAACAATTCTGTTCTCGTTAAGACGTCATTTAATGACGTGTCAGTGAAGATCGATAGATGAAACCGGTATACAGCAAAGCTTTGCCTTGTTTCAACTGGCTAGTTCGTTTGTCATTGACCAGCTAACCAATTTTAGGTCGATGTTTCACTAAGTTTCCTACTTATTCGTATCAATGTCAAGTCCTTCGTTCGAACTTTCATTATCGGAATTGTATTTGCATTTTGGTGAAACCTTATGTTTGATGTCTCTGCAATTAAAAAGGACAATTTATACCAAGGTTTACTGGAGATAATGCCTAATAAACCGACCCAGTTGTGTGTTGAAATCAAGTGGGAAAACTGTAAGTCCTATGCCGGGATATTGATTAACCTTCTTTATATTATTACAACGGTGAAGCTTTTCCGGAACGGAAATGCATGTTAGTGGTAGGTTAATTAGATTACCGTATGCTATCACCCATTGTTATGTGGCTAGGTCCATCCAGCACCGTCACGTTTCTGTGGACTCATATGGACCGATAGTCAAAATTGGTGATGTCGAATGCCTGGTTTTGTTTTACCAGCGCAGATGCGTGTGCATTGATTTTCGTCTTCAGTATAAATCAGTAGAATGAAATCATGAATATGATCACGTTCGTGCCTGTTCCTCGTCTCCCTTGCGGATGATTACTTAGCGTCTGGGTGGAAAATTGTACCTGGTATTCTTATTTGATAAGAAAGTACCGATTTTGATTGAGACAATAATAAGACGTTGAATCGTTTGTAAAACAGCAACTTATTTTCACTGCCCAAAAAGGTCGAGAACATTCCCGAATTTGTTAGCTTCTGTCCTAGAATAATGACGAGCATTTTCATACTGAACGGGATTTTTCTCATTGCTAAAACACTAATTGTCACCATAAATATCTTATTAGCAAGCAATTAAATCCACAGTGGGTTGCATATACAATTACGGATATCGTCCGTGGGGTGAGAAGGAGTTCTGCGCTTTTCGCGGTTACTGGTGATACCAGTTGCGTCATCGATGACAATGAACTGAAATGTATGCTGCTAATACGATCGTGAATACTTTTGAGGAGTTTTTGAAGGCAGTTTTTGCATGGTTACTGCAATGGTTGATTCCGAGGGGCGTTGTCTTAAAGGTGGATGGAAACTGAAGCGAGTGTTGCTATGGTTGTGAAAATGCAGTTGAGAAACATTTTTATTGTTGTATGTGAACACAGCATTTCTGCTTGAATCCGACTGAGGGCAAAGAATCAGAAAAATATGCAGAAGGAAATGCAACCACTACTTAGTCGGGTGTATTTGATAGTACGTAAGTACGATTAAGAAGCAGTATTGACGTTTGTTTCAACTGAAGAAGGCGGGAATCGTGAGGCGTCAGTTTTAAACACCTGGAGGAATCATAACCCTTAACAGGTCTGTTCTTCCGTTTTGTATTTTGGGTATACGTGGTCCAATCAAAGAGCTTCGTCCACGCAATAGCAACCACGGAGGTGGTTAGTGTCTGCTTACTCGTAACTCCAGTGTTCACAGAATCGATTAGCCTAATCCCCCCAACGGTCGTCGTAATCACCTCCTGCATGTCTCAAATCCAAACTGTATGAATGCCGTTACCTAATCGCCTGACCCTGACGCACATTTATCTGAATTATTTACAAATATTTTTAACCCTGCACCTTGCAATTTCTTCTAACTAATCAATGTTATTTTCATTACTGATCTTTGTTTTTGTTCTTAAGGAAAGCTAGAAAAGATCTTCGTGTTATTCATTTCCTTTTCCAAGAAATATTTTCCGTCAATGTTTCCCCAAACCAGAATGAAAAGTGACTAGACGATGGCATTGCCGTACTACTTTAAAATTCAGATAAAAAGCTCGGAGTAGGTAAGCTTTGAAAATATCCTTCTCGACAAATTACTTTACTGTCGCAAACTCCAAAGATTCACTGTCATCAGCCAAGGCAACTCAAGCGCTATTGAGCTCGCTCAGCGCAGTCAAATAAGATGAAAGATGTCGGTGAACAGAGCATGTGAAATCCATTGCAGTATTATTATGAGTATGAGTGATAGGGGTGGTAGTGGTAGTATTAGTAACAGTAGTAGTAGAAGTGGTGATAGTGGTAATATATAGTAAACTCATTTTCGAACTTTGGTATGTCCATGAGAACTAGGTTATCCCTGGACACAGATGTTACGTATCATGAGTATCCACTCAAGATTCATTCTAGAAAGCATTTCCTGTCATCAGTGATTTTTTTAATTTCCTATAGGGTGTATAAATAATTAAAAGATAGATTTACCTTTATTGAACACCCTAAATGTTTCTTTCACCTATGTTCGACGCATGACCTGTGTGTACATATTCGTCTGATTGCCATGCCAGATACCAATATTTGTATGGGGTAGGTGAATGAAGTACCTTTTGGTTTGATTTCGCTTTATCTAGAAAATAGCAAGCTTGATGTTTTATGTAATAAAAATCCGGCAAAAATAAGACCTATTTTGGGCTTGCATTTGCGGAATTCGATATTTCGGGAGGCAGATATTCTCTGGAACAAAATTGCATGAGTAGGTATATAAATAGAAAACAGAAGAAAGTGCTTTTTCCTTCCGCACGGTGCCTTTAGTTACTTGAACTGAAATAACCCACGTTTCAAAACATTTAAACCCCCAAAAGCAATATTTTGGAAATATTTTGTAAAAGTGAAGACCGTCGAGTAGCCAAGCTTATTGAGTCACTTGCAGTGCTTTTTATCCTAGAAAGGTGTCTGTTCAGCAGTTCAAGTCAAGTAGATGCCTTGCGCACCCCGAAGGATGAATATTCAGCCTTCACCCAACCACGCACACACCCCAAAAAGCAAACAGTAAAATACAAAGTTCTGGAATGCTATTCCAGGGTAATGGATAAGGAGCACTTGTGGCAAAGTAAAATATTGTGTTAGTTTTGATATTCCATAAACAGGGTTGATCAAACACCTGGCTATGCGGGGAATGGTGAAACTACGGTACGCCTGAGTTCGTAATAAGAACGAGTTGATGAAGTGGATAAAGGTGTCGAAATATTTTTATGAATCGGGTGAACAGTGTAAGTAGGGATTTTGATAAGTATCTTTTATTGAGGATTACCGTGCTGGAATGTTTTGAAGCGAGTGAAAAGCCGTCGGGGATGTGTCCTGGGAGATGACAAGAAATTTAGTGATCTGGCAATGAACTTGAGGGGTAGGAAGTTCCTTACAAAGGCAAGTCGCTGCACTGCGAACGAGATGTCAATGCTTGAAGCCCGTGAAGACGGGTTACCGTACCACTTGTATCAGTGTTGCGTTCAACCCGGGTTACTCATCGCCGAAGTTGTGTGGCTGTAATTCTGAACTCAGTGAAGTAGAACCACGGTTGAATCCTAATACACCAAATAAAACCAGCTGAGCAGTTTTTTTATGGATTTCCAGTTGAGGTTTGAGCACCCTTATTGCATCCACTGAATCTTGTACATATCGTGCCCCACGAGTGGTTACTGATTTTTGAACGAGTTGTGGTCCAGCTATAAGTGGTTCAGGAACACCATAAAAAAAGGCTGTAAAGAACTTATTATTTGCTGAACCGTACGTGTTGAATTGTTTCTGTTAGTATAGAAATCCGATCGCAATGGTATCACTATCTAAATTCCTATTTCAAAGTGTTGCAACATGTTCAAAGAACTTTAGAACGTTTTAAAATGCATTACCAAGATACACGACAAATCAACAAGCAGCTTTTAAAATTCCAAAACGTTTCGTATACTCGGGAGAACTGGCAAGTAAAAGAATCTGACAACAATGCAGCTTAAAAATTGGTCTTCTACCTCTGTATTTCTAAGAGAATTTTTGCGGGTATTTTGACAGCAAAGTAGTGGATTTAATGTGGTATGGAATTCCAAGGTCAATCACAAGACTTGTGACCAATAATTCTTAGTCACTTTCAATTATAATTACATTGAAAATCGAACGAACAGAACATTTGACATCAGTATGATAAGGCGATGATTTTCTGACAAAAAACTGTTTCTCTTCAAATCTTCATATGTACATAAACTGACATTTATCAGTCCACCTCTTCACAGCCACTTGTTCCAATGGCAACACTTTCTCTCCCTGTCACTCTATTGATCGTGAAGCTGATCCATTGATCTAGTGGATCGATAGCTCAGTTGTTTTATTCTCCGGTATCTGTGTTGCTAGTGCTCGATCTCTGAGTTGTACGCCTTCATGTTAACACACGTACACGTGTTTGCTTGTACGTCGTGGGGGGTGGGGGGGGGGAATACACCCGGGATCTGTTGAACGTAATACATTTATAAGAGAGCCTGTATGTCTTCTCTCTTTTGTCCCGTCGCTCTCCGTTCGATTCGCTGAATTCAGTTTAGCTCGGCTTAGCTCAAATTAGTTTTCCTCACTACCCAACTGACTGTGTACTGCAATAACAATAACACACACTCAGGTACCACCGCCGAACACGCTAGTGCGCTAACAACGCACTCCACTAACCCACTCACACACCAAGTCTATCCACTGATTCAACTACTCGCTTACTCGTTCTCTAGCCCGCCGAATCAGCTGGCCAACCGGCCGAGCAACTGGCTGTGCGGTTGTTTGTCCGACTAATCAGCTAACTATAAAGCTGGAGATCCACCAGTGTTCCCACGCACACACACACACACTCACATATACACATCTTAGGGACTTGCGTGCGGACACGTAGCGTTACTACTAAGCGCCGCAGATGAGCAGTCTCCGCGAACACGCTTATCCACCGGTGTACATACGAGACACACTCAGCCAGCTTGCGTAATTACATGGCGGTGTTCGTGAGTATTTATGTATGTACATAAATGCATATATATATATATATATATATATATATATATATATATATATAATATGTCTGTTTGTGTCCGTATGTGATCCAGTGACAGTATGCTTTTTAATGTAGGTGCCTGCGTAAATGCGTTTGACTGCCATAGCATGGATATGCCCCCGTAGTCAATGAATTCCACCTCAATCCTTTCACAAGTTGTTACCTGAACCCCAAAAACCAAAAAAACGTTTCACCCGACTGAGATGGGCGTTTTTTCACACCACAAAAACAATGGAAGTGATTTGATTCACTGCTATTTGAAAAGTGACTTCAAACATATACCATCGTGGAATTCGATTGTGTCTCTATAAAGTCTGGAATTTCTGGTTTCAGAATTCAGCTTGCAAAAAAAGATTTCCTACTGATCGATAACGGACTTTGATCCAGAATCAACTTAGCATGTTCCCTGCCACTGAAGAAGGACCGTTTCTCACTAGATAGAAGAACCTGCTGATTCGGAGCCATAATAATTAGTAATGATTGAGTGAGAACGGTTTAACACCAGTGGGAAGATACTTGGTTGCTTTCATGAGAAATGGTTATCCGTGTCTGTATGCATTACTTATGTAGCTGATGAATATTTATCTCTAGGTATGTCAAGGAACCACTTGACTTGAACTGAAAATTCACCCACTAGGTGCACATCATCTCTGCTGAAATTTTTCAGTGCACATTCCCTGGCCCTCAACGAAATACTAAGAGGTGTACATAATTTTGAATCGGTGGAGCTTCATCTACTCTTCTTCTCTAACTCGTCCACCAAAGAGATGAAATTCCTCAAATCAGGCAAAGTCTTTGGGGTGGTGATTCCGACAAAAGGTTACATAAATGATGTACTGATGGATGATTGCAAGTTCGGGATAGAAGACTAAGCAAACCAAAACGATTTTGCGAAATATTCAAGTACTTGAAAGTCCGAGATTTCTTTGCTGCCTTAGGTTATATTTCTCAGGCCCAGTAAAAACTTCTTAAGAGAAACAGCAAAATCCAAAAATTTCATATAACCAGTATCCGTTTTAAACTGATTTGGTGCGCTCAGAGCTAGTTTTACCGGGAAATCCCCCTACCATTGACGGATGTTTCATTTCCAGTTCTTCAAGCTTTGACATATTGTGCGAAAGTTCGCTAGAACCTGCCGATCTACTGGAAAGCACTCCATCAATCTCTCAGAAAATGTTTCCTACAGAAGTATTCTTTTTCTACACGAAACAGTGAACTTTTGTGACTTCATCTTACCGTTGAAATGTTCTATCTCCTAGGCTGTTCACGTTAACTCATGGTGTTTTGTTTTGATAATTTCCCATTTTATATAGGACGCACTTCCTACTGACTAATTGAATATGTGGCAATATGGATCCCGGTAGGCCAAACATTAGCTTATGGGTTTCTGTCAGCGAAAAAACAAATGACTGCATTTCTGGAGCAACTTTGTTACGGTTTCAGATCAGACGGTATTTTCCTTCTCACCAACTTTACATATCTTATAAATGGTTGACGTGTTCACTTTCGTCCACCAAAACCTGTCTTTTCTTGTGATGAGGAGTTTACCAACTATTTAATTTCTCTGAAAATCATAATTAAAACAATCAAAATATATCACCGAAAGCTTCGCGCAGAAGAAACCAGCTTGGAATAATCAATACTTGCTTTCGCAATGTTTTCATGCGTGACGTACTGGGACCTGCGAGCTAGAGCTATTTGTTCCATCAGTGAAGATGAAAGTTTTCTTCGCATAACACTTGAACTCAGTGGTTATTCAATGAAATTCAAAGAGAACCACGGTCAACAAAGACCGAAAGGAGACCCAGTCCGCAAACCACAGACGCAATTCGTCTACATTAGACTGACCTTCAGAGGTGACCACTTAGGCAGTTGTATGCTAAAGAGACTCAGTTCATCGGTGGATCGTCTATACTCAGTTTTAGAACCACTGATCCTGCTTATTACCGGTCTGTTTCCTCTGGAAAGCCATAGAAGTTGACAGCCGTTGTATACCGCCTCATATATAGAGTATTAGTTCACCTGCCGTTGTGTTGATGCTTTCATCCGCAGATCAAACGGATGACTGTAACCACGGACCTTAGAACATATCTACTGACGGATGAGCGAACCGGTGAAGCGAAATGCATTCAGTGGTTAACTTGAACAAAATTAATGGTTATCTATAGTGTGACATTTGATGGCAGTCTAGTACAACTTTACCCTTTCGTTTTGTAATCGGTCAGCGATGCTATTCGCGCGGCTTAAATCTATGCTAGTCACGTTACTTCAACGCTGTCTTTGCTCCCAGAAATCACTGATACAATCAATTCGAAGAACAGGGATGAAGCGGTAATTCTTTGTTGTATGGAGGTAATGTTCCATGTCCTTTCCTTGTATTTTTGCCAATATTTCGCAAAAATCCCAATTGTTCAGTTCAGGCCATTGAAAACAGTAAACAGAGATTTTACACCTCTGTGTTTGTCTCTCTTCTGTACTGACTAGTTAGATGAGAAGTATTCGATGCTTCAAGAGGTCCATCAGGCGCTCATCAAAAATAAATCTCAAAGGGTGACCTAGATCGTGCTATCATCCGTCAAACAGTTGATAATGCTTTCCCTATCTACTTACACCGATATTGTTTCTCTGTCCCACACGAGCAAATTGTTCGACACTTCTTTGACAACGTATTTTAATCTTTAGACCTGCTACTCTACAGGGTTTAGGTTTAACTGCGACTGGGCTTCATGGAGCGACTGAAACTGGATAGCCTTGAATTTATTAAAAGACAGAGTTCTTATCAAGAACCATGGCCACAAATTATGGAGTGAGTGCTTGTGATCGGAATTGTTCACAGATTTTCTTGGAGTCGCAAAACCTAATCACCAGCTGCAAGTTTCCTGCTAAAGCTGGTAAACCACTGATTCCTAAGTGTGTTTCATCTAGCCCCTGTTTGTAATGTTCACTGAATTGGAAATTCAAGTCCGATGGATGCAGGAGGAAAAGTCCGCATATTCGTACAAGTTCCCCTGACTTCTTAGTTTAATTACACCGGTTCTGATAAACCCATCGATGGTATTTTCACTGACATGTGATGTGGTTCTTATTGTAGATGAGAAGCTTTGTGTCGTGAAACCATCGATAGCCTCGCAAATGTGCTGCTGATCTCGTGGTAACCACGTGTCTTGAAGCGTATCATCTAAGAGTGCAAAGGATTCAGCCATCATGTATTTTGACGCGCGCAGATTACTGATCAATGGGACTCATCGGCTGCAGTGTTTTGTCGAGATCAGATGAGTCGAGACTCAAATAATACGAGACCTGTCTGGTGGTTTGTTATTTTAAAGATCTGTGCTAACTTTCCTCGTATGCCGCATACGACGAGCGGAAACGATTCCATCGTGGGTACACTTAGTTATGATAATAATCAACAGCCAGTCAGCTAGACAACCATAATTCTGCTCGGGAAAAGTGGATAGCTTTATTATTTTATCGGCAATGGAAAAACATTTTCAAACTGAAAATCTATCAATAACCTCCTAGCAGTGGTGGAACGGTTACCATGGCTAACTTCAAGTCTTATGGTCCCGGGTTCAAGTCTTTAGATCTTTCATATCGATCACTACCCTCAGATGGGTGATTCTGATTTGTCGTGTCTCCCCCCCCCCCCCCCTTAAATACAGTACCATTACCGAAAACGAGTAGGTAAAAGGTTCAGGTAAATTTCACAGATAACATATTTAACTACCGTTTTTCTTCTCAAATCGGCCGATGAATCTCGTTTTGCCAAACCTTGGTTTTGGAATGAATCAAGGTGAAAACAGAACTATTTCATCAGCAGTAATTTGCCATGACATCTTTATTCCTGACATTGAAATTCAGCTTTAGATTTTCATTTCTTATTTGTCAAACAAGCACTTTAGTTCACACAACCTTAACTGGAAATCGTCTGAACAGCACTAATGTATCTTGACCTATTACGGCCACGGTACTGATTAGAAAAATCTTGGCCTCTTTTGCGAATAACACGGAGTGAAAAACCAGCTATGATTTTTACACCAGTCAAGGTTAGGTTATGTAAAGTAAGTTGTTTCTGGGGTCGGTGATTGTACGTGCATTTACAATTCACCATACAGTCATTTAGAAGTCCTAATCTTTGTTGATGTCTTTTACATCAACTTCCTTGTGAAGGGCATCAAGTGCTCTACTTCCGTGCGGTGAACGAAAGGAGAATAAACGGGAACGTGGTTTAGACGAATGCTGCAGTGTGTAGCACCAAACTGATCGACAAGTTAGATCACCCTGTCCTCATCGGATTCTCATTTTTTCACTACCACTAATTGTGAATTAGACAAGGCAGGATTATTTGCAAAACGCCTCATTGCACGTCAAAAATACTCTTTTGTCCTCACGGTTGCAATTCATCGAGTGATGACTTTAGGAAATTGACCGTCTCCTTGCGTGTTATGATGGTGTTAGTCAAACTGTCATCAGTGCCCATTTATGACCTGGGATTTCCGGGTAAGAATGCTACGCCCATCGGTCAACAGCTCCCACTGGTTTTCACCGATCACCCGTATCTGCGGTGCTAAAATACTGTAGAAAAATGTGCATAATGAAAGGAAGTAAATTGGGGAATATAAATTAGGAGTTGGTTCACGTGACTGCCAAACCCAATGCAAAAGAAATATTTGCACACTTCTGGCCAGAGATTCAGTCCAGCTTGTCTATATAGCCGGTGTCGGCCTGGTATAATGTGACTTCATTGCATAGGTTGAACTTGATGAGAAAAACGTACCAGAAAAGCTGCTGTTTAACAGAGGGTGTTAATTACCAGGGATGATTCCCTAGGCGAAACTCTAAAGCTCGTTAGGCTGAAGTGGTTCGAACATGGGTTGCACATGTACCTGGACAGAATTCCTCGGTATGCTACGCTCAACGAGGCGGGTATGGGTAAGTAGAACTATAAGGGTAACTAATAGGTGATAAATGAGAGAGTTATTGAAAAGTTCGGGCGCCAGATAGATCAACCACTCAGCGTAAAAGTACATTTGGGAATTTGAAAATATGTCGCATCAGTGGCTGTCTTGTATTCACATGATTCATTCCAACTTGAGACGATTAGTTGTAGTTCTGTTCCGATATTTTTATACGCTGTTTTAGTATAACCTGGGATCAAGGTTCTTGCTATTGTCACAAAGAAAGCCGGGCGAGTAAGCCGTGCTTATATTTGACGAACCAGACAGATCGAATTGATAGAACATGTACAACTGTTCATATAGTTAGATTTCCAGACCGAGCTATAGTAACACCTATCCTTTGGCTGCTTGAGTAGATCACTTCTGTTCTGGCCAGGTAACTGAAGCCATAAGGCTGACTCTTTTTTGCACCTGTTCCGTTCGGTTGGTCCGACTGCTCCAGTCGACAGCCTAATCCGTATCCCCTCACATGGGCTACTGTGCTGGTTGGCTGAGATGTCTCTGAGTTCCATCTACGAACGTACATGCGTCTTTTGTTTTTCACTGGATCTTTCCAACGTATTCACCGTCTGTCCTTTGGTGAGTGACTCGGTCGACCTGATCGGTTTGATACTTGTCTCTTTCTGTTGTTACAGGATTCCCCCGCTACAGGGTGTGGCGACAACCAGGGTTGCTGAAGAAATGAAGGGCCATTGGTTGCTAGAGCTGAAGTGAACCAGTAGTTGAGAATCATTTCAGTATCCGTCAAGTCATTTTATTGCCAGCAATAGTTCATTGATAGAATCTATGCTACGCACGCTTTTGCCTGCTGTGAAAATGATTCAGACTGACACTGTCACTTCATAGACAAATATTCAAAACTTTAACTTCCATGAACTACTGAGTTTGCTGAATGCATTTTACAAATGCAGCACAAATATATTTTAAAATCAAACTTTTTAAATATAAGCATCACTATTAGTAGTGCAAATATTGCAGGGCTTTTACGGGACTCTTATTCTACATTTTTGTTAACAGATATACTGAACGACAAAATAAAAAGAAATATTACTCCAGTCAGCTGTGGTTCTAGAACATTTAACTTCCAACTTATCCCAGAATCTGGCACGTGATTCAGCTACAGTCCTAACTGTACAAATGAATGTAAGAGACAGATAAGATACCGATGTAAATCTGAGCCTAACTATACCGTGGAGACCTGGAAGAAGTACGAATTTGGTATAATCACCGCGTAACCGGTCTGGTATATCATAAAGTACTTTGATTACATACCGTTAGTCCAATTTTAGCTAATTAAACCAGTGATTACAGTCAAACAACCCTGAAAATAAATACCTTTATTTTCTTCGGTTCTTCACATTCATCTTTGTGGGCCATAAAATCGGTTCTTGTGGTCTGGTCGTTAGAAAACCCCGAACATTTTTGGTTTATATGGTAACCTGAGGACACACAAACTGATTAAAACAAGCATGCCATAATATATTTATTGTGTAATAAAAAGGTTGCTTGGATTAAATTTTGAAAAGTGTACTGTTCTTAGCACCAACGTTTCGGGTACTGTGGTTATACTTTCTGAGGTCAGTTACTTTCAGCGTAAAACTTCCTTGAGAAAGATTACCCGTGGTAATCTAAAAGCTGGCAAATTATAACATTTACCAACGACATCGCGTTATAGTCATAATAACTTCCACAATAAAAATACCACGGCGCATCGATTTTTCGATTTACTCCTTTCGTTGGTTTTATAAGTTGTTTCTCTGAACCATGCCCTATTACAAGTCTGTCACGTATGCCAAGTATCCGACCCATTTTATCGCAGATTATTATCCATCTATCCGTGACAAACCACACCGTAGCTATCTGGATCAATTTGAATAGTCCACAACAATAACACAGACGATACTTGTGTATAAATTCCTGAGCTACTGAGCAGAAGTCACGCGGTTAACAAAGCGAAGTATATTGAGGCGCCTCAAATTTTCAACTAAACCTCTCAAACAGTGCTCAGTTTTGACCCACTTTATTCCCCATAGGCGTGGCAAATAAGAATGGTAAATCTACCCAGGACCTACAAATTGCTCTGGTAATCAATGTTCAGTTGGACCAACAAGATGCGGTAATCTTGCTTCCACGTCACCCTTATTTTTGCTAGAAACAGCCATCATTCTTCAAATCCTTTAGTGAATTTAAGTTGGCCTGTGACCAAGTGCCAGTAACATGAGAAGTCACAATCCTTGTTGACTTTTTGTATTCATAAAGTTGCCGTTCTTCTTTTTTTCAGATAAGGTAAAGCGTGCATGATATACTTATTCTACACTGGCAAACCAGATCGCTTCGTTGCCAACGCTATTCAGAATAAGGAGTCATTTTTCCCAGCCACTTGATTTTTCCCAGACTGTGCTTTCCTATTCAAGAAGTTGGCTGACAAGGGATGCTTGACATCCACAAACAATGTGAAGTCCCCAATCATCGGATGATATTTCAGACTATGTCGCCATGGAAAAACCAATCAGCCCTAGAAAAAAACAAAAAAGATATAATGGTGGTTTTCGTACTTTCATTTGTATTGTATTGTATCGCGTGGCATGGGAGAAAGAAAATGTAACACAACACAAGCTAGTTCAACATTTTTGTGCCTCTTTTCAGCCGCACTCACACTGTTGTGTGAAGCTTATTCCAGGAGAATGATGAATCAGTAGAAATCAAAAACCGTCTACTAAACAACTTTTTTCGAGTCTCAATGACCACCATTCACAGTCAGAATGGTAAACAGGGAAGACGGGAATCAAGCTTGTTGATCAGAAGCACAGCGGTAGTCCTACCAAGGCTAGGCCAAAGTAGCCACAAGGTTCAAGTTATGGTGTCGAATTACCACGGCCCGGACGAATCGCAATAATCGCCCAGTCTCCAACGGGCTCATCGGCGGGAAAGTTCGATTTAGACTGGCACGTATATTTTATAGTTAAGTGAATTGCACGTATTGGAGCTTGAAGAAGACAAGACAGATGCTGACATTATGATAGACAGTCGTATTTGCTCCGGAAAGTGCCCCCGAGAAAATAAAAGCAAGAGGACCCGAATAAAGAGCCCAACTTGTCAGTGTTGGATTCCGCAATTATTCCCCTCTTTTCACCGAGAATGACTAATTGGTGACCCCTGACGTCCGCATGGACTGTGCCAGGCTGAGTGTTTTCGATGTTCGTCGATTCAGCTTTGTTCTGAAAGAACTTTTCAATAATTGTACACGCACAGCTGAATTTGACCTCCACTGTGATAACACTTTTTCTTATTCTCATTATTAGCGAACTTTCAAATAAACTGTACTGATCTGTCTCCTCACCTGAAAATGTTATGCAATTTTACCGTATACTACTCATACACAACAGAGTCTGCATACCTAATGATTCTAAGTAGTCCAAATATTCGGAAAACATTTCACCCAAGTAAATCATTTGCCTTATGACATTACTGCCATGCCGCTGAAAAATACCTTTCCCGGTCTGCTGATAGAGAGTGAAGTATGTGTGATTATGCGACCGAGCAAATTCTGGAATCACAAGCGATTAACCTAACCACTTTCTTTTCTAGACGCAAACGAACGCACAGAGAAGAGCATCACACGCGATGCACATTCTCACCTCACAAATCGAAGTTTTTCAACCCCATTTAATGGTCTTGCTCCTGTGTGCAAACTTACTAATATGCTACCACACAAAACAAACTGGGCCATAGAAATAAAATGAGTCTGAGGTCATTTTAGTTGGAAGCATATATTCCTTAGGGATGAATAAAGTGTAGAAAAATAAGGGGGAAAGTTGGACGGCTATCCAGTCAGTCCAATTCTTTTTAGTTATTTATGCTACCTGATAAAACCCTACTTAGATCTTTATCGTCGGCGGAAGGAAAATCGGTTTGAATCTAACTTATCCCCATCTTGGCTACACATCATTTTCACTCAGGGTTGTCATTTGCAATGGTTCCGTAAAAGCGATATCAGTGGAAGCAGTTCGGGCGAAGTGCTGATGCACTGTCATGTGCCGGAAAACCCGAAACTTAATTTAGTGTTGACTAGAAACGCTGCTGGTAAGATGTTCAATGCTATCACTGTCGATCTGCCTAATTTGATTGCCACAATTAATAACAGAGCACTACTTACGAGTAGATTAGCAACCGACAAGAATTATGCATTCCAGAGCGAACAAACATGTGATGAAGTCACATGGACAGAGCTGAAATTGCTAAAAAGCGCATACGGACATGGACAAAGTTAAAGAACCTTTCATACTATCTACTTAGTTCATTTGATACAATATTATAAGACCCGTAGGGATGGCAGCCTAGGTAGTAGTAATAATTTCTCGAAAAAAGACTGACCCCTTGAAAGAGTCAAGTAAAAATTCGGCCGGTAACTTCACCTGGTTGACACTGAAGAGAATGCGTGCCCAAATTAAGATGGACCGATAAGAGTGAATAAGGCTTAGCGACATAGTAATAATTCACGACTCACTCACTCACTCTTTGGAAGTGCCGAAGCAGCGTGCATATTCCAAATCGACGTCATTTTGTTTCATCTTTGTCTTATTAATTCCGGTATCTGTACACATCTTCCTTATGGTGGATGCGTTTCCCTTAACCGAATCATGGCTGATAACGCGACAGTAAGCAAGAAAAGCGGCTTTGAGATCGTTGGAATCACCACCGCTAGCCATTTTGGTTTTCGTCGAAAGACCGACGCAGCTATAAGCTACAGAGTAACTGAAAGTTTTCGTAACAAAAACTGTTTTGGTGCTGATTCTGGTTTTCCAAACTCATGCGAATTTTCGTGTACTTAAAGGCAGTAGTGAAAAGAGATGCGTAGCTCTTTTTGATTTCTCTCATTGGAATGACAGCTCATATTCACAAACACCCTCACGTTTTCTTGCGCATGCAGACACGTTTCTATTCAAATGCGTATACGCAGACTGTGGAGCATACATCTATTTGTGACAGTGTTCTTCTTGTCAGATTGTGAGGACTAATTCTAGAGACAGCAAGCATGAAAAATATGCTCAGTCATACTAGGAAGGCTGATATGCTTTTACTCTTTGCTTGACGAGTCCTATTCCTTAATTTTTATCGTTTCAGTCATGTGAGCCTTGAGATGCGAATTCGGATATTTATTGTATTCCCTCACGCGCAAGGAAGTTTACTCGATATTTTTGTAAGTGGATTCAGAAAACACAGGATGCAAGATTGCGCTTCTTTGACTGGATGAGAGTCGTGCACCCACATACACACATACGTATATGCACACAAACATACATACATACACAAATAGGTACAAACGCATACACGTACATACAAGCACTGATTCAGCAATAGAAGTCCCAATTCTTTCGATGAGAAAATGAGCCAGATTTTGGAGAGAGAGAGAGAGAGAGGGGTGTTGGCGCAAAAGAACATCTCACATCTGACTATATTTAGTCAGCCGGTAAGTGCATTGATTCAAGTTTTCACTGAACAAGAATACGTACTAGGGTTTTCAATTACAGTAAATAACTTCATATAAACTTTGACGGGTCAAAGATACTCAGGATTACCAAAAGAGCACAAAGCACTTCGCATCACTTTTTCACTGAGATAGTTTTGATGGTAAAGGACAGTGGTTCATGGTTTTATCCTCGAGACAGTTTCGTTTCAGCTCATCGTCATACTTTCTGCCGAACAGTGCACGGTTTGGGTAGGTTCATGCAAGTGAGATCGGCTAAATAATGAAAACAAATGGAAAGACTCGATGAAGTGAGGGCAGGTTGAGACGAAGCGACTGGTTATTCTAATCCAGCTGACTCTGCTCGGCGTTGCAGCTAACCGATTCAGCCTAACGACTTCGGAATTGGACAGACCAACACCGAAAGAAAGACATGTATGAAAACTGAACGTTCAAGTATCGCAATGCTATCACCTGTTACGACTCTATTTTCTTTTTGTATCAGTTAATTCGCGGACTTTGTCCTTTGTATGCCTTGCAAGTTACACCACAAACATATCACTGCAAGACGGCACATGTATTTTATTCCGAAAATGTCAACATTAAATATATCTCAGTGAAAAAGTTTACAAAGAACGACTGTTCATTTGTTCACATCATTCTTTGGTTACCTTGACTACAGTGGCGTCCGATAAATCGTTCAAAGAGTCACCAGAGAAAATTTCTATTTGACTGAATATGTGATCAATGATGCTTCACGGATTTTCACACAGTCAGCATCATCCTGCATATCTGATTCATTTCGTTTCGTACATTTACTGCTTTGTATGTCTGTTGATTTCTGTCGGTAGTGCCATCTATCGGACTGCTGATTGTCCAAGAGCATGTGACACATTTATATCATTTACTCTCGGTACTTGAAACCTGATAGCTGATTGTGTATGTATCCTATATACATTTTTATACTACAAAACTTCTGTACATAGTACAATAAAGAGAACAATACATTCGGTTACCGGTTCCTTCGTAACAGTACTCACGATAGTCACGGCAACTAATCAAGATGCTTTCAAACAAATTGATGCTTGTGTATTGTTTCGATGTACCTGCCTGTACAAATGTTATATATTGCAAAATTAAAAAGCAATAAATCCAACTGCGATTTCGACCATATTCTGACTTGATCTCACAAGGTGCAACCAGTACAATTAGCTTGAACTGGAATCGGCAAATCATGACTAGGACATTTGTGGTAACTTGGCGAGCGATGGCAAAGCAATTTACTGTCATGTTTGATTGGATGGTGATTTGAATCAACTTGTCTAATCTGTTACTGGGTGAAGTTAAATAATTAGATATATACGTTAGTATTGTTAACCCTACTACCAGATATTAATACAACTGAATGATTGCGTCATTTCAGAGTACCCTCTCGTCCTCCGCGTGTCACGTCCAACTGTCTCAACGGCGGCTGCATATTCAGGGTAGACACCTCGATTCGAGTAGTTCTTAACATGACGATATATCTTGTTTTCCTACCAACAATGAAAGAAAACAGACCTCATTTTAGAAACTGGTCGCAATGGTATCTACTGGGCACTTACGATGGTGAATCTGTATTAACTCGAGAGAAAACATGGGCAAAATTAGCTTTACATTCGACATCTATCAGATCCCGCCTCATACAGAGTTTAGAGGGAATAAAACAAATATGTACCAGCATACGTCTTTTGGGGTGTTAAGGACTTTGTATTGCATGAATGGTCAGAAAATTGAGTGGATACTCTTCATTGAACAGTCCACAAATGAACCCCAGTGACGATATAACAAAGACGTGTACAAGCAAAAAGGTGACTGGACAGAGGATTATCGCGTACACATACCTGGTGAGTGGCAATAATCGTGAAACCGGTCTTGTGCTTCTGGAGAATTTCTGCCCACCCGTTTACATATTACTTATTATCAGTATATCTTTATATATATATATATATCTTTATATATATATATATGTAATATGTATACATGCATACATGTGTGCATGTATGTACGCATGCGAATATTCATCTTCGAATATACATGCAGATAAACACGCTAATGCTGTTATGAGTGGGAGAAAACACGATCCCGGATGTCACTTACGTTTCAATGGTCCTTTTTTCTTGAATATGATTCCGCTTTGATGAATAAAATTAGGTCCTTAATAGCAGGTGTTTCATTTATACTCCCTCGTTGGATCGCAGTTACGTGAACAAAAGGCACCTTTTTCCTGTTTAGCAACTCAACTGTCCGGCAAAATGAAAGACATAAAGCAACGTGAGAAAATCCACCTTTCTTAGGCAAAGATCAAAAAGCAAGAGATAATAGGAAACATGAGGTTATGTTTTTGAAGTAGAATGTCAGGGTATTTTAAGATGTTTTTTCCATACCTTGGGTGTTCTGAGAATTCAAGTTCCTCACAATAGATCAGTTCAATGAGAGATCTATTGATCACCCACAGAAAACTGTAATTGACAGCGGACTATTTTTTCACCAGCTATTTTACTCTCATTCATCGATATTTTCGTTAATTTTGTTTGTCCGACCCCGGAGAGCACAGCCATGGTGGTGCTGGTGGTGATGTTAATGTTGGTTTCAGGGGTGGTTGTGCCGAGATTAGCGGTTCCCGTGAACTTAACCAACACGAGTGACAAAGATGAGGCTGGGTAAGCCCTTTTCATTTTCAAAAGGCCAGCAATACGCAGCGTAGAGAAGTTTTCCCGCTTCACGTCCGTTGTTTACATATACACCGAAGGCGTTACTACGGTAACCGTGAGTGAGCAATGTGGGTTATTGTATTGATCAACCAAGCAAATAAACAAATATGAATGAAAATATGTCAACACTTCGACTGACCTCCATTCTGGGGAGTGCGCCAGCTCATATTTACAATCAAAGCATCAATAATGGCCGTAAATGAACAGCACAAATTATGGAATCATGATGATATAAATCAAAGCTAGTTTTTACATCAAAAAGGCATCTAGTAATTGTATCACTGAAAGAAACAGCCTACCCTCTGTGGAGTAGCTAATAATGGTGTAGTTTCTAGAGGTAATCCTTCCTCTTTTGCTTTAAAGAATTTGGGGGTAAATCGCAGAAATAATCAGTATAAAGTATGCACATATCGTCTGACCGACTGCTTTTTCCTTAACTTAGTGATACTTACGGTGTTGTCTATCCTACCGATTATACTGATAGTAGGGTATTTGTAGTGTTATTCATAGTGTTCTATTGGTAGAATGATTTCCAAGTCGTCGCTATTCAAGGCTCGGCCCGAACTTATTAAATCCGGTGTGACTGTGTAGAACAGGTCACCTTTGTAAAACTTCACAGAAAGACATGATAAAATGTGCTTCGTAGCATAAGTTTGATTTTAAAGCAATTTTATCGTTCGGCATGAGCGTGACTTCCCATCGCACATTCCCACCGTCAAGCCCGCAGTAAAGTGGACTTAGACTGAGGTTGAAAGCGAAGTCAGAAGGTTGTTACAAATTCATTAGCAGTCATTTATAGCGCATTCTGATCGACTGATGGATTTTGCAGCCCTAACAGACTACCTGAGACATATGTGCTATAGCGATCGTCGCGTACTAGTGTGGGGAGTGATTCAGTTGCTGTTTTACACCAGCATATTTCCGAACGCACGCTAGCTAGACAGTAACAACTGCACATACCGTGTCGACCCATGTGGCGTATCTATTTCCAAATAGTTGGTTCTGTCGTGGTTGTCTGAATAATTGTGTCACCGACGTTTTACTACATGCTTACGCATGAGCGCCGTAGAAGGGGCCTTTACCCCATAGCCACGAAGGCCCACTACACTATTGGGGATAACCGGCAGCCAGACCCCGAGACTTGGAGTGGCGAAGAACCACATAGGGTCCCAATAGATCAGACAGACATCCTCTCCGTTAAGGCCTGATGCCCAGTAAACGAACCACCAATCGATCAGCGACGCAGCGATTTTTATTTTAAGAGGTCAGATTTCGAAACCAACACTTGATCTTAAGTTTGGGGTGACACGTCTCTTTGGACAAAACACGGATGAATGTTGTAAACCTTTCATGTAATGAATTATGGTCTAATCAGCAAAGACATTGTACACGTGTGCAAAATAATGGTGAATTTGCTCGCTCACCGTTGCTTTCAATGTATGGTTCAATCCTCGGCATTACCATCTAACATTGAAATTAAACTTTTTGTATATAATAGGAAGGTGTACAGTGTCAACGCAAGTGACGAATACGCTCTGCATCATTTGGTTCTTACTTGAAACAACCCACCGGCAATTAGATAGGAAATCCTACCTGCTTCTGTATGGGAATCAACGATTTGCATCTATCTCAACAATCGTAGTTGTAACTGTGCAAGTAGCACTACCTATTTATCCTACCCCCCTGGAAAGCACAGGTGTACAGCATTCTCACTGGTTATCATTTGTCAGCCAGGTAATGATACTGTATGACAATCACCAAATGGAGATTCAGATTGACCGTTGTTGTAGCAAACCAACGGCCATCATGTTTGAAGTTGTGATTGACCCATTTGTGCAATCATACTATCAGGTTCCAGTGATTAACGATTTCCTCATGCCGTTTGTAGAGTAGCAAAATGATCCTTCCTATATTACCGTGGATAACAGCAAATATTATCCCCATTGCTTTTCCGAATGTATGCTTACACTGAACTATGCTCTTTCTGCCTCTCTCGATCTGGTAGTTTTGCTTGTAGGATAATACTGCAAGATCTATCATCCGATTCATTGTGTAGGTTTCCATTTGATTTAGCAATCGTTCCTGGTGCTAATAATCTAGTTTTTCAAGCAAGGACCGTGAAATATCAGGAAATCACAAATAGCGGGCTGAATATTTCAATCGTTTACCATTGCATATGTAGACGCTGTTGGACGAGCTAGAGAACAAATCGATTTGGCCAAGCAAGCACCTAATGCCTCAGTTCGCACAAATGTATTACTTCCTGTTGGTGTAACCGTATTAGAAGTTGCGTAAACTGAATTACATAGAGCTCCAAGATAAATTAGAGGAGGCAATAGGACATGACCATGAATGGGAAGGCATCAATATCGATGACACGGACTCAGCTCAATTTTACGATGGATGTTAAAATTAATATTCATAAGCGGGACGAAGGAATTTTTCGTTTTTTGCTTCATACCATAGAATGACCAAAATCAATGCAATGACCTTGGCAGAAAATGATTGTACAGAACTTTAAAAGTAATCGCATTTTCAGTTTATGAAAAAATACAACCAGTTTATCAGAGTAAAATGCAAGGAAATTTTCTCAAACTTTTGAAACAGTTGAAATCATATCCTAGGATCAATTGCAAAACAATCGCTTAAAAATAACAAATCAATAGAGGTTTTTGGTCAGCTTCCTGTGTTTTATGGACTGGGTTGGTGTGAGACGTCTCGGTCACTGTTTGACACCACAGGTCAAATCTAAGTCTCCACAATTACCAATTGAACTGAAGCAAGGGCTGTGCATAAGTGCTCAGTGTTCGGTAACACAGAGTTATTTTGAATGATGGTTGTAAGTTGACATTTTAGTTAACACGAGTAGCCTCCCTGAAGACCGATTTACAATCACAGGGCTATTTAGAAGCAAAAGAGATTGCATGTATATTACTCATATTTTTAGTGATGGCCTGCAGTCACGCCTGAAAGATATGCATAACAACGAAGGTACTTCCTAAGTGTCAGAGAAAATATAGAAAGGGAAGTGCTTCTGAGATGTTCGGATCAAGGACAAGCGCTGCTTAACTTGAGATCGTGGTGTATCAGTTTACCACAAGTGTTCAGTTTGTCCGACAAAATTATGTTATCCTCAGCTAACACCGAGTTTAAGATCAATTCACTGCTCTAATGCGAGCCGTGAGTGGCATCCCAAGTTGAGGAAGCTAATTAATCCCCTGGCTGCCAATGTATCACTTTTACATTATGGCTAAATCCCCAAAACCAGCGGTCAATTTCCTCTCCCAGTGTAAGACCTCTGAAGTAAGGTGAGGCACCACCTCGTTCTTTCAAGTATCCATGCTAGGAGGAACTGATTAGAGAACTCCAGACACGGCTGATGACCCGCCGGCCAATAGCTTTCAGCCTGAACCTAGTTTATGATTTGTTAGCCTTTCAATAAATAACTTTTAAAATACTGGCCTCGTCGTGCTTTCCACAATTTACTTTCAGAAAGCCCAAAGTCGTGAAAACGTACATAAGAACCGATTATTTCGGAAACCAATATTTGCCCTAAAGTCCCTTTGCGTCTTGAGTCTCTGAACACTAGGCCTTGTGTGAACGATTTACTCGGAGAAGTATCGTCGGAGTTTTGATAAGTACTCAATTATTTGGTCAACGCCAATGAGACTGTTTAGTGGGCATTAAGCATCCAGATGAGTCAACGTCATTCATCTAGCTAATCCATGGCCCCTTGTTCAGTGGATGACATCAGCACAGGGTCATCAACAAAGTTTATCGCGTTTGTTGTTAATTATGTTACCTCACAATCGATTTGTAAACACAAACCTACGTGAACGGTTTCCTCAATCTCATCTGACGCATGTTTTTATCATCCCCATTTGTCCTCTGGGAGCGCGCGAGAATATTCCTCATGATCTATGATACTACTCTTCGTTGTCTCTCACTTGGTGGCTCTCATGATTTGCTAACTAGTCTCTCTCTCTCTCTCGCTATTTGTTCATCTTTTGATAGCTTTCGCGCTATTATCGTACTTTGTATTGTTGGAAAGGCGTGCATTTTGCATCAGTAAAAAAGGTCAACTTTACAAATGGTTGATCAGTGGGAAGAATTATTTCTACTTCCCCATACTGAGTAGTAATATCGATGTTTATCTAAGTATTTCAGATTTATTTCTTTGTCGATGTTATTTTGAGTCACAGTTTTTTTTCAATGGAATGGAGGAGCTTTTGTGACTGTTGTTTACACGTAGTGTCAAAATCCCATCGAAGTTTTCATTGTTCTAGTTCTTGTTTTCACTTTAGTACTCCTGGAAAAATATTTTATCTGGTCTTTTCTTACCTTTTTACGGCCAGCATATGCAAGCGCGTACCTGGTTATCCAATCAATCAGCCAAAAACCAACAAACCAGTGGATGTGAGCAGCAAATAGAAAAAACAAGTAGCAATTGCTCCCGTGCGAAATTCTATCATTAGGTTCTAAGTTTATTATCAATGCGATCCCTATTATTTTGGGTCGCATGCATTCCCAGTGACCACAACGGGCAATTTACGCACAAAGTCAATCAAGTCATTTATGAGGTATTCGGTGGTGTGTATCGAGTACCTTTACTATCTTCAATTTCTAGTGTGGACGACGCAAAGTTACGTAACTCTTCAGCACCGAGAATAACTTCCTAATCGCACTCAAATCTGGGCTGGTACACAGTCACTGGTAAAAATGTCCCACTGATTTGTTCTTAGTTCCGGTGGCATGAAAACTTGTCTTGAAAGAATAGACGTTTTTGGTTATTAGATACTCACCCTAGTGCTTTAAAATGAAGCGAAATATTTTTTCTGGAGGTACTTCTGGTGAGAAAGAAAATAAACATTTGCAGTGAGTTCAACTAACTATATTGTACAGGGTGTCGTTTGCGTCAATCTCCTGACAAAGTTGACCATATTTTGAATGGCGAGGAGCACGCGTGTACAGAGAGTCCAGTTTTACAATCACCAGGTGATTCGTCAGAAGTACCGTAGTACCTACATCAAAAATCGAAATTTAGGGCCAT
This sequence comes from Fasciola hepatica, assembly GCA_948099385.1. Lineage (NCBI taxonomy): Eukaryota > Metazoa > Platyhelminthes > Trematoda > Plagiorchiida > Fasciolidae > Fasciola > Fasciola hepatica. The sequence goes on from CANUEZ040000108.1 coordinate 420,742, forward strand.
TTCTGGCCGTTCTGAAGATTGTCTTTCACTAACCGGGGAACTAACTTTCGAAGAATCACCGTGTGATTCTAAAAATGGAGTCTTCATCCACGTAAACTTCTCAACATTCAAATGAGATTCAGTGATGAATATAATATGGAATGCTGAAGTATAGGGATGATTAAGCAGGATAGTACCGGGTACGCATGTCTGATGAGCGGCAACCACTGCGAAGCTGGTTATGTGCTTCCGGGCTAATTTTGTTCTGTCATCCAGATACAAAAATACACTACTTGATTATGTTTTATTGCAACTCAAATCAACGGACGAATGAAAGTTCTGGCATTGCATTTCTTTGGGTATTTTTTATCGCCAACCACGAACTGTTCACTGTCTAGCATAAAAAGTGAAATGATCTAAAAACAACTGTTTGCAGCTCCTTTTGAGTTGTTTTGTGTTGGAAAACCCCCGTTTTTAAAGCCTGTTAGCGATTTTCGATTGATTTAAGGCTGACTAGCTTACTTCGCTCAATCTCAGTTAGGCAGTGGCGTTTAGTAATTGACGAAAGAACCTAAGTTAATAGATATGGCTTTATTTCGACGGTATTTCAAATAGCCCCGCCAGTAATACCATTGTCCAGATGGGATTATTTGGGTCTTGATAACAAAGTTTTATTAGAATAACGTGGAAAATATGCGTTTTCATGGAAAGATTCCGGTCAATGCTTCTCCGCTCTAATAATTTAGTCCAAGTTCCCGGATGTTTAGCATGTTCTCCTAGGTCATGACAGAAACTTTACCTTGACGCGGAGAAAGGGCATTCAAAATAAGGAGAAGATGTTCCACAAGTTTACTGTTGACCAGTAAAATAATTCAGTATTCTGCAGATGTATTTGCATTGTTGTCGTATCATTATGCAAAAGGCATACGTATGACACTTCAGAAAATGTAAAGACTATTTAGTTCACACTATTTATCGGCTATAAAAATCACTTGTGGTAAGTTTTACGTGGATGCTTTCAGATACTAGTCACGCTCACCATGTTCCTAATCTTGGACATATTAGCCTGAGCCATTTTTATCGTGACATCCAAGGACACATAATTTCAACTGAGCTCAAAAAGAACTAACCATGTCAATGAGAAGTGCCCTGATCTGCCATAGTGAACATAGAGTAGAGAAATTTTTTAAAAATGTTTGTTCCACTCCGACGAAATCCTCAGACTTTCGTACGTCTCATGATCAAACTCTAGTTCCTTTCTGCTTGCTAAATAATGGTGTAACATTTTAATGCAGCTTTCAACATGCAGGACGTCACTGTTCGATAAATGGATTGATTCTTCACAAGGTTTATTGGGCTATTCTTCACATGCGACTTGCTTCAGCAGCTCTACGTGCGACAATTATCGTTCAAGCCACAGAACTGACTCGGGAGTGCTAAGGTAATCTCGCCTTCATTATTTGCTACCAGAATGTCACGAGAGATTTCCTAAAACACTGGAATATTACATTGATCATGTTTTCGAAGGAAATGTTTCCTACCTCACTTCTTATTAGGCGAAAAGAAAGTCTGAATTCATGGTATGTGGAACACATATATAGGAGGCGTACCAGTTACAACAGATTAGGCAGATCCTGGAAGCACCGAAGTGAACCAGTCTTGTTGTTGTCAAGACGCTTAAAGTACTCTGAAGGACGCGAAAATTGGAAAAAACACTCATTTAGTTTATGCTTGTAGTCACTTGTAAAAAATAACAAAATAATCGACTATAACACTAGTGTAAATCGGATAGAAAAGATGTTGGATGGAAAAAAGCCTGAACAAAAACACGAGCCCATCAGACGACCACGCAGTTTATGCACGTACCAAACTCTTAAGTACCGGATGAAATGGAATGAAAACTCTTTGGGTTGGTGCTTTTAACGAAAAGGGTTAATTTTATTAATCTCGTCGTACCTTTTGCATTTAAGTATAAATTAACCGAAAAGCTGTAAAAACAAGCTGCACGACACCGTTCAGTAATTATTTGCTTTTTTAAAGAATTTTCTGGAGCGTCTAGAAGATCCTCCTAAAGATAGATTCCTTTTCATTTTCCTCCACTGATTTACTATGAATCGGGTAATCAGTGTTTTTCTGCTTCAGTGCAAGATCACTTGCATGCTATTTTTCAGCAATCGGAATAATTCGGACAAAAACTGCGCGTTTGTTCCCCACACAAAATTCCAAATGATGAATGATATTGAATCTCCGTAGAATAATACTAAGCAGCCATGGGGAATAATGTGTTTTTGACAGAAACGACGAAATTTTTTCTCACCAGTTTAAGGGGTTTCCTTCTTCTTCTTTGTGTTGCATCCTAATCAAAAGAGATTGACGTCTTGATGGGTAACTAATTCTGTTCATCAATGAAGTTAGCCAGTTTAATATGGCTGTTATCTTTCCAAGGAGAAATCCTGCTTTGGTTCATTCGTGGCAAATTAGTCCATAGTAATATTTATGGAATTCTTCACCATATGTTTAAAGTTTCCGAAAGAGTTTTATTTTGTGAGACCGGACAGCACATATTCTGCAAGCACTTGTACAGCTATAGCCATATTACCTGCGTTCATTAAAAGGTTGGTATCGTCTTGTGACGGAACATTCTATGAATTCAGCTTCCGCTCTTTAACGAATGTCGGATTACACACTGTGTGGTGAATTCTCATTGTCAGAGAGTCGGAAATCTCTTTGAAAAAGTGAACTTGCAGTATGACAATATTCAGCAGGATATCCGTGTGTATCCGCTGCTGCCCACTAGCTGAGTACTCATGGAAGGCTTTATAATGAAACTCGGTACTACAGCTTTGGTCGCGTCTGCGTCCTTTGGTTTGAATTCTACGGAGGCTGACCACTTCTAGAGTTAGTGCCCATTTGTCAAGGACGTTGTTCTGCGTGGCACAATAACCAACGGAGCTTCGCGTTTTATCAACAATTCAGCGTCTAAAATGTACGCTGTTGATGAAAGCCTGTACAAAGTCTGAAAATACTCCAACCGACTGGATGAATATTTTCCAACATTCCCCCTGAAAAATGAGATCTAAAGCGTCTACGAGAACAAATTAGAATAACTTTTCGGCCAATGCACGTCCTTTACCACAAAGCTACCATTATTTCCCTGAAAACAATAGCTGGTCGGATATGTATTCGTCAAAAATAGCACTAGGGCCTATTTTCGGGGGAATGTCTTATTTTTTTCGGATATACGTATACATGCATATATTTGTGAGCAAAAGTTTCACGGTTAATCAAATGTAGCCAATAAATCTTCTACCGGAATATCGTCATCATTCTCCAAATTCCGAATTCGGGCCTGACTTTCTTATGACTCTGTTTCCTGTAGAACCATTGGCTCCAATACCTCTTGTCCAGTAATAAATCTCCCCTAAATGAGCATTCATTGTTCATGTGAACTGCTCGAGGTGAATTGGTGACAGAGCTGTCACTGATTTTAGCCCAGGAATCCAACACCGAAATTAGGTTTCACAAAGTTGCTACGCAGATTTCCCCCGTCCTATTTTCAACTTAGTCGTTGATCTGTAGGAGCAAATAGTCGTCTATTGGTTTTCTTGTCAATATGAAAAGTGTAAAGATACGAAGTCCGTCCTGAAGAAATACTCATTTGATCAGCTGTTCTTTTGCAAGAAAAGTTTTCTCGCCTTTCGCGTGGTGGACGCTGGCTGAATGCTAGAATAGCAGACCTGACTGATCCCTTCACAAAAAAGATGCTGTCTAAATTGACCTGCTTTCTTATAACGGCTAAAGTGCACCCACCCTCTTCGGTTGAACGAACACAAAAACCTGAAACACTTTCAGTTTTATCCTTCTTGACCTCAGTGAAGATTAGAGATGGGTCTTTCATTTCGTCCAATTAATCTAAGAAATACAGATATCACGTGAAATTTTGTAACCGGTAAACGAAATGTAGGTTAATAATGCTCCCGTCTGACCACTTGTCAGTTGAGATCTTGGGTCCTTAAATACTGTATTTTCATCATTGACAGTCATACTGGAGAGTTGGTATTTGGAAACATCTGTGCCATCATCAACGTACTTGATGGCAAGTGTACCCTTGATAACTTGAGTATCTCTCAATGTGAACAACGTAATCAGTCTTCTTCGGGATATTTTATATCGCCTAAGGAAGCCATTTAGCCAGTGTTGTGATGCCTTGGATCATCTTGGAGCAGTTTCATAATCTGATGTTTTTGCAAGAGCAGATGCAGCCCTTCGCTCAACCACAGTCTTAGATGGCTTGCCGGCAACCCATTCACAGATATTAGGTTTGAACTAAGAAAAATGCGGTAACCGACCTGATCCAAACATGGAATTCTTAGCATTTCCGTCTTTCACCTGTTGACTGAGTACTATTTGTATTCTGCTCTGCTTCTTCGGACCATTCGGACATCATGCACTTTCTTTTAGGGAAAGCTGTGAAACTGTTGCACTAGGAGTCTTCGGCAGCTAATTTCTTGTAATCGATGGAATAGCTATTTCCCTAACACTCAGTTTGCCTTGAGAACAAGCAATAGAGGGGAGAGAACCTGCCGGAGCTAGAAATAAAAGATTACGATCCACGTCCTTTCGTCACCAGGTGTGCAACATTGGCATCTGTAAGTATAACAGTCAGACTGTTGGTTTGACGGTTAAAACAAGTCATTCAAGTCCTACTGCAGTTACAGCACGGACGATTCGGTGAACGAAAAAGCATGCACTTCGCTATTATACTTTGCCTTTTGATCAGGTTTCAAATACCCGAACTTCAATTTCCTCGCAGTCGAATTATTTCGAACGTTGGGACCTTACAAAAATCGTCGGTATGCTTCGTCTTATCGAACCACTGGGACTTAGTTTCAGAGTAGACCTTGTATTATAAGCCTCCTGAAAAACCTTACTAAGGCTTATTATTGGGGTTGGTCTTTATATCGAGGAGATATAGTAGCTGTGCTGGTCTACGAAGCTATGAGAAGTGTATTGAATTGACGATTTCCTTGAAAGAAGGCATTTTAGCTCTCAAAGGTAAATTTGTGGACACTATGCGATAATAGAGTAGATCCATTGAAGTAGAGAGCAATAAGTTGTGGGGCTGTCAGTCAGGGGGCCTGGATAGTTCAGTATTTTATTCATTTTATTTGAATGAAGTTATAACTGTTCTCCCTCAAATAAATATACCATACAACTGATATGCTCTGCAGTGTTGTGAAGCGAATACAAGCTAACAAAATGGACTGAGGATGGAAAACTTGAGTTTCCGTATGGTAGTTATCAAACATCGTCTAAGAGATTTAACACGGCGCTCCTATTGGTACCCGTAAACCGTTGATCTAATACTGAGAACTCGAGACGCATATACACACGAGTCCGTTTATGACTGGGCGCATCCAATCGTACTTACGTCCTCAGGTGCATAAAACATGCAGTGACCCTGAAACTCACCTTGTGACTGTGACCCTACCACGCTTATATCTACCTCTGCCGAGTACTACGGAGTATCTACACTCACGCCAGTACTCATCCTTTTACTTGCCTTTGACTTCGGGGAATCACTAAAAGCACAGCAAGGCCCCGCTGGCTTTCAGCATATTCTGTATGCCAATTGGTCGAATAGAAATATATACGGAGCTGTTCTTCTTTTTTCCCGCTTCTATGAGCCAACCGAATGGATTTTTCCAGTGTTTGGGGCCAAACGGAGGGATTTTCTCCCGGAATTCAAAGATGACAAGTATTGTATCGTCCTTATCAACACATATATAGGCCGAATCCCTACACTAGCACCCACTTTTACTTAGTCTAATAGGTAAACCAAAAACCCTTAATTGAACTGAAGTCGGTAAAATGGAGGTGTGAAGGCAGTTTGCAAACTATTTGTAGACAACACGTGAGTTCACCCAGCTGGAGTTCAGCATCGACTACGAAAATGCTTTTCATCAAGTGGCGTGCAGAATAGTGGAAGTTACCTTAAATACGTGGTCCTTCTGCGCAAAAAACAGTATTTTCGGGATTATTTATACAGCGTTTCCCCAGCCACGACGATGACTTATGAGTCCGGCTACTCATGAGTAGTTCGATTCTGCAGGATAAATGTGGCCTGGGGGTTCTCAAACAGTCACATCCTTTCAGCCTAGCGGGTCCCTGACATTAGGCTTGCTATTCATTGACCAGACAGCCCTCTTTCGCAAGTAGTAATTATCTTTGGTAAATTAAGTACTCTACTCCTAACCTAGTTATCTGTAACTCCATGTAACAGCATCTACCTTCGATAGTGTATATCAAGAAATGAAATCCAAACCAAGATAAACAAGCTAAAAGTCCGTATTAGAAGAATATTTGAAGAACGTAAATAAACGAAAAAGAAGCAGACCTTCGAACGGCTTGTTTTCGTCACACATACCAAGGCACACATGGTATTATTATCAAAGTTCATAAATGTCTATTATTGATACTGTCCGATTGTAACAGAATGCAGATGGTTTAGGTAACTCAGCCGACCGTTAACAACTGTTTTCATCGCTCAGCCTTGCTTTTATCTCAGGCACTACTTATTGGAGTTGTTATGCTCGGAAACCTGCTTATGATGTATACCAAACATTGTGTACATAAATCGGCATATAATATGTCACTCAGTTAGTGTTACTGTGCTGCCGGATATCGTACGCACACAACTGTCGAATAGGAACAGAGGCAATCGTTTCGGGTTTCAGTGCCTCATGGGATTCGAAGTCTTGTCATCTGATCGAACAACAGTTGAGCTTTATTGTGTTCCAGTTAGCTAATCCGTTGGATAATGATGGGGAAAAATATTTGTTTTGTACCTCCGGAAGGTTATACGAGTATAAACACCAATCTTTCTGCTCAAATGGTCAAAACTTAAACGCTGTAAGTTGGAGGAAATTTGTATAGGAAATTCGATCTATGACAGCTGTTGACTTCGAAGAAGAACCAAGATCCGCAATCAATCTACTATGTAGAATTTTAACTATCACTGTTTTCAATTATTCACGTTGGTGTAATAGTTTTCAGTTGTGATGCAACCTGAAACGGTGAAAACCTAGTGGTCGCATACTTTTAATGTTTTACGAGTTACGCCGCCAGTGCGGCATGCCTAACCGAGATTCTGAAAATAACATTTCTCCAGTTAGTTTTGTCCAGCAACATTCGGATGTAGATTTATTTCGAGATGATTTGCAAAAATCGAGCTTTTAGTCAGAGATCGTATATTTCATACATGATGCTTTTTGTTATCTACTTCCCTTAGTCAGCAACTGGTAATTTACAGTTATTTTACTTGTTTATTTTAGTTTGTTTTCTTCATTCCCATTTATGCAATGGGACTATCAATCACTGTACCAAAGTTTATAACTTCAGCCTGTCTTTCACCAACTTGTCCTCAGTGTTGGTTTATGGGTTACAACACTCGTTCACAGTAGACTCACAGGACTACAGCTGGAACCGTTTAGTTGCAGTTCGCTCAATCAGTACATGTCAAGGTTGAATATGATCTCCCAAAGTGAAATAAAATAAGTCCTCGGAACAACGGCGACAGTTCTACCATCACCGATCGTTCACCCAGGTAACCTTCCACATTGGACACCTGAACGTTCAACTATGCCTAATGTATCATTCCGATCAGGTTTTCGTCAGTCTTTTAACTATTTGTGCTGCATGGGATTAATCTCACCTCATGTGTTCCTCAAAGAATTTATTCGGTAAAACAACCTGATTTTAGCCCAAACTAATTTCAAGCTGGAGAGTTGAACAACTTGAAGTCCTTCATGGTTAATTCTTTCGGAAAGTCTAAGTTTCTAAAGAGCCTTTCAAGTGTGGCATTTTAATACAAACGCTTCTGTTCTGTATTCATTTCGCAATGCATCCCAATGCACACAAACTGGATGACAACAACAAATTGATATCGTCTGTATTATTTGTAGTGTTTTCGTTGTACCAAGAGTAGGTATCATTGACATGGATTCGCTGCCAGTTTTTTCCGAGCTAAGCTCCAGCTAGCTTAAAACTGCTGTATTCTCGGTAGTCAGCAAACCTAAGACCGGGTTGACATCCTATGGACTCATCGTGGCGTCTACAGTTAAATTTTGTTCTCTGGTACAGTGTACATTAAGCCTTAGTTTTATATTTTTCTTCCCTAATTTTTCCTGGCCTGTTGAAAAAGTCTACGTCACTCTTCGAAGAGTTCGACGCGTGATTAGTTTTTTTTCTGGCATAGACTTCGGGGACCTCGTATCAGACTTACGTGACAAACACATAATGGAATCAATTGGATTTATGTAAGAGATCATTGATGAGTGTTTTCCCCTATTGCATCGCTATCTTGCCATTAGCCAAACTGACCTGCAAACCTCGTCCAAGTTTGGACTACCTTCTTCGAGATGTTCGCTTCATAGAACTTCCCTCTTTCCGTTCCTTCTTTTAAGCGAAGATGAAGTTTTTACTTGAGCTGTCAACCCGTTTTGACGTTTGGAACCTGGTTTCAGTTTTTTTGTTGACGAACTAAAAGTACCGTAAAACCCTGCTCAGTCTCGGAAAAGGGTGACCAATCCCGGTCCGTGCAAGTTCTTCGGAAGTAACAGTACCAATGCGACTTCTTTTGAGAAAGCTTGGAAAACCATGGGAAAAAAACGAATGAAATATGATTAAAAGGAAACAAACTATTCCAGCATAAGTAATTTATTCCTGAAACTGTTTTATCTGCTGAATAAAGACCTGAGAAAAGTACTCAATAAAACCGGATTAGCATTAGCTTGTATATTTTCGTCATAAAATACACGCCTTTGTGAAGCAGAAGTTTTCTCAAACACTAGTTGATGAATGCTTTTGTCATCACTTATCATTTCAACATGAACACTTACTGGAATCCTATTGATTGCTTACTTGAAATCATGTCATTGATGACCATCGTTTATAAGATTCAAACTCCTCACTTATTTCAAAACATTTGTCTACCGTATTATACAAGGGAAGGGAGGGGTTTTGAGAAAATGCAGTCTATAATTGGAATGGAGTTTGCTACTTAGCACGTCTTCCTCCAATGTGCTCCTCCGAAAGACCAACAGTATTCGATACCAAACATGGGCTTTAGTAGAAAAGTGATCATCGACACCAAATATTATTTATTGCTGTGTATTTTCGTCAGGTAATGTTAACTACGACAATGCAGATTGTTTAAAACAAAGGATAACTTCTCTTCTTAGTATGATGTGATTAAAACACGCATTTGAAGTGATGCTATGCCACTGCCTTGCTATCATTCAAATATTCTACTGAATTTAAATCTCACTTGTTATGAAGCTGTTCTCAGTGACGTCTATCTGACGTACCTCATGCGGTTAGACTGTGCGAACACCAACCTTGTGATCGATCCTATCACATAAAAGGGGACTCAATACCAAGCTTTTTCTGACGGTGATCGAATACTCAAGATACCCTTAGATTTTCTTTGGTAAATTGGTATCATCCGTGTAGGCTGATGAAAAAGGCCAACATTTTCTGCTGTCCACTCATTTTGAATCATTCGTCAAACTTTTGAAACTTGCAAATATCTTACAATATTTAATCGTAGCGTAAAACTCCACAGGCTTTCCGTTAATTACCACTAAATTCCGACCTATAAAATTTAAAAATTCCTAATGGTGGCACAAGAAAATGCCTGCAAGATATTTCCAACCACTATTTTTTCTACTGAGTTCTAAATTATTCACAGAATATGACTTGAAAATTCACTGACGTTGTTCATTTTCTACGGGTGGTCACAAAGCAGAGTTTGTCGTTGGCGTTCTCTCCAAAGTCAGCTAATTCTTGCGTCTTCTTATATCACTGTGCGTACTTGAGAATGTCAAATGTACCCTCAAAGAGTGGGGTTAAAAAGAAATGTGGTTCAGTCTTTCGCGACTTAACCCAGTAGGTGTGCTTCATTATTTCAGCTCTCCAAATGTTTATGAGACAGTTACAATGTATTTGATGTCCCCGGGGATACACTACTTAAGCATATGGATGGTCGTCGGCTGAGTCCTTTCATCTGGCACGCACTACTGTGACTGTCGTGAGCATGGATAGGAGAGTTTTAGACGGGATGTACTATACCATATTTGGCCAAAAAGCGAAAGAGGACTATGGATGAGCACGTATTCACATATTTACATGCCATTATTTTACACAATTTCCAAACTAGCAAAGTATTGCCTATCCGCCTTACCTTCCGGAGCTCTTTGTCAAATCCAAACAGTTTCTTTCCTAAAGGCCTGGGCCTGAAAGTCCTACCCAAATTCTTCAACGTGAAGTATCCACTTCCGTGAAATTGCGACTTCATTCTACTGATGGGGACTGCAACTTACACCAAAATATGAGAATTAAATGTGTATTCACGTCTAATGTAAATTTGTCAAAATAATTCACCGACTGCCTTCATGAAAATGACTTCAGTCTGCTATCAACGAATCCTTGTTGTTTGGACTTGACTTTAACAAAGAGATCTTCGGAACAAGCCATCAATTCTCTGGGCATTAGAAGCAGAGCCTTAAACGGAAATATGTCCATAGTGAAGGAGGACTTGTATGAGAGATTGAAGGATCAAGCATGAGTTGTTAACTTCCCGACATAGAGGTGCGTGGAACGATAAAGACGCTCTGGAAAAAGTTGTCCCATCAAGAAACGGAAAATTGGGATATTTCTAGATACGTGATGTGGTTGATTCAAAATTTAAAAGTTCGCACACAAGAAATTTCTGTGAAATGGCCCTTTATTTCTGTTCATGATACTTGCCCATTTGTTGTAGAAATTATCCCTCTTATTTAAGAATAACTAGGCTGTTGGCATTTTTCATGAATAATAAGTGCATTTTGGTAGCATATTTTAGAGGTGGAAGCCAAAAGTTCTTTATTTGCGTCTCTGGTCACATTGTTTCTGGAAGCCTTCTTTTCGAGAAAAGGGAAACGCTTGAAATTCTCGTACATGTTTCCACTGAACGGCCGCAATGGCTTTTCCTCTGGCCATCTGACTATTCGTCATCTGAACTGAAATTATCTCTTGAATGGCTACAATCCAAACCTCCGGGCAGTAGCAAAGCCTCGATAATCAAAGAAATGTTGTCAGGGTGTTCTATATCTGTGTGTTCCATGAAAGTAATTCTATCCATATGTTTGCAACGATCCCACTTCCTCGGAGCTTGTAACTCACTGTTTGAAACCGGAAGTTTTATTGTCTTTAGTGTCACCCACAGAGGATGCATTACAAAATATTACACAAAGTATTCAGCGTCCCTTGCGAGTGAATATATAATGGATGACGCAGACGAAAAATATCATTAGTGTTTTTGATATAACCGAAAAATTCGAAGGTGGAACAAAGATGACAACGACAAATAATACCAGTAGTATTATATATACTACTATTCTACCGTAATTTCTACTCTGTATCATCAGGTTCTCATATACTTGGATGCGAGAGATAATCTATGGATATCACAGTAACACTACTTGTGCACTGGAACAGTGTGAAAGCGATCATCGAAGCCGGCGGAAAAGTGGGCATCTGAAGGTGATCAGACTCTGACAGCGTCTTGAATTGACACCTAACTTCAGTGACATTTTTTGGTCTGATTTGTTTAGCTTAACAGCGAAATCGTAGAATAGACGAAAGGTGAAGTGAAAATATCTGCTGTGATTCAAGAAAACCCCTTCTACTTCCCTTGTTCCCTTCCAGTTAATCAACACTCGGCGTTGAAAATTCGGCTTCACTTTCGCCGTGGATAGAAGCATTTTGGGGAGGAAATATTCAGATTTGGAAATCGCTATCCCTATGCTAACTATTGTTAAGTGGATTCGTGTTTGACATTATTGCTGATAGAATTATTACGGAAAAGTGCTTTAGACCACGGCAAACAGAAAAATTCCCATTGATTGACTTGATTTTCAATGCGTTTCTAGGATTTCGATTATTGGGAATTGCTGGCTCATCGAAACAAGAAGCAGGATGCAGTCTAAAAATTGGGAAGAACTTTGGTAGGTGATCAAGAATCATAAAGTTTTGGTCGCAAATAACATAATTGTTCACTTATTTTCGTCGTTTACCTTATTATGGCACTATATTGTGAAATATTGTTTATCTTCTGGAAGTACTTATTTTTCATAGTCAATGTGGGTAATCGGTCAGAGCATCGCAAGTGATCATATGACCAACGCAGACCACCTGAATTGCTTTTCATTCCGTGCAGGCTGTTTTCAAGAGTACTGACCAATCGAACCAACCGTCAGGCAGCTTCCAAATCTTGCAATCGACTCGGAAAGTTAAACGTGTTGAGCATTACACGAGATGGATGACCCGGGCCGATTTACTTGAAAGTATTACTGTGTGCAGGGGTTTATCGATTGTAGTATTTTTTTCTGGGGCCAATATTTACTAACCTCTCAGGAGTACACGGTTTATTCGTGCCTGCTGACATTAGTAAGATAACGGCGTGAAAAAGCAGAAACTAGTAAAGTCATTTTCAGTATCGCTTCCGGATTTCCTAAATTTTCTTGCGTATATCCAGTGTGTGATCCATATTAATGAGAAGGGTTACACGTAGTTATCAAAATAGTGCTAAACAAATTAAAGCAGTGTGACAGTAAGGAAATTATAAATTCATTACCATATTGACGGAGTCCGACAGACCTGTGAGACCCTCTGGATTTTATTTGCTAAGAGTATTTAGGTTACATTCCGCAGTATTCTATCAATTTGTTATCAAAATCATTGAACAGTGAAGCAATGGGTTATAAATGCGCTCGTAGATAATGAGAATCATTTTATTCGAAAAGCGTTTTACTGATAAACGAGATACGACATCAGTAACACGGCTTTGTCGGTGGAAAATTATAAGCCGACTTTTCGGTTAAATGGGTAACCTTTCTCGTTTAACACATCACTTGGCGCATCTTGTTTTCGATACACTCCGAACCTCGTTCAGCCCTGACATACTGTATTGCAAGGTCTGTTTTATACTTGTCTTCAATAAAGGCTATTCCGAACACGTAGTGTGATATCCTAAGAATGTTATCCCCAGCTAGCACCGAATGGTTATCACTCGTTTGAGATTGCATTGCTACAGCTATTCGTGATAGAGGTTGGAGCGAACCTCTCAAGAGGCACGAGATCTCCACTGAGTGGACACTTACTGACAAGAGCGGAACACATTTTAGTTAGTCATTGGTCGTTTTGTGAGGTTATACGGGGCAAGCCCTTTTGCACGCTTAACGATGGCTACACCTCAGACGGCGTGATTACCCGGAATGAAAAAGAATCCGGAATGATTTGGTTCCTTTGGCCTAGACAGACGAAACTAGTACAATGAGACATACCACGCTGACCACATAGGCCAAAAGCTTGGAGGGTAATCAGGTTATCACAACGGTTATGGTTAACTGATTGAATTCTGTGTTTTTCGCATGTTCGGCCCATAGAAAAAGGCAATTTTAGGGTCGTGCGATTCAGGTTTCTCCAACGGACAAATAACTATCGAAATCTTGTTCCGTTCTTGTCAGTTGCGTTGCCTGATGTGTGGCAAGTTTATAACAGCCTAAGGGGTTTCTTCCTTTGATTTTCTAAGTGATCAAGGTATGTTTCGTTTTGGTCAGTTAAAGTTGATCAATCATCATCTACGGGCTGCTTGCGGGTGGCTCTACCGGGTGAAGAATTAAACCACCAGCCATAAGGAGAAAAGACAGAACTTTAAGTGGACGTAACTCGTGATTCAACGTTCCTAAGTCACAGATTTGAATCATTCATTTTTTGGGTAATTAGCACCTAAATGTCCACGACCAGTTTTGTGATTCTTTTTCGTTTACGTTTCGGCCGTAAGGAAGGAGTTTAGAGTCTAGCATCCCATCCCAGGGAGCACGAATATACGTTTTGTAAAATATTTTCCACTTCCATTTCAGAAGAGTAGAAAAGCAACACCCTATTGAAAGGGCTCAGCCCACTGACAGTATTGCGCTATGGTGAATATTCAGCTTTTATACAACGCTTTATAGTATCCTTGAAATTTTGAAGTAGCCTACTAGATCGATTGTTGATCCCATATGTTCCCCATTCTTCAGAATTAGTGTTTTCAGCGGTTTGTCAGCTGTTTAGAAGATGGATATCTGAACAACATGCCGATGAGACCAGTTTCGGAAAAACACGAATAAACAAAAGTAGGGATGGAAAGGTGTTTTTCTATATTTCCTATTACTCTGAGCAGGTCAGGAGGTAAATGGGACGACTTTGAGTTTGTACGTAGATATCGTCAAACAAAAGCGCACTACTTCAGAGATCTTACCAAAGTAGTGCACATCAACCATGGTATTATTGAAATCTGTCCAGAAGGAAAAAAATTTTGACAGTTTTGGGTAAGTTTACGGAACCGGAAAGGGTAGCCCAGTTACCACGTCTTTTCAGTGTTTTTATATTTGGTCAACTCTGAGGGCTAACTGCGTATGATACTTTCAGGTTGTGGTTTTGATTGCCAACTCACACCATCGTCGAGTTGACAGTGAAACAAATAACAGCTTGAAGTTTTTGTAATGTGTATGCGTATGGATACAGTGGAGCGGATGAACCGTATAGCCAGAAAGGCAAACTGCACTCTGAGGTATAATCAGAAAAAGACCTTGAGACTTGAATTGGCAAACCACAAAAGCTCTCAATAGGTTAGACGTGGCAACTTACAGGACCACGGCAGCAGATGAAAAACAGACCTAAATATTAGGCGAAAATCACGAAAACGAACAAGGAGCTCCAGTGCAACTACGTTACTGGTCAAGACATCTAGCCTCATCATTCGATTTTTTCACTCACCTGGTAGGCGGCTCTTTCGGACTCAGTCAATAGGTCACACATGTGCTACTTGGCCAAGTTCACTGGTCAAAGCTTCACACCTCTTCACCACGACATTAACCAACCACCTGGATGTGCCTTTCACAGGAGAACAGGGTACGATAAAAAAGTCTATCTTTTGTTACACGACCGGGTGTCTGAGATTGAAGAAAAATAAAACGCGTCTTTTGTGTGCGCGATGAAACTTGATCCCGTACCCAGCCATCTGGTGAAATGTAAGTGCCTAGGTAACAAAACGTATTTACTTCAGTCAGGGCTTCTCCTGATAAAAAGGGTGTAATTCTAATCCTGAAGTAGATTTAAGAACTCCAGGGGTGCAAGACGCATCCGGAATGTTGCCACCTTGCGGTTTCACTCAATAGAAAAGCTTGCAACATACTTGGAAATTCATACAGATCGATACAACTATTCTCATACCAGGACAGATCTATATCCAGAAAGTTTCCAGTTACGAAACTGGAAAGAAGGGGTAACAGAGGGCAAATGTGACACACTAGTTTTCGTGGTGAATTCAGGTGAAATATCTCCGTAAGCACAAACTCGGCATCGGCTATTCGCACCCCAGCACTGGAACGTGGAATAAGTTTCTCTGACACACTCTTCACCGATAGTCCCTGTCAGAGAACTCTGGGATTCACTAAGTCGAAAGTCTCCATATCGAGAAGGACAGATACTGAGCCCACTGAGAGCGTTCCAGTGCTCCAAAATTGGGGAGTGTAAGGATTTTGTCGATACGGCGAGAACCGAGTGTGAAACCGATTTGATTCTCACGAGTGCATCCTTCATGGGCTTTGCGTGATCGGTTAAGAACAAAACCGGATTGCTGTTTTGATGGGACACTTGCCATGTTAATTTCTGTAGGGTTTTCAAAAGAGTATCAATCACCTGTGGGAAGTTATAAGGGGGCTACGTATGGTTGGTGTGCCTGAAAACAGTCAAAGAAAAACTGAAACCACGTCTACTGTAGAGGCATACTTACGAACGATGATAAAGCACTAAAAGTAACAACAATGCCTCAACGGACAGCCAGTGTTGTATCTCGAATTCAGTAATTGGAAGGGAGACACGCTCGTACGGAAGAACGTGTATTCAGTAGCAACCTATGGCGAGCACCAGTGCAGTCAAGCAAGTGAAAAGCAAACACGCGTGCAAGTGCGTGGGTGAACGACGTACGCAATCGAAAGCGTAAGACAGCTGTACAATCGGATTAGGCTGTACAAGGTCGTGCAACACGTGGTGAAACCTGATTGGTCAGTGCGATCCAGGACGAAGCGGGACAAGAGTCAACTGCGTACGTGTGTGCACGACCGCAAGCGTGCGTCCATGATTGCACAGGATCCGGATGAAGCGTGCGTGTGTGAGCACATGACTGGTGAAGAACACAATACGGAGTAAGGCCCATACAGTGGCATAGTATTTTAGTAGCGCACACTGATAAGATAGTAATGTTCAAATCACCCTGGAGAGTCACTTTCCATACTGCGCACTACGAGTCTATGTAGTTCGAATTAAATCGCCAGTGATCAACTGAGGGGGGGGGGGTTAAATAGGTACAAGTCAATTGGACCAGATGATATATAGTCTTAGATGAAACAGTGAGTAAGCTTAACAGTTCATGTAGGTTCAAGCAAGGTTACCAACTTGCAGAAAGATCTAAGTAGCAACGGGCATAAGTAGGGGCAAGCCTTTCACAGATCTAACGAACTTTAGGCCAGTAAGCCTGGTTAAATTTCTGATTGGAGAGAATGAAAGAATCATCCGGCGATAATTCTGTCAACCACCCCTCCAACACACCATGCTCTCAGAAGTTAATTGTGATTTTATATAGGGGGATTTTTTTACCCTATCTTTGGTGCTTCCAGACGTAGTCACAATGAGAGTGGACGTGAAAGGAATGACGGTCGGCGCAGTTAAGTTCATTTTAGCTGCAGTACTTGGCGGTGTGCTGTCTTTCTGTCCATATTCTTTAGAGTTTATCTCCTTGGATTTCACAAATTTTCCGTAATTGGGAGACTGGAGACTTTCAACGCCTGCTTATGATCGGAAAAGCTCAGGTTAGACAGCTAGCCTCCAATTTTTCGGCTTACAGCCACAAGTCATACGATCCTCATAATCATACCCCTCAATGCTGTACTGCATTGTAAAGTCTCTGTATACGGACTTTCAGTGGTGAAGTAAGTATTACGTATTTCGAAGCCCTGAGTATGGGACGGGAAAAATTCGCCAAAAATCACATGCCTAATTTTTTCTTATTTTCACAGATTACTGTCGCAAGCAAACGAATCCAATGAACGTAGTAAGCGAATATTTTTTACCACGTCGACCAGTAAACCGTAGGCTGTACATTGGACTTCGCGTAACCACAACGTAGGAGCATCGGTGTGGCTTTCCGTAGTCTGTTTCTTGCGGTGAGATCCCATTCCCTTAAGTTATGATCCACAAATGTAATAATTCTTAGGTAAACTGTCTACATAAGATCCTATCGAAGCACAGTTGATGCGTTTGTGGTGATTCATAGAAACTATCTGCGGTTTCCAACACACGCACTGTTCCCTTGCAGTTCGCATAAAGGGAGCCAACCGATGGACAGTCTCAACCGACGGGTTTCATGATTACCACTCCTGGAAAGTATGACGATTCGGACCGGAATGTTTGTGAGGCACAATCGGGAGTTACTCGTTTTCCTGCAGAAACAGAGACCAGAAGTTCAGGCTTGATCTACCGTTTTTCTGGCGACACCAAGTTACTCACAGAGTGGTTTATTTTGGTTTCACATATTGATCAGCGCAAGAGTCGGAAACGTTGAATTCCTTAGGATTGCACATGGGGATTCGGGTGGACATGGACGGAGTGACTTCGTTTCATTCATCTAGATACCGAATGCGGCCAATATTGGCCCGGATAATCAAACCTTGAAGCTCTTAGTTGTAACCGTTGGTGCTTACCTCTAGCCGCAGAAGTCACCCGAGTTGGTTGATTTCTTGGAAGATACTACTGACTAACTGAGGCCTTTACTGAGACCTGGTTTCGTTGTTGAAACGGTAATCGTCATCATCAGTCTCTCATCTGTCATCAGTGATACTCCTGCACTGACTTTCATCCGGTAAGTTGAATCAGACACCAATTATCAGTCAAATAACCATGATGAATGCATTAAAAGTGGATCGCATGAGGATGGTGGAATGAGCTCTCCTGCTGGGACACCTCGTTTGTGTTTTGGATCCAGAGTAACAGATGCAACCACCTGGGATTCCATCTACTTGTGTGCCTCCGTAGTGACTTGATCAATTGTTTCCTTGTTGACTGCTCCTATTTTTCTGGCTGAGATCAACGCATTCATATGTGCCGGATTTTAAGGTTCCCGAGGGAATATCAGTCTACTTAATGATTCAGATGAGCCTGAATTTAGGTTAGATATAATAATACATTTCACCAGATTCCTGGGGTTATGTCGAATCTCCAGGAAGTTAGTATACTAGAAGCTCACGGAATACTGGAAATCCCCTTTTATAGTTGTGACCAGTATGTTTCGAAAGTCTTACCTATCCGCAAACACACGGAGGTTTTCGCATTCGTTCTTATCTACATACGATAAGTCTCGTCCAACTTTGCACACAGCTAAATTGGATTTAGCCGTAGTATCGTTAGCCTATTTTAAACAACAGTTTAGTTAACTTCATGGGATTAACGAAGTTTTGAACAATGCTTACACACTGGTTTATTTAACAACAGACGCAGAATATCTTGCATTAAGTGGCAGTTTTTATTGCTACTAAACTGAGTTTCACTTATGATGATTGTAGTCCTTTATTCGGAGTCAAACACAAAATAGTGGTGAAAAACAAACTATGTGTGTTTCATCGGGATCATCTCATTCTTCACGATATTGTGCTTATTAACCCAAGTCTACTCTTGAAGAAAGTACTTTTTTGTACACACGTACTTAGCTCCCAAGTCTCTTAAAAAATCATCATAAATGACCCGTGCCCCGCAAACGTCGTTGCCATTTCTGCCAGAAAGGTTCAGCATAATATGTTCGCAAACGTGACAGATCTTTTTCCGCAAGTAATATCATCATCAAATGTGTACATATTTGCTGTTGATGGTCTTCAAGAACGCGTCTTTAGTGATTCCGTTGACGAAATAACCTGCAACTGCTACTAGTTTCCCATCAATAAGGTCTGTGCAATTATACCAGTTTTAGATACGTTCTCCCGGGAACCATCTTTTTCTTCTCCATTCACTACCCACCTTATAGCTTTGGGGTGACGTCTTACTGGTTAATATCTCTGAGCTTTTCATTTTTGATATCTATTAATTGCGTAATTCATGGTGGACAAGACTATAGCAGTGGTGCGCAGCAGTTAGCTCGTGGACAACCATTAAGTGCCTTGGCTCACAACCAGTTATTTTCTGGCAACATGCCAAATCACTACCTGCGAGTGAAAAACAATAACAACCGAATTTCTAATTCTGTATGAAACAGGTAATCAAAAGAATTCATTGATTCAATAATCAAATAAATCAATATTTGTATGTTTCTGGGAAAGTCCGAAGAGCACTTTGAGCTTCATGGTCGGATTGTGAGCACATGTTAGGATGATACAACGATGTACGAGATCTACGCCGTGAAAAGACATTGGGGAAGCAATAATAAAACGGGACGAAGAAGTGATAAAAAACTGAGTTTGAAAAGCCAGAAACTTCCCGGCTAGTTTGAGGAATAACAAAAATCGGGTTAAGTTGAAGATTTTATGAATGGCTCATTGGCAGAGGAATTGGGACGATCAAAGAAAAATATAAGATTACAAATCGTTCCCAAAATGGATGACTGGTCAGTGAAAATGTGCAAAACAGCTCTGGTAAAGATTGGTGAGAATGTGTAGAGGTTGAGGTTTCCATTATTCCCAGGAACAGAATTTTTGAAGTAACGTGGTAAGAGTGATGGGTTAGCTGACTGTGAATCAAGGAAAACTCAAAAGAGTTTAGTTTGGGTTATCAGATAGAGGCCAATGAAGTGGTATTTCGGCAGCATAAATTTGTAAATGTGCCTGAGGTATGAACTGGTACGTGAAATTGAAGGTACCTTTATTACATTTCATGAATAATATCGAATGAGCATGATTTGCGATGATGACAATGGGAATCTGCCGGAGATTGGTACGTTTTAATTAAGACGGCATTTAGTGACCAATTTTTGCCGCTGGTCAAACGTAAAAGCGTGTTATATAAAGTCAATAAATTCAGAGCAGGAGATAGCGTATCATAATTAAAGGCACGTAACTGAATGTCAGTAGAGGAAGAGACAACGGATTCGATAGATGAATATGTTACCCGTCAGTTCCAGTCACATTATATAAACAATTTTGTACAAAGGCAACGGAGCTTTGGGCGTCCATGTCAGCAAGATAGAATTTGAAACCTCCTCTGACAATATAATTCTGGAGTAAGTTTCCTTTGAAGCAGGTGAAAGAATTTCATTGTCCGAAAAAGATCTGTAAATGGAAATAGGATTTACAAGCAGATTTTCAGTGTCACACATTTCGTGAAAACCGGGAAAGTGGCTCTCAAGACTGGGAAGGTAGTAAAGGTGCCACTATGGTAACCAACGTATTGATTTGAATCTAAAGGGCAAGAGCCTTCTCGCAAACTAGGTTTTGAGGTACGCTAGTATTGGGAAGTTGTAAAGTAATTTGGTTGCTTACAACAGGATTTCTCTCTGAATCAGTCAGCGGTCATTGATTGCATACACGTAAACGTCTGATTATATATTGGAATTTGGCAGATTTGATAAAAGTTGAATTGATTCATATCTTGAAAGTCGTTGACCCAGCAGGATTCGAACCCTTGCAGGCTTGCAACTGAGGCGGATGTAGAGTGGTATTGAAATTTCGTTGGGTGAACGATGAGTGAAATACGAAAAGTTCGAAGCTCTTTGCCTTGGCGTCGTAGCACAGCTGAAAGGGCAAACGTTATACTAAAGCGTGGGTGGCAACAATGCGTGTGTTCAAATGCCACCAGGGTGAAAGGCTTTTCAAATTTGGATCATTTCAAAATTTTCCAAAATTTTCAAACACTAATTCATAACGAGTAACTTGTCATTTGAAGATGTAGACTGTGGTTTAGTAGCAGAAAAAGACACTTATTTCATAGCTTCAAGTATTTAGTGATAAAAAGTTGGGAAACACTTATTTTTACGATTGTTATATGGAGGGTTTTGAACCCCTTGACGAAAGATAGTGTAACAGGGACGACGACACACGACAGGATACTCTTATTTCACCGGCCAAACAAGTCAAGTCATGGAACACATACAGTCGTTTATATATTTCTTTTTCCAGACTGCGCGGCACCAAGATTGCTATTGCGGCTGCTTGAGCTCTTCGGCTGATTTCTGTCCAGTTCCCTGTGGCCGATGGCTTGTTTCTCTTGACCGTCACTTTCCTTCGGTTGGTCCGACTGTCTCAGTTGACGGCTCGATGGGCAACCCTTCACCTGGGCTATCTTGCTGGTTGCCGGAGATCCGGCTGCTTCCTCTCTGGTCGTCTGCATGCCTCCTTCCGCCTGCTTCTAGACGCCTCCGACATATTCGCCGCCTGTTCTTTTGTCTGTGGCCCTCGTTTGGTTTTTTCGTTTGCTTTGATGTTCACGCCGTTCCCTCGCCCCAGCATTCTCTGTTACAATAGGACAAGTGTCGTACGAAGAGTTTAGCGGGTTGGAGATAAGTGGCCTATTGCAAAAAATGTTACAAATGAAAATGAAGTTCAGCTTTATGCTGCCAAGTCATATAATATTGGCACTCAACAGGAATCAGCATTCATCAAAGTTGAAAAATGCTTACCCTCCCAGACGTTTTTCAGTAAACCTTCGACAAACATAGTCTACAGCGGTTCTTTTGAATTTGCCCAAACTGGCACAGAATAGAGTACAACATTCTGGAAGTGTTCCATAAAACTATATATATATATATATATATATATATATATATATATATATATGACGTACAGTGATATCGGGATCGCGAATCTTGTTTGTGGCTCTTAAACAAGTAGTCTTTTCTCTCCTCTGCTGGTTTGTTTTCAGCTACCAACTGATAGCTGTTTCATACCACTCAAATTGGATATTCAAAACACGTAAGGTTCGATTGTGGAACTGGTAGGCGGGTCCTCCTTCCTAAGTTGACGCCCTTTGGCACTTTGCACAGTATACAACTAATGCATGGTGCGGAATTTCAAGGACGAGGGCTGCTTTGGTAAAAGAAAAGGGGGCACTATCCGGGGGGGAGAAGGGAGTCAGGAGATTAAGGAAGTTGAACTAGTGACGTGTCACCCCCACCTTCCGGAATAGCTGCCGGCAATTTCTATTTGGTGTTTTGTTAGCGCTGCGTGTGAGGTTAATAATAATAGGATACCAAGGACCTTTGTGTGTCGATGGCTACACTTGGTCTTCTGTTAAGCAATGTGATCGAATAACGGCAGGTTATAAGTCAATGTTTGGCTGGTGAAGAGTTGCTGTTAGCACTTCGATGGGTGATGTGCTTTTGGGTTTGATCTCTCTGAGCCCATCTTTGCGATTGACTCCTTCCAACGATAATGATGATGGCCATGAAACATTTGACCATCGTACATGGTTTGCTTACGGACGAATAAATTGAAACTGTGTTCGCAAACTGGAAGATAATGCAGCAGTAGTTGTTCCTAAAGCTATTCCGAAGCTTAGAAAAAGTAACTTTGAGTACTCATATTGCAAGCCCCTTTAATTAGGCTTTTGTCACACAGGAAGAGTGTTTCATTCAAAACAATAAACAGTAACGAATAACTGGCATTTTTGTTAGTTTGAGCATTTCAAAAGCAAAAGTATTTATAAAGATTTTGCATTGAGAAGATTAGATTTGGTATATTGTGCTTAGGGTTGAAGCAGAAATGCAAAAAGCCGTACCTGAGTAAGTCACCTTGAAAAACTATTTAGCGTTTCATTAATTTCAACAGATTTTCCGTTGGTATCGTCAACGAAATCTATCAATGAAATAGGGAAGGTGTAATAAACTGTCTAGAGATTACAATTACCAGAGATGAGCATATTGAAGATATGTGACTAAGGTGGTCTGAATGGGGTCAAACTAATGCGTATAAATTTACCAGAAACAAACACATTCGAACGTTTCTAATATGAATAAGTTTCTCCAGATAGTTCACTTGGTGAAGTGGGCTGGCGACAGTCCATCGAAAACTAAAAATTATGGATATTCGGATAAATCGTTCAGTGAACGTCAAACCATGGAGCTTTGCTCCACATCTGGGAGTTCGGAAGCAACAGAGCCCATGACATTCTCTACAAGGAGTTACTCCATACGACTCTTTATGGACGACAAAAGCATAGCAACGACAACACCACCAAAACCAACAGAAAAAGTAATTTATGTGAGATTGACTTTTTTCAAAAGCAGATCAAGCATGAGCATCTCAATTTGTCTTTGGTTTGTCATACTGCGTTAGATCCCAGAAAATTCAATGAAGACAAAGTAAACACAGCAGACCACATTTCAATGTTTATTGCGATTGTACTTTGACAGAATGACAGATAATAGCCACCCCATGGATACGATAACTTCTGCTCGCGTTTGCAGCCAACCTTATTTGCAAATTCCTCGTAAGTAATGGACATTGTTGATGTACAGTCATATTACTGCTTTCATCTTAACGTTAAATACAAATTTAATTTTCCTACAATGGATGACAGACTCCTGGATGGCATCAGGCCATTTGTATCACCACGTGGTATAAGTTGGAGAATTTTCCCAGTTAGTTTAAGCACCGTCTACAGCTTGGAGGTATATTTTACTTTGTTGTAAAATACTATTGTTTATAAGAAAATTCAACAATGACGTGCAAACACTTTCTCGTATTTTTAGGGATTTCCCTGAAACGCAGATCAATGAGTATCAGTCAGTACATTCCTAGTGTGTTCAAAAATAGTTCAAAAATCTCTGGGGCATTTTAAGCGAGACTGCTTTCGGACACTTTTTGGATCTTCCTGGGAACATTCTTCTGACTTTTTTTCTGGTAGTTCATGATGTGCTTAAATATGATAATATTTTGACTTTAAATAATAAAGATGATTATTGCTATCGTCCACAAACTTTAATTCGCGTGCATACATTTCATTTCAGAGGAAAATAGTAAAAATATATCAACTGTCAATTGGTTAGCTGGTCTGTAAATATCTTTTCCCAATAAGTTTTGATACAAAATTATCGAATCCATTCGTTCTGTTTACTTACTTGTTAGTTTGGAGAAAAGGAAGAATAACCTTTATGTGTATGAGTATTTTTCAATTACACAGAATGCCCAGGATTGGGAAAAGTCAGTTAGAAGGTGCATCTTTAAGTGTCGATCAAGATAGCTATTTGGAGCGGTAAAGAAGGTTATTACAACAAAAACCCATTATTTATTACATTCGTGGGCATTAAGCTAATGTGAGAGTTTCAGGGTGCGTTTTTACGACTATTCACTGACCGCCCTCTGTGTCCAGTATTACGTTTCGTTGTGAGTCTTTCCATGGTAAAAAGGCGGACGCTCAAAGGATGCTGGAGAGGGCACTCACACCGCTTGGGAACCTGTGGCACCTTGTACCTTTCGCCCATTCTTATATATTCTTCGCAATAAATTGTAACTAGCGATTTTTTTGTTTCATTTATTGAAAAAAGGCGTATATTTGACTCACCTGCATGCGGTAACCTCGGATCGTTCTCTCTGTGTCTCTTAAGTGCGTTTTGAGGTCCAAGGCAGTAAAAAACAAACCCATAGAAATCCCAACCTCCACTTTTGGCACATCTACATCGAAGTCACAGCCCATACTGGTGATGTTTGGAGTTTTGTTGAACAATGTACAACCGCCCGACTGAAAGATACATTGTACTAACCCAGAGCAGCAACTGTGAGTGTCCCGCCTAAGATTAGTTTACTGGACATTGTTGACGAATTGAGTCACTTTGAGCTGCTTCTGTTACACTATATATTTGCGTATTAGCATTTGTTAACCTACTACTTTTTCTACTGTCTTCATCGAGCCGCCACAAGCCAACTGAGTCTACTAGTCTACACTCTGCTCGGCACCTAACGTCGGACAGGTCAACACTCATCGGCTGTAAACAAGTCAGGTAAGGTGCATAAGGGCGTGGACAACTGGGACAAGTTACAGACTACGTGTTCAGCTGCAGCCAGTATCGGAATTCAGTTCATCTGTCGCCTGGGGGGCATAAGGACCATGGAACAGACAGGCTCTGAGTGGAAACTGAGTGGCGAAGTAGTGTCTGTGTGCAAGCGCATGTATAAACAACCTGAGATCAGCAGCGAGACGCAACGAGGTCCAGTCCCGATCGTCATGCGGCGAAACTTCTAGATCTGAATAAGAGCCCAGGGTAGAGGGTTGCTACGGTGAATTGTCTATGACGGATGGGACAGGAAACATCGCTGGAGAGACCCAATGGTCAGTCGGATGAGTGAATATTTAAGTTCCAAGGGCTGGAGAGAAAGAAAAGGTTCAGCCTGGCTCGACATCGCTATAGAGGTTCAAGCCGGAGTAGCATACATCTAGCTCTGTAATGAAGCTTGGAGAAAAGGCCATTTGGTTTTTCGGCGAGAGAGCGTCTCTTTTTCTCTGTATTTACCCGACCAGCTTTTTGCATCAAAGCAAAGAATAGGGAGCGGTGTACCAAGGGGCTTTGTATCCGACCAAATATCACCAGGCGCCGATTGCTGGGAAATTGCCTCAGAATTGTGAGCCAGATTCAGTTCGCCTGCAGAAATGAAATTTCATACCATGAGGCACTTCATGGGATACTTCATTTATATACATGAGGAATGAGGGGAGCCTAAAATGCCTCCCTGTGCGACCCCGCTTATAACTGATTTGGGTTAAGGTTTACGAAACACGATGAGGGTTCTGTAAGGTTTTGAGGAGGTATGATGATAGTCAGCAAAAAATAGAGTTGCCGACTGAGTAGGATTCAAATTTCGATGATAAGGACATGTGAGATAAGCGTTCAAATGCTTCAGTCACATCGAGAAAGATGACGATAGATGACTTTGTTGTCTGCACTGGAAGTGATTAACTTTAGGAAGGTCGTCAGGCACATTGAGCGCAAGCCGGACTTTAGGAATCCATATTTGGCTGGGCTGATAAGATTCCGAGAGGTCGACTGACATGGAGGAGCGCAACGGCATGCAGACGATATACACAGGCGGAGCAGGTGGAGCCACCAAATTCGGCAAATGTTCAGATGCACGAATATGTAGGTGTTTGCAATTGTGTGACATACCGTTAACACTACAGACTCAACCGCATTTTACAGAGTTGAGAATCGAAAGCAAAGGTCTTCTGACGTTGAATCTACCCCGAAAACATGAGTTGTGAGATCGGTCATCACGGTAGCAAATATCGAAAGCAAAACTCGACCATGAGCATACAAACCGGAGTTTTCCCACAGGTGCTGTGCTCGGAAACTCGGTTGCTTACATTTTATCTTCGGTACAGCTTATATCTCACTGGGAAAAAGATAAACGATAGCTTACTCGAAGCATACATAATCTATAATGTCTTGCGGTGTCTCCGAACGGAGACGACGTAAGTTATCGCTGAACGCGTCGTAACCTTGAACCTGAGAAACCAATGAAATTTATGAATAAGCAGATCGGTGAAGCTAGACACATGTCATGTCTTTCTATGGCTCTCGAGTGTTCACTTGTCGCTTACCAACGACACCTAAATCGGGTCTACGTCCAGAACTAAGTCCATGCCAAAGACCGATTATTCACCACAATATCCCGAGACAAATACTGCGTATGTAGTTTTTGGGAAATAGGGCTATCAGATCCACCGGTAATAGTTCGAAGTAGGAAATGCCAGTGTAATGACTGCCTTGGCGATAACATCCAGAATCAATGTCATTGTGTAGTCTTCCGCCGGTTGATGGGAAAATTGCCCGGCGTTGGATGCAATGGCCGAGTTGTGCGCATCTTCGACGGCCGTATAACTTGCTTGAGTATTGCCCTTCACTCAGCCCAAAGTGTACATATCCACCGGTCCCAACATTTTTCTTTTGGATCCTTCTTAATGGCCTCAGCTACTACCTCTGGCCCAATGGTAAACCAAGCCCAAATTGTCTCGAAGCTCGTTATGAAGCCCTCAAGTACGACATCGACGGGTGAACTGGTATTGCGGCTTGCTCTTCAACATCCCCGGCCAAACGAACAGCTTGAAAACAACTTTGCCTACCCAGTTAACTTCCGCACGAATACTGACTATTTCGTTGGATGTACCAAATTTAATCTCTCTAATTCCGAACGGTAGTTTAATTGCATATATTGCTGATCACCCCCAGTATTACCATGCGTGGGAACGGCTGCAGCCAAATTAGCGGATGTCGATTTCTTGTTTGGTAGTCATTCGGTACTCACGGGAATTCGCTAGGATTGGTGGGCCTGGTAACCGTAGCTTTCGAGTGGCCGGATTTTGTCATCAGGTTAATTGCTTCATGTTGGACAAGAGTCCTCGGAAGTGCTACATATCCTTGATTTCTGGAGCCAATTTTTATATGGCCTATTATCTATGTTCAGTTGAAAAGCGTTTCCCGTTGCATTCGCGGGGGTCTATAGGTGAAACGGGGCTAGGAAACACAATCAGGACCCCCTCTCTGATGCATATCGCAAAACTTCAGTGTTATAAACAGGGACTAAACCCAGCTGTAGCCCCATCCGGGAGTTAGGATGACACCCGGATGCACTTGTAGTAACTGCTGTCAGTCCCCCGGACCTCTTATAGGTCTCTCGCAAACACTGGCATCAGCATTCACCCCGGGTGCCGTTCATTCCATGCAGACAGTCCTTTGCATACAGTTCACCCGTTGAAGCCAATCAAAGAAGGATAATATTGAGGAATCTCATCTTCACGACGTGGCGCATCGTATCTTTCACTATACAATCGGGCTTAAACCATGAGGCTGGGAGCCGGTATCGTGCCAGGGTGCTGTATGTTGCCGACAAGTGTACGGTTGTATAGGGGTAAGTGCGTGTCGAATGATGCTGAGAGGCCAAATCGCCACGCTTACAGACCAATGACATTTCTATGTGACACGTTTACCAGGGACGCAACTGACCACTACACTTTTTTACCCCGTTCATCTTTATCGTCGTCTCACGCACTTTGGGCTCTTGTCCGGCTTTTTTCTCCCCTTTAGTAACTGAATTTCTTTCTACCTCTCGCTTCCTTTGCGATTCATAAACACTTTCCCTTCCTTTCGTTTCCCTCGTCATGTTCCCACAACTATCTTTAGTGGAAAGTTCAGTATGCATCACCTCATAGAGGTATAGGTAGTATCAACTATGACTTATTACTCCGCAACTGCCACAGGCGAGTCCCTCGTTGCTTTAGGACTGTCGATGTCATCAATTATATCATCTAACTCGTTACTCGTTGAACCGGAACGATGGCCTGAAAATTTGCAGCAGACGCCATAGCAGCCAACTTTGTACATCACCGTTCCTTATGAGGGATGAATTGAAATCGGCCGTATCAACCCTTTGGGCTGCGATCTGAATCTTGCGCCTCCATATTTTAGTTCTGGAATAGCCAAGCAATCAGGATGTATTTTTTTACCAATGGATGGAGAGATAAGTGGGATTAAATTGTATATATCCACCGAAGAACCACAAAAACTGACTAAACGCGGTGCAGTGTCTAACAACGTTACCGAGGCAGCGAAAACGAGAAACCACCAACAAAAGCTGGAGCTCATAACGGGAATGCTCTAGAACAAATGGAATATCTAAATTCGTAATACACAATTTGCTGGACAACAAATGTCACTATTTATTATTATCGTGAATTTTCGTTACCAAAAATATAAGCATTCGAGTTTTTGTGCAGCCACGGTTGGTGAGATTTCTGTATCTAAAATCAGTCAGGGTTAAGCCATTAAATATTCCAAAATGAGACTTAACGGAGACACTAGTCGAAAGTTTTCTGCATTGATGATATGTTCTTCTCTATTTTTACAGGTTCCGACTGACTTTGGGAGTATTGCAGTGATTTTCTGTGACTGTATTCTGGGGGACACTGAAGTGACGGTCGAGTGCCCCTTTCTGCCGACTGGGGCGTCGGAACACAGGGTGTGGTAAATTACCGGCTGGATGCGATTAGGCTGAGAATCCCGTGGGGTTTTCTAAATGTGTCCGCCCAGGATGAACCTGGAGAGGCCTTCGGTTTTGAATTTCCTGAAAATACTTACGTAACTATTTCGAGATAATGGATTATAGCTGCACCTTGGCGTGGCTCAATTGTCGAGGAGGCTTATAAAACCAGAAACTTCAGCAAGCTAAGTTTGAATGGCAGAAAAAGCAAAAAAAGACAACCCAACCTGATTTCAGTGTCTAGGTGACCTTGAAGATAGCTTTATTTGAGACGAAGGTTATGAATAGCCCCCTGCATACTTCCGTTCAGCCCCCTGCTCTGCTCTGGTTTCGGCTTTGCTAGGCCCTTCTGAAGAAGCAGGCGACTCCATTCTAGAAATGGATGCGAGTGATCGGGTCACCGGAGCCGTGTTACCAGAAGCCGGACGGGATGGAAAGGGGCGCGGAAGCAAGGTGCTATGTGGGCGGAAGAAAAGTAATCGGGCAACTGGAATAAAAATACCAGCTCTGGTCACCTTGCTGAATTACCTAGACGACAATTAATTGGGCCGGAATTTCGAATTCACTGAGACCACCGAGCAGTTCGGAGGCTAAAACTTTGAAGACCGTCCGAGGCAGACAGCCCAATAGTAGGGGCCTTTGCGGCAGTGTGAATGCGAGCTTGAACAGTGAGCGCGTGTCGTTATTCGGAAACGGAGGCTTTGTCGGGGAGGCCCTTTGGAAGCCACGGTGAATGACCCTGCTCTTTTGACGAGCACTTGACACATACCCTCTTGAAGGATGTTGGGGAAGGCGGGGTTCTGTCCAGTCCAGATATGAGGAATCATGACTCGTTTACGGGATGTTGAGGGTAGAAAGTGAGAAGTCTACTCGCCGAGAGAAGAGAGGGTGCAGTCTGTGGACTAAGCATCTATGGAGTCTTTAAAATCATCTAGGTATTATGAAAAATGCTTCATTTTCCTGGCCTGGCCTCACTTATTCCACCACATTCATCGTCCCTCGCCCTATTGTGCAAATCCTTCCGGTGACTTTGCACGTTCAGCTGTGCCATACTTGTGCCAGCAAACTGGTGTACGCGGCACGGGCTTGGTTTTGGTGGCCTTGACAGCTTAAAGATGCACTAGGCTTCTACGGGACTTGTGAAAGCTGCTGTAGTTTAGGAATCCCCGAACCGCCCCACGCGCTCAGCCACAGCCCGTACTGATTTGGCTCCTAACTGAAATGGTTGGTATGGGTTTAGTCGAACCCCTGATACTTCCACAACACAGAACCAAATACTCACACTTTCGGGGCCGTTATTTCACCAAGAGATTAGAAGCGGTACCCCCGAGTTTCGGTGAACCCAAAATCGTTGCGGGTGCTACTCTTAGGAATTCGACTTGTCACTGGAGTTCGCCGGGCCGACAGCCTTCTGCAAAAGGTGTCCGGTTTGAGAGCTGCCAAAAACAAGATTTTTCCAGGTCTCTTATTACTGACAACGTATGCGCTACCTTCTTTCACTGTCAAGGAAAACGATTAGTTTAGCGCACAAATAATGCAACTGTGAAACTTTACAGAAGCCTTTTCAAAAAGAGCACATGCTGCGACACCATAATGCAGTCCTTTTTGCTTGCATGCCGTGGTTTGAAGTTAGCTTTGGAAAATCGGGTTCCAACCCTCTTTCGGACGGGAAAAGGGGGCCTACTTCCATCTGATTTGAGGTTACCCACAACCATCAGGCAGAACCCTAATGTGAGTCAGTACGTCAGTAAGCCTCGCGAAACAAAGGGTGCAGGGGGCTACGTTCCCGGACAACACAGAGGTTGAAAAAAAGTTAGTATGAAAGAAAGGCGTTTAGAATTTTATTACAGCTTGGAGACTTGGCCCGGTGATGTCTGTTATCTGGAAAGAGTCGGTAAATAGCGGTAGTCCGTCATTCGTTGCTCATTTTATTAAGCTTAAAAGATTTGATTGGGCAGCCCAGGAAATCGGCCCAGCCAAGGAATCTTCACCTACTTAAGGCCAGAATCAGTGCCTCCAGTGAAGTGTAATCCAGAGGTGTCAGTAGAATGTGGAGGATCCTTGGCTTCTGAGGAGGGGTCTCCTGAAATTCAGAGCTGTCTGCTAATATTAATTTTTTCCAAGGGGGTCGAAAACCTGGCAAGGTTGCCTGATCAGTGGGTGCAGCATCATTCGCGGCAGGAAAACCACACTTCACTCAGAAAGGACAAGGAAATAATCGCAGTCGCTTGCTGACAATGTCGAACAGCGTTGAAGTGTACGAAGACCTCCCGGAATGGCTCGCAAAATTCAACTCAAATGAGTGACAATTGCGAAAAAAGGTCAAAATTTCAAAACAAATCGATGGAGATGGCGATCGAGAGATGCTGCCGGGGGTCAAAATTTACAGGCGTCGAACACTTAGTAAGGCTGAGAAGTTTGAGAGAGGTTTAAAGTACGCGGACTATATACATCGAAAATATCAGAGGATGCAACCTGTAAGGGCTCTCAATACGTCGGAGGAGCTGAGTTGTAACCAAATGTCAGGAATCTGATGCGGGTAATTGTCGTGGTGAAACTGCAAGTCTGGAGCTTGAAAAATGCAGAACAATATAATGTATACATATAGCGAAGTGATCGTGAATCCATCCAAGAGGGAGCCAAGCAGTCATCGATGGAATACGTGGTGAGTAATCATTACCCTAGCAAGCCAGCATATGCTCCTGAATGACTAGTTTCAACTGCTCTTGTCCCGACTCGAGCGGATCCTAACCATCCAGAAAGTAATCCAGAAAGGCAATGGTCGACTCAGAGAGGGTAAACCGAGGGGGACAGTCAGATGTGAGCGGTTTAGTCAGCACTTGACCATGGGGGTGCAGACCTGTCGCTGTAATGATAAACAGCTGAACCACTCGGTGGGGAACCACTGCTGGGGTCACGGTGGGGGGATCAGGTCAGACGAACACTTTTTTGGCAGGAGCAGTTGGCTCACGGCAGATAGTCGTGGCGCTGAGCATCTTATGACATCACCCCGGTAGAGGAGCGGTCTTGCTTTAGCAAGTTCCTTACAGTCGTCTGCGATGAATACGGGGCAATGGCAGGTATACGCATGGGTGAAACCGGGCAACCAGATAATACTCTCGATAAACAGCAACAGTCCAGATATCAGGTTGATAGAGAAAAGAAATAGACGAGATGAGCCCCCGGTATGACATGTTAAAGCCAAGCGGTACGATGATGGGGTGATGCCGAGCATAGGGACTGGAAAGGGGCTGCGTTTGATTTATGGTGTTCCGATATGCTGTCCACGGCAGTGGGATGGAAGCCAAGGTGCTTTGCGATTCGCCAAGTTAATTCGGGGCCAGCCCCTGTGTATAGTATATAGCCCTTGATTCTCCGTTCGCGACAAGATAACAATTATACTTCGCAGACCGTGAAAGAGCAGAGTGCGACACGCTGAGGCTGGATAATGTGCGTATTGGAGGAACACAACGGCTTGCAGACAACGTACACAGGCAGAGCAAGTGACACCACCAAGATGTGGTAATCGTTCGGATATGCGAATTTATTAGTATTCTCTAGCGCGTGACACGCTGGTCGCGATCTAGGGGTCTCCCCTCAGAAGGCCAACGTAGTTAGGCTTCGACGCGTTATCGGTAGGTCATCTTTGGTTATGGGGAGCATTTTTCATACATTTGGACATGGTGGAACACAACGACGAAGCCAGCACAAGCTGTCCTCCATGACTCGCACTGGGTACTGCAAGTCGACCGTAAAATGACGTCCTCCTCCATAGTGAATCCCACCTAGGTAGAGCCTGCTTGCTACTTGGCAGGGTAAAGATTGTTTTGTCGGATTCTTTTTGGACGGCATGCCAAAAATGCCGATTACCCGTTACAATTGTTGCTTTGGTGACTCAGCCAGCTTTGGTCGTCAATTGAGCCCCGCCACGATACAATGAGCATCGTGTTCGAGCCGTGCGGGATCCCGGAAGTCTACGTGGCTCTGTCCGACGGGACAAGCTAAAAGGCAAGAAAAGCAAGAGAATTGCCTGCACGGTACACAGGCTGAGTAAGTGACGCCACCTAATTCGGCAGACTTTAGGGCAAACAAATTTGTTAGAGTTCACTATTGTGTGTGATATCGAAAACAATCTACTACAGCTGCGAATGAAGCTGACGTCAGCTTGCACACTGGGCTTGCACAGGGAGGGTATGGGGTGGTTGAAACATGGAACGGGAGGTAGAAACCCATGCAGGGAGAGTCCAAGTAGCTGTCGCACAATTCAGTCTGGTGCAAGGAAAACCAAAGGCATGTCAAGCGAACAAGGACGATGTGGGGCTTCCCTTTTGGTGGGATCATGTCTGAGCTAATAGGGAACATACTTAAAAGTGGAGGTTGTCCATTTCCTTCACAACCCGAATTCGGTGGCACTTGGAGATCAAACTGATCCAGGCAGGTCCTTTTTGTCCTTCACTTTTCCTTCTAGCAGAGGTGTGGTTGAGCCCGTTTAGGAATTTTTCATGGCTCCTCTGCCGGTCCGCAATTTCCCCCGTATTACTGTTTATTTCGCAACCGCTGCCGTTGGTCTGTTTACCCCAAGTCCGGAAGCAGCTATGGCACAGGTGCCATTGACATTGGAGTTTGTGCTGGCACTAGCTCGGAAGTTGCAGGGAAGAGCTGATCAAAAGCAAGGGACAGGACAACGAATGTGGTAAGGTGGAGGCCTGCTTGTATGCAACATTGTCGTAGAGCGCAAGACCTTGCCAAGGACTATCGGTGCCTTTCCAGGCCAAGTGCTGTGGGTGAGATTAGCTGCATTTTTGGGAGGTGGTATGGTGCAGAGAAGAAGGAAGGCAGTAGTCGCAGGTGGGTGGTGAATTCATAAGTCAGGATGACACAGACTCCAGTTGTGTTGGAAATGTTTAGCCGAGAAGGCCGAGGCCACGGGGTAGACATTGGGAGGCGGTCATTTTTTCTGCTATTTTGGAGCAGGGCGATCGAGGAAAGAAAGTAAAGGCCTTGAAAGAGTCAGAAGAAGCAAAAGCTAGGATGCATGAAAAAGTGCCAGACAAGCTAATAATTAAAGTAGAAGGAGACCTAAAAGTATGTCCTGGAATCCAGATCCGTTAATCCATTAGGGCCGGTTGGAACTTTTGAGGGCTACCATCCTCAGGTCAGGGGAAAATTATTTCATATTGCTGATCGAACATAAAGGAAGGGAGGCAGAAAACGTCCAGCGGCATTAGTCAAGACCAACCGGTTGACGAAGTCAGGCCAGATCATGTGGGGACCAGCAGACAGTGGAAGTATGCGTGTTGACCAAAATCACGCGAACCGGCAAACATGTATTTGGTTATAGCCACAGGCGGCGACAGGCTGTCTGCTTTTTTTATGCGACAGAAGGTGGTCAGCCCAGAGTCTCTCATTAGGGGAGTAATGAAGGTTTTAGCGAGTGGCGCTGTAACCTCGTTAACGCACGTTTTCCAGGGCTGGCTATTGGGTGATATTTTGGCTGCTGCTAAGAGCCTTTTTAGAACCAGCCAAGAAGTGTCCCAATGAACTTCTGGAACGAGGAATAGGGACTTCCGCGGATGTCGATCGGGAGTTTATTCAATGAATTTGAATAACTTCAAAAAAGAAAGTTAGATCTCGATGTCGGTTTCCATCTGAAGACGGTGAACTGCAGTGAACTATGGCGTAGAATGTGCACTATGAAGGAAGTGAGGCTAACATTTTCGATATAAAAAGGCCACGGATCGGCATAGCTTAAACAGAAAGCATAGGTTGAGCATGGTGCGGAGCAGCCATACAGGGTCAAGATTAAGCAGGAGACACTGTTCCTTAGAACATAGACCGGGGAAAACTCCCGCCAACTGTTTACTGAAATGGCACTACACGGGTTCTGGAGCAACTCGATCGGATTTCGTCCTGCTAGCAAAGATGAAGGAACATTATTCAGGGAGAGGCCTGGGGTGGAGCCTGTGGCTGATTAGTTTGCAATCGTGTAACCGAAGTCCTCGGGATAAGACCGAAAGCTGTTCACATCTCAGCGACCTTGAGCTGGACATACCCGGAGAGCTTGAAGCTACACGAGTAATGGGGGCGAGGTTCTCGAAATGACTGTTGTGCTAAAGGAGCAGGTCATGGATGAGCAGGGTTTCGAGGGGCGCCCAGCAACTTAGATTCTTGTATGAATCCTTGATAGCCAAGAATCCCATTCGCCATGTCTCACACCAATAGTTAGGAAGTTTCACATCACCGGTTGTTCTTAGCGAAAGACTGAATATTATGAGGATGTAAATGATAAACAAGCTTGAAGTTGTCGGCTAAAAGAGTTTCTTTGGTGAATGGCGGGAGGAGCGTCGCCTTCGCGGGATAGAAACAACAACAGACCCAGAGTTCTGTCATGTATCGCACCGCAGATTACAGGAGCCAGTCGTATTCCTTTTCCAGCCTTTTTCCGTACCCGATCAACAGATGTCCAAAACAGTCAAGCCCGGTGTCACTGAACGGCCACCACCACGGGGTCACTCTTCATTCCAGCAGAGGAGCCATTTGCCGTTTGTCCGCGACAGCAGTGCATCTACAGTGTACACAACTTCCAATTACGCTTTTCACGGTTGCCCTTCCTCTTAATATCTAAGAACGGTTTCAAATGACGCTTTTCACGTGGTTTTCTCCAGCCTACCCCCTAAGGCATTAATGTGTTGATTCATCAATTCTATACCCTTTTGACGAGCCGGTAGCAATGTGGGGATACTTCGCGCCAAAACTCAGGTGGAAAGTGGTCAGTCTACCACCTACTCGCAGTAATTCTTTAACCGCTTTGGATTTAGGAGCTTCAAGTAGTTTTGGAAGTGATAATTTTTGATTGCTTGGTCCCGCTCCTCCAGCCTTCTCGAGCTCTCGAGGGAAGATTTCCAGTTGTATCGTCTTGTATAGATCATTCTTTGAGGATCTCAGTTCACCAGGAACTACTGGACCCACTGTTAAGCGGATGAATGGAAGGACCTTTTTCAAGAGCACCAAATTTCTCCTGAACCCTGTCAACCATACTAGCAGTCGGAGCGTCTTAATCCAGGAGGATGACCTGACTACTCATGGCGGGATAGATGTCGACTCGGTGGCTGCTACCGTCATCACCGTGCCTTTGATCTCCATTTCCGATCCAAGGGGTGTTTTCAGTTTGTAAACCGGCCAGCCGGGGCATGTGCACGAATCTCGGCCCTCTCATCCACGTGTCTAGTTGCCGGAAGTTGTTCACACCTTTGAGGTACGGACTGGCAGGGCTGTCAACTGACTTGACTGGTAAACTAAAGTGCTAAAACTGCTCCTGATGTTGGTGTTGTACAACTCTGCTGTCACATCAGTCCAAAATCTAGCCGGTCAACTGCAGAAATGGAACTATCTCTCTACCGCTTGTACCACCCTTACTGCCAATACGGCTGCACTGAGCTCGAGGAGTGGAATCTACACCGATTTCAGGGGATCAACGCGAGCTTTGGCAAACAAGATCCTCGTGGCGTATTGTCCATCTTGCGTGCACCATCGTCCGTACACCACGGCTCCGTGACCGACTTCGGACGCGTCAGAGAAGGAGTGTAGCTCTCCTGTCTGTATTGTATGAACACACCATCCTAGCCCATCTTCTCGGTTCAGTGGCTGGTCCCAACTGACTTTCTTGCGACAGTGCCGCTGCAGCAGGATGCTTCCGGGTAGCAACCCGGGGGGAGACAAAACGGAGCAAATCGAACAAACTGGAGGCAGCTGAACGTATGTCACGATGAGTAAATAGTTGGTCGGGGAAGTTCAGCTCACAAACGAAGTCACCCTTTTCCGCATCCCATTGTATTCTCGGATTGCTTTAAGTGGGGAATGGAGTCCCGCACAGATCTTGAACCTTTTCTTCCCCCTCTTGGTGAGGAACGACCTCAAGCACTTCCGACTCGTTCGATACTTATTTCGTGAGATGGAAACCGCCTTTATCTGGAAGCTTTGTAGGACACCCAGGTTGTGTTGAGGCCGAGTAAACATCATCGAAAGACCCAAAGAAGTGGTTGACGCGGAAATTTCTGCTGACGCTGTCTGCTGCCTACTGGTGGACCAGAGCTCTATGTTTGTTCACGGTTTTGCGCAAAGCGTAGTTCGCACCAAATGACAATGATGTCACCCAGAAGGGATAGAGGGTCAACCTTTCATTGATCACCGATTTGTTCTGGTGGTTCTCGTCTCATCGTAGGAGTTGTAACGCATCTGGTGTCGGCTGGCAAAGCCACACTGCCTACCCTGAAACGGCAGAGGCTCCAATCAAAGGCGCGGTTTGATCGGGCCCCCGCAGAATATGATCATTCAGCAACTTGCCTTGGAACTTGGCCTCGCAATCGAGGTCCACCCGAAGCTTTTCGGGGTTTTGGGATGAAGAACCGGGTGATGAGGCAGGTACCGTATCCCCTCTCGGCCTTCGGTGGTTTCGTGAAACTTCTCCACGTTTTGCACCATTAATTCTGCGTATCGTTTCCAGGAACCCTGATCCCGGCTGAAACGTTCTTCCAATGGCAGTAGTATTTGGAGTGCGTAAATTCTGCTGTCAACCAAAGGATAGGCTTGTGTAAACCACAGGAAGGGAACCCCGAACTGGCTTTTGAGGCCTTTGGTTACTTGTCCTACAGTCCATAGCTCAAAACGATCCGCTATATGTATTAATGGCCGGTCGTCTCTGAAGTCAATAAAATCCTTCTCGTGTAGGTGCTGCAACTGGCACTCCATGTGGTCCATTTTCACTGACAAATATTTCACGGGGCTACGTCCCCCGGCCAGGCCTTATAGCATCCATCCTTGAGTCGTGCGTAAAGCAGAGGGTGCCTGGCGACCGCCCATTCTCTGATCCGTCACCCATTGTGCTTTCGGCACGCAGACGTCGATGAGAACGTCCGCTTAGTCATCCTCTCAGTCCACGGGGGTTCAATCACGCAAGTGTGTCTACCTGACTGGCGCCGCAGGTCCCGCAGCTAAGTGGGCTATGGCTTCGGGTGAAATGGTGTGCGCATTTGTCCAGGGTTGATATTTTGAGTTTTTCCGTACAAATTTTTGAGCTTGGCTGCTAGGTCCGTTTGCCCTGTTGCTTTCATGGATGAGTGGCCAAATCTGCGGTTGGGGATTCTGGTTTGCCTGCCTGAATATTCGGTCCGGTCCACGAAGCCGGCCCCAGGGTCAGCCCCGCTTTTGCGTTCAGCTTCTTCCGCCTACCGAATCTGTAGCTTAAAAGAGATGCAGCAAACTATGCTCTCCAATTTGTGCACCGCGTCAAGACCAGCCTTGTGCCCTAAACGATCGGGGGCTGTCGAGCAGTTTTGCATTTCAGTTACGAAATCGGCCATCGCGTAGACGTCGCCCTTTGTCCGTTTGGCCTCTGAAGTCAAGCCCTTTATCAGATCGCTCGCAACCTTGAATGGCCGGTCAAACAGGTCCTTCAGAGCTCTCCTCCTTCGTGCTTAGCCTTGGGTCGAGCACGGTTCACCCATCAGTAGCTTCCCCGCCTCTCTCTAACGTGAAGTCCAGGGGGTGGTGGTAGAGAAAGCAGGTGAGGACTTCGGGGCTGCATATCCGCTGATTATCTGTACGTTGATCTCACCAATTTGACCTAGGCTGTGCAGCTAGTCGCGCCATCGCTTATCGTCTTCATCCTGGAGAGGTTCGTCGCAACCCGTCCAGCTCTGCCACAGCGATTGCAGCAAGGTCAAGGTCAACTTGACGTATATATCAGTTTGTCTCGTTTTTTTCTTTTTTCCATCGTCGAGGCCTGTTTTTACTTAGCTCCTAGCAGTAATAGTTATCTACTCTGAAGCGTCAAATAGTCCGTGGCAATAACTGCGACACAACACCTTGGGTCCATTACTTATTACCGTGAAAAATCAACACAAACCTATAATAGGAAATCTAGACCTTTACCTGCCACAAAATCACCCCTTGTGAGCCCATCTATAAAATACCCAGCGATTGTTTGCTGAATCAGCCCTTTTAGTTACCGTTTCCTGCTTGGCTAAAACTTTAACCTCCCTTCGTCCAAACAGTGAAACCACTTGGTCAACCCAGCTCGCAAACACCCTAGGTGACTTCCTATAGAATTTCACCTCCGTTCCGTATCTAGGTTTTTGCAGTCGCTAAATTTTGAATAAAACTAGTTGGTTATTTAAACCTGCAGTCACAATGCGCAATTCCAAAAGAAGCAGACCGGCCGGTAAGATTTTGCCACGCGTAGCCGTACGTCTCTCAATCACTACGCCTTGCTCCTTCTCAATAACGAACATCCATGATGACGCAAATAGCAAGACTGACAGCCTCTTACAACACGTCAGCTCACTCGCTCTTGACAGGGCCACCAGAATTCTGGCACCACTGGCTCAACTCCTCGAACCCTCTGTGGTAGCTACGGACCGTAACTTAGTTGCCACGTGTAACTTCATTGACAGCATATCTGCAGAGGTTTCAAAACGAATACGAAACTAGAATCACGCCATTGTATTTAACACTCCTGATAGGGCCCCACTCAACATGGTCAGCAGTACCTTGCTGAAGGCCGCTGACATGGAATGTGTGATATGCCCTAGAGGCAGACTACGCAAACAAACACAACGACACCAATGCCCTCTACTTTTCCAGTTTCCGGACTCACTGACAGCCAGTGAGTTCATCCATAAACAAACAGTTATTGCTATTAATTCGCCATACAAGAACATTCGAATAGCACCCGACAAAACGCCACTACGAAGAGAAGTGCAGAGAAAGTCAAACTCTCGCAAACATCCAAGGCAGGAATCCGCCCAAAAGACACCTAACCCCGTCATTCCCCTAACCTACTCTATGCAACCATCGTCTATCAGCCGACGACTGTCTGATGTAGACCTTGACGCAAAGCCTGGGCCTTCTCCAAATCTACCAGTCTCCAGGCGCCCTAGGCTCGTCAATAGTGTCGCAGATGCCTGGGACTCGAATCCACCGAGTCCTGCCAGACAGCTTAGATCTGTGCATCAGAAGCAGCTACCTGAGTCGCGTAACCTCCCTGACCTAACAACTTTGCATCACTCTCCCAAGGCGACACATAAATCAAAGCATGGTCGTTCTTGTCCACACCACATAGCCACGACTAAAACCCATCCGCGTGACGGCACCATAACATTGCCAGGTCATTTTCGTTCGAATCAAACCCGTCAGAATTCAGGACATACTCCCGTAAGCAAGCTTCCAAGAAGTAGCGTACCTAAGGAC
This sequence comes from Fasciola hepatica, assembly GCA_948099385.1. Classification (NCBI taxonomy): domain Eukaryota; kingdom Metazoa; phylum Platyhelminthes; class Trematoda; order Plagiorchiida; family Fasciolidae; genus Fasciola; species Fasciola hepatica. The sequence goes on from CANUEZ040000108.1 coordinate 461,058, forward strand.
ACAACCTCACTGTTGCAATCAAACTTATCACTAATGGGCCTGAAGTTGGTAACGATCTACACTCAGTCCCCAATGCAGAGTATCGATACCAACGGTAACACATGGCCGCAAATCCAGAATTCGGAAACCCACACTCCATCCCTACTGGAGGCCTCAACATTTAGTTCATTAGGCAACGACCGCCTCATATCACCAGATTGCACCCCTAATGTCATGCAAACATTAGAAGCGAACAGACACCCTTTTGAGATGTCACTAATGCCGGGACCTACAGTTTCTGTTCCCAAAATAGATAGTTTCTCAAGCCGTAATTCCTCCCAGCAAAATCCCCGCTCTACGCGCATTTATACGGACGATGCTCGCAATGCACCTCACAGCTATTAATCAAAGCTGCATCTGCCTGGCTCTTCATTTCCTAACTTTTCCCTGCCGCCACCATTTCTCCCGCTAGCTCCTTTACCATACCAGAATTTTCGTTTTGCCCCACCACAAGCGTTCTACGCACAGGATACATCCACAAACCCCCTCCGAGTAAATTTTCCCCACCCTGTGGCATACAATCCTACAGTCTATCGTCTCTTCTAGCCCTAGGGAACCACTTTTCAATACCGGCACCTTACCGGTGGTTCATACCTTCGGTAGTACACCGAACTCCGAAGGCCAACTACGCAACACTGCGTGTTACCAATACCTCCCTCGAAAATGACCTCCATATAACCCCCCTACCAACCGCCGATTCCTATCCTACCCCACCCGGGCAAGTCGCATCGATTGGCAGCGAAGCCAACCCAAACTCTTTTATTCCCTACCCCCTTAGGCCTGCTCCTACCACACAACAACCAATACCAAGGTTGTCACGTGGGAAAGCCAATATCTTCCATAACCACGTATTCTATCACTGCACTGGGGCCTCGAACGATCCCAACGAATCAGGACAAGTGGCCGGACTACTTCGTCTAAGGTTTTATCTTTCACCCAGTAATAACCCTAAATTAATTACCTCCGGTTCGTCCGCGGCTGGTGCTTCCGAAGCCATCGCGGAGGCATCCAACGCTCACTTTTCCTCCTCTTCGGTAGTAGCTCCAACTCACGCCCCTCACCGTGCACTTCCTCCGACCAACAACTCCCATACGTTACCTAACTCTGACACTCACTTTCACATGAGTGGGCTGTCATTCATCTTATTTATTTCGTGACCCATCTTGAATAAGCTTCATCACTTAAAAAATTATGTCATAACCTCCAGTCCTGACATCATCTTTATTACTGAAACCTGGCTCACTGAACACACCAGCACAAGCAAAATTATGCTTGAAGGGTACAAGGTTTTTAGGGTAAATAGGATTGACAGACCCGGGGGTGGGTGCCTTGTGTACACACAGCACGCCCTTTAAGTAGTCCCCATCAGACATGCCACACTCGACTCAATTCCGGATTCTCTGTGGCTCACAATTCGGTTCTCAACTGTAGTCATGCACATTGGTTGTGTCTATCGCCCGCCCTCATCTACTATTGCAGACTTAACTCCTTTAACTGAAGCCACTGATTACCTTTCACTACTACTCTCGGCAGCGAAAATCATAGCCGGTGATTTCAACTGGCCTAAAATAACCTGGAGAAACATCACAGCACCTCCGAACTTAATAGACTTTGTGTCCCATACTCACACTGGGGGCTGGGCGCAACACGTTGAAACCCCTACTAGAAACGCCAACATACTAAATCTTATATTTACCCACAGCGTTTCCCACTTTTCGGTTTCCGTTTTGAATAAATTTCCGGGTAACGACCATAAGATAGTGGCCGGTAATCTTTCATTCCATCCTTATCCATCAGACTATCTGACCCCAGTCAACAATCCCGTCCGTTTAAATTGGAACCCTCTGCCCAATCTCATCCTTAATCAAGATTGGAGCAGTTTTTTTCTAACGGCTGACCCCCAATAAGCGGCTGATCACTTTTACTTTAACATGGGAAACTGCCTCCTGAAACTCAGCCCAATATCCCAAAACTCCCCCCTTAGGAAGTCCAAGCTTGCATCCCTCCAACGAAAGTACCGTAAGATGCAAAGACTTTACCTCCAGAACCACGACTTCTCTCTTTTCATAAGGCTAACGCGTCTTACTGATATTATCCGGGACCTGACGGAAAAACAGCTTCGTAACGAAGAATCCAAAGCCCTAAGGCATCCCAATAAAGCATTTTAACTGTCACTCCTACGCAAATCTAGGAATTCGGCAACGGATACTATGATCCAATATGTTGTGTTACCGAATAAAACTCCGCCCACCTCCCCTTCTGATATCGCTGAGGCCTTCAACCATTACTTCGCCAATTCCATGGCCCCCGCCTCAGATACAGCATCAACAAATCCTCTGGCTATTACCAGCTCTTACTTATCTACCATAACCCTTGAAGTAAACGTTATTTCCAGGGTCATTTCACGCTATAAAGCACCTGCGCGCCCTGGACCAGACGCGTTGCCCCCGGCTGCAGTCATTAACGGTGGATCGGCCCTTCTACGTTTAATACTGAACCTATTTACCTTTTCACTCAAATTAAGTTTGGTACCGTCGAACTGGAAGCCTTTAATCATCATTCCACGACACGAAAAATGACCTGTCCACGAACTTGCTAATTACCGTCCCATCAACCATACCCCCATCATTTCCAGAATGATGGAAACGATTATTAAAGATGGCATTACTACCCATCTTCTCGCTTCAAACCTTCCTAGCGATAGGCAGCACGGGTTCCTCAAATCGCGATCATGCACCACATGCCAGGTTGACTTCCTCAACCTAGTCACTAAGGCTGTTGATAGCGGGCAAACATTAGTAATTGTCTACCTAGATCTATCAAAGGCTTTCGACCGTGTTCCGCACCTGCATCTTATCTCCAAGTTTTGTTCATTCGGCATTGGTGACCCGCTGCTTTCTTGGCTGAAATCTTATCTCGCTCATCGTTCGCAAGTGGTCCTCACCAATGGACACACTTCTAAACCGAAATCTGTTACAAGTGGCGTTATACAGGGAAGCGTACTGGGCCCTCTCCTGTTTCTGATGTACAATAATGAGGCATTGGATCAAGTACATCAGGGCACTCCATTCGTGTTTGCAGACGATAATAAAATATTTTACTCTTTCAATTCTAATGATGCTATCCCTAATCCCTGCAGCATTTCCGCTGACCTCACAGCACTTGACCGCTGGTGCCACACCAGGAGGATGAGCTTTCCCACTGATAAGTGCGAGGTCCAAACCTACAAGTCCCAATTGTCCCCTCGATCCTTAACTCTTGGTGGAACCCCAATAGCCGGTCAACCTACCATCCGTGATATGAGCCTCAGCTATTCCTGCTCCCCCAACTCTTCTGAGCACGCCGCCATCCAAGCGGCCAAGGCTAGAAGAAGTGTGGCCCTTCTCTTCCGCTCCTTTTGTCTCCGGGACAGCATCATCAGCATCTACAAATCACACATCAGGCCTTTCCTCGAATACTGCCCAACAATATTTTTTAACGTGACGAAATTCGACAGAGTTTCGATTGAAAGTATACAAAGGCGTTTCACTAAACAACTACTCGGTTGGTCCACGTCTTTAAGCTATAGAGAACGATGCCAAAATCTGAATCTTGATCCACTCTGGATCCGCCGCTTGAGACTAAACTTAGTGTTTTTGTACAACCTGCTTCATAACCGGTCTTCTTTCTTTGACCCAGTGAGCTTCTCCCGTGAAACCTTCTACTTACTTCGGCACAGGCCTTTCACTGTCCCTTCTAGTATGGCCAAGTCGGCCATACGGTCACGTTTCTTCCTTCTTGTCTACTCTAAAGTCTGGAACAAGTTGCCCATCACCCTTCGAGCTTCACAAACCAAGTCCCAATTTCTGTCGGCACTCATCCCATATCTCAGCGTCACCCGTGCACTACAGTTATCTAATATATGCTTGGCAGAAGAAATAGCTTACGAGAGGGGCCTCGACTTCTAAGACCAACCCCTTCTCCGACCCTGCTACCTTCAATTAAGGACACAATCAACGATAGACAGTTTCATCTATCTGGCCGAGTTCTCAACGTTAGACTACCTATGGCCATTTCCTCAATGAACCGAACAAATGGAAATGCCACTAATTTTAACCACTTTGCTTCCATCCAAACCCGTAGTTTCTGTCACTCTTATGCCTCGTCCTTCACTGGATTTTATATGCCTCCATTAACCGTTGATCCGCAGCAGGGGCACACCCTGACTGCTGCCTTCTATCTGCTCTCCTTTCCCACGTAACCCCCCTTCATTCTTAGCCATTTTTCAACTCCTGTCATGTTAATTTCCACATTTTCAAGGGTTTTGTCTGTTTGTTCCATCACTTGTAAACAGCTGATTATGCACTTGGCATGCCTCGGAAGTCTCCGAAATAAACCGTTATTATTATTCATTATTACATTATCATAACCCACAGCTGGAAACACGTCCAGACTGCAATCCCCCTTTATTTTATGTTCGTCGTCTCCCAATACCTCAGTCGCAAAACTGGCTAACCAAGGATGCCACTTTGACTCGTACGGACAGAGACTCAAGTAGAACCTACCATAGCAATTGGGACCGAAATCAAACCACACGACAGGAAATACTCCCAATTGCTTATCAGATCGTTCAGCGTTTTCAAACGCAACCAACACGAATTCCGGTTCGCTCGCATGCCGCTAATATACAGCCACACTCGACTGATCGACCGATGCGGAGAGTTTCCACTTTATCATCCGTTACCACTGTTTATCTTTCCTACGACCCGTAGCCGGCTGGAAATTGACTCTCGAAGACCCTCCAGTTGCGCTTCCTTATTTCAGAATGGTACATGTTACTGATCCTGAATCTAAACTCACCCTTTCATGGTCTGCTGTTTCTCCCACATCCACCAGTGCTCACTCTCACAAAATTGGTCTCATTCCCCCCTGCTTCAAATCTCATTCCGTTTATTAAACTCCGGTAAATCCGTCATTCAGAGTTTGCATTGTCTTCATGATCGCTATCCCCTTTGCATGCGTTGATTTTCCTGAACACACTTCTTTACAATTTCCCCCCCCCCTTTTCCTTTTGCTCAAAAATTTACTCCATTAGCAGAACCTTGGTGAGCCTCCGGTTTCCTTGGCTCGCATCATTCTCGTTCATAATGCTTCCTTGGCACTGCGTTAGCGGTTTTTCGATTTCTCCACCGCCCTCCAGTGCCCAATGTAGTATGCGGGATGCCGTGTCTTCCGTGGGGGTTGCACGTGTACTATCTGCAAAGACGGAAAGAAAACTCGGTGAGCCGGAGCTCAGTAAGTGCATCAACAAGCATCAACACTTACACCGATAAAGATGGGAGTGGCGATCTGTCTGAGCGTATTACACCAGACCGGATTCGACACCGGTTCAAAGCTGTCGCGCGAATCATTATCAGAATGATCCATTCAAACCGTTGCTGGCTTTGTTTTTCCATCCCTGATACTCTCGACTTTCATATTCAGAAGTTTGAATATTTCATCCTATTGAGTAACATGTTACACCATGATCATGCGTTACAGCTTGCATCTCGACCATGGCCGAGAAATATACCAGTATTATTATTATTATTAAGTACTTTCCCGGTAACAACCACAGCGAAACGAAACCTAGGGGATCACATAGGCTTGAGACTGATGATACGATCCCTCTCCGTGTGACTGGTCGTTTGGGTAGGTCCAGAGTGAATATGAATTCGTCACCTCCGGGTTCCCGTTGAAGTCCAAACGTGCGCTCCGATTTTGGAGAGGATCCCAAGGGCTCTCTCACACACCCCATTTTCTTGGACTTCGGAATAACACTGAGCACCCCGTGGCTGTTTGAAGTCCATTTAGTGAGGTTGAATCCTCTGGCATTTAGAGTGACGGTCAGTTTAGTCAAATATAGAATAGCAGTATTTTGTTCGTCAGAGGAACACAGAAAATCGTCCAAGTAGAGGTGGTTCATTGCTCTTCCTAACAGATTGCTGGTGCCGCTGAAAAGCTTGAGTGTTTCACAGAGGGCAAAATTAGCGCAGAAGTGGGATAATACAGTACCAAAGTGGTGTACGGTTAGCCTTTACTCGTCTGGTGCACGATTCAAGTCACTTTCAGGCCATCAGAGAAGACGAAATGGTCCCTATCTTCAATGGGCATCTTCACTGGCAGAAACATTTCACGTATGTCCGCAGATGCGGCCACATTTCCTAGCCAAAAGTGACATAAAACCTTGACTAGTGGTGTTGTCTGGTCTGGGCTCCGTAGTGTATGGTCGTTGAGTGACACACCCTGGCATTTCGCGGCACAGTCGAAAACCACTCTGACCTTCCCCGGTTTCTTTGGGTTCACGACCGGGTGATGAGGTAGGTACCACCTCAAATTTGTGCTGATTAACTCTGTATCCACTCTTTCCATACTACCCAAGTCTATGTTGTGTCGCATGGCTCGCGTGTATTCTACCCTTTATCGTGGATCTTGAACTAGCCTGGTTTTGAGGAAACAATCTTTTCGGGGCCATTTCTCGGTTGTTTGGCATAAGTTCCATGTTGGGTCTCTACAGACACGAACCTCGAAAAGGTCTATTACATACTTGGCAATCTAGACCACCATTTTCAAAGCCGACCTGTCTTCTCGTGATGAGGCATTTCGATCAATGACCAGGTCGGCAAATTCGGCGTCACACAGCTCTTGGAATGCTTGTTCAATGTTCGCCGTTTCCACCGAAGTGCAGTTGATTTGGATTTGTTTGCCACATCTTCCATCTTCACTACCATATAAAGTCCAGCCGGATAAAGTACTGACTGCAAAGGGTGCTTTGCGGCTTCCTATTCTTTGATCGATTGCGCTTCCGGTACATCACAACCGATCAGCAGATCAATCTCGTTATTCTGCCACTCCTCGATCGTAACCCCGTCGAGATGCTGCCACTGGGTCAGAATCGGTTACACTGACTGAGGTGCTCTCATCGTCAGATCTTTTATGGTGAACGCGTCTAGAGTTTCTGCTCTACCTTGTTGACCAAGGAAACGAGTTTTAGGTGCAGTTTGGTCGACTGGATGACCTGGGTCCCACTCACTGTGCTCATCGCTAATGAAGATTGTTTCCTCCTGATCCCACATCTCTCTGCGAACTCCTTCCTTACTAGAGTGGTATCCGAGCCACTATCTACGAAGGCCAACGCTTGTATAACCCCAACTGGGGATTCCATGCCGACCGCTGTTACTCCCGGGTGAAAGTGCTTTTTAGTGGAGCGAGACACTGAGCAGACCACACTTGGCTTTGGGGTTCCTTTGACATTCAAAATTTGACATTTGTGTAGAAGGCAATGGTGCTGCCCATGTCATCCATCCTGACTACAACCGGTTTCCGTTCGGCACACTGCTGCTCGATGTGAATCGTTGGGACAGACAAAGCACGCGCCCAGTCTTTTAACCGTTTCCCAACGTTCGTCGACGTCCCCGTTGCGAAAAGAAGGGCATCCCGCTATGCGATTAGGCGCCCGACAGACCTTACACACCGGCAATTATTCACCCTCGCGAGATAATACGTGTATGTTTGCCGATCGTTGGCTTCCAATTGGTTCCCTGGTCCAGCTTTGCGTGGTCGTAATCCTAGGTAACTTGCTCGTTTCGCGCGCAAGTTGACCGAAACGACTGTTTGCTATTCGGGCATGACGGTCTATTAACTGCGTCAGGTCTTCAAATATGGTTTCACCTCCAAATCTACTGATCCCTTCGGCTTCCTCGGCCCATCTACCCTGTAGTTCTGTGGTTAATCTGCACACTATGTTCTCCAGTGTGTGCAGTACTCTCGTGTCCGATCGGTAATCTAGGTGATTCAATGCGATGTTGCATTTCTGCATTTTTATCACCAGGCTGGCCAGAGAGCCCGACTCGCCTTTGGAACGTTTTGACCCTAATATTACACCATCGATCGAATTCCGGGTGGCTTTAAATGGTTACCCAAATAGGTCCTTCAAGATTCCACGTGCCCGAGTGTAATCTTCTTCGGGATCCAGCATCGGCAACCCGTCGATTGCTTCCCTGGCTCTTCTACGATAGTAATTCAGTGGATACAAGAATATCTGTCCTGGATCGGATACTCCTCTTTCCACAAATTTCTCGTATTGTTTGACAAACTTACAATACTGTTCTGCGCTTTCGTCAAAGAGGGACAATTCCACTCTTGTTAGGTCAATAGCTCGGGTTACACTGGTACAAGTCGACTTTAATCGTTCCACGGAACTGCTAGGCTGAATGGCCGCGTGCTCCGTGGTCTCCAGTCACCTGTCGCTCCCGTCTTCGGTGTTGACCTGTCCTGGCAGATTCGGGCTCTTCCATAGCCTGTCTAAGCTGGGTTTCTAATTCAACTATTCTTAACCGATTTATATCATCACTTTTCATTTCTATACCGCTGGCTGAAGTACATGAAATTGCAATGACAGGACTAGTGGACCCAACAATATCTAAAAAATCAGTATCACCCAAAAACACCCCAGGGACTTGCCGGGTTACTTCCTGTCCAGCTTCGGTTTGTCCTTGTCCTCCTCTTTGAATTTCTGATTGATTTCCTCCTGAAAATTCTAACTTAAGTGCTGCAACCCTTATTCCGGCTGTGAATAACGCGAAGCCAATTCAAAACGAATCCCAAAACCAGAACAACATTGATTTGCTAATTCTACGGTACTGGATTAACAAGTTATACTCATATAAATATGTACAAACCTCAACTGTACAGCCACAACGTCTAGCAACGAGGACCAGGGTTCAGCAGAGGGTCAGCGTCAGGTACCATCGTCACGGCAGTCCAAGTTGGAATCAAAATTATGCCACTTAACGTGAGCAAAATATAAACAAACGTTGAAGTGTAGAGATTGATGCATGTTGTACTTGTTTGAGGGTCAATAAAATGAAGAGCATAGTCTCATCAATACAAGTATATGACAACGGCTGGGGATGATTTCAGCACTTGTATGTTACAGCGACCAAAAGTGGTTGGAGGTGCCAGACCAAGAGACGTGGATGAGCCTTGTGGGACTGGGAAGTTAGGTGAGGCACGGAGACGATTTCTATGGGGTGACCGGGCAACGGTTGAGGTATAGAGTGGCTGATGTGGCGGATGAAAACGTAATGGAGCTTTGATTGGAGAGGGACAAGGTGGGTCAAAGCAGGTCAGAAATGAAAAGGCAGTTGGCCGAAATGGAAAAATAAGATTCATAGCCATACAGAAGGCCGGTAAAATTTCGCTCGGCTGAGCCACTTCCTCATAGTTTGCATGCGCAAATGTGTCGATAGTTCTTGTTCTTTTGGCGACGAAGTGATAGTTTCCGAGGGTGAATTTTTACTAGTGGGCTACTCAGCGAGGGTGGCTTGGGTGGTAACCAGATACATTCCGTAGGCAAACGGGTGAGTGCAGCAGGTGGGCTCAGGGGCCTGGTTGCGTTACCCAGAGTTCCAGGGGTATCAGGATACATGGGTGAAGGCGGAGGGGAGGTAATGATGCAGTGAGTTTTAGGTATGGTTGGATAACCAGATATAGAGCCAGTAGACGGAATGGGGTCATCTATCCTTGTGGGGAATACGAGCTGGCGAGTGGTTGAGTCGGTGGAACCTTGGTCAATATTGTGGATGCTGGGGAGCTTGTTTCAGTCTAGGGACTTTCTAAGGCTGTTATGGATATTGGAGCGTTTGCCAGGCGGCTCATTGGGCGAGAAAATCGGTGTACTGTCTAAATCTCCGGCTGCATTTTGGTCTGCAATCGCCGGCAACATCGGGTGATGGCCAGTGCTATGTGCTCCGGAGTTTTGGGGTGCATTCCTGATCGCATCTTCACCAAGGTTGTTGTTCTGGGCGTGACTGTTGCGCACCTCTCTTTGCAGTGAGGTATTTTCAAGAAATATTTTGTCACACTTGAAACTGGTGTTGGCCACGACTAAAGATTGCCAGCTAATAAATATCTTGGCGACAACTTCACTTGAAAACTGGAGGAGCAGTGGACAGATAGTGTGCAGGGATGTTTTGCGGATTCTAACACAGTGGCATGGTTGTGAGCCAAGGTTGCAAGCACCTACGATCATATTTTTAGCAGCTGAAAGAAGTATTCGGCCTGGAACGTTACACACTAGGCTGCTTTAATTTTCGCTTATTTCGATAGTTTGTCTATTGGCGTGTCCAGTTATATCTACCAGGGACCCAAGTAGCACATTGCTTACTGCAGCATTCTGGCAACATGCCGGTAACAAGTGGGAGATCTTTTAGACAATTCATGAGAACGGTTGCATTATTAGCCTTTAAATGGCTAGCAACATGCAATTTCCACTCATATTTGTGTCCATGAATTGCGGTACAATCGTTAGTTTTCACTTTAGCTAAGTGAAGGTTAAATTTGCATCGCGAGGCTGCTCTGCCTTGACACGGGTGTCACGTGCTTCCATCCGTGAGCTGATAGTCTCTTTAAGTGGCCTTGGATGTTGTAGTGTTCCGCACTTGATATATGAATAATAGATTTGTGTTTTATGGTCAGGCATTTAGTGGCTCTGTGTAGCAAATGGCAACCGGAGTGGCAATTACTGCTGGTCTTATATGACCAGCGAAAAGCAGTTGTTTTTCGCTCACTCACGTGGGCTGCTATAATGGCTAAACACTAGCTGAACATGAAGCGATGTTGAGTTATGTTGCCCATGTTGTGAAGTAAAAATGTGTCTACCTTAGGGGCCTTGCCAGTGGTTCCGGAATGCATCCCATAGTCTTCCGGTGAAATGAAGGACGACTCCACCATGTGTCATACGGCACGTGAGGTATGGTTCAGGGCCATTCTGTCTTTCCACCGTTCTCCGGACTTGATCGTGAATCATTGGATACATTTTCGGAAACTGCTTTATATTATTCAGTTGCAATGGCTGAAAATAAGTAAGTGGAATAGATATCGCATGAAGAAGAAAGAACTCAGCTGTGTAAAGTGTGCTGTTTGCTGAGAGGCCACACTTTGGAAGCACCGTGCTAATTGCCCCGGGGTGGATTCGCCAGGTGAGAGAAATCATCATTCTGGTAACTTTCATGCTAGGGACTTCGCTTATGAATACTACCGCTGAAAGCGGCCCTATGATTCCAAGGAAAGTGCCGTTCTGCCAACAGCGTAAGACAACCTTTCAAGAGGACATTTTTCTGACGGCTTCCTCAACGCAGCCACTAGTTACGAATAATTTATTCTTTTGAATACCAATATTGACTCCTTTTGAATCTCCCGTGCGATCGTCAACGTCTCCAGAGCCAGTTTCGTATTCGGCCCACCCTTCATCAAGATAAAGTAATTTCCGCTTGCCCCAGCATGTCTCTACATAGTCCACCAAGGGTGACAAATGAAGGGAACCGCGTAGGTATGGAGACAGAAGCCGCACTTAACACTATGAGATTAGTGGTTTTATGTTTCAAGCGATAAGAACTTTTCGTATAGCTCGTCCCGCCCGTTAACCACCAGTCATTCGGCCGGTCGAATGAAAACGGTGAAACCCAACTGAGTAAACTGTAAAAAGACTTGGAAACAAACAGAAAAGTAAATCGCACAGTAGGTTGCGCAATTGGTTTGGTTTAAAAATGGAAGTGAACGCTCTACAGCGCCACTTTGGAACCAATCTCGGGTCAGCTGCGCGAAGATTGACGCTGGCTGGAGAGAATCAGGCTTTTCGGTGTATTTGGACCGGAATAACCGGAAAATTATCCATCGGAAATCATTGATTTCCCTACTCTGTTATAGGTAACTCCGTCTCATCAATACCACCATTAGTTTCACAGAAGCCGTCAGAACGACTACTCGGTTCCAAAAGGTGCTATCTTCGGATACCGAGCGCATTATGAAAATGTGATTTACGGATACCGGGGATCAAAGTTCCGGTCGTAGGACTGCCAGATGGACTCAAATTCCCCCGTGAAGGACACCTACAAAAAATCTTATAATTCATTTGTGTACCACAATTTACTAATTTTACGTTCTTTGTTTACGTTGCAAAGTATACAAAGTTTATATATATATATATATATATATATATATATATATATATATATATATATATATATATATATATATATATATATATATCATTGTTCACATTGACAAACCCTTGTTTCATCTACGTTTTCCATTCCGGATCCCGCCGGCACAAAACACAACATTGGGAGAATATGTACAACCTTTTCTTGTACGATGATTTTCGTAAACATTTGTCACTTACTGTCACTTCTCCATTTTGTACCCGCGGGTGCTTTTATACAGGTTTGTTTCCGATCACGATAGGGCGCTTTAGGCACCAGCTATGCATGGGGGGTTATAAATGTACATGGGCCATCGAGAAAGCGTCATTGGTAAAACACTAAATTTATTGCCTTTCCTGGCCCCTGGTTTTAAGTACCCCTGGATAGCGGCCAACAGAGCATTATCGTCGTGGGAATGGGATTTCGAATCTACAGGTACATGGAGATGGAGTGTCGGTTGGAGCACGTCGCTTTTTTGCTTGGCCACCTTTTACCGTACCGGTAGCTTTTCCAGAAAATCACTGACATATAACAGTAAAATCACCGGAACTCTGCCGGCGATTCCCCGGAACCGGTCCGGTGTCAGTCCGGATCCGGTGTCCTATGAGGGGAAACTGAGCAGTTATCAGGCGAGTTTTGGAGTTTAACGAACCTGCGACGGCGGTTGCTGACGTTGATTTTTGGTGGGCTGATATGAGATGTAGGCATATCTATGGTGGTAAAGATATGGATAGATGATCGGATAAGATGCGGCAATATGCTAGGGTAAGAGGGACATACGGAAACCTGGTATAAGTGCAAAGTAAGGGGGTGCTCGTCACGGGAGGTCAGTACCGGCGGAGTTAGTTATGTACTAGTTGCTAAGCTAAAATCTGCAGGCAGTTTCTGCGGATGGTGCTGTTGGAGATTTTCCGGATGCATTACGCAAGTCAAGATAAAAGCTGGATGATTGGGATGAGCTTGAGAGCAGTCTCTTGGAATCTGCTGGTATCGTTCGGCTGAAACTGATGTTTCTCTTAGCTCCTACCCCAAGAGCAGTTCGGAGATCACTTTCGCGAGTATCTTTTACGCCGGGTGGTCTCAGAGAATGGTGTTTAAAAAAATTGGCTGGATTTTTTCTGGGTCAAACAAGAACCGTTAGAGCTATAGTTTAAAGGGTTATCCTAGGTTGCCTTATGGAAACTGTACCGATAACAGCTAGAAAACTGCACGGTTTAACGCAGATTGGGGAGCGATTCGTTATCTCAATGTATCTCTCAATCTAGCCTGTTTTCCTGGTCAAGTGGCTCGTCCCAGAAGACTTTCTACGACAGAGCCGCTGCCTTAAGATATCCCCGGGTAACAACCCGGTGGAAAAAACTGAGTGGGTCGGACAGACTAGGGACGACTCACAGCATGCCGTGGCGAACTTCTGGCTGGTCCGGAAGTTCAGTTCGAAGATGAATTCGTTCGTTCCCCCTTTTCGCTTTGTTCCCAGTTTGTGTTCTGTTGGGAACGGTGACAATTTCAGGTCTTGAACATTTACCGCCTTCTCGTTATGCGGAATGACTTCAAGAATCTCTGGCCCCTCTAATATCTGTGAGGCGGATTTCGCTGTCCTCCAGCTATTATATCAGGTACATAATTTGTGTTACAGCCGCATCGACGTCATCCAACGATCTCACGTATTTGTCCACGTAGAAACTCCTGCTAACACCATTTACTACTGACTGATGAACTGAATCTCCGTACTTGTTTGCGGCTTCTCATAATAATAATGGTATATTTCTTGATCGTGGTCAAGACATGCACAAGGCATGATCAGAGAACACAGCAATTCACATTTATGTAGGGAAATCACAATTTAGAAGAATATGGTTCACACAATTGCAGTAATAGAACGATCAGCTTGGACGGTGTTTAAGTGAGCTAAAGAGAGGACGGTTAGCGCGGCTATTGCGAATCGGTTTCGAATTCGGGACAAGGACGGTGCGGTTAGCGGGATGGACGTGGGGATGAAGGAAAAGCGATACTGAAGAAGGGTAAAAGTGCAGTGTTTGCAAGAACCCATAAAGCAACTGGTGTCGGACAGCACTACATGAACAGGGAGTTGATGCAAGAATAAAACACAACTTGCCCTATGGATGCCGATAACTGTCTGCGACGGGTCCGGTAGTCCACAATGGATCACGGCGATCTATGGAATTTTGTGTGCAGTCGATGAAGATAGGGAGAGAGCGGTGGAGTGAAAGAGATTCAAAGAAGGGTCGGGAAGTGTAAAAGGAGTCGCAGTGTGGCACCAACTGGATATTTGAGGAATCAATACTGAGAAATTGGTTGTTACCAAGAGAAGATTAAAAATAGTTAACATGGTGTTGTCAAATTGCAGTTGGAGATGCCTGCAGGAAATAGGGCGTAGTTCGTACAAAAAAGTGATGACTTGACCCCGCAGGGCCCTGGGGTCATTTTGTTATCCATCACCTATTTGTTCAAGTAGCTCGCGCCCTAACACTAGAAAATCAAAGCACCTCTTTCCTCCGCTGGAATCTTAACCTGGAGAAATATCCCTCTGGCTTCGGCAGATATAGCCACTCTGCCTTGCCTGAACAGACACAAGACGATAATCATTTGTGTTGTCCAATCTGGCCCTTGAAGTGAGCGGACATTAGGCGACTTCCCTTGGAACTTGGATGCGCTGTCGAAAGCCACCCTCAGTTTTTCTGGCTTATTTGGATAGACCAGCGGGTAGTGAGGCGGGCACCGTATCCTCTTTTGGTCTTTGGTAGTCATAGATACCCTGTAAACGTAACCAGGCACCTAATTTCGCATCGTTGCTTCCAGCTACCGTTTTCAGGGATCCTCACCCCAACCGAAAAGTTCCTCAAAGTGCAGCCACTGGTGGTAAAAGTGAGTCATTCTGACAACCCGGAGGTCCAAATGTGCACGCCACGGGAGGTGTACTGTAACGTGCATTTGTGGAAATCCCCCAGCGGTTGTCACAAGCTTTCATTGTTGGGACTACGCTCCTTATTTTATTGACCTCCGAACAAGTACAGCATGCATCAACCGCTACACCTGACATTTGTTTATATTTTGCCCGTAGGCCGTGGGACATTTTTGCTTCGAACTGGAACACCCGTGACGGTCGTATCTGACAGTGATCTTTGATGGACTCTGGTCTCCGCTGAACTTTGTGACATTACATTTAGGTTTGCGCATAATTTGTGCTCTTATAATTTACTAGTTCAGTACCGTACAATCAGCGAATCAATCTTGTTCTAACTTCAGCATCAGTCAGTAAGGCTGCGCGTTACTCACGAACGGAATAACCTTTACAGGCACCTCGTTCATTTTTAAGCCTTTGGTCCTTTGCAGTACTGTCTTCAGTGTGCAATTTCCTCTCCCGCAACAGTATCAGTCGCCTGTCCCTAATGTCAGGAAGCTTTCTCTGGCACAGACTCTGCGGCTGATGCTTCAGGTGTCCCTTTTCTGCCGATGGAGTAGTGCTCTCCCCGGCCTTGGCCGTATAGTATCCATCCCAGTATCCTACACACGGAGTAGGGTGTCTGACAGCCGGCTAACTAGTCTGGCACCCAAAGTGATTCCGGCTAGTAGTAGGCGACAAGAATGCTTACTCCCTCATCCCCTAATCTACGACGGTCACGTCCTGCGGAAGGGGCCATCCAGATAGACCTGCAATTGCCGACCTTGGCACCCTTATGGGAGGATCACCTAATGTGAAAGCTCCTGTTAAGCCGATTTGCACGTTGGTACCAATGAAGAAGAGGTGCAGCGTAAAACAACCTGCGATCATTACCTGGGTTCCGCCCACCGTACTCACAGCTTGTTACGTCGAATGTAATTTACAAAACAACAAAAATGGAGGCCGTAGCTCAGCATCGATCTGATCCCCCCACTCTTCTAAATTCATGTTTTCCCTTGACCCTTTGGGCCCACTTGCTCGTTCGTCGAACCGCGAAACAGAGATTGACCTTGAGCGACCACTGACTGATGCAAGCGTTGATTTCGCTCCACGGCCTTTGACCCACATTTATCATACATATTTTTTTGATTTGACCGCTTGAGCCTCAAGCTATCCTGAACTTGCCTGCACTTTGCTGACTCTGATTCGCGGGGCGGTTACCATTGGGATTTTCACAGCTTTCGTGTCATATTTATGATTTCTTTTCCGAGAACGGTACTGAAACCCACAACTGGAGGTTTGGCGTTTACGAATTGTGTTACGCGTACCTAAAGGCTACCAGAAGTTCACTACATCGCACTCCTCGCAAGCTGTTGTTTAACCCCAAATCGCTCCTTCGGAAAGGCGACGTCTGATCTGCAGTCGACAAAGTCCAAAGATTTGGCCACCCCATTAGCGGCCATCACGTCTACCGCAACCTTTTCAGACGTACTGGTTTGGTGGTAGATCATGATGTTCAGTGGCTCACCCTGGGATGTGTTCTTGTCCGGCGCACTTTCTTCTATCTTGTGTGGTAGTTGATGCCGTCTGCCTGGAAAATCTCCGTTACCACATCTAGCTCTTGTCTGGCAATCTTATGCTCGGCCAGCAGTGGTAAGGCAAACGAAACAGGCTATCACAGTTCTAGCCGTTCATTGACATTCACTTGCGGCAGCTTTGAGGAATTTTAAACGGCCTGACCCCCCGTGATTGTTTGTCATGGTCTCATCTCAAATGAGTCAGCAGATTCTTCTGTCGGCTATCCCTACTAGTCTATCCAAATAATCGGTCACGTCCCCGAAATTGGCCTCGCAGTCGCCCCTGCTCACGCGTTCTGGTTCTTCGACCCAGCCACTCTGTAGCTTGGGCGACTGACAACGAACTATGCTCTCTACAGTGCGGATCACGTCGAGATCAACCTCTCTCGCAGGTGATGTGCAATCAGGTTTTCCGCTTCCTCTCAGTTTTACTGGGGATTCGACGAAATACACTCAGCATTGGCGGATGCACAACTGGTGTGCATACCATCGAAGGAATTCTTGACGCTCGATTGGCGATGGCCATTACCTGTCACGTGCAAACTGAACAGAACTGAGATGAACCTTGCGACCCAGGTGATTATTGGATATCGAACAATTTTCGCGTCTCAATGATGGGGTCGACCATAACATAGACATCACTCATTGTTCGCTTAGCTTCTCGCATCACGCTCTCTATCAGATTGCTGGGAACTTTGAATGGCTGGCCGAACAGGTCCTACAAAATCTTCCCCGCCTGTGCGCGGCCTTGGCCCAGGTTGGCATGGCACATATATCGATGGCTTCCCTGGCCCTTCTTCGATGATAGTGAGACAGTTGATGCAGCATTTGTCCCGGGTTGGTTACCTTGTTCTCGATGAAATTTTCAAATAGTTTGCCAAAATTGCAATACTGTCCCAGTCTTCCGTCGAAGACCGTCAGCTCTATCGTCGGTGGATCGATTGTTGGTTGCACCTCTGCTAACTGCTTGATGGCTGGCGCAGGGTTTCCCAGTCCTAGTTGCCCTACCACACGAAAGGGTAGTTTTCACTAATTCCATCCTCGAGCCCGCCCCGTCTGCACTTTTCCTCTGCCTCCTGGGCCTGTTGCCTAGCGGATAGTAACTGCTGTTCCGGCTCTAGATTTCTCGAACTGAACAAACGAACTTTCTTGCAATCAGCCACACCTTCGGTAACATGTGAGCTGGCACCGACAGGGCTAGAAGATCTATCATTATCCATAGAACCAAATGTACCCAGACCCTCCACATTGACTTGCTGAGTTACTTCCCTACAGGGTTCTGACTGCTAAGTTCCTCTCCTTGGCATGCTGCATGCTTCATTGTTCCGAATTTATCAATGTCAGTGTTATAACATGCTTTAGGCAATAGGTAGTCAAATTCAAACGGATCCAGAAGTCAAAGACAGGACTGGTCCGTAACTTCTACGGTACTGATCTACTGAGTGAACTACGTCATAAGATATGCGCAAACCTCAAATGTGTGATAAAAAGCCTCAAAGCGAGAGCCAAATTCACGGCATGCGGCGGACAAGCACTTGATCCACGCAGGTTTCAGGATAAAATGCGACAAGATAACTCGCTTTTAGCGAAGAAACGACGGTTAGGTCGTAGAAAACATTAGTGGTATGAAACATGCAAATGATGTATGTAAGCAAGATTTTTCCCGAAATAACGATATTACAGTGATTTCGGGGACTTTCCGCAACCTGAAATTACAGTTTGCACTAAAGGCGCAAGTCTAACTGGTCCATCCGGTTGCCTCCATAGAAGTCTGATGGACAGTTCATAGTAACCCATTGCACGCTGCCGGGGTTATGGTAGGTGCCAATTTTGAGCGTACTTGTAGCTTCTTTCTCCATGCCTTCATATCTTGAAAAAACGGAGATAACTAAATGTGGTCCCACCAGCCCACTCATTTGTGGATGTCTAACCTAATATACTTGCGTGTCTTCTTCGTACATAGTTCACGATAGGCAGAGCCGTTTAGTGTCACTTCACCTAAGGCATAAATGACTTTCCACCTAGGCAGTGAACCATCAACTAACAGCTCCAGCAGTTAGCGCGAGTTTGAATTTTGGCCGTTTGTGCGAGTTGGACAATACCTTTGAAATATGTGAGTTATAAAGCACCCAGGATTAAATAAAGCGCATTTCAGGGACTTTCCAGCCGGTAGACCGAAAATGCGCGCCCATCACATGACCTCGAACTTTAAATTTTCCGGGTGTGTCATTTGAATCAATAGGTGAATTCATTTAAACTTCCTCCTCCACTCTCTGATGTGCATAATTTCTCCAAGTTTTATCACGCATTCCCTAGGTATTTACCCCAAGTCTAACCTGTATTTGTTTTCATTGTCACTAAATATGCGAACATATCATTTTTGTCGTTTCAGCATGTGTCTAGCATGCTTCGGGACTCGCCGAAATATGCTGTAATAATAAGTACTATTATAGCTATAGGCTCTTTCAGTGTCTGAGTTCTCGGCTTAGTTCTGTGTAAAGGCTGGCCTTCTCCAGCTGGCTCCAAGCACACTAGTCCGAAAATGTTGACCAACGTGCCGCCTATTGGCACTTGGTCCCTGGCTCCTGTTGGAAGACAGGCAACATGCACAAGTGTATCTACCAAAGCACCAACTGTTTTTCCAACTCGCGGGTTGCGTACTGACGGCTGAGTCTCCGGCCGCCACTGGCTTGGACAGCATCATTCATCTCCCACTGGTACTCATGCGGCTGCCAGCTACAAATTTTTCCTCCTCTCCGCCTGTATTCAGCGATTGGGCAAGTTCCCAAACTCTCCCCATAATAATGCGCTTTTCTTAGCTGGATTGAAGGATCCGTCTATCAGTTGTTCCGATATACAACCACCAATTTGCTCTTTGGCCTCTTCTGTGTTGCAAAGCTGGCCCAACTGTCGCAGCTCCTCACTAGAGGGCAGTACGTCGTCATTCGGCTGCTGCTTCCTTCCACGAAATTCTTGTCGGTATTGGGAAGAATGTCCATGGGCATCAAGTTCTCTTCGAATCTACTTGGGAGCGGAATCGAAACCGTCCCTTCTAAAAAAGTCAGCTTCATTGACTATTTTGTGGGCTGCTCGATATGCGAGCCTATGACTCCTTCCTGCCTTTCTACTGTGAACCACCTGATATTTCACCGAAATTGAGTCTCCCACCTGTTGTATTTTTCACCGAAACTAAATTTACCAGGTGCACCGACAGGTAATACCGGTTGTGTCTTTAGTATTTTGCACTCTGTCAACGCGCGAGAGAGTTCGTGTGCCGAAGAACTTCCCAGGTCGCTCTTTTGCGTGCAGTTTGTCGTGCTTCTACTTCGGCGGTTCAACTAGCTTTTTCGGCATTCTTAGACCCGAGTCATAACACCATTCTGTAACAGACAGCCAAGCTGAGAGAATAAAGAACTCAGAACTGCAGAGATTCATATGAAAGTATGGCCTACTGTTTCTTATTTCGAAGCACAGATACAAATTCTACGGTTCAGTCTTCTTCGAACATTACTCTGGCTTTCAAATGGACAGTTTCTCTAACGTCTCTCCGTCCGCCGTCTGCTTGTGCTAGGTTGGAGTGGTCAACCGCAATGAGAGGGAGAATCCTTCATCGTAGTTCAACATACTCGTATGACTTTTCAGACTTTTCTGCCACCACAAATTCGAGATTACGTGGGAAGCACTTGGGAAAAGAGCTTTATCAGGAAACGAATGAATATCTGTTCTAGTTGCTCTGCTCGACCCTTGTCACATTAGGCTTATTGGCGACCCCGCTACCCCAAATCGGACTGGGACATTATCTTTTAATCTGCTAATTTGGTGAGTCGCTATGACAACAAGAGGTTCTTATTTCGAAACAGGAAGCAGTGTGCAGAAACGGAAGGTTCAGATTTGTCACAATATTCTGACATTGATTTCGTACATCGAGATAATGCCATGAGTATTGATCATGCTTGAATATTTGTGAGTGAGAAACCTGAGGTCTCGTTAGTGAAAGGTCATTCGAAATTCGAATGTAGAATTCTACATGTAAACCATGGCTTACTTGGAAGTATCACTTTGCGCAGTGCTACGCAGGCTTTCAATGGGTAAACTGAGCTGATATCGGGATTTATTAGTTTGAAGCTGGGCGAAAGCCATCACTGGGCAGAAGTTCTGTACAGAACTTCAACAACGTTGTATTTATGAGGAAAACACACGGGGTTTCATCCTTTGTAGCACCCAGCCCATTCGTTACATTGGTTTTCAAACTGTTTCCCGTTGGTCTGTTTAGTAACAACTTTATACGGATAAAAATTAATTGATGCGAAGAAAATCGACGACCAGGTTACCGTGCAATGCCTAGTTGGCGTTTTATTTAAATATATTGGACTGACTCACCGAAATGCCCTAAAATACATTTGTATAGATAGCGCCATTTCACGCCTTTGAAATGGGTGAAATGAGGACAATTATCCAGAAAATCGTAATATGGGAGATAGAAATGAGTATCGTAAGGCATGATTTAAGAAATGTGGTAGAAATTAACGAAGCATATCACGTACTTCAACCGATTGGCACAAACTGCTCGGAAACCGCTCAAGAGCCGTTCAGAAAACGTCCAGAAGTTGGTCAGGAATCACCCAGAAACCGCTCGAAAACCGGCCAAAAACTGATCAGTTTTGGAGCATGACAGCATTTACCGATCGGCAATTTCTGTGGCTTTTCTTCAATCATGCCTTACGATACTCATTTCTATCTCCCATATTACAATTTTCTGGATAATTGTCCTCATTTTACCCATTTCAAAGGCGTGAAATGGCGCTATCTATACAAATGTATTTTGGGGCATTTCGGTGAGTCAGTCCAATATATTTAAATAAAACGCCAACTAGGCATTGCACGGTAACCTGGTCGTCGATTTTCTTCGCATCAATTAATTTTTATCCGTATAAAGTTGTTACTAAACAGACCAACGGGAAACAGTTTGAAAACCAATGTAACGAACGGGCTGGATGCTACAACTGAAGGCACGCCATGAATGAAAAATATAAGTATTCATATTATTCAGGAAATGCATTTTCTAATTAGATCAAACGTAAACGTTTCTCAGCCGTTTGACTTTAGTCAATTTTAAATTAGGAAGACGGTTATGTTACTCCTTAAGCGGCATTAGTGTACCCTTGACAGTCCTATGACCGTACCAATTGGTGACCCTCAGTGGAACAGGGAAGTGGACACTCAGAAGAATGTTGGCGTTGGCGTTACTTTTGATTTTCCTTTTGCTCTTTAAATTCCCTTGCTGGTTACCACGTTTTTTGTCGCATTTCAGACTTGCCTTATTAGAGACCATTTTACTAACCCCGGAGAAAACGAACAAAGTTTTTATACATTTCCGAGCAGAACCACCTCAAACCACGATAAGACTACCGATCAATAACTGTTGACGGTAATTATCGAACTACTTCCCCTGAAAAGGTTTTAACTCATATCTGATATGAATCAAACGCACAAAGCTACCAAGTTAGCAAAATAGTCCCAAATTTGTCCCAATTTAGTCCCATTTGGAACATCCAGGGGACATTTTTGGGACTATTTTTGGACTTACCAAGAATGCAGTGGCCTATGTGCTTTACTTTGGCTTTTCAGTAAACTCTATTACATAACTTCATCTTGAGGTACTAGTTAATGAACTTTCAATAATTTTCATTTGAGAAAACGACATGATCTTTGAACACCCTCAAGAATTACTTGGCGCCACCTGAGTATTTTCTAGTGCTCATCATTCTTATAAAACGTAGCATTTTACAAAGAAGTCAATGCTTACTTCCATATTATGGACCGCATTTGAAGCAATGGACGAAGTTCTCCAACCCATACCAAATTTTATAAATAGTCCCCAAATAGTCCCTTGAAGGACTTTTTTGGGACTATAGCATTTATTATTGATTCCTATCTGTGCTGACCGGGTTGGGAAGCTATAGTGTTTTTCAATGAAGTGAAATTATTTTCCGTGTCTTACAACTGTCCAAATCTTATGGTATGACAAAAACTCTTCTCAAAGTAATTACTAAAAATATTCCCCTTAGGGATTATTTTGGGACCACAATGCGCACCCCTGTGCTGACTGGGTAACCCATGGTAAACCCATATTTCATTGTAAGGTTGCGAAGATTGCCAAGCGGGTAGCCACTTCCCTTGTAGTTGGGTTATATGGTATCAGTTATGAAGATATTTTTAAAGCCACCAGACTGTTCTCAGGAGCATATCGTAAAGCTTTCGTTGCTCATATCTACATCAGAGGCATTCTCTGCAGAGATTCAAGGCCGGGATTGACGAAGCTTTTTCCTTTGCGAGCGCACAACTGGACTTATAACTAAAAGCTGTCGCCTAAGATGTAGGAATTAAAGGGTCTGCAGCTGTTATACGGCTTCTCAAAGGGGGTGTTAAGAATATGGAATGATTTGCCGACAGAAAAGGTGGAAGAAACACACTTTCAAGTGGTGCCTGGAAGTCTTTCTGAGGAAGTTGTGGTAAGACAGGTACATCTAAGTTCATGTGGTCAGAGTTGAGGTGATGAGCCTCATACAGGATACTGTTCCACTGTCTCTAATGTGAGAGATTGGTTGAACTTGGATTAAGTAAAATAATAGGCACGAAAACCATATAAACGAAACTCTGTCAAAAAGCTGTCTAATAGAACCGATCAAAAGCTGATTAGTTTACTACATGTTTTATGCTGTTTCACATCGTTTTTGGACCGGTTTCGGATTGGTCTAAACCGACTGTGTAGAACACGGAGTAGACTGCATTCATAACTGTTAATATCTTCATAAACTATAGCTCATAAAGAGACCGTCCATTGTCCGCGGGTAAATTCTCCTCCCATTTTCGAAGAAAAAGGTTCATTTGTGCCACATACTTCTTTCGTAGCACCAGGCGATCTTGACATGTACTGAGACAGTACTTGGATACAATTTTATCCTTTTAATCTCTTTCCAGGTATCGCTTTTGGTTTCGGAGTTCTTAGGTAAATTTGTCACATCATTAGTCTCATGAGATCTAAAACAGAAACAAACCTACTTCGTTAGAAGACATTATGGTTTATCACCACGGAGACAAAACATTTATTTCGGAAAACGTCATCTTGGGGACCTTTATGGGACTTTTTATTTATGTGGTGTAAGTTGAAGAATCTTGTCAGTTACTCTGAGTATCGCCTTGAAAATGGGATTTTACTTCCAATCCTTTGTAAACTCAGCAAATATGAATTGGGTTATGACAAAAATTTTGACAGCTCCCTAAAAGTAATAAAACTATTTCGGGTCAACTTTGCAAGTGAAACAATAATTTTATCCCTCTTCTCGGGAAACAATCAACATGAAGTGGGTGCAAAAAGTTCATTCATGGGGTAAAGAACATTTTCTTTCCCGGAAACCAGTCCGACTAACCCGTTACAACCAACCATATTTGGCGTTATTTTCTCTCTCGGGCAAAAACCTCTGCCTGGTAATGCACCTGACAGGTTTATCTACTCTCGGTTCTGTCCTCGACTAATTGATGAACTGGTAACCTAACGGAATATAAAATAGATATCGGCCTACTTTTATTTGCCAACCTTGTTTGTTTTCGTCTCATCCGTTCAAATACTTGACGAACACAAATAACCGGTAAAGGCATTTTATTCTTTTTTTTACAAAGGTCCATTAGAAACTAACACCCTAATTATTTGTTAATATCCATTTCTGAGGCATGTGCTCTTTGCTTAAGGCACCAGGATTCTAAATAGCCGGTGAATCGTTTAAAAAATAGATACATGATTATAATGTAAAACTCGATTACGCTTTTGGCCCTTGATTATGTCATGCGGCTAACGTTCCGAGGCCATATTTATGACTTTAGTTACTATAAAGCTCATTTTTGAAGTACAGCGCCTAAGATACTTATGAGAAGATTTGTGGTTTACGGACGATAGAGTCATGGACTGTAGTTTGATCTGAAACCAATTTACGGAGAAACTTGGAATAATTAGTGTCAGTTGTCATAATTTTATACAGAATTAGAAGCATCCCATTGCACAAAAATGTTCCTACCGAATCACCGCTGGCAGAGCTGAAAATGGTTTCCTGGGAAAATGGGTTAAGAATGAATAGTAGACAAACTAACTGCTTGTGATTATCTGCGATGTACGTAGTTGCGGTAATCTCGGGAAGCTTCTTTCGTGGTGGCGCAGAAGGCACGCAACCAACACAACTGATGTTGCCTACCAAAGTTGAGGCCTGAATGCAAGCAGCCGGGCAGTATGTAACGAAGCCAATGAAGTCGCTGATATTTTATCATCAAGCACACGTTCTATCCCCCCTTCAAATTGCCACTCTGCGTAATTGAATAAAACGTGAAAAAGTACTTTACAGAAAGCAGCTAAACTGTGGGTGGTTGGCGTCAACAGTAGATTTTCAGTGGACTACTTTCTATGGCACGAGACATTAGGCGAAACACGTCAGGTGTCTGATTCCTTCATCTTCTGTCCTGTATTTCTCCCAGTTATCCCCTAGTTCCCCTACTGGATATTCCCTATCGAGCTGAAAGGGCGCTGTGTCACAAATATCAACTCTTACAAAGTTGAGCCGCAAGAGAACTTGGATACCTTCCATCATCGTCGACTACCTGTAACTTTCACATCAGTGCCAAAAGGGTTCCATATAAGCAGATGAGTTATAAGGACTATGCTAGCAAAATAACCCATCACAGATTTGGTCTGGGTATAACAATATCTTTTTTAACCGAAGTCTCTAGATCACAGAGAATGGATTATGTTTGAGCTAGGAACCTACTGCATGATATTTTCCGATATTTCATCAGGTTCAAATACAACACCTTCAAACTGCTGTAAACCTCCCAAGTGCACCCCAGAACTAAGTGATCCCGGTTACTCTCTCTCTCTCCCTCTCTTTCTCTTTACATATATATTTGTGTATATCCGCACTGGTTGTCGTGAATATCGTGCCAGCAACTAGCGATAGTGTATAGACTCACTGGGGATGAGTAGTATTTGGAGCATACTTCCCAGTGAGGCCGTGGGGGAGTCCACTGAAGCGCTCAAGCAGTAGGATTGACTTTCTACTGTAATGAACAATCACTAAATTTGCAACACTAAGATGGCTCGCCTTTGGATTATAAAAGTTTTGGATATACACATTGATACCGCAAAAAGATTGCATTTCTCGAAGCTTATTACCTATGAGCACCACCAGACTAGATTATTTAGAATGCATCGTGAATGTTTTTTTAGTTTTTATCCCCAGTCAAAAGTGAGTCATTAGCTGAAAATGAAAGTTCCTTTATTTTTCAGCTGTTTTGGACTGAAAAAATTGTACTCGATCAATTCTGATTTGAAAATTTTGTGGTATCACTCAAAATAATACCCGCTTTTCTGGTAGAAGTGCCCGCTCTGTGCTTGGATCTTGACCCCTACCGAGCTTGTCGTGATGAGAGATTCACGGGGACCTGCTCCAGGCCGAATCGGTCGAGTACGTTTCGTCATATTTTTATTCACTTTTCGAAGCCCAGTTTCTATATTTTTCGCAAAATTTTGTATTCATTGCCTCTCTTTTAATCCAAGTGCAATGAAAACCAGTAAAGGCTTTAAAACATGAACTAATTTTTTAACTAAGAACTAAATGCAGAACATAATGATTCTGCAGACACTATTAGAAGATTGTTTAAAATATACTGAATGTCCCTTTCATTAAAGTGCATGGTGTTACTCCCAATAGAAGTAATTCCGGAGATACAATGCCATCTTTTTCAAATAGATCGTTTGTAACAAGCCGTTCCGAAACAGAACTGTTTCCAGCAGGCGTAATAAACATAATTCACACACCATTCATCCGAAATTTATCCATTTGTCGTGAAGTGTACGCAACTATAGAGTATGCACAGTAATGCATCGGCAAGATATGCGTATAACCTTCGTACTTCTCAGTCAACTGTTTGAAGGATAAAATGGCGCAGTCAGTTGTGTTTTTAAATATCCAAATAGAACATACCATTTGAACTCAGACTGGATCCCTGAGGCTCATCTAAGGCAGAAAGTTGGATTCATGACCGCATGTTAAAAAATAGGTACACTTGGTAGTCCGACAGAAATCGAACTGTGATTTATTGTGTGATTTGCGGTTGCTTACGCGGGCACGGCTGTAATCTCATTTAAATCGAATGGAGCTTGCATGGACAGAGAGTCCATTTTTAGAACTTTACGGTGATTCTTCCATGGTTAATTCGTCAGTTAACACGACTAACTTTCTGAACGAGGACGCATGGTCCGTCCGTGCACGTTCCATTCAATTCAAATTAGAATAAAGCTGCAAATCAACTAAGGAGTGCTCTAGTGTAATGAAGATTGAGCGGAAGAGTATCGGGTAAGCATACCGGATGAGCGGAAACTTTCGCGAAACCGGTCGTGGGCTTCCGGGGGAACTTTTCCTGTCATTCAAATATAACGCTTATATGTAAACAATAAAAATGAACTTCTTCCAAGCAACCTCATTCGTTAGCAATTAATAATACAGCTTTGAATTTATTCTGTTCCATTGTAATCTGAAATTATCGTCGGTTACACCCATGGCAAGAACCTGATATCATCATCCATGTACAAACCCAGTTGATCCGTATGAATTTTCTTCAGTCTATCTAATTCCCTCAATATTGCACTTTGATGCACAAATTAGTCAAATTCCCTGAGTGTAGTATCCTTTTGCGCTTCATACATTTGCAACATCACGGTGCCATGGTTGGTAAGAAAATCTATCGGAATAAATAAGGAACACACGACCAAAGACACCACTACCTGTTCAAACAGTTAACACGTTTTACCAAATGATCTTCATTCCCCGATAACCGAAGCTTGGCTTCATCTCTACAAATGCAGTTGAAGAGTTATAATTCAATGCTGATAGAATGAGATTAACACGTATTGCTATTTTCGTTTGCCTCTCACTGCAAAATTCAAGGGGAAATATAAAGCCAGCAGTATGAAAGGTTCAAGAATATAACTAAAAATAGTAGTATAAAGTCCATGGAGAGTGTTTGTGAATACAAGAGTACAACTTATCGTGAGACTTTAGCATATCCTCCAGTGCGTGTAACAAATGGGTGGATGGATCTTTTGCGCTAGATTCAGGAGGCCCAGCGCAGAAGGCATGACCCAACCCACGTTTTAGACTTTTCGTATCTTCATTTTTATGCCATAGACGGGCAACTCTTACTCATTTTACAATCGCTGTATTCGTCAGTGAACATTGTGCGCTACGGAATCCTATCCGAGGGCATGTTCACCACACGTCCCGGCGACCTTAGCTTGGTGAAGTTTAGTCTTCCGTCCAGTGATTTTTTTCACCTACCAAAACACTCCGGATTTAATCTCAGCATTTATGGCTAAGTATCTACTGGAAAACAGAACACAGCAGTGTGGTGCTGTACAAGCTAAATCCGGAATAATTCTCAACACCAACAGCCAACCAACAAGGGCGAATGCAACTTATTTGCTTTAATTATATTTTGACTGTAGTAATCCCCTGAGGAGATACAGAGAAATTATTCCGGATATAAATTGTGCAACTGCCGTGTTCTCTTTTGAGACTCAAGTCGGGAAAAGACTGTTTCTCTTAAATGCCTTCTATTTGCAAACTTCAGTTTAGTAAGGCTTACGGCAAAACTAACCTAACTGCTATTTTACATTATTGATTCAAATTAAACATCTAAGTAGAGTCTTTTTTCAAAACTACGTTTTGCTTAAGCCTAGTTCTCTACAAAATAAAATGACTGCTTTTTTCTACAAGAATACAATTTAATTTTGATTCGATCCGAGATTATCGGGGCACATTGTATTATGAAGTCTTAAATTACACACAGACAAATGTGATTTACCTACGTTTAAAAATTTAGTTTCACTATTCCAGCTCAAGAGGAAGCACAAAGTTCGGGATTTCTCAAGTGGCAGCAGAAACTTCTGGCGAGTATTGCTGCCCATGGTGGCTGTTAATGGACTGCTCCTATAAACTTGAATTTGGCTCCGTCTGATCCAATGAAAACTTTGCGAGAAATGAGCTTACACTTACTTTTTATTTATTCAGTATCACCAAAGGGAAACATATTTCCAATCAGGTAAAATGTCTGACTGGTATTTGCTGGCATTGCTCTAAACACTTCACTGGATGACAAGATAAGTAGTGCACTGCGCGGTTACCAGAAAACGAGTTTCTCTTGTGAAGAGGTACCAAGACTGATGGAGTTTAAAGATGTTATTTTGAAACAAAATTACTTAAAAACGATGAAAAGTAAATCAGAAATACTTTGACGAAATGACGTACTATATGCTGTAAGTCAATAAAACATTGCATTGATGGAATTCCTCAGCAAATTCTGTCATTTGAGGAGAATATATTTCAACCTTCAACTGAATACAGCAGAAAGCCTTGATTAATATATTTGTGCTTCAAAAATGGGTAGTTCTTCTATTACTGGACTTCGGAAAGAAACAAATGTTTGTAAATCCCAATCTGCGAACTGCTGAACGACATGATATCGTCAATGACCATTCGTTACTGTTTTTCAGGCGGTCCTAAACCAATACCTCATAGAAAGAAAACTGCATTCCTTACAGGCATAAGAGTGTATGATTGGTAAAGTTTATGTGTGCTCCACACAATGGTTTGTTTCAGTTTATTCAGTCATTAAACTTGCACTTCGCTGCTCTGTTTTTGTTCACTACCTCGCAAAATTGCCGGGTTATAGGCAAAACAAATAGAAGCTTTAGGTGAAAAACAGCGGGAAACAGAATAATGAGAAGAAATCACGAAGACAAAGGAAGAGCCTTGATGCAACTACGCAACTGCTCACAACTTTTAGCCATTTCACTTAGTGCCTTCAACCTTCTGGTAGGCGGATCTCGTGAGCCCAGATTCAGAAGTCGAATACGTTCTACTTCGCGAAGCCTATCCGTAAGGCTTCTCGTACTCCTCATCCACGTCACGAACTGTCTACCTTGACCTACATTCCAGCCACCACTTGCCTCCGAGAGTGGCCTTCCCCGAGAAAGTCTTTCGGTGGGCATGCGCGATGCTTGTCCCAGCCTCTGTAATCTTTTTGGGTTCAGTGCTTGTTCCAGTGACTGACTACCGGTTCCTAACACCCTAAGCCTAACCTCAGCATTACTGAAATAGTGTTCCCGCCATATTCGAGCAATACAACAGAGGTATGGATGCCCAAATATCGACAGAACACACGAAAATCAAAGCAGTTATATTTTGTGAAATTATCCGAATGAATAAGCTTTGAAGTTGGTGTATTTGCAAAATTACTTCCTCATTCTTTCTTACACATTTATTTTTTTAAATGATAACGGCATCTTCTGTAAAATTATGTTTTGTACATCACCGGTAGAGATGGTACTAGTTTTATTCCGATGTGTTGCATTGGCAAACTGCATAACCTGGCCCTGGTGGGCGAGATACATATTGCCAGTTTACTAATCATCTCCGAACATTTATGCCTCCAAATAATACGACATTCAGCGGAAGTATATTTGGTTCAAAAGTGAATTGCGCGGGTAGTTTAAGGGCGGTTAGATCAGGACAGAAGTAATTGAAAATTAAGTGAAGAATAAACAACTGTAGCGTATTATATCATTCATAGAATAAAGTAAAAGAAATTCCAAATTTTCAAGGAAAGGTGGTATGACGAGTTGCAAGAACTCCGGATTACAATCGACGGGGTCCTATTAGCGGATGATTGGAAAGAGTACATCATTTGGCAAAGGGGAACGGTCAGCAGTGAACTTGCATTCGAAATCTTCGTTTACATAGTTTGGTGGTGCTGCAGAGTAGCGGAGTAGAACACATAAGTACATGGTTTTTGGTTGAAAGAAATAAACCAAAATGAAATGCAGCTAAAAACTTTACTCGAACAGTCATTCGTTCAACCACACAATCAGAAAAAGTCTGAATAAAACTTGCTCCTGTTCTGGGAATGAAGCACTGAGTTTATTTTAATCGAGACCTTCTCACGATTATTACCAACTGGAACGAGACCATATGACATAACCAATGTCTTTTCTTAACAATACCTACGAATTTCGCAATATCTGTCTTCTCTTCTTCTTATTACCCGGATAAATGGTGTTTCAAGTACTCTCATCTAGTCAAGATAAAAAGACTAGGAGCATTTCATATTCCGGTGCATTACTTAGCTGTTCTCACTATTCTAATTTACCAATCACTGGCCAGTATTTATCAAGAAATCAAAACCTAAGTCAATAAAAGTGCATACGGGCGCAGAAAACTCTGTATTTTCCAGCTGATGAGGTTGCTGAATTTCGACTGTCTGACCGTCGGTGATGAAACGGTCATCATGATATGTCTTAGACTTTGCGATCCCATGTTTATATCATCCTTTCGGCAGATTCTAATTGGCCGTAACCCATTATCTGAAATGTTTTGCAAAATGTTTGTTTTACTGTCAATGGGAAGTAATATATCATTATCGTCATTATTATTTTATTTATTAGTATGGTTATTTCAGAAAAACACCCGGATAGGTCGTGATCGGAAGTAGGCTTACTTGCCTTTCAACGTACAACAGTAAATTTGATCCTGTCATCAATGCAGGATGCATTTATGCTTTAAGCGCATCAATATTCAAACAATGTACTTCGTGCAGGAATAAAGTTTGCAGTATAGTGAAAAAAGTCTAAAGGGCTTCATCATAATCCTCTGCCTGTGACAAAAAACAATACTTATGAAATAGAAAAACGATAAGATTTTCTGGTAAGAAAGGTAATTTATTTTGACGTAACTAAATTGTTCTCCATGGTGGGTGGTTATTAGATAAATAGGTAAGGTACTCAGCTCATGAAACAGCGAAAAGCTGGTGGCGGACTCGGTCCACGAGATCCACCGCCCACGCACTGGTCGAATACATCAGGTGACACGCTCAGTCAATTAGTCGCCTTCACAGCATTTTATCACGTGGAGGGATCAAACTTAAAACTTTATTTCTAGTTGGTTTTCTCTTCGCTCTTCTATTTGACTCACCTTCTACTGGATTATGCTGCTAGGTAGCACCAAACTAGAAGGTAGAGGTGCAATATTATTGGTTGTATGAAGTGAGATGAACTGACTTCACTACTGCTAATTCGCATCTGAATATGAACCCATTCCAGTTCTGCAGATTTTTTGTCCGTTTTAGTTAAATCTTAGCAGACTACAACTTTTAACCCATTGGAGTATCTTCCTCCGGGAGTTATAGGAAGCCCGGGACACGCCAGAAACATTTTCATCTAGATGCTGACACTATGTGGAGCCACTTGGACCTATCAAATCTGGGAACAATGTAATCAGAAAATACATCAATCTGTAATCCGTCACCTTCAACTTGTCTGCTTTGCGCTTTTGATTTGCATTTCCATACCCAGATCTCGCTAATAATTCTCATTTGTATTTTGATGTACATGTTTTTGATACTTTTGGAAAATTAAAGTTTCTTTTTTACAATTTAAGAGAATAATATCACTTATTTGATTACTAAGTTCTCACCTGCCAGATTGTTGCTCCCTTTGGTACAACCAGGGTAACAAATCCGAGTCACATTACGATCCGTGGCAAAAATCTCGCTTGGCCGAAGATGAGCGCCAAAAAAGAGCGACATTAACGCGCGAACAGGCAAAATTCGACTTGCGCAGTTTGTGGGAAGACCAAACAAGAAAACGAATGATCGAAGCGGAGACTCGAAGGAGATTTCTTGCTGTTAAAGCGAAAGATCATCATGAGAGGGAAAAACAACGGTTGGTGCTTTAGTTAACTCTCCCGTGTCATTAGGTAATTTTTCCCGTCGGCTCCGTCCTATCTTACAGAGAGCAGTTAAGGCAGCTAGTCGAATCAGAAGAAAATAACTTAATGACCACAGGAAAATCTTTGGAAGAAGAAATTCGAGAACGATATGAAGAATCTTGTCGCAGAGCGCAACAACTGGAACAGGAACGACAAGAAGCAGATAGACTCCAAGCACTGGAAAAATATGAACAGCAATTCCGGTTTGTTTCTCTATCAATGGTTCCTTCACTCGTCAAAATTCAGAGAAGGATGCGATCTAATACGTGGGGAGATGTCCCGACGGATGGCCTATGAAATTGCAGAGGACAGAAAAATACAAATTGCAATGAAGCAGCAACAAAAGAAATTGGAAGCGGCAGAGGATGCATGGTTTGCTGAGATTATGAGACAGGAAGCCGGGAACCAAAAGGAGGACAATACCAATAAACACGAAATTTACGAGTTTGTGCCAATAATCAACATCCTTTTTTCCCCTAGATCTTTGGCTAAGCAGCTTCAAGCACAAATTTTGGAAAAACAGGAAGTTCAAAAACAGGATGAAGAACAGAAACGCAAAGAGCGGGATGATTTGGTAAGAAACGTGATTAAATGAAACAACTTCTTTAAAAAAAACCTTTCCATTTTATAATCGATTTATCGAGTAGCGTTGTGATGAACACTCTGTTGCTCATCACCCACAGACCTAATATAAATAAGATCACCAATCCCAGTTAACTGATGCTGGAAGGGTACCGAAGTGACAAGTGGTACAGGCAGTATACATACTTAATTACGGTGAGTTTTTTATGCGACTATCACATAGCTATTTATAAGCAGTGACCTGCCGGAAAATTTGTGTTTCTTCAGGGAATAAGAGTCACATTTCTAAATCCTACAATTATGGATCACTGACAGTGAACACCGGCCCATTGAAGATGCCTTTCGATAGTATTCTCTATTTATCATTCATCACAGTTCAGTTCATTTTATTCAAACATTAACTTCACGCTCTGTGCACTGGTTTTAGTTGCTACCACGCAAAATTGCCAGGTTGAGGACGGAATTATTGGAAGCCGAAAGAAAAATTTGATGATAAAGAAAGAGTCTTGAGGCAACTACACCATGTGAGGGTACGTGTTAACTCGCAGTTGGTGAACAGCCGAGTCACGTTGACAGTCAACACCATTACGTAACCAAGCCCAAGGCTTGAGAAAACGGAATCTAGAGTAACATGAGAGCCGATTGGTGGCGTGGATCGATAAAATGAGTGATGAATACCGTCAGCAATGTTTAAGCTTTGAGACTCTGTTGTGCGCACCAATCGGACCGATAAGCTGCATGCAACGACTGGATACATGGACCACTGCCCTATATATTCATCGTTTTGCACTAACAAACGAGACAATTCGCAGGAAAGAGAGACTTCTCCCTAGATCTAATGGGACAGTTCGCAACACACCACTGGCTGAAAGATCTAGCCTCTATCGCTTAGCATCTGCAACTATTTGACAAGCGCATATCGTGGGCCCTAAAGCGGAAGTCTAACGCGTCTTACTTGGCCATCAAGACGGAACCGCACTTTGGCGTGGTGGGATGTTTTGCGTGCCTCCATGACCCAAAGATCCATACAGATTGGCTTCCTTGAGTCGAAAATGCGGCCGGGCCTGACAGATCAATGGATAGAAGCCACTTGAAGTCTAGACACTGAACCAGTTGATGGGCAACATCTGGTTTTAACCACGGTGCTTCTGAAGCAAACACTCAAACGACTAAACATGAAAAGAAGCAGTTTACCAGTCTGAAAACCTTCACCAGATGGATGTGGGAGTGGACTATCTAGGTTTTCCCTCGGCAATGGGAGAAGTCATCATACTTCATTTGGCAGCTATCGAGCGCCCAGAATGAGTACCCCACCCCCAACCCAAAGGAAGCTGCCCCGTCTAGGTTCCGCTTACTGCATTGGGTGCATGGAACTAAGGAATGAATCCCGAAGACGGGTCGATAACAAAACATCAGTGAAGACAAGATAGAACGCATGCAGTAATCAGGTCTCACATGACAAACAGGAAGAAGTTCCTTTACCGGTGCTTCGGTCACGTTCTCCTGCTGCCTTAATGCTCCACTGCCTTGTGGATCAGACGTTTGGGTCAAAAGCTCCGGTTAGGGTTCGCAAAGAAAAACCCCTTTTGCGTTGTGAGCAGTCGCTATGTGTGATGTGCCCAGAAACCCCCAGCATTCTTCCTGTAAAGGGATCCACAGGTTTCTTCTCCTTTAATTTAGGATCGATGCCAAACGCCACGAGTTACTGCGACTCTGAAGAAAACGATAATGTAGGAGTCGGGCATAAATCGAAAGCCCTCCTAAGGCCTACATGTCCACTTCACATTGCTGCCTTCAACGTCCGCATACTATAGCAGGTTGGGTGAGAGACTACCCTCGATGGAACTCCTAAAATTTTGAAAATGTATATGTGCACTGTCTCCGAAAAGTTCATAAAACCCCCACTTTTGTACTCTCTCTTCACACCCTAGATATAGCTTCAGTCTCTCGCTTCACTTTTCGTTTGTCGAGCGATCCTAGTGTCCAGTGTCTAGCGTTGGGTTACTTTGACCATGAGAACTTAACATGCACTGCTAGACTGGATTCTAGTCAGTAGCCGATTGTGTGCATTTCGGTTGGAAGTATCCTCACCTGTCAACTGCAAAAGACTGAAGCATCGATCCTTGTTCGTCGTGTTTGTGTGCACCACACTGATTGCAGTTCTTCTGAGATCAAACACGAATTCTGCCGTGATTTGTCTCGCTTGATTCAAAACTTGCGTTCAACGGACGTGGTGGTTATTGGTGGGGATATCAACGCCCAAGTTGTCTGTTTGGGGGATTCCAAAAGGTACATTGGAAGAGCGGTTTCTATTCCGGCCGACTGCACTGACAACGATGATCGTCTCATCCAGCTGTGTTCTGATTACAGATTGTAGTTTTCGAGTATTATCTTCTACCATAAGAAGTGGCATAGGCTCACATGGCGTCCTCCTATGTTTTCATAGCGTTAGACCTAGACTGAACGTATTGTTATTTACAACCGCTGGCGTGGATTAAGTGAAGATAGTCGTTCATTTTGCCTACGCCTGTGAACTCAGATCACACCATGACACGTGCTCGCTTCTGTTTACGTCTCGTCCTCCGTTGCACCAACACAAAACCCACCCGTCTCTCTCAGATGCTTCTAGAAGATAACCAACGCTCTGCTTTTCAGGTAGCGCTGCCTACGCGGTTATAGATGTAGCTGGATATCTAGGACCTCGATAAGTGCTGGCAACAGATCAAGGAAGTCCTGTATCCCTCTTCCAGTAACACACAAGACTTCGGTTCAAGTGGGTCTCGCAAACGATGGATACCATCGACTTCAGTTGCTCTGTTGAATGCTCGTGGATCCGACGCTCCGGATGCCACATTCAATGAAGTACGTAGACTCCTGAGGTGTTAACTGACTAAGAGCTCTAGAGCCCGTGCACACAGGTGGATTGCGAAATGTAGGGAAATGTGGAGGCTGTATCTGTTGGCAGTACTCGCAACCTTTACTGTTTGGTTAGAGGTACCGGTCCACGGAAACCCAGTGCATGTGAGATAGTCAAGGAATCCGACGGCTCACTGATTCACTCTCGGGAACGTCGTCTGGATCGTTGGGCGTAGCACTCTTAGAGAAAGTCTATTTGTCATAATTCAACAGTGGACCTTCCTTGTGCACCCGCGAGAGAAACGATGCAGGCAGATATCACTTCTCTATCAGAAATGGAAGTCATGCCGGAGGTAGGTTACTTGAAAACCGCTGAACCAGATGGGTTGTCTCCATCCTGTTTCACGAATGGAGACGAAGCTTCGCTTTCGGGGTTGCCCAAGCTCCGGGTAATCTGAGATACTGAGCATATTCTCAGTTAATGGTGTAAGTCAATGATTGTGTCCATTTACAAGAAAGGTGACAGTCCCTATTGTGAAAACCATGGAAAAATCAGCTTTTAAGATGCACTTTGCATCACTAAGGTGTGAAATGCTGTTGCAAGACCGGAATGGTTCAACACCAACTCCTGTGGTGCCGGGGAAAGCTCTAGCTGAAGTACGTAAAATTTGTGACCTGGGCGGCTACACCTCTCCCGGAGGGCAGATATCGGACGAAATGTCATCGCGCATACAGAAAGCGCGTTTGGCTCTTGTCAACCTCAACCATCCGTGGGGCCTACATCCGATTGTATGTCAACGGTCAAGTGTAAACTGCGGCGGTTAGGTGAGTTCTTTTATACGGCTCGAAAACATGTCCGTCAAGGTAGAGGATGAGCGGAGTCTGTCGGTGCCCGAGCATAAGTGCATCCGAAGTATTTCTCGAATGCTGAGGTTAGATTTAGGGTGCTGGGAACCGGAGATCATCCTCTGGAGCAAGTACTGATTCTAAACAAGTTAAGGTGGCTGGTGTGTGATTTGCTTGGCCATCGGTAGAATTCCTCTGCGTGAGCTGTTTTCCGAGACACGTAGTGGCTGGAAGGTAGGTCGTGGTGATCGGCCTATGACATGGCAAAAATATATGAGAAACTTGACTAGAAAACTTGGCCAAGTAGAACGTGTTAGCTTTCCTGGTTGGGGTCCACGAGACCCGCCTACCAAATGGTTGGAGACAGAGAGTAGTATGGCTAGGTGTAGTGGCCAGTGGTGTAATTGCATTCGAGCTTCTTCCTTGTATTCGTGACCTCCGCCCCTTGCTTTGGTTTCGGCTTTTTTCATTTCATACTTCTGTTCTTTTCGCCCTTGACTCGAGGTTGATGGCTGAATGAACAGAGTTGTCCTGCGTGGCGAAGTCCAGTGGTCACGTTAACCAAACAAGAGGTCAAAGGTACTGCGGTGCAAACAAAGTTACTGAGCACAGCGTATGTCAGATATTACAGGTTCCATTATCAATAAGCCCGCGGAAGTATTGAAGAGAATTAAAGCGGAAAACCTCAACTCTGGGACTTTGAATGTATAGCCGTGTGAAGTTCCAAAGGGTTAGGCATGGTAAAGATCCGACTAAGTACGGATCGCATTATAGCACCAAATTTAGTTATCGATTGCTAGATTTGAATCCATAACCGTTGGTTCGCTCGTGAATAACCTATTGCGCTTCGTCACCGAATGTCCACTCGTATAACGCACCAAAACTATCTTATGCGTTCTAATGGTTTTCCAGTATTGTTGCACGTACCATAGACATTCCTTTTTCTGCTGATTATTATAAATTACCACTATGATGCCAAGAAATTAGTGAGTCAGTGATAAATGTAAGCAAACCCTCTAAAAATATCGTTTTGTAAATTACACAGATAAGGCAGTGTGCAAAAGATAACTGGACAACGGTTGAGGGGTTTATTTGTTTATTAATGTTCAGTGAACTTTTCTTGATTATCTGTTGAGGGCATCTGATAAGATAGTCTTCTTGTTGCCATTTGCTGTGAGACAACAAATCTGTCATGCATGAGTACCACGTTCATAGTGTTTACACATGACAGAATCAAACGTTTTTGGATCTCCCTAGCAGTCTGCCATCTAATTGTTTCAAGTCTTTCAGCAAAAAAAGGAAAATACAGTTAAATGAATTATAGGTTATTTACTAAACATGACACCTTTTTGTAAGAATCAAGTGGCTCATCAGATCTCATGAAGGCAGTCTATCAGTTGACACAGCATACCTTTTGAGCATTTTTAAACAATTCCGTCAAGTTCATTTCTCAACCATCAGCCTCGCACTTCTGTGGTCTGATTTTCGTTGCCACCTCGTAGCATTGTCCGTTTGAAGGTGGAAGAGAAATTACTCGAAGTAGGCAGCAGATAAAGTGAAAAAGTTGGAGGTGAATAACATATCGGATGAGTTTGAATGCAATTACGGCAACAATCATGTCATCTAACCAGGTTGCTTGATATCTTGAACCATCAGGTGGATGAATCAGGTGGGTGCCAATCCGGAAACCAATGGTGTTTTGTTTGACCAAAGGCAGTGATAATGTTTTTGTACTTTTTCACGATGTCCAATACTAGCCATCTCGACCCATCATCCAGGCGTTACGTGCCCCAGAAAAATAGTGCATACCAGAGGGTCCGTCTGCAGGCAAGCCTGAACCACACGAATGTGTAACCCGTGAAATTGCGAAATGGGTTATCACAATGTTTATAAGAGCTCTAAAACGCGAATAAGATAATAAGATGTCGAAATTTCATTAGAAGTCTAGGTAATCTGTGTAGATATACCCCAAATAGATGAGGTAACCTAATGAACTGAGTAATAATCGGCGGCTGCATTTGTGTAAAATGAACTGGTTTTTATAATCGTAACCTAATTTTACCATGAAATCACATGCCGTGTTTCCCAGGAACGTGTGAATCGCACTTTCAACTCAGCAGGACTTGACCAACCTGAATCGGTTGTAACAGTCCGTAGGGTTGTCTCCTGCTCGTCTTCTAGGCAAATTCAGTCATACTTAACGCGTCTTCGTTTGACGGTCGATATAGTATTTGATATCTTTGTACGGAAAACTCTCCTTACTCACGTGAACAGCAGACTCGCACACTTAGCCCTATTCAGTCATCGGAAGTGATTCGATCTGACATAATTTGCCTCGAGAACGGAATGACTGACACAAGTAAGCGAGTTTTTCTGTAATAAGCCTGATTGCGAAGTGAAAGTCTGACAGGATCCTCAAACTGGAAAAGAACATCCTGCAAGTTTTCCCATTTTCCGTCGCTTCTATCATGGTTTTCTTAACTTTATTCATGAAGTGCTTTTTGAAGAGATGAAGTGCAGTGTTTAGCTAGTTGGCATATTCCACATTGTTGAGTATTTGCGAAGTGAGGTTTATATATGAAAGATAGAATTTCCATCTGGGAAATCTGGTAACCTCTTTACTAAAACATGAGAAGACTAACCATTTATTACTCGACTGAGTAAGGTGTATTAACCATCCAGGAGAAACAGAGCCTTCTAATGTCAAAATTCGTAGAAATTCCTTTGAGTTGGAACATTGCATTTTGGATTTTTTACTGTGGGATGTAAATCAACGGTATTAGTGCTGCAACCAACTACTTTTATCCACCATATCCACGAAATCTGCATATATGACTGTCTCCCTAAAACCAAACAGGACATTTGGCGCTGAAGAACAAGCTTTGCAAATGAACGGATATCCGCTAGCGTTTTTGCGTAAGCGTTCGTAGACGTTGACATGGAGAAGCTGCGCAGTATGCCAAAACAACACTAGTTTTCTTGTGTGACTTACAAAGGTGGTGACTTCGATCAAACTTCCATCTGAATTCCATCTTCAAGCTTACCTGTTACAAGGATGAATACGTGATTGTCTCCAAAACAACCTGGATAGCTCTACTGACGGTAAACAAAATCATTCCCCATGGAGCCATATCTGAGGTGTTAGGCAATTCCCCAATGGATGCATGGCCGTCTACATGAATAGCTCTGACGGACAGTTGCATTTCCGGAACAGCCGAAGGACTTGTGTATTGAGTCATCCTGATTAGAGGATTTAACGTCACTCTTTTCAGTACTAGGCCCGGACTGGTTAATTACGATGTTTCGAACGATTACAATTACAACCTAAGTTGATCTCAGCCATATTATTGGACCTGTAATTCGAGCATATCCTGGTGAACTAAACTACCTCGGAATTTTTGTTCCCTTCCGCTATTGATGTGATATGTGAATTGCCCTGTATTTCGATCTCATTCCAAATCTTTTTCTAATCAGGCTCATCCTGTTCTGCGAAAAAGGATGCAATGTATGTGGTAAAATGTTCAACCTAATTGCTCTCTACTTGTATCATCTGGATAGTTCCCGTCTTACTTTCCAGGCCAGTTTTTAGACAGCGTTTGTGTAGCACTTTTATATTATGACAGTACATGTAATACTGATCAGTGTTGGCTTCCGTTTGTTTAAATCCAGGAACGCGTCCTGTTATCCACTGGTAGCATTGAAATGATTTATACTGATGGAAGACTGTATTATGTTTACCTCTGCGCATCTTTTGTGAGTCCACGTTATTCTTAGTGGTTGGATAGATTGGAGGACTTGGCTAAGTGGTGCCCGTGTATTCATGGACATTCTTTAACGACTTGATGCTACTATTTGTTATTCTGTTTTCATTCCTTCCCTGCTGCTGTTTTTTCACCATTTATTGTTAAGGTTTCCGCTGAGAAATATTAACCAAAGCCACCGTACTCACCGGGTGTTTATTGTTTGTTTGAATTGAACTGATCAGACTCTTAGTGTTCACCGTGCCTTATTTCACGGAAATTGTCGTCGAGCTTCAAACAGAGTTATTCTCAATGTGATATAACTGTGAATATGGAGAAATGGTCGAGAATCAATACTGATCAGGTCCAAAACAAAGTGTACCATGTATTTCGGTTTAGGAACTATTACTGCGTGATAATCTGCCCCTGATATCTGTTTGTTATCCGGTCGCTGGTACACTCACATACAGCTTCTTATTCACGGTATGAAAGAAAGACAGAACTAGGCAAATAGAAAAGTCCCTGGCTAACAGGTTACGGTATCTTAAACAAAAAGGCGCTATTGACTGCATCACATTTGCAAGAATTCGACCCACAGGAACTATCATCCCAAGACTGTATGGGTTGCCCAAAATTCATAAGACAGGAGTCCCACTAAGGCCCATTTTAGACATGTGCACCTCACCGTATCATGCAGTAGCCAAGTGGTTGACACATCTCTTGGAGCCAGCTAGAGCGGCAATGACAAAACACAGTCTAAAGGATACTTTTGAACTTGTAAAATATGTGAGTGATCTCAATCTGGAAGGACAATATATGATCTCATTGGACGTCACGTCGCTATTCACTAACGTCCCAATCAAGGAAACCATTGACTATCTTTGTGGTTTCATACAAGCTAATGAGATTGAAACAGGTGTGCCATTGGACGACCTGCGACAGTTACTCTTTGTATGTACCCAGAATAATCAATTTAAGTTTAACGAGCCGGTTTACCGCCAAAAAGACGGTGTATGAATGGGGTCTCCACTCGGGCCACTGTTTGCTGATATCTTTATGGCAAAATTGGAAAACGGCCCGTTACAATCATCGATTCGCGGACTTCGGTTGTACAAGCGATACGTGGATGACATTCTATGTATAACAGACCAATTTCTCCACAGAGAACAACTACTAAACAGCTTCAACTCAGCACATCCGAACTTGCGATTCACACTAGAATCGGAATCAGACAACTCACTAGCCTTCTTAGACGTATTTTTGACCCGTTGAGAAGATGGCTCAATACGGCGGTCAGTGCACAGAAAATCAACATGGAATGGATAGTATATCCAATTCCGTAATTTTGTACCGCTTAAATTAAAAATAAATCTAATTATGTGCCTATCAAACAGAGCGAAAAAGATCTGCACCGAAGATACCATAAAAGAAGAGCTTGTTACGGTGCGCAATATTTTTATTCAGAACGGATACCCGGAACGCCTAGTCGACCGGATAATGCAGTTGGATAAAGAAATTCCAAGGAAAATGGTAGTTGGAAAGAAATCAGTTTACATCTCTCTACCATTTAAAGGCGACACTCTGGCAGATGTAATTCACCGAAGATTGGCGAGCGTCGTCAACAAAACATTCTACGCTGCTAAACTGCGTGTTTTGTTCACCTCTAAGCCAGCGGTGTGTTTGTGGATAAAAGACAATGTGCCTGTTTCTGCAGCCTCATTTTGTGTGTATTCTTTCACTTGTTCCTGTGGAACAACGTATATCGGCGGCACGACCAGACACTTGTCTGAACGCATCCGTGAGCATCATCCAGCTTGGTTGGGGACTGGAACAATTAGGTCAATTACCAGTGCAGTCGTTTCACACCTAGCTGAAACTAATCACATGGTGAACGTGGATCAAGCATTCCGCCCCCTGTATAGGGTCCGAGGTCGGCTTTCAAGATCGGTGAGAAGTCGCATCTTGGCCACAGCGAAAGCGGTCGGGATTCGCCTCCACAACCCCCCTTTATGTGCTCAGAAGAAATTTGTGCATGCACTCAATCTACCCTGGCCCACTCACCACCCAACGTCAGGTCCACGAACGTCCGTAAGCTTACATGTTGAGAACGTGTTAGTCCATTCACACCTGGTTTCCGGATAATCCTGTACCACACTAGGTGTGAACGATGATCCTTGACACGATTTTTGTTGACTGTATCCCTTATGCATCTAGTTCTATATATTGTGTTGTATTGGCATGATTAAGAATCACTGAAAACGAGCTTGTTCGCCAACCTGTGTTTTCCTAATATTTTATAGGGCACCCATCATCTGGATACGGTTCTAGTCTTTCGTCCTCGTGTTCTTCTCTTGAGGATTTAGATCCGCTGATCGGATTTGAAATTGATCACGCCCAAAACAAAACTTCACTTATTGGATTGTTTCAATCACGTAATGAACTCTGACCGGTATGGAACTGATCATGATCAGTAGTCCGTTCATGATCTTTAAGTAAGGTAATTTTACTCAAGAGTTTATTAGGAATGGACCGGTAGGATTTAACCTGTATATCATCGAAAATGTGTAATTTGAGAGTTATATAATGAAGGAAACGCTGTCCATTCTTGTATTCCAATGATTTTAGCACAGGACATACAACGTAAATTCTGAGGAACACTAAGTCCGTACCTTCTGATTCGTGTTAACCATTCAGCAAGTGAAATGTGAACAGATCCGCGGGAACGACTGCGGATGCAGAAGTACCTTTACAGTCCTATCGTAATGAACAAAGCAAGAGAGTGAGGAACACCTGTATTTGAGCAACCAGACAAGTCAAGTCTACAATACGTACGGTCGTCAATATAGTCCTTTTTTCAACCACGCAGCAGCAACATCCATCCTCCAGCTGCTTAGGCACTACGGCTGCTTTCAGTCCAGATGCCTGGGACCATTGTCTTGATTCTTTTGCACACATACCGTCCAGCTGGTTCGATTGTTCCGGCTGACGGCCTGGTCAGCAGCCCTCCACATGCGCTATCTTGCTGGTTGACTCAGACCCTGCTGATTCCCATCTGCTAGTTCGTATGCCTCTTTCTGTCCGCTGCAAGATGCTGCCGACATACTCATCATCTCCTGCTTGGTCTGTGGCTCTTGATGGATTGGTCCGATCAGTTTGATGTTCATCTTGTTCTATTACCCCAGCACTCTTCACTACACTGTAACCAGAACACGCCCTCTTTTTCTCACAGTTTGTCCTTCTTTATTGCCCAGATGATGCA
The DNA here is from genome assembly GCA_948099385.1 of Fasciola hepatica. Taxonomy (NCBI): domain Eukaryota; kingdom Metazoa; phylum Platyhelminthes; class Trematoda; order Plagiorchiida; family Fasciolidae; genus Fasciola; species Fasciola hepatica. The sequence continues at coordinate 504,727 of CANUEZ040000108.1, forward strand.
AGATCTACAGCTGCGTTGATTGACCGAAAATAATTGAAATTCAGTTTTCTTTGTTAAAAACTGGTATTCATCAGTGGAACTGGAAAATTTGTTAGTCCAAATCCATACGGTCAAACAATTCCACAAGGTTTTACAGCAAAAACAGAATGACATTCAATCATTCTATGGATCTAGATTCTGGATAAACGCGAAAGAATCCGGGGAAATCTCCATTTTACATGAATGGTATTTTTATTATTTTCTCCGTTCTCTTTTTTGTCGATCAGTTGTTTTGAGCTTTTCAAAAAACTGCCAAGTGCTTATCCAAGCATTTCTTTGCTTATAATACCGTTTTGTGTAGATATCATGAAAACAATTCGAAGGTTTAACGTTGCGGGCTGTAGGGATGTACACTTTCTAGTGATACGTGGCCCCGTTTCGTTTATTATGGTTTTTATTTTTTGTAGATAAGCGTTTGATCTTAGTGGAATTTTAATCATACTAACGAGGTCTGTGGACATATAACACTTATTCCTTTTTGGTGTGGTAAAAGCTTCCTTTCAGCAAACTGTCATCGCGTCTTCTCTTCGTTGCTCTTTCACTATAGTTTGCACTTGAGAAGAGATAGTGAACTGATCCTGGTTAGATTCCTTAAGCCAGAGCTTTTGTCTAATCCATCCGTTTTCGTCGCGAAAAATATATGCTTTTACTCAGTTGCAATATAATAAACACCTAAAAGTTCAGTATTCACTCCTGACCGAAAACTGAGACTGATTAGCCCAGAGATGTCTACTCGAGATATGCGCACCCAATTCAACATGTTCGCTACTTCTGACCCAAAGTTTATCATTGTTATAAACTTTAACTTGTCTTGTCGTCCCCTTCATCTATCTCCTTTGCTTTTCTCAGCTTAAACTTCAACGGGAAATACAAGAGGAGAAAATCCGACAACATCAGTCCGAGATGGAAAAGAGAGCCAAAGTCAAGGAAGATCTGGATCAGTGTTTATATGCGAAACAGCAACGAATAAACGAAGAACTAGAAAAACTCAAAGCCTACGAAACACTTTTGGGCAAAAAAGAAGAAATGGAAAAGCTTGCCGAGGCCGATTCACTAAAAGAATCCAAGGTGATTTGTTCTATTTTTGTTGCAGTCAATGATGTGAACTTTGGTTTTTGTATGTTCTCTGTTTTATGTTGTGTGATTTAGGGCTACACAAGTTCACAATGCATAAAAACTTAAATAATTAAACTGCACCAAGTCTATTGGAACGTCTTCCATCTGTGTATTTTTTAAAGCACAAAAATTTTGGTTCGGTTTTCTTGTTTTCTCTTTTGTAAGACTCTCCACTCGAGGGACTAGCTATTTTTAAATGAGTATGCATAGCTGATTCAAAGCACAGCATAAATTTGTAGAACAAAGCAGAAACCAAAGTATAAGGTAATTTTGCAGTTTTATCGCAAGATGTTTGCAATATCTCAATTTGGTCTAACAGTAAGGAGACTTGAATCGATCTCATGTATTCCGAGCTGCGATCACTTCGCTGGTTTTGATTCTGAGCTATATCACCAACTGTCGGTCACCTACAACAAACCACGCCGCCTGGGTTTCAGCCGAGAAGCCCGGATGTAATTCCTGAAGCTAGTGACAGTACTATCACTGCACACAATTCCACTGATTTATGATCTGACGGTCGCGTTATTTCTACCAGACTTATTTAGGGAATCCAAAACAACTACTGTAAGTTGGACGATGAGGAAACCTATGCAAAATTTGTCCAAGCCACCTAATGTAACTGGGAGTGGATATTTCAGTTGAAAGGTAATGATCTACACCAAGCACACAACGACGAACTCGTTCGTTACTGAATTGGTTATTCCACCTCCCGCGAGATACACGCCAGAGAAATAGGTTAGGAAGTTCTGAGAGGATCGGATAGGTTTTTTAGAAGTAGAGAAAAAGCTGCTCGCAGTGGCATAGCACACCTGTTCCTTTAGGAAGATTTGTAGCGATGGTCATCTTTGTTCGTGCTTTTAACACGTTGATTTTTTAACTGGAAGCCGACTGCCAACCGCGGTTGACATTTGGCCGTTGCTCTTGCGCACGGTCTCACGCACGCTCTCAAATGCATGCTAACCACTATCTCTCCCGATTGTCTTCTCGTTCTAACGGATGATGGAGAATACCGTTATGGTTAACATATTCGTACAGTGCCGAGAATTAGAGTAACGTGTGTGTGGTCCACGTAGTACGAAGGACCGAATAACACGCCTAATAAGGGAACCATGAAACAAGGTTTCAGCGACCTTACGGAGTCGGATATCGTGTCTGCACCACTTGTTCCAGTTTATATCACTCTGCTACCTGTGGCTTACAACTATGCACTTGTTTTCTACTTTCAAGATAAATCTTTATCATTCAACCTTATTAACATTATTGTGGTACGCTTTACTGTGAATGAAAGAGTATTAATAGTTTACATAATTACCATAACCTTTTCAGAAAAGAGCACATGATGAAACCATCCAGTATCTTAACTACGTCCAACAATCTAAGAAAGAAGCTGAGGTCTTAGAGAGCCACGTCAACCAGCTTATAGAAGAAGCAGTGCAACGGGAGGCGAAACGAGTTCAAGAGGTCCGACGACGTGAGAAATTAGCCCGTGAAACACTGACTCAACAAACTGCTCAGTTCTGTTTGCAGCAAATCCAGGATAAAGGTGAGTCGCACCGATGATTTGGGGCTAGACGCTTTCATATTACACAAGACATATTTTCTCACTTGCATAATCACGAAAAGAGGAAACCAAATGTTGGCTTGTATTTTCATTTGTGTTTACCTGTTTACCTTTACAATTTATAGCCTCTCGAAATTACCAGTCCGTATTTTTGTGAAGCACTGGTGAATCCTAATGTGTTTCGCGTTTAATTGAAAGTATAATAGATTTCCTAAATCATAACTTGAAAAGAATGACCGACAACTATGTTCACGCGTTTCTTGACTCAAGAAGCACATAATTCACATTTACCTAGAAGTTAATTACTAAACTTCATGTTTAAAATGCTCGAGTTTCAGTTCTCACAACGGTAGATTTATTGATCTGGAACATTCTATCTCCAACTGTGGTGATATTGTTCAGGTTTTCTTGTTACTCGGATTATTACCGCAGTCTGTTTGCGGAAGATTTCCTTTATATTGGATTTATTAATTCCAAGCTAAACAAATAACTGTGTAATGATTCTCCCGATGTTTTCAGGATAAAGCAATAACATTCCACGTCAAAATTTGTAAAAACCATGCGTTCTCCTATGGTTAGCTGACTGCGGTCCGAAATTCCCATGTTTCATGAGACAATAAATGCATAAATAATCCCGAGTCAATAATAGTTTATGTATGGTGTTGGTAGCTCAATTCGACGGTTTTCATCAAACCTTCAGTGCAGAGTCCAGCCTACACACCCTAAAAATTCAGCTTCTCGTATTAAGAAATGTTATTTTTTTAAATGTTGGACATTATGCACGAAACAGGTTTAGTAAAACGAGATATATTGTCAGTAACACCGCGTTGTCGGTGGAAAATTAAAAGCCGACATTTCGGTTACGGTGGGTAGCCTTTCTCAAGGCAGTTTTGATTGTAAAACTGCCTTGAGAAAGGTTACCCACGGTAACCGAAACGTCGGCTTAGAATTTTCCACCGACAAAGCCGTGTTACTGACATTATATCTCGTTTAGCACATCACATGGCGCATCGTTTTTCGATGCGCTCCGAACCTCGTTCGGCCCTGACATACAAGTTTAGTAAAGTTTAGAAAAGTAACCAAACTAGCGCTGTATGGAGCCGCAGAAACCCACCTCATACAGAGTACACAAGTTGCTGTATGTGACCAATAAATGGCTGCCTCACCGTCCGCTGGTTGTGCGAACCAGAAAATGTGACATTCTCCATGAGATCCATTGCATTACACTTTTAACGCAATCCGCACTTTTGACCAAAAAATCCAAAAGCACTCTGGCTTGCATTCCATGTTTTTTTTACTGTCAGTGAGCAAAACAAATGTAGATCTTGAAATAGGCCATATCACCAGGATTATTTGTATGCTGCACAGTTGGAATAGATTGGGTGTTGGCCATGTTACCCTTGAAGGTAGTCATCCACTTTACTATACAATGTTTCGCCCCATTTTACAGGAGGTTATGATTGAACCATGTTAATGTGAGCTTTCATCTTAAAACTGTAAGAAAACGTACAGCGTTTAGTTCACAGATATACCTTACTTGAGTTCACTGTATGGTCCCCATTGATACAATTTCAGATAACGCCCGTCAAAAAGCCTTAGATGAGAAGAAAACGATCGCTCGTGAGTATAACGAACAAATTCAGAACGACAGACAAAAGATAGAAGAAGAACTACATGAACATCAGCATCGGTTGATTCAGTATCGCCAGGCACTGGAAGACCAAATAGCGCATCGGCAAAAAATGGTTGCAAGTTCAATGGAAGAAGCTGAACGAGAGCAAAATACTATCCGTGAAACGGACTCCAATACACTCAACGTGATCAATGAAGTGGTGCACACGAAAACCAGCAAAGCAAACCGTCATCCCTGGCGAGTTTTGCTTGCCCAGGGTCATCCCGGTGTACCTCAATGGACTGGTTCACTCCAGTCGCCTACATTTGGCACCAAATCTGAATAGCATCATTTTTATCAGAACAGGATTGTACCATTTACCACTAATCTTGTAACGTTTTGTGGTCGACGAGTGAATCACGCATCGGTCATAAATTCTAAACCCTTTTAGGTTCACCAACTTTAACTAATCGTTCTATACTGTAATAATTTCACTCTTCGATTTTTCATTCAATTCTGACAAATAACTAAAATCGAAGTTATAAATACTTGAATGCTTCTTTCGAAAGAATTTAAAAGCGGTCATATTTAAGATGCTTCGGCACGCTGGAACAAAGGTTTTAACTCGATTGTCAAAACAACCACAACAACCGTGCTTTCCATTGGCTGACATTCACTGATATTATCTAATTGTGAAAGATCCTTTTATCACGAAAACCACTTATGAGCATGAGATTTTTTATTCTATCTTCTCATATTTTGGACTAATAACTACGAATGTGGGTGTACGTATTTAACGATGCTTACCGATTTACTCTTATGCGTTTTTGTTCAGTTGAAGTCCTTTTCGGAAAGTTACTTTTTCGAGCTAGTCCATGTGTCAGAAGTAATTGACTGTGTACCGGTATTCTTTAGGTAGGGCTTCCAGATCCATTTGTAAGACCAAAAAAGTATGAGCAAGCCAATTTTCAGTGACGAATTACACAAGCTGAGATCCAAAAATCATGATATTATGCATCATGTTAACTGACCGCAACTTCCCCAGACCAGGATTTGACTCCTCAGTAGCTCTTCTGAACTTGACAGCACAAAACTCGCATGAAGGTAGATGTCAGAAGCACTTTAACTTCAACTACAAAGACGAAATAAGAATATCTGGAATCAGATGCTAACACTTAGTACTCTTGAGGATTTTGGCCTTCAGTGACTAGAAGCCCTCATATGTGTGTTCATGTGGATCATTCGCAAAATATGTGCAGTACCCATGCACCATTTAAGATTTCTTCTGAAGCAACATAATGAGCAGTTGACTGAGCAAATCGTGACCCGTGGTGGTCGGTTGTTCTTGAAATAGCGCCCACTGCTAGGAGCTTATTTGAATAACGAAAATCAAAGAGACGAGGTGAACAATGGAAAATGACCTTCTAAAAGCGATTGTTTGGTACGCTTCTCTTACCTTATATAATTGTACGAGCCAGCAATAAGTTATGGATATACTGATGTGTGACCTATGTGAACATTATTTTGTCATTATAGAATAGAATAGTATTCTGTTATGTAGTTATCATAATTTGTTAACCACATGAGTTCGCACACTGATATTCCAACCGACGTTTAGCCATCGAGATGTCTATTTTACATTGCACTTCACAGTTCGCCCATTTGAGCTAATAGCAATTGGTTACCACCAGTTGAAAAACACATATCAACTAGTCTGCATGCGGTCGGTTGGATCCTAGCTCTTTTAGCTTACCTGGTCACCGGTTTGGTCCTAGCACCGAGAATTGATCGACAAAAGGGAAAGTATAGTTCGCATAACCAATCGACTTTTCAACGTCTTATGATAAACGCTAGAACATTTGGTTTGTTGCTCAATTCACGGGCCGTGTATGGGATTCTGTTCGTGCCCAGTAATTTTGGCTACTAAACGTTCGTTACTAGTGGCATTTAACGCGATGAAGTCTGGGTCATTTAAATTCATTACGTTTTGGAGAACAAGCTTTTGGTCTAAACAAAGGGATAAACTCTAAGTCTGCATAAAACATTGATGTATTAGTAGCAGCCATCGTGGTAGAGGTCGTGAAGCACGCAGCAATGAACCAAAAGCGAGTTAGGGCCTACTATGTGGCTGTTTTGTAAAAACCTGTTGATTGTTAGACCTGGTGGTGCATAAAAAAAGCATAATTATGCCTGATATTAGAAGTTTCAAAACGACCTCGTGCTTTTTGAAATGAATGATTGGTTCGGTTAACGGAGTGGTAAAGACAGGTAGTTGTCCACTGCAGTGATTTTCTGTTCTATTTTAATAGAGAAAGTTGCGTTTTATGGCTTGGTGGGCCTGCCTGTATTTTTTTCTTTTGAGAAGCAAACTATTTTACTCAATTCTTCTTTGTAGTAACCAGCCGATCACCGGCTGTCTAGCACTGATTCAACTGTACTTTTCGCACAAGCGGCAACATCAAGAGCTACTTCAGACGCGCTTTCTTGGCTTAAGCTGGTTTAACATCATAGTACTTAGGCCCTGTGAGAATACGCACGTTTGGAACTCCACGGTATCCCGTTGTTGATTTCCTTCCACGCACGTGACACCCTCTTGTTCTCACCTTAGATTTCATGAGATTGGATTGCGTTAGTCATGCTACCCGTGAATACAGAGAAAACGTCAAGCAAATTTTGATGATGATGGCATAACAAAATCTCAAGTAATTTACATTGTGGTTTGCGTTAGACCAGAATGGTTTCTAATTTTATCAAACCGTGTCGGAGTAGGCTGCAAAAGTGAAGTGCTTGTGACATATGTTCATAAACGAAGGAAAATGCTGTAAGAATATATGGCGACATCAATTGATCGTCTTCGATGAATGCGTCGGTGGTGTTTGAGTCAACATGGATGGTGTTATGTCCAAGACTAAATGAACAGAACAAAAGCACTTATGCACGGCGGAATTCTTACTCCGGATCAACGTTCGGCAACGCGCTAGCGTAAGCACGGGTCAGTCGGACAAAGGGGGCTTACCGAGTTTAGTCACATTCGGAGCTGGCTGCGTGTGATTGGTAGAGAAGGACAAAGCAGAGCGTGGTGGAGGTAGGCGTCACAGCCGCGAGTTCCAGACGAACGACACTGAAGCAAATCACGTGCGAAAGTCCATGACACATGACAGCGTCACGACAACTGGGATAGAGGTTATCATAACTCTTAAAGTACTGAAACGTAAAACATTCCAGTTTCTGCTATCAGTTAGCACTAAACGGTACAGAATAAACCAAAATAAAAAGCAAACAACCAAAAGAACTACACCTCTCCCCGTCAAGCTTTATCCGTGACGCACCATTCTTTAGTCACGACTGGCGGCCTTGACGCACAAGCTTCAGCCGTGCCACTGCAAGCCAGTCAGATCAAAACTATCAAAATTATGTGACATCAAGAAATATTGGAACAACTTATTTTTTCGCGAAGATTGGCGTTACAAAGCTGGCTGAAGGAACGAGGAATCGTGCCGGTCGTATTCTGCGCAGCCTACTGTGGTAATGGATTCAGATGGTGTACCGTAAATTGATTGGATAGAGTTTGAGCGATACGCTTGTAACGTCGAGCCATCTGGCATGTTCCATATGACTGTCGTATTATCAGTGAACCAATTTCTAAAGCACTAAAAATCCAAAGGAATAAAAGTAATAAAAATCTTTCTATGTCCTCTCCTTTAACTAACTTGATATGCTTTTTGGTCTTTTGTCCACCACATCACACAAATGCCTGCGAAATTCTTCGCTGAACTTCGTTCTTTAGGATCCGAGTATGAAAGCAGTTCCCCGATAGGTAGGTGCAATAGCACGCACGTTTTGATTTCAAAGCCCAGGTGTTTCATAATGTCCTTCATATCATATCTTCTTCGTGAAAGTTCGACTATCCTTCGTCAATAGTCCGCGCTGGTGTAACCATACGATCATTTCTTCTCATCCATAAAGACGCTGTCCTTATCGCCATGTGATGAGTACAATGCCAGGTGAGGAAAGACGAATATTACCTCAAGCGATGGAGGTGTGGTTATATCGCCTGGCTGCTTCCGAACGAAATGTCAACTAGTCGACAACAAGTCTTTCAAAGGAAGGATAAAATGATACAAACAAGCAGTCCTGTGAGTAAAAATCCATCATGCAACAAAAGATACTTTGTAATGCGTATTAAGTCGTTGACAAATATTGAAACTCGACATAGTGAAAAATAGAGGAATAGTCCCTTATACATTTAAGTAAGTGGATACACTGTCACTTGAGGATAACACTTAAAGTTGTCGTAAGCGAACCCCCGTCAGTGTCATCAGTTTATTTATTTATGAATCTTTAACACCAATACTATCTATGAAAATGAAACCGTCATACGGAATACGCCAGATGGCTCGACGTTACAAGCGTATCGTTCAAACTCTATCCAATCAATTTACGGTGCACCATCTGAATCCATTACCACAGTAAGCTGCGCAGAATACGACCGGCACGATTCCTCATTCCTTCAGCCAGCTTTGTAACGCCAATCTTCGTGAAAAAATAAGTTGTTCCAATATTTCTTGATGTCACATAATTTTGATACTTTTGATCTGACTGGCTTGCAGTGGCACGGCTGAAGCTTGTGCGTCAAGGCTGCCAGTCGTGACTAAATAAATAAGGGTTTTGGCTAAAGCTCAGTGGGGAACGTAGTAGCTGGTTAGACATTTGAGAACCTTTACTAGTGAGCATCTGTTAGCAATGCACGGCAGGTTGTTGGCTACGCCCATCTTCACACTTGCGCACTCCGTAGGCGCATTGAAGATGAGTGGGAAAAGCAGTAACTGGTACGGGTAGCTGATGAGCGGTATTGACCACTAAACCGATTTTGTGCCCCAGGAATTTTCTCCCACCTACCTCTGTACCACTTACATTCGAAAATATGAACTGGCGATCCCAGTGTCCCCCAGCTTTAGATTACCTGCGGCTAACACTTGAGGAATTATCAGTGAGCAGTAGTGTGGATTATTTGGTAAACTCTTAGTCGAAGAACGTTCATTCGCACCTCTGAAGCAACAAATGAGACGAAACATTGTAGTGCCTACGTGTGATATCTTAGTGGAATATACTAACGAACTGCCACACGGAATCCTCATTACCAGACATAATCTTTGAACCGCATACTTTACCCCTCTGAATAGGGTTATCGGAATCACAAAAAATTCATCGACTGCGAATGATCCCAAAGATCCCGGAAAGTTCACATCTCTGACAATGGGAATACCTCTCAGTACAAGATTTTTGTTCGCGTATCGTGGTTACTGTCTTCTTTATTGGACTACCGACTAAATATTCTATGAAAATCTCTCTGCTGAATCAAATCATGTTCAATAACAAATAGAGTACCCACCCAGGCGGCACAAACAGACACTCGGCCGCCACCTCAGTGTCCCCTAGATGACGGTCGCAGACAATCACTGCAATAATCCCAAAATCAGTTGAAACCTGTAAAAATAGAGGAGAACCTGTCGTAAATACAGAAAACTTCCGACGAGTGTCTCTGTTAAGTCTCATTTCGGAATATTTAATAGCTTAACCCTGAATGGTTTTAGATACAGAAATCTCACCAACTGCGAATGTATAAAAATTTCAAATCTTATAATTGGTGATCAAAAATCATGATAATAATAAATATTGACATTTATTGCCCGGCCAATTGTGTATTATAAATTTAGATATTCCATTTGTTTTACGCATTCCCATTATGGGCTCCAGCTTTTGGTGATGGTTCCCCGTTGTCGCTGCTTCGGTAACGTTGTTAGACACTGCACCGCTTTTAGTCAGTTTTTGTGGTTCTTCGGTGGATATATGCGATTTATTCTCACCTATCTCTCCATCTTTAAATGGAAAAACACACCCTGAGTTGCTTGCCTACTCCAGAACTAAAATATGGAGGCGCAAGAGGCAGATCGCAGCCCAAAGGGTTAATACGGCCGATTTCAATTCATCTCTCATAAGGAACGGTGATGTACAAAGTTGGCTGCTATGGCGTCTGTTGCAAATTTTCAGGCCATCGTTCCGGTTCAACGAGTAACGAGTTAGATGATATAATTGATGACATCGACAGTCCTAAAGCAACGAGGGACTCGCCTGTGGCACTTGCGGAGGAATAAGTCATAGTTGATACTACCTGTACCTCTATGAGGTGATGCATACTGAACTTTTCACTATAGATAGTTGTGAAAACGATTGGGAATACCACGTGCGTACCAAACAAGGAATCGGCATCAACTGATTCGGCTGCGAGCACTCTCGAGAACGGTAGCCTTCATGGTGATTAGCAATATATGCAACAGAATTATCATTCACGGTAAGAGAAATTAAATTTAAGACATCGAGAGAAATAAAAAAATGAGCTTGCAGAGGGTAACTGGGTTCGTAAATTTATGTTTTCCGGTTGTTCCTTTGGCCATGGACGTTGTGAGGCAAGCTGCAATGCAAATGGACTCATCGATGGCCTAGTTGAGGATTTTGTTACGAGCTGTTAGATCACTAAAGCCTGATTTGCCATGGGATCCGAGGTCGCAGCTGGGGTCACCACGAAGGATCCAAAAGAAAAATGTTGGTGCCGGTGGATATGTACATTTTTGGCTAAGTGAAAGGCAATACTTAAACAGGTTATACAGCCGTCAGAGATGCGTACAACGCATCTATTGCATCCAAAGCCAGCTCATTTCCCCGTCAACCGGCGGAAGACTACACAATGACGTTGATTCTCGAAATTGTCGCCAAGGCAGTCACTATACTGGCACTTCCTCGTTTGAACTACTGCCGGTGGTTATGAAAGCCCTATCTTCCAAAGACTACATGAACTGTGTTTGTTTCGAAATAATGCGACGATTAATCGGTCTTTGGTGTGGATTTAATTCTGGACGTAGACCCATTTTGGATGTCGTTGGTGAGTTACACGCAAACACTTGAAAGCTATAAAAAAACTTGACTTGTTTCCAGTTGTCACGATTTACGTATATACTAATTTATCAGGTCCCAAGTTATAGCGCACTCAGTGATACCAACTACTCCAACCTTCATCAGAGACACTGCGAGACATTATAGAGTAAGCATAAATTTAATATAACTGGCGGTATATTCCTCTTGTAGTGAGACGTAAACAGTACCGAAGATAACAAATGTAAGAGACCGAGTTTCCGAGCACAGTACGTATGAGAAAACTCTTGTTCGTACTTTCAGCTTTGGATGATGCGTTCAATATTTGCAGCTATGATGAACAACCTCACAACTCCTGTTGTCGAGATACGGAAAAAGTTAGAGGAACTTAGCCTTCGGTTTGCAAATTGGAACAATGTGAGTGCATCGGTGCATCTGTTGCATTGCACTGTTCCTGTGCGCAATGCATGGGAGTTCAAAGGAGTGGACAAAAAGTTGGAGGGTATAACCTTTTACGAACAAAATGGCAACTACCGTTTTTACAATTCTGACGTTCTCTGTCACAATTCCCGGTGGCCACGGGGAACAAGAACCATCGATGAATGTGTGCGTTAGATTACGTGAACACTGACTTCGGATTGTATGCTGAAAACAATAATTTCGCGGAGTGTTCACGGGCGACACTCATTTGCGAATACAAAAGTTTGCATATTAATTGTCGGTGAGTGTTGCCGTCTGTTATCTCATTCCGTATTTGAAAGTGCTCAAACTATGGGCATTTTTCGTGGGGCTACAATCCCTTTCATCAACGAAAAAATTTAACATTGAACACAGCAGTAAAGTCCGAATGAAGTGACGAGCGCCGATTTACCGTTTCAAGACGTCGTGGTACAAATCGAAAGTGTTGAGGTCAGTTATGTGTCGATCAGTGTCAATTACTCATCCTTTACTTAACCTTCTGATGGGTCTATTAGTAACGTTAAAAATTATAACCACATTTTGTACTACCCTTCATTCCAGAATTTGCATAGTGCATGGCAAGAACACATGGGCGAAGGACAATTGTTCGTTGAAAATCGCAGTTTGCGTGTATGCATCGAATTGGTAGAATATCGCTGTTTCGTTTAACATTTACGTAAACTTATTTTCCCAATGTATCAACTGCTTTAAGACGTCGGGCTGTTGTATGCACTCTGGGAATTAATTCGCTAAATGGTGTATGCAGAATTATCGTTAAGATTATTGTTACACTAGTGGCGAATTTCCATCATACTCTAGAATAATAGTATATTAACAGGGAGGGATACGTGTGTTCAGGAGTAATAAGTCTAAATTATTATTTGAAGCTAATTGGGAGTAAAGGGACCCGTTTTACTATATTTCGGTGACCATCACCTGAACGTCACCTGAATGCCCCCTGACAATCACCTGAACGTCACCCGACAGTCACCTGAGTGTCCCTTTTTTATTTTAAAGGGGACACAAGTGACGATCAGGCGACGCTCGAGTGACAGTCGTGCAGCATGGGAGTTTTCAGGAGTGCAAATTTAAGCTACGCTGCGGATGATGTGGTGGTCATTACTAATGAGCTTAGAGGATCCCATCATATGGAACTTATGATGAGCTGGTTTGTCGAATGACATGCTCAAGCAGTTCTCCTTACTTATTAGTAGGTTTCACCTTTCCTACCATCATTTAGATCTACCCGCAGCATCCTGGAAGTTATGTTCGTAAATAAAGGAGAACTTTGTACGTGAGAAATCCTTTTATTAGCGCACGAGTGTACTCGTAAGGAAGCAAGTACACAAGTGAATTATCCACAGGTCAGGGTAATCATCGTGTATCTGGAAAGAGAGTAATCCGCAATTGTGCTTTTATAATACCCCGGTGGTCCCTGGGTATGGTTGCAAGAATTTGTCCGCAAGGTCAGCCTAAACACTGTGGTTAGTAAGGAAGTATTGTAGTATAAAAAGCCTGGGTTCCCTGGTCCTGCATGCCTCCATTTTGTAAAGTAAAGGTCAGATGGAGCCTCGTCGAAAGGCTGGAAAAATGGATGACTACAATTTGTGAAATCTGGCCACCATTGTACTCTGTGGTGATGCGTGGCAACGAGAGCAGTGCAGGGGGTATCCGAGTAAAAAAATCTTCCTGTGAAATTCTCTTGTACACACTAATTATTGTAAAATGTAGAGAAACCCAACGAAAATAAGGTGAAAAACCGAAATTTTGTTGCAGAAAGCTACTCCTTATTGCATTTTGGGAGTTTAAAAATATTTCCTGCAGGCAACGTAAAATGACATTTACTACTGTAAGTGATATATATATATATATATATATATATATATATATATATATCACCATAGAAATATGTAACCTTCTGTTGAGCTTTTGATCATTACAAACAGTTATTCAAGGAAGTTTGTTTGGCGAATTCTCTACTAACGGTTGCTTGAATTGAGTGGCTGTGATAGCTGTCTTTTTCGGCAGTGAATCATGAGTAGCTTTTGCCTGCCGTGATTGGATCTTGAAAATAAGTCAAAATAAATCTCATTATTAGCGCTTCTCGTAATTATAAATGTTTCTTGCTCGTGAGTTCATTTATTATCGACGGTGTTTCATATACTGACTGATGTAGTTAACCTGAATTTGTTCACTATGATAGGTTGCGCTTCCAATTCATCAGACATTCTACAAATGTGAAACAACTTTATCCAAACACCACTGATTGGGTTTCATGATGAATTCGAGCGTTTTTTTACTACGCCTATTTATATTTGTTCATTCAGACAGTGCATGGCACAATTTCGAATACGTGCTCTTTTGACCTGCTGTCCTTACTCCTTTATTAGGCATGGCTTAGGCCGCAGTATTATGGTCTTCATTTCGGATAGCTCGAGTACTCGAAAGCAATTCCTATCAGCCTCTTCTTTCTCTTCGGTCGCAGAAATTTTCATGGATTCCTACAGTTTGGAACATCTAACTAGTCAAGAAAATTCTGGTAAACTTGATGAATACACGGAACATTTTGAAATTTTTGCGAACTTGATGTGGTGAACACAGGCCTATCTACCCCGCACTTCTGAAACTGTGCAACGCAAAAGATGAGATAGCAATGGGATCCCCACTTGGTCCTCTGCTAGAGAATATTTTCATGTCAGTGGTAGAAAATTATACACTGAATCAAGTTATCACCAGTTTACCTATTTCAAAAGGTACGCAGACGACTTTCAGTCTAACTTCCTCCAAGTAAAACTCACAATAATTACTACAAAAGTTCGGCAAAGCACGTACTAACTTACGATCTACTCTAGAAATGGAACACGACGGTGCTCTTCCATTCCCTGACGTCCTACAAAGAACGGCGCAAGGATCAGTGGAACGCAGTACTAGTCATAAACCTGCTTGAGCAGAGCAGTACAATCTTTCTGAAAGCTTCATTGCCATGAGGCAAAAACGAAACTTAGCACATTGTCTGACATGCAGATCGCCCAAATATGCACCAGTGACCAATTTTTGAAAGCTCTGGAATATGTCGCAACCCACTCAGAGAAAATGGGGACCCAGGTAGTTCCTTCAGACAGCACATGAAGGTAAACCCTAGACCAAGATACCCCGTCGTCCCTGAAAAGTTCGTCTTTCCTGGGGTAGAATTTACAGGGGATAGGGCTGCAGAAATTCTGACCCGCCGATTATCTAAGGCGACGGTAAATAAGTCCTACGCAGCCAAGCTACATATCACATTCAAAACTAAACCACGTTAACAACCAAACCTCAAAGATCTGATGATTCTAACAGTCTTTGTGTATATCCCTACTTTTTCACCCGTGGAAAAAATACGTCGGAAGAACAACCAGGGGCATGTTCATTCGAGTCCAGTAACTCTGTCCTACATCGTTAGGTAAAGGGATCATTAGGACGGTAACCAGCACAATACTGGCCCATACGAACGATACGGGTTACACACTAGAGCGGGATGGGTCATTTGGCTATATCTACCGTGTGTTGGCAAAGCAGTCTAAGGGGGTCAGACAGCAAATCCTCTCTGCTGCTGAGGCGATCGCAGTAGGCTTGCATCGACCAATACTGTGTTCGCAGAAACAGTTTCTCAAGGCTCTACAGCTCCCGAGCCCGAAAATCAACGTGACGTTGAAACAGACACAACGAACCATACAAATGCTACGGTAACAAATTTACTGTGCAGTTTTATGCTTTTACGGTAATACTGTAGATCATACTTTTGAGAAAAGCTAAAATTTTACACGTGTAGTGTTCTGGCCTGAGGAGAAATATCAAAAATGTATGTGTTCGCCACTTCACGTTTTCTAAGTTCAGGCTAAGTAAGTATATGAGGAACTAAACTTCTGAAACCTGGCGTTTGAAGAGGAAATTCTGGAATCTGCGAAAAAGACTGCTTGGTTCTCACTCCCCGTTGGGAGGAATGCTTATCTTACTTCAACGCTTTCTGATTCGCCCATTTTCCAACCATATGGAGTATTCCCGGTCTTGCTCTTCTATATCTCCATCTTGTCAATTTTAAAATGTCCAAGTGAGAGAAATTTCTTTCCCTGATTCACGATGATCATCATTCTATACGTTATTTTATTTTGTAACCGTAAACTCAAGCCTCTGGATGCAGTTTTGGTGGCCACAGACATACTCAGTTATGCGATTCTTTGATTGCTGAAATTGACTGCTTCCCAGCTGCACTCTTCACTGTGCTAAGCTCCTGTACGAATGGTTCTAAGATCTAAATGCCGCTTTTTATGAGGAGCCTCCAGCTCAGTCCCAAAAGTCACCAACCGAAAGGCCGCGCCCATTCAAACGCCGCAGTCAACCAAAAATACGATAAATTCTTCTCCAGCTCACTAAAATATTCCTCACCGGTGGGTTGATAACTGTCGTTCTTTTGGTTCCAGGCATTCACGTTTGATTTGTGGCTTTCGAGGTTTTACACGTAGCAAATTCAGTAAAGTTGGTCACATTTAGTCCTCTTGTCGAAGAGCCAGGATTCGTGTAACTGACGGTTCCGATACTAATTCTTGTTTACCTTTCGATTTTCAGACTTATTATGCGGATAATAATCCTAATTCGTCTTGCAATTTATGTTGTGTGGTGATTGCACGTGAACTGGTGGTATTGCATAACTGATTACAAGCA
The DNA here is from genome assembly GCA_948099385.1 of Fasciola hepatica. Classification (NCBI taxonomy): domain Eukaryota; kingdom Metazoa; phylum Platyhelminthes; class Trematoda; order Plagiorchiida; family Fasciolidae; genus Fasciola; species Fasciola hepatica. The sequence goes on from CANUEZ040000108.1 coordinate 521,142, forward strand.
ATATAACTGAACTTGAGTTGGATAAATAGGTTATTTGAATTCGCATTCCAAATTTGGTTGTTGTCATTACTCCATTTTAATTTAGAATTACTATTCCTACTAATGCTATAGGATAGTATTTGACTGTTCCTGTGGCCAAATTGTTCAAAAATACGCTATCCTGCCGTGCACATTTTTCCCATCAACTGCTCCTGTGCCGAGATTGCCCAAGCAGCACGACCGTCACCTGAGTGTCCTCCGACCGTCTCCTGAGTGTCTCCTTTGAAACAAAAAAGGGACACTCAAGTGACCGTCAGGGGACACTCAGATCACGGTCAACGAAAATGATTAAAAACGGACCCCGTTACCACCAATTAGTTTTGAATACTAATTTGGACTTAGTACACCTAAATACACGTATCCCTTCCAATTAATTTGTCATTATTCTAGAGTACAATGAAAATTCGTCACGGGTATCCTAATAACCTCAACCACAATTCCGCATACACGATTTAGCGGAATTGATTCCCAAAGTGCATGCAAAAGCCCGATGTATTAAAACAGGTACTATATTAGAAAAACAAGTTCATATAGACGTCTTACGAAATACAGTTTTATGTTGCCAGTTCGATGCATGCTCGTAAACTGCAATTTTCAACGAACAATTGTCCTTCGCCCATGTGTTCTTGCCATGCACTTTGCAGATTCTGGAATGAAGGAAATGATAGAAATGTTTATTGAACCAGGATAGTACAAAATGTGGTTATAATTTTTAACGTTACTAATAGACCTATCAGAAGGTTAAGTAAAGGATAAGAAAAATAACACTGATCGACTCATAACTGACCTCAACACTTTCGGTTTGTACCACGACGTCTTGAAACGGTGAGTCGGTGCTCGTCACTTCATTCGGTCTACACCACTGTGTTCAACATGGTATTATTTGTCGATGAAAGGGACTGTAGCCTCAGGAAAAATGCCCTTAGTTTGAGCACTTTCAAATACAGAATGAGATAACAGACGGCAACACTCACCGACAATTATTTTGCAAATGAGCATCGCCGAAGAACCCCTGCCAATTTGCAGAAGACAAATCCTTATACCACACAGCCCGTTCGTAACATCGGTTTTCGATCGGTTTGTTTAGTAACCATTTTACACGGATCAAAACTGAATTGATACAAAGGAAATGGACGACTGGAGTAATGCACTATGCTTAGTTGGCGTTTTATTTAAATATACTTGTTTGATTCATTGAAATACCCACTCTATTTTAAGCCCTCGAAGAGGGTAAAATAAGGACACTTGTTTGGAAAATCACAACTTGAGAAATAAAAAAGAAACATCGTACAACTTAAGTTGGGGGAAGTGACATAAATTACCGAAGCATATCCCGTACTTCAAACGATGGGTACAAACCGCTGGGAAACCGGTCAGAAACTACTGAGAAACCGCTCGAAAAACGATCAGTGTGAGAGTGGAAACAGCTCGAAAATCGGCCAAAACCGATCGGTTTCGGAACGATTTTCCTCCAAGTGTTATACCAATGGTTGCATAATCTGACGCACGCATTCACCGATAGTTCCTGTTCCTGTGGCAAACAGGAATCGTAACTGAGAATCCCGGAATTGTAAAAACGGAAGTTACTATTTGAGTCATATTTAATGTTATGTATCGGTATGAGTACGAATAACTGAAAACGAGCTTGTTCACCACGCTGTTTTGTTCTCAAGTTACTATTTGTTCGTTGAAGGTTTTAACCCCCAGTTTTTTGTTCAATCTGTAGAGCTACGATGCTTTCCGCACAGGAATAATGCTAAACAACAGCTGCGCTGAGGTACCCGTATTGCTCAAATTTGCAAACTGAAGTTTAAGATCCTTTAATGTTTTTTGTATCTCGACAACACGAGTTGTGGGATCGTTCATCATAGCCGAAAACATTGGACGCAACATCCGAACTTGAACATACAAACCAGAGTTTTCCTGTGAGTACTACGTTCGGAAACTTGGTCTTTTACATTTGTTAGCTTCGTTATCATTTTTGTCTCACTGGGAACAGAATATCACGATTTATATTAAACTTTCACATACTGTGTAGCGTCTTGCCGTGTCTCTCATGGGGGTTGACGTAATTGGCATCACTGAGTGCGGTATAACTCAGGACCTGAGGAATCAATGAAATTAATTGACACGTACATAGTGCAACTGGACACAAGTCATATTTTTCTATGGTTTTCAAGTGTTCACTTACTTGTCGCGCACCAATAACATTCAAAATGGGTCTGCGTCCAGACCGATAAATAGTCGTATAGTCCCGAGACAAGCGCTGTGTAGGTAGTCTCTGGGAAACGGGGCTATCTCTCACCGGTAGTACTTCAAACGGGGAACTGCCAGTATAATGACTGCCTTGATGACGATTTCGAGAAGCAACATCACAATGTAGCCTTCCGGTGGTGGACGGGAAAATGAGCCGGCGTAGGATTCAATAGCCACGATGAGTGCTTCAGTGACAGCTGTAAGAACTTTTTAAGTATTGCTCTTCACTTAGCTAAACATGTACATATCCACCGGCACCAAAATTCCTCTTTTGGATCCTCCTTGATGACCCCAGCAACGACCTCAGATGCAATGGCAAATGAAGCCTTAATTGTCTCAGAACTCATAATAAAGTCCTCATAGCGACCATCGACGGGTGCATTTGTATTGCAGCTTGCTTCACAACATCCCTGGCGAAAGGAAAGGCCGGAAAATATAAACTCGCAAACCCAATTACCTTCTGCAAGCCTACTCATTATTCTTCTCGATATCTTAAATTAAATCTCCGTGACCCTGAATGATAAGTCAGTTGCATATGATGCGGATCACCATGAAGCTCACCGTTCGTGGAAATGGTTGCAGCCAGATTAGTTGATGCCGATTCCTTGTTTGGAACGCACGTGGTATTACCCACCATGTTCTCACAAATGTCTATATTTAAAATTTCTATATGTATTACTTAACAGAGGCACAGGTAGTAGCAACTATGACTTGTTCCTCCACAACTGTTATAAATGAGTCCTCCGTTGTTACAGGGCTGTCGATGTTATCAATGAAATCATCTGACTCATTACTGGTTGAACCGGACCAATGGCCTGGAAAATTGTAACAAACTTCATAGCAGCTAACTTTTACATCACCATTCCAAATGAGGGATGGACTGAAATCGGTCGGTCAGGATTGACCCTGTAGACTGTCATTTGCTTCTTGCACCTCCATATTGTAGTTCTGGAATAGCCAACCAATTCAGGGTTTTTTTCCAAATAAGGAGGGAGAGACGCGTTAGAATAAATCGCGCATATCCATCGAAGAGCAAAACTGACTAAACGCGGTGAAATGCCCAACAACCTCGCCAAAACAGTGACAACGGACGACCACGGGCAGAAACTGGCGACCATAATGATGGTGCATTAAAATAAGTGTGATACCTAAATCCATAGTACACAGTTAACTGGACAATAATTGTCTATAATAAATATTATCATGGTTTTTGATCATGAAATACTAGCGTTGAAATTTTCATTCCTTAAGGTAGCACATTGCCCAGTCCTGTTGGGCACTGCCCAACAGAGCGTCGGGGTGGCGCACGATGACGATACTTTTCAACGTACCCCTAGCGGCAAATCGATTCCGGGCCGGATCCGGACCGGTTCCGGTAGCCTGCCGGACGCTTTACGGAAAAGTGCCGGTAGCTTGCCGGCCCTGTTACCGGTGCGGTGCCGGCACCAGAAGGGTATACCGGAATCAAGCGGAAATCGGCGTACGATTTCAATCAACTTTTAAATTTAAACCCGATTTTCGAAATCGCACACGCACCTCCAACGATCATGTAATTCTAGCTTTTCCGAAATCTACGCAAGTAGTCAACTGATCGATCAAGTCGCCTACGTGAACAATCTTATCTCCATATGCTTTGCAAACGCAATTTTATAATTGCCTGCTACTGCATTCTGAAAGCTCGTTCGAGCTCCACTCTCCCATTGCATTCCCAGAGCAATGCTTACCATGGACGGCGTGATTTTACGTTTACAACGGCCAGTGCAACCTACATGAGACTTATTCCAAAATGCTGAACCTTATACATTGCAAAAGGAACAAATTGTACGAAGTAAAAATTTTATATATTAGGTATATTTACAGTCTGACTCTACTGAACAAACTTCTTCCCATCAAGTTGTTTCACTCCGAGATCTGCAAAGGATAACAAAAGTGTGACTCATAGAAATAAGATGAATTGTAAAAAGAAACAAAACATATGTATGTATATGAATAGTTTTATACGTACCAATATATGGCTGTAGTTATATATATACCACCGACTCTGAAACGGTGTTTAATTAACTAAAGTGAAGCATAGATCTTCCTGAACTGTAGGGCGCCGTTTGTATATATAAATTTTGTAAAAATAGGTAACAAAAAATTGTGTGTCATTCGCACACTTTTTGTTCTACTGCGTGCCCTCGTGACCAGGTGGCCCTTATTGGTTTCGTTTATTTTATGTCGGCAGGTGAGTGTTTTCATCGGTGCGTAATTTCGGTTGGCAGTATAATTGCCTGAGTGTCATGAATACGTATCGTCTAGACTGTATTGTTACCTTTCCGTCATCTAATTCTTGTATCGCAGGTATTAATTACTTGAAACTTTCCATACTTCATGTAAAAGTCCAAGTTTCTTCCAACGTTGTCAATATAGAGGTAACCAGTATTTCCTGGAAAATAAATCTCATTAATAAAATGGTTACCTGTTGAAACCCATTCTTTCGTCGTTTCTTAATCCTATAGGAAACATTTTGTTATGCCGAAAGAGAGCAAGTGGCAAAGGTGTAGGAGGAGAAAGATGGAACTGGACTCCGTGAAGTGTCCCATATGTCACGATGCCAGTTTGTGGGAGCACAGAACTTCGTGTCCCAAAGAAAGAATCCGGAGTATGCTCTAATAATGGATTTATTTATTTGAGTTTTTGAACAGCAGGCAGCTAGCACTTCCGGTGCATTTCTTGAAGCTGAGCCACGAACGTCGGAGGTACAAACAGGAGTGCCCAGGGACCCTGTAGCGGTGGCCATCTTCGTTCATACTTTTACCACCTTTACTGTTTACCTGAACGCCGACTGCCAAGCGCGGTTGCCATTTGGCCGTTGCTCTTGCGCACGCTCTCACGCACGCTCCCAAATACACGCTAACCATTATCTCTCCCGATTGCCTTCTCGTTCTAACCGATGGTGGAGAATACCGTTATGGTTAACATATTCGTACAGTGCCGAGAATTAGAGTAACGTGTGTGTGGTCCACGTAGTACAAAGGACCGAAGCACGCGTTTACTGAGGAAACCGCGAAGTAAGGTCCAGCTACCTCACGACCTGATAGGTGGAGATACATTTCCCATTGCGTGCACGTCGGGGAGGATTTTTCCATCGGGTAAGATGGCATTGTTTCTATATTGCGTTATTTTCAAGCGACGGAAGATGTACAACTTGGAAGAAATATATCCATTAACGTGAACATGGGCATGGCGCAGCAGTCGCTGTCTAATTTATTTGTCACCTCAAACTTAAGCATGAAACAGCGGCGAGACGTACTTTCCTGTGTGGGCAAGTTTTTTCCGGGTCTCCCACGTGATCCACGGACTATTTCTCGTACACCACGTTCGTGTGAGAAAATTCAGTTGGACAGTGGAATATTCAAGTTGGACTGACAGACGGAATAAATATGTGCCTTAGCAGCTTGGATTTTATTCCAAATTCTATTGATCTGTACCTGAATATAGATGGGCTGTCGTTGTTTCGGGCATCTTCCTTTCAGATGTAAGTAGGTATACACATTTTAACTGAACCTTTTCAGATGGCAACGCTCAAGCGGTTTGCGGATTACGACTTGGCTGAAATCGTGCGTAGCTTGCTGTTCGCATCCATCGGGGACGATTTTTCCCTTACCTGTTGTTGGCTAAGAAGCCCTCAACGAAAGGCCATTGACGACTATAAGTTGATCGACGTTTTTAAGGGTACGTTGTTCAAATTAAAAGGGATGGAGCACTTTATGCGGACCTTTGTAAGGCCGTTGTAGAGATGTTCTAACGCTATCTACGCGTATGAAGACGTAGGCGAAGGTGAATAGTTCAGGTGGAATGTAGGTCGATCGAGAAAGTAGTCATGGTGAATGCATTTCCAAACGGCACCTCTGTGCAGCTAACTGTTGAGCATTTGAATCACAACTACTGTCGTTCACGTGACCCATGGTAAAGTAATCCTCGAGTAACCGAAGAGTTTGGCCAAAAGCCAATTCCGCAGCTGATTCGTTATTATGAGGTTTATAAGCGGAACGCAAACCTAGGAGGACGATTGGAAGTGGCTGCACCCATTTAGAGCTGTCAGTAGCGATGGGCGATGCATTGAGCTGTCGGTGAAAACGCTCAACCTTACCGTGTCTGCTGGTGATATGCTATTGCGCGAGAACGATGACAGCCTAACATGCGCAGTGCTTCTCCAAACGATAGTGTTAGAACTTTCGGGCCTAAGTGTAGCCCGACTGAAGTTATGGTACCATAATATGTGAAAAGGTTGAAATTCCAACCGATGAAGTGGTGCCCGTAGGAAATAAAAATGACGTGAAATTCTTCAGTGCGACTTTTGTCTGAGTGCGTGCCACAAGGCTATACAAGCATTGTGATCAAGGTTGTCACTGTCTTTAACGGCGGTGGCAGCCAGTGCCGCGGGTGCCACTGTGGTCGATGGTTGTGGGACATTTTCTGGCTTTGTCCGCGATAAGTAAAGTGTTTTGCGGATTTTGATTTTGATTTTTGGGTTTTCCAAAGGGACTTTTGACTTCTCTCCATATTTATGACAGTTAGTTACAGTGGGCTGCAAAAGTCACCAGTGCTATAAAAATAGACACGGAAATTGAGTTTATAATATAATGCAGAAGATACCCAAATATGGGAGGGTTTTTCGCGTGGTCGGCCGAAAAACGCCCCCAAACCGACCTTTTTCTTTTCAGTGGGTTCACTTTGGGGTCGTTCTGGGGATCAAACGGGGTCGACCTAGGGACTATTTCGTGACTATTTGGGGACCGCTGTGCTGACTGGGCAAAAACGGGGGGATTGTCCACTCACTGGAGTGGTATCGGTGTAAAGCCTCATTAGCTGTTGTGACACGAATGGGGAAATGATGAATGTCACGGTATAATGCCATTTCCAGTAGGAATTGGTGACTCTCTTCCACTGAACAATGTTGGACGGTTTTGCTTCTTTCCTCTGTAATTTGTTTAGTGCTGATAATTAATTTGTTTTGATGAGTCTTGATTGAACCATCGGTCATATATAAACCTTTGTGAGCCGCAGCTCCGTCAGCCCTTGCCATGTGCTGTGCGGTACGCTGGGCCGTCGAGGGGTGGTGTGCTTGCCCTCAGCGTACGTGGAAAACAGAAGCCGTCGATGGACTTGGGCAAGAATTTTTAATAGATCCAGTGTGAGACCTGTGGACGAGGCACACGTTTCCATTGCACAGCTTTTCACAACGAGAACAACGATCGTGTTCATTGCACAGCCGGAACACGTGAAAGCACCCCAAGGCCCTTTTCGGGGCCATGCGATACGTATCGCGAGAAAGGGAGTGGCAGCCAGTACTGGCTGCCATTCCCTTTCTCGCTTGTTTACAAGTGCAGTAAAAGGTTGACACGTGAGTCTCATTTCGTGTGTGCAACTAAATGACGGGACTCATATGGTGGTAATTTAGTGGATAAAGTCGAAAAGATCGCGAATGCCATACCGGCATTTTAAGCGACTGAGCGAAATTGAAGTTACTGGCATGTTAAGGATCCCAAGTAGCACTTTGCCCCAACCTTTGGGGTAAACCGGGGGCCTGCCCCAAGCTTGCCCCAAGATTAGTTTCCATGTGGAAAAGAAGCTAATTGGTTACGAAATTACTGGGTGTATATCCTTATGTACATATATTGTCATCCTGAGGCACGCTTATTGTGGCCTGTTTTGTTTTATTACTTCACTATTAGTGGCGACCTTCACGCGGTCCCGTGCAGTCGTCGTTCTGTCCTTCACGTGACTGTGGTGTGGTTTCTCTGGCACATGACGCACGAGTTCGTCATAAGATTCGTAAAAACCGTGTTGAACACATCACCTATACATGTATGTATTCCTACTGAACAGCATGCCTGGGGTTTGCCCGAAGCTTGGGCAACCCAGTTAAGTACATATGGGGCAAACATGGGGTCAGCCCCAATATTGTGGCCCCTTGGAGCACTTTTCATGTGTTTTCCTCATGTTGACTGATTTATCAATCTCCAACCAGTGAAAAAATATAGTCAGCATAAGTAGACGAACTCTAGCTCAACGAGCATATACTCGCGGTAATTTATATATATATATATATATATATATATATATATATATATATATATATATATATATATATATATATATATATATATAGGCATAAATGAGCGCAAGCCATGTGTCTCTCTCTCGGTATATATGTATACATAGGTGTATCACACGACACACCATCGTTTTTGCGGATAGCGTGGGTACCTGGCATATGCATGTTTAATGTTGATGGATATTTGTTTTTAATCATAATTTTTGGATTTAAAATGGAGAAAAATGTGGTTTAGTTTTCACCACTTTTCTGTGTTTACAACGGACAGCTAACTCACATGGACCGTCCAAGCAAGTGGCAAAGTTTCCGTCGGCGTGAGCGGGCGTTGAGTACTCTACCGTGTACTGAGTGCGGCGAGGCGTCCATGTGGGCCCATCGATATCGATGTCCGAAGATGACGTCAACGGGTATTTAAATATTTGCAGCAGAAAGTAAACTTCATTATATCCACAGCCTACAGTAAATGTGTCATCTAGTGATGAGGTTTCGGATGAACATCAATCACAACTTCCGTACTCATCAACAATGAATGTGCAGGCGTCAACAACAGAGTTTTAGGATTTATCTCAGTTAAGTCAGGACCTGCTCCTGTATAGAGTCCATAGCCCCTGGTCCTCGATTTGTGACACGCTAGAGAATATACTCGGCAGCGCGCAAAGCAGAACTCAAAACGCTGGAGCGGGACAACGTGTGTATTGGAGGAGCACAACGGCGTGCAGACGACGTACACAGGCGGAGCAAGTGGCGCCACCAAAAACGGTCATTGTTCAAATAAACAAATTTGTTAGTCCTTTCCATTGGGTGCTTTATTGGTAGCACTACAGACTTGACCGCTGGTGTCGGTGAGTTTTTTTTCTGTGACTTTATATAAAGTGTTATTCGCAGGTGTCGACATTGAACTGGGAAAAATTACGTCCGTGAAGATCAACATCGACTCGCTGTTACTTTCATTCACCGATATGTTTGTTAGCCGCAGGCTTACGATGCAGCAACGCAGGAGTGTGCGTTCTAAACCAGTTTTGCCCGGCGTACCGAAGGATCCAAGGACCCTGTCGCACACACCTCGTTCTTGTAAGAAGACGTTGCTAGCACAGGGTTTGTATATTCATATTCATATTGGGCTCCTCGACTGTCTGCGACGATCAATCAGTGGACTGGCGCTGGTCCCGGAATCCATCGACTTTCAGCTGAATATCGATGGATCGTCTATTTATCACTCTTCTACTATACAATTGTGGCCCATTCTGGCACTTGTGGTGCTTTCAAGATGTTTGGCCGTATTCCCGGTGGGCATTTACTGCGGGTCAGGGAAGCCGCACCCGATAAACACACTTCTGGAAAAGACGGTAATAAAATTGCGAGATGTGATTGATGGTGGCATCAACTATCGTGGGTCATCGGTAGCATGTAAACTTGTGTCAGTGATATGCGACACACCTGCCCGGGCTTACATTTGTCAAGTTAAAAGTCCTACAGGCTACTTCGGGTGTGACAGATGCATACAGCGTGGTCTGTATGTCACTGGGAGAATAACGTTTCCATTGTTGGACACTCGACCGCGTACGGAAGCCGACTTTCCCCTCTTTAAATACAAACGTCACCATATTGGAGAAAGCCCATTCATATCAATTCCATTTGATATGGTGGCGAGTTTTCCATTGGATTATATGCACTTGGTCTGTGCGAGTGTCACGCAGAAGTTGTTAAATGCTTGGCTAAAGGGGAGCCGTGCAGAACGTTTCCGCTTTAGCCCAGCGGCAGTCGCAGAACTCGGAAATAGTATTATTGGAAATCACTGCAACATCCCCTGTGACTTTCAGCGCCTATGCCGTCACACTCGGGATTTGGAACGATGGAAAGCTTCCGAGTATAAACAGTTCCTTTTGTAAATAGGCCCCTTTAGTTTGTTACATTTGCTACCTGATGAATACCATGAGCATTTCCTACTGTTATTCATTGCTGAATACATATTTTCTCATCTCCTTTTACACACCGAGCATCTTGGTTTTGCTCATAGACTTTTAGTACTTTTCGTTCATCAAACGTCCTTATTATACCGTCCGGAGGATTTAGTCTATAATGTGCACTGCCTAACACATTTGTCAGAAGATGTCCGGAAACACGGCGTGTTAGACAACTTCTCCTGTTTCCCATTTGAATCACATCTTGGAAAACTGAAATCACTTATACAGGTGCCGGCTAAACCAGCTGAGCAGTTGTATAAGCGACTCCACGAACTGAATACCAACTGGGAAACTATCACTGCAGAAATCCCCATGGATGATTTGTCCTTTCCTATATCTTGCATTCCCGTGGTAGACAATTTGTCGTTCTCAATGGTGTCTTATTTTCAGTAGATAAGTCGAACAACGTCATTATCGTTAACGGACCTCCCGCAGAAGCTGTCAGTTTCCTGAAGGATAACGTTTGCTTCAAATACTTCAATCCACCGGGCAATTTTTCCACTTATGGGTTAAGTTCAAGCCACTTGTATATATTTGCTGTAGGCGATTTAGATTCCACTCTGCACAACGCACCTATCCACGCCATCACATGTAAATGTATTCATGTTTGCATCAACTCCTCCACTATTGTTGTTCCCACTTTACATACATTTGTGTAAAAAAAAATGGCACGTAACGCTCTATGTTTCCCGTGCGACTTTTTTCGCAAATCAGCATGACGATCTGGTGGAATTATGTAGTGCTCGGGTGATTGTGAGGCGAAAGTTGTTTTCCTTTGTCGATTCTTTTGACGTGAACTGTTCGTATTTTGCCGTTTTCTAGCTGTTTTCGTTTGCTTGTTTGGTGTCAATGGTAGACTCGTGTTTGCTTTCACGTATAGGTGATCACTTACGCGTTATTGTTATTGTATTCACCGTCCACCTGTTTCTGTACGTACTTAAATGGGATCAAGTCCCAGATAGACAATTCCCAATGCGAATTTTCTTCCTAGATGTACGTGGTTGATCATTTCCCCGACAAAAATTCATACCCCGTGGTAAACAAGAATTAAATGGTCGACGAAGCGCACGTTCGTTGGCCACGAACGAAGAGTTTTCCTGTCTACAAACGTCATTTGCTATCGGGAAAGGAAGTGTCGGATTCATGCCCCGAATACTACTTTGGGCCGATATACTATACGGGTAAGTCAGTGGCAGCATAACATTTAAATAGACGAACTTGGGGATGCCATTGACTTCGAGCATCAGCTGGTTGCTCAGTCAAGTGCTCCTTCCACGGATGAAACGGAGAAGCAGACATACCTTTCGCAGCACTATTCCACAAGAAAGAGGTAATTAACCATTTATATTCACACACCGAAAGGGTTCCAGTGGAAATCTCTTCCAATGAGGGCCCCCAGGCTTTGCGGAGAACCGCAAAACCAGTTATGCTGGACTCATCAACCTCCTCACCACCCATTTTGGAACGTCTTGGGGGAATGCAAAGATAATTTTCTAACATGCACAACCGAATTCGCCTCATTTGTCTTCACACTGCACTGTCTGCACAGGCTAGAGCCCGAGTGCCAGTCGCATCCTCAAGATAATTATTGCTTTTGTTTCATATTGCCCATTTTATTACAAGTAGCGGCTCAAGCAACATCGATACACGAATGAACTTGGCCCCCCACCTGCGCCAAATACTATGCAAGTTCACATGTAGTGCAGTCATCTTATTTTTTTAGTTAACCAAGAAAAAATTCTGCTGTCCATAGACAGCTTTAAAAGAAGTGTGGAGAAACTAAGTGCCTCTAAAGAATCCATTTTCACCACTTTCGGGGCTTCATGTTCGCAAGCTATGCCGCAGCCAATCACACGTGTGAACACTGGATGAATTTCACCGTTTACTCGACGTACTCGGAACACCAGAAGCTTTCAACAAGATGGTAAGTCACTATACGTGTACGTGACAAATATAGGTCACAACACTGCGGTGGTACACAACGAGAAATCTTCAGGATCCCGTTAAGCAAAAGCTTTCTGTTGCGGTTAGCGACGACGTCGCAGAGAGGTGCTGCTAGCTTGGAAGCAGTAAGAGGATAGCCGTCTGCTATCATAGACTCATCAAAGCAATAAAAGTTATATCGGTTTATTAATGGTCTCGCCACCTACTAGACGCTATCAGATTCAGTGCTTTTTCTTCCGAGGAACCAACTATCAACATCGACAAACACATCAGAAATCGGTTCCACAACGCTCGTGATCGCGGAGCAGGTACAGATATAATAGGTAAGTAGAATTAAACGGAGTTGCCTCATTTCTTAGCTACGGTTAACAGAAACATGTTTACTGTAAGACTAACATTTGAAGTACATTATTCGTTTCTTGAATTACATCGGACTTCCGCGTTTTCTCCCGTACGCCACTTTCGCTATCCGTATGGTACATGTTATTTGTGAAAAGGCAGCAGTTATATGCAAGCCTGTGTTGTTCGGTTTCCATCGACAGACCGCTCCATTACGAAATATTAACGAAGATTCACCTTTTTTCAACTTGCAAGCATCGTTGAAAAATACCATGCCGTTTGTTGGGTATATTTACATCGGATGCCGTTATCACTTAATACATAATGGTGCAGTGATTTACTGGCAGTTTGTCAATATCAGTTTACTTTTTATTCTCATATCTGCAGATATCGCGACCACAGACAACTGCATGCAAGGTTCAACGAGAATGTACTTTGATGGATTATTGCAAATTTGTACAAAATACACGTTTATTGAACGTAAATAAATTTTTCGTATTGCGAATTTGGCTTTCGATTTTCAGTTACATATTCGACAGAAATTGGTGCATGTGGGGTGCGTACACAAACGGCCAAATTAAAAGTAAACATTATTAGTAGTTCGTGAGACGGTAGTTGGATCCGGGTTCGTTTAACTTATTGAAAAGGTCGGGGCTAGCTCCAGGTTTGCCCCAAGTTTGCCCCATGGGGCTCGCATGGGGCAAACGTCGGGTGTGCTACTTGGGATTTTCCTCAATGAAAATCCTTGCATGAGGACAATGAGTAGCGTATTTCACTGATTCTAAAGGCATGAATTGGAGCTGTCTATAACTTGGCATTCCAGGGCTTTTCAGCGTATTAGACATCGGTCACCCATTACCAGAGTACCAGCGTAAATATAATCTATCAAATGTTTCCACCTTCAAGGGACGATAACACCATTTTGTAGATAACTGCTCCTGTTCCTTAAATTACAAGCCAAAGCTCCAAATCGGCAGCCTACGGCGTACACCGTAACTGTAGTGCTACCAATAAAGCACCCAATGTAAAAGACTAACAAATTTGTTTATTTGAACAATGACCGTTTTTGGTGGCGACACTTGCTCCGCCTGTGTACGTCGTCTGCACGCCGTTGTGCTCCTCCAATACACACGTTGTCCCGCTCCAGCGTTTTGAGTTCTGCTTTGCGCACTGCCGAGTATATTCGCTATCGTGTCACATACCGAGGACCAGGGGCTATAGACTCTATACAGGAGCAGGTCCTGACTGAACTGAGATAAATCCTACACTGGTGAGCCCGAACAACAAATTAATTCTTGAAGGACATTCGTAAGTCCCTCAATCACATTTATTCGTTTCCATATACACTTTTCCGATATATAAACGGTAAATTCCGGATATCAGTTACCATATCCCTTGTATATATTTTCTCATATCCATATTATAAGTGTTTCACTTTTGCTGCACTGACCTCTTTATATCATTTTACATTTGATATACCATTGCAACTATGGCTAGCAACGACCGTAAACCTGACCCGGAACCGTCCGTTTCGACAGTCTCCCTAGCCGTCCCTCAGTTTTTATTGATGACCCTCAACTCTGGTTTCATATGTTGGAGGCAGAATTTGAATCACATAGAATAACAAGCGAACGAACCCGTTGCGTGTGGACTATCGGTCGCCTTCACCGTGACGTTGCTACTCAGATACGCGACGTAATATTTAATAACAGTTCTTACACAGCCGTGAAAGACGCGGTAATCTCTTGTCTTTTACCGTCAGAATCGTCCAGACTAAAACGGCTGACTCAAGGGACGGAGTTAGGTAGCAAGAAGCCCTCTGCATTACTGAGAGAAATGCAGCAGCTGGCGGGGCAACTTTTAGAGGAAAACGTCCTTAAAGAGTTGTGGGTACAGCGACTACCACTCAACATTCAAGCACTGCTCGAATTTTCCAGCCACCTTAAGCTCACAGAAGCGGCTAAACTGGCGGACGGTATTATGGACCGGTACCATCCACAAATTACCGCCGTAACAAACTCGAGCAGCCTCCAGACCACAGCTCCCACCGTAGGAACACACTCCGAGGGCACTCTGATAGCTACTTTCGAGCGGGCTTTCAGACGTTTTCCTCTCCTGGTTGTTCTCACTGTAGAAACCATGTATCTTATCACAACTCTGACCGACGTGAACGTCTCAGAAGCCATTCCCCTGACCACCTGGTTAACCCATCTCGATGAACGTACTGTCGATACCACAAACGGTTTGGGGAGAAGGCTCGGCGCTGCGAAGCCGGTTGCACCTTCCCAGGTGCCAAACAGGGAAACTAATATCCCGACGCGTTCCGACGACTAACGCGGTCGGCAGCCATAATAGCAGTCGTCTGTTGCATGCCCGAGATTTAGTTTCCAATAGCCTGTTCCTAATTGACACCGGTGCAGCAGTAAGTGTCATTCCAAAGGAGGCAGGTGATGCAACGAACCCGTCAGTCCAACAACTCCGTGCTGCCAATGGCACTCCCATTGCTACTTACGGCCGTAAGTCACTCACACTCAACTCAGAACTACGTCGCACCTTCCGTTGGGTGTTCATAATAGCAGACGTCCCTTATCCCATACTAGGCATCGATTTCCTAGACCATTTCGACCTCCTGATTGATGCACGAGGCCGGAGAGTTGTCGACCGGCAGACTTCTCTTTCCGTAACCGGGTCGTATTCCTCCGTGAATCACATCACGCCCCTATACATCGAACCGCAGGCCGAACACCCGTACGCAGACCTACTTTCAGCTTACCCGGCAATGCTAAGACAATCTGGCCCCCTTCCCGCGGTGACCACTAACGTTACCCACCATATTGTCACTAAAGGACCCCCAGCATTTAGCCGACCACGTCGCTTGACCTTAGACAAGCTACGCGTAACACAGGCTGAGTTTGAACACATGCTAGAATTAGGCATAATACGCCCGTCCAGTAGCACTTGGGCCTCGCCCCTTCACATGGTTCCTAAACCTAATGACGATTGGCGCCCCTGCGGTGACTACAGGGCCCTCAACCAGGCTACTGTCCCGGACAGGTACCCCATTCCACATATTCAAGATCTTACTTCTACCCTGTCTGGTTGTTCTGTTTTCAGCAGAATCGACCTCGTCAGAGCCTACCACCAAATCCCAGTAGCAGAGGCTGACATCCCTAAAACCGCTGTCGCAACTCCATTCGGACTATTCGAGTTTTTGCGCATGCCTTTTGGGCTCAGCAATGCAGCCCAAACCTTTCAAAGGTTTATGCATGAGGCAACACGCGGTTTGAAGAATGTCTACGTGTACTTAGACGATATTTTGGTGGCAAGTTCTTCAAAAGGAGAGCATATGACACACCTGCGTGCTCTTTTTGGGCGCCTTAGCCAACACGGTGTACCCATTAACCCTGCTAAGTTCGAATTAGGTAGGACGACCATCACGTTCCTAGGTCACGAAATCTCAGCCTCAGGCATACAGCCCCTGCCTGACAAGGTGGCGGCAATTCGCGACTATCCTGAGCCTCACTCTTACCGAAAGTTGCGCCAATTTTCTGGCCTGGTTAACTTTTATCGCCGCTTTATCACACACTGCGCCGAAATAATGCAGCCTCTAACAGACCTTTTACGTGGAGTTAAGCGGAAATTCATTTTTCCCGACACGGCGCAGGTAGCTTTTACTTTGATCAAGAATGCTATCGCCAACATAGCACTCCTTGCACATCCCGATCCTTCTGCTAACCTGGCATTAGGAACAGATGCTTCGGACACGGCTGTTGGAGCAGTGTTGCAGCAATTCGTCAACAATTCATGGCAACCAATAGCTTTCTTCTCCAAGCGTCTCCAGCCTTCGGAATCCCCATATAGTACGTTCAGCAGAGAACTGCTGGCAATCTATTTGGGTATCCGACACTTCCGGCACACACTCAAGGGCCAATTGTTCACAGTGTTTACAGATCATAAACCACTAGTGTACGCCCTCCAGTCAGCTTCTGACCGATATTCGCCACGCGAGATTCGCCACTTAGACTATGTTTCGCAGTTTACTACGGACATTCGACACGTCTCTGGGGCACACAATCCCGTAGCAGACGCACTCTCACGCGTCCACAATATCGAATACCCACTACCCATGGGCATAGACCTAGAAGCAATCGCCGCAGCCCAAAAGACAGATCCTGAGGTAGAGCAACTCAGACACAACAGCTCCCTGCACCTAGTGGCAGTGGCCTTTCCAACTTTGGACGTAACTATCATTTGTGATGTGTCACAAGGTCGACCCCGACCACCCGTTCCTGCCAGTTTTCGCCGACGAGTTTTTACCAGCCTCCACAACTTATCGCACCCTGGGGTAACCGCCTCAGTGAAACTAGTCACCGAGCGATTCGTCTGGCCTTGCGTCAAACGTGACGTACGTTTTTGGGCTCGTGCTTGTCTCCAGTGCCAACGAGTTAAGATACATCGTCACATCACATCTACTTTAGGCACATTCTGCGAACCGGACGCACGCTTTCATCATGTGCATGTGGATCTCGTGGGGCCACTTCCGCCATCCAATGGCTGCGTCTACATCCTCACTTGCGTAGATCGTTTCACTCGCTGGCCACAGGCCATACCTATTCCTCGCCCAACCTCAGAGGAAGCTGCAAAAGCATTTCTAGCCGGTTGGGTGAGTCAGTTCGGTTGCCCTGCTATCGTGACCACTGATCGCGGTTCTCATTTCGACGGCGCCTTCCACGAGCTACTAAACGCATTCGGTTGTCGACACAACAAGACGACGGCCTATCATCCTCAGGCCAATGGCATGGTGGAGCGATTCCATCGCCAGCTGAAAGCTGCCCTTCGTGCTCGTGATAATCCATTATGGAGAGAAGTTTTGCCGATCGTTCTCTTAGGACTGCGTAACACCGTCAAAGCCGATATGGGTGTTACGGCGGCTGAACTGGTTTATGGTTGCACACTACGACTTCCAGGTGAGTTGGTTTCTCCATTACCACCTATGAGTTTTATTTACGGGGATTACGCAAAACGGCCGTCGCACCAAATGCGGGTGATAAAGCCCACCCCACCACGAGAACAAACCCTGAGCAACTACATACCTACCACTCTAGCTACCACCAGCCATGTGTTTATTCGAGCAGATGCAGTGCAATCACCACTGCAGGCGGCTTACTCTGGCCCGTTCCGCGTCGTCCAACGAAAGGAAAAGAAATACGCGGTGGACGTCGATTGCAGGAAGGAGACCATCGGCATAGACCGCCTCAAACCAGCCTTCATCGAGGCAGAACCCACCTCGAACAACCCTCTCAGTGTCCCTACCTGCTCACAACCTTCGGTAAGTCGTCCCGAGTCGGCCCCTGTTACTCCCACTAACGACCCCTCGTTACCTGTTGCAACACCAAACTCCACGAAAGACACAGCTGCACCGGTCAACAGGAGAAATCGACGCGGCCGCGAGCTGCGACAGCCAACGAGGTTTTCTGAATATGTCACAGTTGTATATATTTAAGTTTACTCTTCATATTCAACTTGTACATAGTCTTAATATACATGAATGCACGACCACGTGGTGATCACGACAAGGTTGGCGGCAGCCTGTATTGCGCCGGTATGTCCCCCTCAGTCGAGTATCCGATCGCGCCTCGAGGCGCAGCTTCCTCGTGTTTCTTGCCTTCCAGCTCGTCCCGTCAGACAGAACCACATGGAATTCCAGGATCTCGCATGGCTCCAACACAAGGCTCACTGGATCGCGACTGGACTTATTTGACGCCGGACGCTGGCTCGCTTACGAAGGCAATGACAACCACAGGGACACGGAACTTTGGGATATGCTGACAACGACAAACTTTACAACACAACCATCACTGCCAGGTCACGAACAGGATCTACCCGGATAACATTTTGAAGAGGACGCAATTTTGCGATCGACGCACAGCGACCAGTGTGAGTCATGGAGAACGGCTTGTGCTGGCTTCGCTGTTGTGTTCGACCGCGGCGGGAGGCATGGGAAACGTCTCTCGCCACCGAACCCGACGTACCCATCACGGATCGAAGCCTAACTGCGTCGGCCTTCTAGGGGGAGACCCCTGTAGTGCTACCAATAAAGCACTCGATGACGAAGACTAACAAATTTGTTTATTTGAACAATGACCGTTTTTGGTGGCGCCACTTGCTCCGCCTGTGTACGTCGTCTGCACGCCGTTGTGCTCCTCCAATACACACGTTGTCCCGCTCCAGCGTTTTGAGTTCTGCTTTGCGCGCTGCCGAGTATATTCGCTATCGTGTCACATACCGAGGACCAGGGGCTATAGACTCTATACGGGAGCAGGTCCTGACCGAACTGAGATAAATCCTAAATAACCACCCTAAAAAAGGCGGTTTCTCAAATTTTCCTTAAGACTGATCGGACGCTACCCCAAAACGGATACCAGCTATGATATTGTCTTGTGGTTGAACTTGAGACTGGCGGTAAGTGGGAAAACTGGAGAAAATGGTTGAATTTGACGAGGTTCTATATGCGGAAATTATGGAAATAGTCCTCTGTTTCGCAGAGAAATTTGTTTTGATGTAAAATATTTAGTATATAAACAGTTTTGCCAGGGTGGCCTCTACAGATCGCCGTAACTGACGCACCTGGCGGTCATGCCGCGGATGGCCGGTAGCCTGTAGAAAATTGGGGGTGGGAACCCCATTAACCGTCGGGAATTATGCTCGAAATGAGCGAGATGCATTGTTCAGCGTGAAGAGATTCATAATAAACCCGTAAGGGCCAAGGAAAATGGTCAGAATGGTCGCACTAAAGTTGCTATTACTAAGAAACTGCTGGGTAGTGGAAGCCTTTGGAGTGTTTTGTTTCGGTAGTACGCTGATATAATTAAAAACCGGAATTCAGTGGCTTAAGTCAGGTTATGAAAAACAAGTTCTACTGCGGATGCCATCACCATCCGATTTTCCGTAAAAGAAACGTTTTGTGGCAACAACGGACATTTAAACCATGGATAACAGCGATCACCAGTAAGTTGCGAGAAAGAGAAATTCAAATATGACCGCTGAGGTGTCTCAAATTAGGCTGCAGACAACTAATTTACGTAATTACAACTTGTATGATTTATATTCATCAAACAGCATGATAAAAATATCTGTCTTTACTGACCCAAATGGGTTTAGAAACTATTTAATTAGTCTTAGAAATGCTTCTATGGACGTATTAGTAAATCAATGCATACGCGAAATAATGTCCATTTTATGAATAGTTCAGCGTGGGTTGTATCATCGCGCATTTAGCTGTACGATTCACCAACACGCGTTTCAGCTATCGCGCGCCCTATTAAACTGACCGCAAAATTTTAAATAACGCGATATTGGACCGCAGAACGCTACCTACCAGTTACCGCACCTGTTTGAATAAGACGCCAAAAGTGGCTTTTTCGCGCGCCCTTATGCTTGGTTCATACCGTGACTCAAACTGCGCGCCGCAAATAATGGTTCACGTTGCAGGGCAACCGTATAGCGAAACCCAGCTTTCTGTTAAATCAGCTAGTACTATTTTTCTTTCTACATTGACAAAAGAACAGCCTCTGGCCAACGACTGAAACGGTCCAACACAGTAAGAAGTAAACGAAAAACCGTGCAGGGGCTGAAAGGATGAACAATATCTCTGTGGATATGAGAAAACTGTAGGGATATAACTGGAAAGTGGCCTGTGAATGCTGTAACGGTTAGTTCTACCGTGAGCAACGCGAAGCCAATTCAAAACAAATCCCAAAACCAGAACAACAATGATTCGCAGTGTCTACGGTATTCAGCTGTACGGCCACAACGTCTAACAACGAGGACCAGAGTTCAACAAAGGGTCAACGTCAGGCACCACCGTTACGGCAGCCCAAGTTAGAATCAAAATTATGCCACTACACGTGAACAAAATATGAATAAATGTTGAAGTGTAGTGACTGATGCATGTTGTACTTGTTTGAGGGTCAATAAAATGAAGAGCATAGTCTCAACAATACAGTTATATGTCAACGGCTGGGGAGGATTTCCACAACTGTGCGTTACACTGCCCACCAAATCCTCCCATGAAACGGTCAACATCCAAGGAGTAAATAGGGGTACTGATTCACCCCAACCTACCTGGACCCTAAGTCAGTGCATACGTAGGTCGCTACGGGCTTTATCTATCGTCGGCCAGTCGCAGACACGCTTGCAGGTTTCTTGAGGTTAAGCTCTATCTCTCAACGTCAAACAGTTCTTCTTGAGAATGATACGACATTACCCGTATACGAAAAAAGGCCTCGATGTGACCGGGATGCGTGGACAGATTACGGAATGTGGAGGAAAAGGCTGCCCAAAAAAGAGTAAAGTACGTGGCAAGATGAAGAATGAGAATTCTTGATGTAAAATCGAGATGGCTACAGGGTACTCGAACATCAGGGGCTCATTGTGTGGTGTTTTCACATTTGAAGTATGTTTGACTAACAACTTATATCCACTTGGAACAAGGTTGAATAGTAATACAAATAGGTCACGGAAAGGGAGATGTTTCTGCAAACGGTCAACGAGTGCTTGTTCAAGAGTTTCCGCCACTTCACAAACCATGTCGTGTCGTGTCATAAGCTAGAGTTTTGACAATTATCTCCATAGTAAACCGTGAACACCGTATGAAATTAGACACAAATATGCTTCAAAAGAATGTGTGAAGAGCTGGGACCAACGGGAGAAAGCATGAGGAATAAATGAATAAATTCAGCTTCAGCTGGTATCGGCAGACTTGGTTTTAGCTTGGTCTTTAGCGTCGATTTTGCCCTCGCCATTGTCACCTTCAAGCAGACACATCTTACGGATATCTCGCAATACGTCTCCTTTGTTCGTTCTCGCCACCACCGTGCGCACGCGGCCATCGATTTCTGTACCGCAGCCCTTGATCACTCCAAACGGCTGATCGTCTCAATGTAAGTGACTCTCCACGACGATGACTACATCGCCACGTCTGAACGACCTCTCCTTGGAGACCCACTTTTGCCAAAGTTGCGGGGTCGGTGGGTACTCTCTCGTCCAACGTTTCCAGTAAGCCTCTGTCAGGCGGTTTACTTGTTTCCATCCTACGATATACGTTCCACGTAGGGTTTTTGGTGTGATTGCTCCCACTTTTGGTCACAGTATTAACAGGTCGTTGGGAGTGACAGCCGGTTCGCCTCCCGGGTCTGGGACGACCGGCACCAGGGGTCTGCTGATGGACTGCTCTGGATGGTAAACATCTTATCGGGCAGCCGTACCTCTTTTGCGTGCTCCTTTGCTGCTGTACAAGTAGCAGGCCAAAGCAGTCAACGCCACTTTCCACGAACGGGCACCATCCCGGTTGAGCTCTCACAGCTGGAAAGGGGGCCATTATTTGTTGGCCTGCAACCGCCCTCCGGCAACGACAAGTGATGCAGTAGCCCATGACTCGCTTCAACGTCACTGGTCCCTTTGTCACCCAAAATCATCAAATTATATTCTTCCATAAGTGATTCAAACCCGCGTGTCCCTCTTTTCGACGCACACGGTCTATCAGGCATCTCGTTATGTAGTGGTCACCGGAGACTATTATGGGGTATTTTGTTTCGTATTCTAGATTTGACTTCGTCAGCCGCCCTCCAACTCTCAGTAGTTCGTCGGTTTGCATAGGGTTTAGTCCTCTGATGCTGCCGTACAATAGCCTGCTTTTTGTGGTGCTGTCACCTATCCTGGCTGGCCCGCGGGTCTCGAGCGGGAATGTGTCCAGTTGCAGAAAGCGCAGAACGTCCAGTTCGGCTTGGTCCAGCTGGCCCGGTAGAATCGTCCCCACATTAAATGTGTTCTGTGGTCGTGCGCCCTTCATATTCAGTAGGAGTACTTTGTATCGTGTCCACCAGACCACGGCTCTTAACATTTTTGTCCAGTCAGGGAAGTGGCAGTTTTTCTGTTAGGCTTACTCTTCCCGTGCAGCTTGTAGCCAGTATCAGTTTTCTGGTCTCGATATCGCTATCATCAGGCTTAGGAATTAGTAGCGTTGGCCACATCTCTTTAGCTGCGGTTAAGAAGTCCGGTCCCACTGTCCACATCCGCAACCTCTCTAGTGATTTCAGGCCCCTTGAGCAGAAGTCGGCTGGGTTGCTGGCAGATTGTACATGGTGCTCTTGATAGGTTTTAGTCGACTGGCGGATTCAAGTGAGTCTGTTGGCCACGAAGGTAGTAAAGCGAATGGTAATGTTGTTTATGAAATGAAGTACCGTGGCTGGGTTCGTCCAAAAGTTTGGTTCACAGTTTATCAGATCGGAGCACCTCCTAATCAGTGTCGCAGCTTTCACGGCCAGTACTACTGTGGTCAGTTCCAGCCTCGGAATGGACACCTTCTTCAGTGGAGCCACCCTCGCCTTTGCGAATAATATTTGACTGTGCCACCCGCCACTTTCGTCTACCTAGCAGCCGTAAGCCACTATCTCGTGGCCTATTTCAGATGCATCAGAAATAAGTGGAGTTGGGCATTTTTGTATTTTGATCCCACCAGGTTGCTCCAGGCTGTGAAACCAGTCGCCCCATCGCTTATGGTCGTCATCCTGGAGAGGTTCGTCCCAACCCGTCCCCCTTTGGCACAGCGATTGCAGCATGCACTTTACCGGCAACAACCATGGCGAAACAAAACCCAGGGGATCACAGAGGCTTGAGACTGATGATAGGATTCCTCTCCGTGTGACTGGTCGTTTGGGTAGGTCCAGAGTGAATATGAATTCGTCACCTCCGGGTTTCCGTTGAAGTCCTAGCATGCGCTCCGTTTGTTAAAAGGATCCCAAAGGCTATCTGGCACACTCCATTTTCTCGGACTTCGGGGTACCATTGAGGACCCCTTGGCTGTTTGAAGTCCATTTAGTGAGGTTGAATCCTCCGGCCTTTCGAGTGGCGGTCAGTTCGGTCATATATAGAATAAGAGTATTTTGTTCGTCAGAGGAACACAGAAAATCGTCCACGTAGAAGTGGTCCATTGCTCTTCCTAACAGATTGCTAGTGCCGCTGAAAAGCTTGAAAGTTTCACAGAGGGCAAAATTAGCACAGAAGTAGGGTGATGCCGTCCCAAAGGGGTGTACGGTTAGCCTGTACTCGTCTGGTGCGCGATTCAAGTCACATTCAGGCCACTAGAGAAGACAAAGTGCGTCCCCATCTTCAACGGGCATCTTCACTGGTAGAAACATTTCACGTATGCCCGCAGATACGGCCTTTTTTCCCAGCCGAAAGTGACATAAAACCTTGACTAGTGGTGTTGTCCGGTCTGGGCCCCGTACCGTATGGTCGTTGAGTGACACACCCTGGCATTTCGCGGCACAGTCGAAAACCACCCTGACCTTCCCCGGTTTCTTTGGGTTCACGACCGGGTGATGATGTAGTTACCACCTCAAATTTGTGCTGACTAACTCTGTATCCACTCTTTCCATACTACCCGATTCGATGTTGTGTTGCATGGCTCGCGAGTATTCTATCCTTAATTGTGGTTCTCGAATTAGCCTGGTTTTGGGGAAGCATAATCCTTTCAGGACCATTTCTCGGCTGATTGGCATAAATTTCATGTTGGGTCTCCACAGGACACGAACTTCGAAACGGTCTATTACATACTTGACAATCTTGGTCACCATTTTCAAAGCCGACCTGTCTTCTCGTGATGAGGCATCTCGATCAATGGCCAGGTCGGCAAATTCGGCGTTACACAGCTCTTGGAATGCTTGTTCAATGTTCGCCGTTTCCACCGAAGTGCGGTTGATTTGGATTTGTTTGACGCACCTTCCGTCTGTACTACCATATAAAGTCCAGCCAAATAAAGTACTGACTGCATAGGGTGCTTTGCGGCTTCCTGTTCCTTGATCCGGGATCCAATGCGCTTTCGGTACATCACAACCGATCAGCAGATCAATTTCGTTACTCTGCCACTCCCCGATCGTAACCCCGTCGAGATGCGGCCACTGGGTCAGAATCGATTGCACTGACTGAGGTGCTCTCATCGGCAGATCTTTTATGGTGAACGCGTCTAAGGTTTCTGCTCTACTTTGTTGATCAAGGAAACGAGTTTTGGGTGCAGTTTGGTCGACTGGATGACCTGGGTCCCACTCACTGCGCTCACCGCTAATGAAGATTGTTTCCCTCTGATTCCATATCCCTCCGCAAACTCTTTCCTTGCTGGAGTTGTATCCGAGCCACTATCTGCGAGGGCCAACGCTCTTATAACCCCAAATGGGGGTTCCACGCCGGCTGCTATTACTCCCAGGCTAAAGGGCTTGTTAGTGGAGCGAGACGCTGAGCAGACCACACTTGGCTTTGGGGTTCCTTTGCCTTTCAATTTCGGGGATTTTGGTAGTAGGTAATGGTTCTTCTCATGGCATCCATCCTGACTACAGCCGGTTTCCGTTCGGCACACCGCTGCTCGATGTGAATCGTTAAGACGTACAAAGCACGCTCCCAGTCTCTTAACCGTTTCCCATCGTTCGTCGACGTCCCCGTTGCGGAAAGGAGGGAATCCCGCTATGCGATTAGACGCCCGACAAACCTTACACACCGGCAATTATTCACCCTCGCGAGGTAATACGTGTATGTTTGCCGATGGTTGGCTTCCAATTGGTTCCCTGGTCCAGCTTTGCGTGGTCGTAATCATAGGTAACTTGCTCGTCTCGCGCGCAAGTTGACCGAAACGACTGTTTGCTATTCGGGCATGGCGGTCTATTAACTGCGTCAGGTCTTCAAATATGGTTTCACCTCCAAATCTACTGATCCCTTCGGCTTCCTCGGCCCATCTACCCTGTAGTTCCGTAGGTAAACTGCACACTATGTTCTCCAGTGTGTGCAGTACTCTCATGTCCGATCGGTAACCTAGGTGATTCAATGCGATGCTGCAGTTCTGCATTTTTATCACCAGGCTGGCCAGAGGGCCCGACTCGCCTTTGGAACGTTTTGACCCTTATATTACACCATCGATCGAATTCCGGGTGGCTTTAAATGGTTGACCAAATAGGTCCTTCATGATTTCACGTGCCCGAGTGTAATCTTCTTCGGGATCCAGCATCGGCAACCCGTCGATTGCTTCCCTGGCTCTTCTACGACAGTAATTTAGTGAATACAAGAATATCTGTCCTGGATCGGATACTCCCCTTTCCACAAATTTCTCGTATTGTTTGACAAACTTACAATACTGTTCTGCACTTTCGTCAAAGAGGGACAGTTCCACTCTCGTTAGGTCAATAGCTTGGGTTACACTGGTACAAGTCGACTTTAATCGTTCCACGGAACTGCTAGGCTGAATGGCCGCGTGCTCCGTGGTCTCCAGTCACCTCTCGCTCCCGTCTTCGGTGTTGACCTGTCCTGGCAGATTCAGGCTCTTCCATAGCCTGCCTAAGCTGGGTTTCTAATTCAACTATTCTCAATCGATTTATATCATTACCTTTCATTTCTATACCGCTGGCTGAAGTACATGAAATTGCAATGACAGGACTAGCGGACCCAACAATATCTAAGGAATCAGTATCACCCAAAAATACCCCAGGGACTTGCCGGGTTACTTCCTGTCCAGCTTCGGTTTGTCCTTGTCCTGCTCTTGGCATTTCTGATTGATTTCCTTCTGAAAATTCTAAGTCGATTGCTGTAACGGTTAGTCCGACTGTGAGTAACGCGTAGCCAATTCAAACGAATCCCAAAACCAGAACAACATTGATTTGCTGATTCTACGGTACTGGATTAACACACTATGCGCATATAAATATGCACAAACCTCTACTGTACAGCCACAACGTCTAACAACGAGGACCAGAGTTCAACAAAGGGTCAACGTCAGGAACCACCGTTACGGCAGCCCAAGTTAGAATCAAAATTATGCCACTACACGTGAACAAAATATGAATAAATGTTGAAGTGTAGTGACTGATGCATGTTGTACTTGTTTGAGGGTCAATAAAATGAAGAGCATAGTCTCAACAATACAGTTATATGTCAACGGCTGGGGAGGATTTCCACAACTGTACACTACAGAGCCACTGTATATCCACTTACCTCTGATGTCTTGAAGTCACGAGGTAATCCGCGGGTGCGATGTTTGAGCCCAAATGTCCGCGGTTCCTGCATGCATCTCCTCTTTCCGGTGCCACTGAGCTCCATCGGCAAAACTGGACAATGGGGGAGCAACAGTGTTTGCAAAGGCGACATGGGAATAAAAATAAATGGTTCCCGTGTATTACAGGAGTCCGACAATATGAATATGGATACGTCAATATGTCACTATTTTTTTGTTTTGAAATTCACACGTAAAAGTGATTTGCATATACATTCGTAAGAGAAAGGAGAAAGGATCTATTTATTTTTGCATGCATGTGCAATTATTCAGGATTTAAGACGAAACCTGAAAACATGGGAAGAGTAAACTACGCAAAAGCATTCGGAGAATTCGCCGGCATTGGTATTAGTCATAACCAGTTGTCTAGTCTGGCCTTGAATGCCTCACTTGAGGAGGCATTCGCCACCTTCTGTGAGGGGCTATTCCATGCAGATATTATCCGAGACGAGAAGAAATGTTTTCTAATGAAGATTGCTGGACGGGGTTTGAAGAGATTCCTCGTATATCATCGCAGGGCCTTCAAGTTCGGGCGAGCAAAAAACGGATCTATTGGGTCCGTTAAGAATAGATCATACGTCAGAAATAGGTCTTCCTCGACACAGTGTGTCTCAAAAGGGTAGATATCAAGTGATATTAGATGAACCGGGTAGAGGGCAAAGCGTAAGCTATGCACCATTTTGGTCGCTTTCCACCGAATCCGCTCCAGGATGTTCCGATCTCTGACGAGGCTGGTGTGTACTATCTCGCTGCCGTTTTCTAAAAGAGGCCGAATATAGGTTTCATGCACAATTTGGAAGTCCTCCTTGGAGATCATCAGAAATATTTCGTCTAATAATATTTAGGACCCAAAAAGCAGTTTTACTAGCTTTTTCTTAGTGGGAGGAGAATGAGAGAATACTGCGCAGCCAGAAACCAAGAATCCTCCACTGATTCATCATTTGGATTTGTTTGTTCCTATTCATCTTGAAGAGATGAACCAGAGCACTGCCAAATGATATGCCATTACATCTGCCATCATTTATTGGTAGGCTCCAGTCAGCTGACCAAAGTCTGACAGGGTCAATTTCTGACAGCACAGCATTTGCCTCCTGGCCCTAGATTGTGACTTCAAACGCGTACATCGCTATGCCAGCCAGAACCACATAACTGAAGGCGTTGTTGCAAATGAGGAATAGGAGAGAACCAAGAACAGAGCTCAGGGGGACGCCGATGTCGGTGGGTTCAGGCTGAGACCGAGACGTGCACATAAGAACCGAGAAGACGCGGCATTTCAAAAGGCTGTCAATCAAGTACAGTGGCCGACTAGAGATGCCGTACGTCCTGAGTTTGTGCTGAAGCTGGATATGTGGTACACTGTCGAAGGCTCCGGCGAAATGGCGGAATGCGGCACTGGATATCTTGCCATCGTTGTGGGCCTGTGTTAGGCTGTTCACAACTGTCGGCATATTGGTGATGCATGACTTGCCACGAAGGAGGCTATGTTGAGCCGGAGACTGCAAACTATTGTCGCTCAAGTGTGTCAAGATATCACGTTTACTAATGCGTTTGAAGACTTTGCTAGGGATACTGGTGAGGCTTATTGGCCCATAACTTTTGGGAGGGCTTCAATTTCCTTTCCTATAAATTGGAACAATTACAGCATGCTTCCATGAAGTTGGAAGCCTTCCATTTTCTGTACATTGATGAAAGAGCGTAGAGTATGGTGCTTTACGAATGGCTGCTGATTCTTTAAGAATGCGGGGATGAGCTTCATCCGGTTTCACCGAGCTGAATGGGTCAAGTTCTTTGAGCCCCTCCTCCACTTCTACGTGAGACACCGTGAAGTGCTCCAACTGGGAGACTAGCTGTTTTGGCTGAAGAGATGGGTGTTCACGCGCAAGCACTACTTTTTTGCTGAAAACCGACATGAAATGAGACCTGGAAACGTTTGGTACCTCAGAAGGGGAAGTGGCGAAAGAGCCATCAGAAAGCGACAGCGCGAGCCCTGAGGACCCTGATTCACGATTGTGGCGCAGGTTCTTATAAAGAAAAGAGTGGTTCTTACGGGCCCGGTCTAAGGTTCACTTCTGTAGTTTCTCAAAATGTTCCTTAGCCATGGATTTGCGGAGATTCCGGACGCGTCTGAAAGCCCCTGCGTCCGCCGGAGGGGATGTGGCTTGGTACTTAGAGAACAGCTGACGGTGTTTGTCGAGAAGGCGTTTAACTGATAGCGGCAGAAGTGTCTTACCATTAGGTAAGTGCCAGATTCTAGGCTTTTATTGAATCTCTGCCTTCAAAACATTGTTTGAGTGGTCACCGTAGGCATGAACGAGCCCAGTTACGAATATTCCTCCGCACTCCGTGCCGGACTTACCTATCTGCAACTAGCTTGGTGATGGCTTGGGTGACAGGCTAAGCTAAATTATGTAAAACTTCGAAGATTGTGCGGCTCCAGGACATGAGTACGATGAATCTTGGGTGTGGGAAAGTTGTAATACACATTATCGAGCCCGAGGAAGTGGATTAAGGAAATTCCGAAGGCCTAAGTGATGCGATTTGGCTGTGATCTGTGAAATCCAGTTCCGAAAGTTGGGCTGCAGCCAAAGCTTTGAAGTCTATGACCCGTGAATTACTAGGAATAGCGCTTCACCGAAAGAGATCACCAGACACAAGGCTGTCGGCGCCAGAAACTTGACGAACACTACTAGAAAACCGTGCCACGAGGTCTGAATGACTTTTACTCCTGTGATGAGTGTTCGTCGGTTCGACTGTGAAATGCATAAGTCAATGGTACGCAATCGGTAACGGAGGCGAACTCTCGGTCTTTGGAGACATGTCAGAAATATTTAACAGTAATGTTAACGGCAAGTAGAGCCCGACTAAACGTAGAAAGGTTAGTTTCAGCTGGTAGGGGGCGACGAGAGAAAAAAGCTAGTGGTTTCCACTGCGATGTAGACCACTGCCGTAGCAAGCCGCCTACGGCTTTGTCAGGGGCACCCTTGGCTATGCTCAATTGAGCTTCGGAGTCGAAATGGACCAGCAAAGTAGCAGAAGCCAAAAGGTCTTTAACTGCATCAAAGGCAGTTTCAGCGGCCTCTGATAGCTCTACGCGACCACCTTTAGCTCCTCAAAGTAAGCCAGTTAACGGCTGCATAAAGTGGGCTCAGTTGGCGTTGAAGCGCCGATAAAAGCTCACCATCCCTTGGAAACGACGAAATTCGACCGGTGAAGTAGGTAGCAGATAGTCATCAGTGGCTTGTACCTTCTCATCCAAAGGCCGAATACCACGTTCGTCGATCATACTGCCCAAAAACAACCGAAGTTTGGCCAAGGACACTTTTTCCGCATTGACTGTTAGACCACATGCAACCACAAGCTCAAACAACTGGTGTAGGTGTTGTTTGTGTGCATCTTCAGATTCGCTCGTTCCTAGCAGATCGTCTTTTTGGGCAAAAACGGAAACTAAACCCCTGGTAACATGGTTAATAAAAAGTTGAAGGATTTTTGCAGCGTTGTGTAAACCAAATGGCGTTCGTAGAAATTCGAAGAGATCGATGAGTATTGTTACCGCTGTCTTAGGTGTCTCCTCATTTCCAATAAAAATCTGGTGACCAGCACATGCCAGATTTATTTTGGAGAACAATAGAGCACCATTGACGTTGGCCGTGTTTTCCTGAATACGTGGGATGTGATACCTATCGGAGACAAAGGCTTTGTTGGAGGCTCTATAGTCCCAACATGGTCATCAATCGCCTGGCTTTTTAGGAGCCTTGTGAGATGGTAATGTTTAGAGATTAGCCGATGCACGAGTAATGCCCAATTCAGGCTTGTGTTCAAGCACAGCTCACGAGAGTTTAGGCTTTTTGGGTGAAAGTCAACGTGTCCTAGCAAAACCTGGAGGGCCCGATGTGCTAATGTTATGACCTACCGATCTGGGTACGGCTGCTAGTACGGACGGTGGGTGCAACACTGTAGTTCGCATCCGAAACGTCATCTAACAGATGCAAACCGGCAGTTCTAAGTAGAACAGGACTGATAGAGATAGAATCCATCAAAGTTCTGTTCACAGATAGCGTAGTGACACGATCCAGAAGAGGTTCGAAGCGATAATTAACCAGGAGGTCGAAGTGGTGTAGGAAATCAATGCCAAGCATGGTGTTTTGAATCTCTGCAATCGAGAAAACCCAACGGAAAGTGTGATGAAGACCAAAATCTAGTATCCTCAAAATCTGATCATAAGTCTGTATGACAGTACCATTAGCGACACCTATTTAAAGTGTGACCTGCATGTGGGAACACACAGACTTCAGCTCCTGTGTCTGTGAAGTAGAGTGCTCTGAATTATCATCCATGATGTCGAATAGGCGACTACTCTGGCCAGTAGCTTCTGTCGCAGCTACTCACTGGCTTACTAGTTGCCTTGACTGGCTGGGGTCACAGCCCAAGAAGAGGTACAGTAAAGCGTCTTTGAACTATACTAATGATGATACCATCAAGCAGCCCCAGTTGATGATGGCTGAAAAGCGATTCTTATATTGTTACTACTGGGAGATCTCTTTAAGCGACACTGCCTGCTGAGTGATGCCTGGGTAAGACGTCCGGCTGGCGACACACAAATGCCTTGACCTGTTTGACAAGACAACCCACGGTGGCTGTTAAAGAGGCAACAACAGACTCAGTTTGCGGGGACAATGTCACGACTGTCTTTTGGCCGGTAGGATTCCCTGATTTTTGTCGACCTTCTCGGCAGGCTTTTCGGAACGTTCCTCTGTGGACACACAAAAAACCTTCTCCTTATCGCTGGAGGTAAGTATGAGCAAAATCTCTTTCAGAAGACGGCTATCGATCTTGATGTTTCCTGAAATTCCGCATGTCCCGAAGATACTACAAAAGTTTGGGGTCTCAGAGCTCGGAGACTGCAAACAAACGGACATTTCACTGTTTGGCAGACATGCCAATCCGGTGTATGACGACTGCCCTCATGCCCTCGTAGGAGTTGGGTCCTTCTGATCCAATACATCTTGCTCTTAGTCGATGATGTGTGGGGGACAAACTGTGAACACCTAGTGAGGCGTACTAGCTTCCATAGTCCCACTACACAGAGCGAGCCCTGAATCTAACTGATGAAAACAAGCTCAGAGATGACTTTTCCTGAACAGTTCAAACGGAACTGCAAGCTCATTTACCTCATCGCAAAAAAATTCAGGGTCTGTCAAAATGCGACAGGTTTAAAAATTGAAATTATTCAAAAAAGGAAATAAACCAATGCGGTGAGAAAAGTGCAGGAAACTGGTTGAAGATATTCACTAACCACTGACTAAATTTAATAAAATGATAAACTGGTACCCGAGGACCTGCAAAATGTAGAAAAGATAAAGGGCTCACCAGTTTATTACCCCGGATATCAGGCACTAGCTAGATCCCGAGGATGGTCTATGGAAAGGGCAACAAGCCAAAAGTCCTATAGGGATCTCGGTCGCTCGGAGAAAATGACCTTTGGATACCGTTTTGATCCTATTTTCTCTACTGCCCTTCCTGACATTTGATATTGACTTCGCTACTTTGTTCGGTTGCATGCTTTTACCTGGACTGACTTCACCGAGATTTCCGCCGACCTCGTTTTAAACCACCTTCGTTTTCGGTTCTTCGCCGATTGTATACTCTCGTGGTTTGCTTTCTGTCCAGCCTTAGCGTTCCTTTCCATCCGGTGTATTTCTTGTGTTGGCACTGTTTCGGTGTCACGATAGAATGTCTCCAATCCACTGGCCTTGGTCGCCTTGTTAATTCCTTGACTCATGTCGTCTCATTATACGGTATTCAGCAACATCCTTGCCCGTACTTCATTTATAGATCTTTCTGTTTTTACCATTTCCTCTACACCTTTATTCTCAAGCTCGACAGATTTTTTCAGGTATTAGCAAACCACTAGAGCCGGAAAATACGTAGTAACGAACACAGTGGTACGTCAGCGCGGTACCTGCTCCATTCACGAGTGAGATAATCTTTTAGACCTATCCCATCTCTTCAGATTTAGTCTCCATTCCTCTTGAGTAAACTGTATTGAGTATTACTATTTACACTTCCTCGTAGGTGTAGCTCCTTGAGTTCTCACGGTATCTGAAGGTTAATGTAGCCCCAGGTTACAACAGTTGCACAACAGATGCTGCCATATCCGTTCGACTCACCCCCTTCAAACACTCCCTGCAGGCAACTGCTATAAATCTCCCTGGAGTTCCCGTCACTATCACTGAAACACCCTTGTTCTGCTGTTACCATTCCAAACATAAGTTGTACATCCCAGACTTATCCTGTGATATCTTGCTTACTTTCTAGCTCGTATCCTCAGACCATCACCTAAATATAACCCGTTTGTCACTCTGATCTTGGGAAGCTTTTTTACGCCTCGACCGCTCCTACCTTATACTTCAGTAACCCGTTCTTTCACGTCCAAATTATCCCCCATGGCAACTGACCTTGTCATTTGTAAGATGCTCCTCCACGTAGTATAGAACCCTTCCCAACCATAGCCCGCCTAAAAATCATGAATCTTTTCGAATGCTCACGCAGAGCGCCTGCCCGGTGTCTTCGAACTTGCCAGTCCAAGGTAGTGTAGTCTGATCTCTATCAGTAATCCTTTCTCTAAGCTTCTATCATCAAAAATTGTTGCTCAAAGTCCTTATAACTACACTCCGAAGGTGTCACTGAACAGTAAAATGAAACCTTGCCCTTGCCACATTCATGTAAACCCAGTTAGTTCAGTAAATGCTGCGGCCATTATTTATCTTAATCCACATCTGGAACCAATTTCAGACAGCAAACTCTCCATTTATTCCAGGTCCTTGGCGATTCGTCTTCGTCTACTGGGCCGCTTGACGAAATCCCGCAGGTAACGCTTTGGGTTGAGCAGTTTTCAATTGATTCCTAGTTGCTTCCTACTGTGTTGGCTCCTACTTTTCAAAATCAACCAGTATTGACCATGGTTGACGCTTTATCTCCTCGATCTTCTTTTACACCATCCAGCCTACACATCTACCCACCTGTCGAACCAACGGGGAGTTCACGCGTACGGAGCCAGAACCCGACCAAATCAGCGATCTTTGAAGTGAAGCCACTCTCAAGAAGCCGCCAACTTAACACCTTCTGAGAGTGGGCTCCTATACTGTACGAATCCCCGTCACGGGAATTGATAAGAGTTTTCAGGTTAAAGAAGGGAATGCCAGGTATAAATCCAGCGGATCTAACCTCTCCCATACCAGACTAATGCACAAGAGATATAGCTTTAGATTGCACACGGGGCACTCACAGCTCCAAATTAGGGCGAACTACTTCTCAGTTAGAGTGACACCTTTTGGAATAGGCTCCTGGAGGGGGTCATGAATGTTACAACAGCCAAGGCTTTTAATTGAACAGTAGACATGTGCTGGGTGGGAATATATCCCGAGTTATTTAAGATACTTTTGAGGCGGAGACAACTCAAACATCGCTTCCCTCTTTCTTTACCGGAGTGGATGCTGCTCGAAACCTCTGCATTTCAGAAGGATATAAGCAAGAGGCCGTTTTTAGGGCTATGAAAACGCTCCGACAACTCTGTTGCCAGGACTCATGATTGGCTCTAGCAGCGCTAATTCCTGTGCAAATTGAAATGAGTTGGACCGATCCCTCCCTCCCCGCGTCTATGAGCATGCATGACGGTCCCACCTAAAAACGCTTCACGAGCTCATCCTGGTGAAGAGAAAAACATTGTACTGCCTGACCACCCCATGACATTTTGTTAGATAATTCCTTCGTGTTCCTTTCCTTCTCCCGCCTGCATAAATACAAAAAACTTCCGTCCCAGTGGCTGCAGCTACCTTCTTATGGAAGTCATCTGATTTTCCTCCAAATACAGTTATTTCGTTAAACATTCTGCTAATTTCAACGTCCGTCAAATTTGCTGACTCACGTGTTTATTTCCCCTAGTCAGCTTCCCGACATCCCA
This sequence comes from Fasciola hepatica, assembly GCA_948099385.1. NCBI lineage: Eukaryota > Metazoa > Platyhelminthes > Trematoda > Plagiorchiida > Fasciolidae > Fasciola > Fasciola hepatica. The sequence continues at coordinate 555,839 of CANUEZ040000108.1, forward strand.
GGCTTAGCCCTCCTAGATATGATAATATTTGCCGCAATTGGATCCCCTATTTTTTCTAAAGTTTCCGACAGTTTTACATGACTAAAGAGAGTAACCATCATCCGAATCTTGTTTGCGTCATCCTTTCGAGCAATTACTCGTCTGCTTTTACGAGAGAGCTTTTTCATTACGAACTCGGAGCCGATTCAGAATAATTCTGTAAACTGTCATCGGTTACCTCCCTAAAAACTTTGTTCGGTTCTACTATGTGAATGCTGATATCCGCCACTCATTTCTTTCGGAGTTTTCATATTTATCCTGTACAATAAACTTATACAAATTGATCCTATAACCATGCACGCTTCTTGCCCACAACCGGGGAGCATGCATATGCTGAATTCACAAACGTGGATCCAGGTTCCAGCCCACACTTTTATTTTGATTCTGTGATGGGCGAGCCCCAAGGGAATTCAGTAGAACCAAGAGATTTATTGCCTCTGATGCCCTATTCGAGGGTTTTAGGATTGCTGCCGACAATGCACTCCTGCAAAAGGAAGGCTCGAGCTCCAAAGGCAGGAGTCCAAATATAAGTGACAAAGCAGGCAATGTTTTCCCGGTACTCTCCAGGGATTTTGCAAAATACAAGTGCAATCCACCATTCTCCTAACTGTTAGTCGTTGCCATTCCAGTTACACATGAGTCTATCAATCTGACCTTCATATAAATCTCAAAAACAGCGCCAAGGCCGCACGTCTATCGCGCCCTCAAGCCCGTCATAAATATATGGATATTCTACGACCCAATCTCATGACTCAAAAAAACTGTGAAAATGAGGATTTGGTTAGGGCACTTTGTCTACATAAACTCCCGACTAAGCCTTGCCGACAGTCTCCAAAAATAATGCCACATATACCGTATACCCATGAAGCTTTGATGTTCTTCCACTCATTCAGAGCCCCTGTGGATCAATTTCACGGTGCCCAAGTGGCTGCTAACGATACACATTTCCCATGGAAACAATCCCGCCCACTTTGAGAAGTAATCTTCAAGTGAATCGCAAAGCTTTCCTGTTTAAGCCCACCTGGTCTCATCTGCTTGTTCTAGCCTCTAGCTAGCCGTCCACCATTCGCCACTTGGGTAAGTTGACGTAAGAGCTGCTCAGCACTACCCAGTCTTTCGCGAAGGCAGGGCGACCTGAGACATTAGGACTGACCCATCCTCCACATACCACATCTCTGAGTTAACTATCGCGGCTTTTTTTATTGTGCTGCCCTGCCACAGCTATTAGAATGTGTGTCGGGAAATCCTTTACAGACAAGTACCCTCCTCTCATACCCAAGTGGCACTGTGTCCAAAGCTGTCGGGCAAACATTGGGCTAAATTTAGGCTAAAAGGACCCTTGAAGTGTGCCTTAAAAGCCTGCACAGAAGCTTCTGGGCTCCCATAATGAATTTTATAATTAGAGCACCATCGTATTTAATAATAAATATCTTTGTTACAAAAGTAACACTTTTTGTCTTACTTATTGCCCTTAGGACCAGGCGGTGCCCGGCTGGTTATCCCCATTCTCTGCTGATTGGATTCCCCGTTCGGTTCTTCTATGGCGAAAAATGATTCATCATTCCTACGGATAACAGGTCCCCGTTTTTACGGTTTATTTCAACCCCCATATATTTATTATAATATTAATGGTATATTTCTGGGCCGTGGTCGAGAGGCACGCATGTAAGCATGAACAGAGTTAACAGTATTACTGACTGAGATGGGTAGTTTACAAACTTCAAAGAGGGACTCACACATCGCAGCATCAATGGACTAAGGCTGGAGATAGTTTAAATGAAGCAAAGAGACAAGAGAATTCACGGCGAGTAAGAACTGCTTTCGAGTCAACTGCGGCAATAGTAATGAATCGGCCGGATGTAGGAATGTCCAGACGGACATTGGCTTGGGACGCAGGAAATACAATATTCACAAGAATGATGCAAGAAAATGGTCAGTAATACATACCCATGTTCAATTAAAAAGGTAATTGGTATTGAGACAATGGAGGCAGGGAGGAATTTCATGAAGGTTCGCAGAGGAATACTAATTTTCATAGGTTTGTGGATATGAAAAGGAATAGTACCCCCTGAAAAGATGAGACAATTTCCATGAGAAGTAGCGTGTGTTGTTTGTTGTCGGCAGTTCACAGCTGGTGGAAGATGGATGAAGTTTCAGGAATGAATAATCAGCAATCGGAATGCCGTGTTCGCGAGGAACAAAATAAGGCAAGACAAGGGTGAAAACCTTTACAATGGTCCAGGCTATGCTAATAAATTGGCAAAAACATCATTCTGTTGAGTTTCCTGTGGATGTTCCGTATCTGTGTTGGGCTTTTTGGGCAAGGATTGGCTGCGATGTTTGTTCGCTATTTCTTCAGGGATGGAGGAGGGCATCGCCGAATTTGGGCCGGTCACTATTTAGTTGGGAGTCCTCGCAAATTGGCTCCGAAATCGGAGGGTCTTGTAGTGAGAATTCTTCGGTGGGCCTCGGAGGGGCATATGCAGCAATACCAGGACTTCTTTTGGGGGAAACCCGGTGGCTAGATCGTATTCGCGGTAGCTGGTCGTTGGTGCGGTTGTAGACGGACAGAGAAAAATATAAGCTGTCTGCGCGATATATCACAGTCAGGAAACGTGATTGCCGGGTGGTTCTGAAATTGATAATTGATAATTGGTGTTTGTATATTTCTTGACCGTGGTCAGGGCACATGCACATGGTATGATCAGAGAATACAGCAGTACATAAAAATGTGAGATATTCACAGTTCTTAAATTCAGGAATCACACAGTAACCGGAATAAGACAGTAAAGTCGTGTAGTGCTCGAGTGAACTTAAGTGGTAATGGTTAAAGCGGGAATTATAGACCGGTTTCGAATTCGGGGAGGGCGGTGTGGATAGCTGGACAAACGTGGGAAAGCTGATATAAACGACACTGGAGAATGTCAAAAAGTGCCGTGATCGCAAGGACCAGAAAACCAATAGAAGTCTGATATCACAACGTGGGAAGCAAGTTGAGGCGGAAGTAATACGCGATATGCTTTATGGGTGCCGAAAACTGGCTGCGACGGGCCACCGCACCCAGAAATGGACGCGAGGGTGTATCAACTGGATAATTGGACGGTCACTAATGAATGACCGGGCGGGAGAGTTATCAAGGAACTGGATTAAAAGTGAAGTCCGCATGGGGCTATCAACTTGCAGTCAGAGACGCCGGCGGAATATGGAAGACTGACTCAGCATTGGGTAACTAATTGTAGGGGGGAGCATGTGGAGTAAATGCAGGTGAGTCAAATGTGATAATAAGACAGACCTTTTGTGCGGGTGATTTCAGTGTCATATGGAAATTTACATGCAAGCAAATACTTCACAAGGAACGCATTGAACTTCTTGAGAGCATGAATGGTGTATGGACGCAGAACTAACTTTCAAATAGGAACCGTCGAAGAAGCAGGCTAATGGAGGCAAACGCCACTGATGCGGCTAGGCAGAAGTTGGAAGAGCGTAAAGATAAAATTCTTTTGTATATGTGATAAAAAAACTATTAGCCGAATTCTGGTTGGCTACAGATGGCTGGTGTTCTGTTTCCTAAAAACCTTGGCTGCAGGTGATGGCAGGTAGAGTCATGAAGGTAGTGGGCAGAACAAGGTTAGTTTGACGGGGTGGGCAAAATAGGTTGGGAACACAGCGGCGAGGGCTGGGTTCCGATCGTTGGTTTCGTACTGCAACGCGGGATGAATTGAACAGTTGGAATAGGTTACTGGAAGTGGACGTTGAGTGAGTGCGTGGTGATGATTGGTGTCAGGAATCAGCCCTGCGATCCGGTGAGACTTTCATGAGGGTTTGTTACTCCGGCTACAGGATTATGGTCAGCCGTGTACTGCGCTCCTTATAGCGTCAGCAGGCGAGAGTATAGGTTGAGACCATTGTCAAACCGATTGATCGAATCGTTTATCCCTTACGGTAATCCGGGTATAACGTCGAGTTGGCCGATGGCTACCCAAGTGACCAATGCGATCTTAAAGAGATCAGGAGTGCCATAGTCTGGAGAGTGTTCCAGCTGTGGGTTAAGGTTATCGTTTTGATGGAAGCCAGACAACGAACATTTTGTTATCTGAACATTTAGTTATCATTTGGCTGGCGGGCAGGTCTAAAGGGGTCCCTGGACGGAGACTGGTAGTCTTCTAGGGTAGTTGGGTGATAATATAGATTTAAGGAGATATCAGGTAAGTGGTGGATGGGGAGAGGGGGTCCGTTTAGGAACCATGAATAAAACTATAGTAGGGGATATGATCTGGAAGAGGAATAGGAAGATAGCAGTCTGGTCGGTTCATCAGCTGTGGTCGAGGACGGCAAACAGCGAAAAGGACGGAAAACACTCAATGTTAAGGTGAGGCTTTTTCGTGTAAAAGCAAACATGCTGGTATTCCGCGGGGTCATGATAAATCAGAGGTATACGGATTCCGGTTGGAATGGGGTCTTAACTTACCACGAGCATATGCGCAGAGAAGTGGGGCTTGGTTACTGAAGAATAGTAATCTGCGTGGCAAGACTCTAGTATACGAGGAAGGCGCGAGAAAAGTAGGATGAGACCGTTGAGTTCTAGCCTGAGACAGAGGAATTAGGTGAAGGTGAGCACCTGTCACTAAAGGACAAAACGGTTTTTCAAAAGGAGCCAGTGTCAGCAGACATTTTTGATGGGTAGGTGAGTCAACATGGTAGCAGAGAAATCACCTCTGACTACTTTCATCACTATTGGTGAGTGGGCTCAAGAAGGACATAGAATGGGTGAAGTTGTCGATGGTAAGTTATAGAAGTGCGATGAATACGTTTCTCATTCCTTCAACCGGTACAGGCGAGGTTTAGCCCATAGCTGTGAACGGTATGTATATCAATACCGGGGTGTCGTCAGAGCAGAGCCCGCGTAGTATAACTGTTCCAACCGTGTACTTACTACTGCCTTGGACATCAACAAGCTATTTTAGTGTTTTGAAGGGAACCAAAAAGGTTGACACTGAGAAAAGCGGGGTAGGCAAGCATATGTTGGAACCGAGCACCAGGCATAACAGTGAGTCAAAGTCAGGTGACGTCTACCGGATTGGCATTGTTGCAGCAGAGCTTTGATCTGGGTTTTAATTGTGAGCGAAATATAAGTATGCAAATTATGGTGTAAAATGGTACGATCTGATGAGGAGGGAGAAGAAAAGTGGGTGGAGCATACCCAAGATATATATATGTCTGAATACGTGGGTGTGATTATCAGACCGGTCATGAGAGGGTGGTCAAACGCAAAAGACTGTGGCTCCTTGTGGTCTAATAATCAAGACAGTCTTCATAATCTTCGTCTATGTTAATGTTATTGCGGGTCATGCTGATTACAGAAGATGCGTCCAGGATTCTGCATAGCGCTCCTTTAAATCGTTTTAGCGTGCGACACGATTGCAGCTAGTCAGGGAGCTTATTGCAGAGGCTGGGGTACATAACCGAGAAATATCTATATCTGATTGAGAGCCTAGATTGGGGGCTGTAACGGTGAATTGTCTGTGACGGAGGGGGTAAGGAGTCTCACTGGAGAAGCCTAGTGAGTTATCAGATGAGTGCGCTTCTGAGCGCAGGAGGTTGAAGAGAAGTCAAAGATTGAGCTTGATACGATGTAACCAGAGAGGTTCAAGCCGGAGTGGTTCGCACCTAGCTCCCTAGTTAAGGTTCGGAGAGGTGCCAAGTAATTTTTTGGTGAAGAAGCGTTGCACTTCCTCTATATTGACCCGGTCGGTCTCTGGCATCAAGCTAAAGACCAAGGGGCAGTAGTCCAAATGCGACCTGGTGTGTGTCTCGAGTATCAGAAGCTAGTTTTCCTGAGCAGGTAAGTTCTAAGGATAAATGCAATCATCCTTCTTGCCTTGCCAATCCGGGTAAATGCTTGTTCATGGAAGCTAAAGGAGCATGAATAACAAAGGCCAGGATCGCTTACCACGTGAGTCGCGGAAATCGTCGGAAAGTTTATTGTGAGGGCGCAAGGTAGAAAGTAGCATTTGTAAGAGAGCAGAGAGCTTTGAGCTGCCAAGAACTTCATCAGCCACTGAGTACACTATTTGTCAAGGGGCTTCAAGTCTGACAGAATATCACCGACAGCTGAGTACAGGGCTTTTGCCTCAAAAGTATCAACTAGATTTATGTCGTCAGCAGAGAGGAATATCATGCCATGACGCACTACTTGGAAGACATCATTTATGTACATAAGAAATAAGAGAGGACCTAGAAAGCTATCCTGTACGACCCCGCTAGTAATTCGTTCGGGCCGAGAGGATGTCCCGTTGACAATGACGGTTTGAGAACGTTCGGGGGGGGTAAGATGATAGTCAAGACAGAAGGAGGCCAGCGATTCCGTAAGATTTAATTTTTGGCGGTGAGCAAGCATGAGATACACGGTCTAACGCTTTAGTCATGTCGAGAAAGAGGACGATGATTGACTTGTTGCTGTCTGCTTTATAATTGAATAAATTTATGCAGTCCATCTGACACGTGAGGTACAAACGGGACCCGAGGAACCCATGTTGAGCTGGGTTGATAAGATTTCGAGAAGTTTGTAAATTTGCAAACTGGTCCTTTACTATCCCCCCCCCATGAGCCTGGAACCAATCGAAGTGTGGTTTATGGTGCGACAGTTCCCCGGATCACGCAAAGGCCTATTTTTGTGTTGTGAAATTGTACAGGAGGCTTTCCATTGAGCCGGTTGGATTCCAGACGACATGGATAATGTAAGGAGGTTCAGCAATAGGAGCGGTAAGTCAGGTCCCCCATGTCGGAGTAGGACAGCGTAAGGTCACCAGACCCTGGATTTACCGTTGTTTGGGAATTTCCTGATGTTGGCTGTGGTAAATATTATGTATGATATCGCATTCCATGTGAGCATCGGGTAGCAGAATGGCGACGGGTTAGTGTCCGTAATAAGAGCAGAGGCAAAATAGCCATCAAAATCCTCAGCTATATCTTCTGGCGTGTCAAGGTGGGTTCCATTTTGGATAAGGAATAGGATATTGTTGTCATTGCTGAGCGAGTTGCGAAATTCTAGCCGTCTAGAAAGAGGCTCTACACAATGAGACTATTGTAGTATAGTCCATCCTTGCTTTTTGAGTTCATTCTCGTTTGCTGCTTGGAGACCACAGGAGAGCCAGCTTATTCTGTGTGTCAGAGAGAAGTCTTGATTCCTGAGGAATGGGTTCTGGAGCTTACAAATCTTTCGTCGAAGTCTGTCAACTTCGGTAGTCTTGACTCGAACATGCCTAACGGTTGAGGTAAGGCAGTTTATGTGGTAAAGCAATTTGACACAGAACACATAAGCTGCTTTATACCGATCGGATGTGAGGAAGAAGTCAGACCAGTCAATACCCCGGAGGGAGGTGGCAACTGGGCCCAGTTAGCCAGTCTATAGGTGTTTTGGTTTTGGATTTCGACAACTTCAGGTGGGCCTTATTCTTGCCTAACAGTGAAGTGACGTATGACCATTTTGTCGTCACTACCGGGAAGGATTTGTGTGACGGAGACGTTCACTTCAGGGAGGCCACGATTGACCGCCAAGTCGATGATATTGTTATGCCTTGTTGGAGTAGAAACATGCTGTATCCATCCTGCAGCGTAGGTGTCCAGAAGGAAATCGGATAAATGAGAGGGGGCGGTCATTGCATTCCAACAAATACCCGGAGTGTTGAAGTCTCCGGCTGCTATCTTTGGACCTAAAGATAGAGTAGAGATGTACTCTAAAGCCCTAATGTTATGCGGAAAATCACAGTGGCTAGAAATAGGTGCTCGGTAGACGCACTCAATATGTGACTGGTTTCCAGGAGTTAGGAGATAGAGCCAAAGAGAGTCAAGAATAGAGTCAAGCACTGGGTGGTGGAGGAGGATGGAAGTGAAAAAGGGGGGTTGGCAGTCTGGGAGATGTTCCACCTGAGGGTTAGCATGAGCAAAATAGCAGATAATAGTAGGGAGGTTGGAAATGAGGCACAACGGCTTTATTAATATGAAGAGTAGTTGGTATTGTGATTTGGTGTTCTTGAAGGCTAAACGCTTTTGCACTACTAGGCAAAGTTATTGCATACCGATTCCGCCGTTCGCCGGGAGGTCTTATCTTTCGGGGTTAATAAAGCCGTGGAGGTGCATTTGGACTACAGGGTCTGGGAGCTACGTGAGAAAGCAGCTGGGCAACACGAAGAATCAGAACGGCAAGTTTGTGTAATAGGTCTAGGGGCGATATGACAAATCCCACAGTAGTGTTTTACGGGTCACAGGGAAGCGGTTGGGACAGACTAAGAACCCGAATGCCAAGTTTATATGATAGATCCAGAGGATATATGAAAAATCCCATCGTGGGGTATGTACAGGTCTAATGCTGCAGGTTGCTGTTAGGTAAGGCTGTAAACTTGAGAGTGGGCTGAATTCTAGGACAAGGGGAACGCTGCCTTCTTACAGAAAGGAGGAAAAATAGATAAGTGGGCGAGAAATGCGGGCTTCTTTCTCTACGTTCCTACCTGTATGCTTACATATACAATAATATCTACATAGATATAATCAGCGCTTTGATGAGACGTGTCTGTAGCCTGATGTATCTGTTTGTTGTCCAGAGCCACGGTGATTTTGTAGCTGACGTCAACAAACATGCAAGGCGTGCATAGAAGGGTACGAGGTGGTTGAAAATTAGAGCGGGAGGCGGGTAAGCACATATGAAAAGACCGGTTCGCTATCACCCCAGTTAGTCTTGGGGGTGGCACCAAAAGCTTGTCAAGCGGACAGGAGTGGTTTGGGGTCCTCCCTTTCGCAGGGTAGGTCGGAGTTGATGGAGGACACCAATGATTGGAGGTTTCCCATTTCCTTCACAGCCCGATATTAGTGATATTTATAGATCAAGTCGATCCCACTGGGACGTTTTTGTTCTCCTTTTTTTAGCTTTCTTTCTAACAGGGGGATGGTTGAGCCCATATGGGAACTTTTAATGTCTCCTCCACCCGACCGTATTTTTCCGCGTATATGTCATTTTTTGCAACTGCTGGTGATGATCTGTTTTCCCCACTTCCGGACGCAGCTATGGTGGAGGTGCAGTTTTTATAATTCCATCTGTATATGCGCATATACATGTATGTGTGAATACGTATGCAGTTATTATGATATTTTCCTGTTTTACTGATTACTGTTGTTTCAATACACAAATTTTCAGGTGTTATTTCCTTTTGTTGAAAGCTACTTTCAACCAAACTACCTTTAAAGCCTGTACCTAAAAATGCCTTATTGTCCAGCGTTTACTCACGTGTGACTGTCTCATCTTTCCACATCCCGACTTTTCAGGTCCGATAACCATGTAACACAGGAACGGAGAACATGTTTCGAAAATTTTCAGTGGGGGCTCCTTGAATTGCAGGCCTGTAAAAGTTCTCAGTACGCCATTTTCATAATAAACTTGAAGATTTTCATAAATCAAGTTTTCTCAAGCGTGGCAAATAAGTGATTTTGATCGAACGGCCATGAGGTTGTTCCAGGAGAACAATTGTCAATTTCCAGCCATTCTTCTAAAAGTTGGACGTGGCCTAACGCAACCACAATTAGGCGCAGGCAGCGACGCCCAGCTTTAGCTCAACGTGAACCCAAAGATAGCTCAAAGTGCTATAAAGCATGACCAGTTTGGAGTGCGATGGGCGTACTACTTCGGCATTACCCCATGGCTTACAACACCTGGATATCCTTCCCATCATGTGAATTTGTGTTCCCTTCCCGCATCACTGTTTCTACTACACTTCACAATTCACATAAATTTGGTGTCACGCGTAACTCCCCACTGAATCACTAAGCACCATCGCCTCCTCATCCAAGTTCACCCCTCAACCATATTTTCGTTAGTTCCACCAGCCCTACGCAACGGCACTGAATATGTTTTAATTTTGGCCGCCAATAATATCCCCTATTTGCCTTCCTTTTATTGTCCCTGCGAATGGGTTCACCAAGCCATTGATGTGGCTCGAGCCCCTCTCTCCTAGGGCCCATAACTCGCCACCTAGCTAGCACCAGTAGTAACCCAGTCAACCTAGCTTTCCGTCCCCTACTAAGGAATTGACTCACATAACACGGTAGAATGGCTGTGCTCCACAGCCTCCACTGCTCTCCCAATAACTGTTGCGGACCTGATGGGCTTAAAGCTCTAAGTTTCAGTAAGTGTTTGCCATTTGCCTATTGCTTTTATTGTCGTACTATGAGCCCGAACTGTTCCCTACCTCCCAAACTACTTGACGAGTAGAAGTCCCCATAATGCACAACAGAGGCGTCACCTTGTTGATCCTTTTCGATTGCCGGTCCGTTGTAAGAGAACTTCGCTACTAATGATGTCTGACGGCATTTTCCGATCACGCTAACTAACAAAATGTGGATAACTGATTACATAAGAGCTGACCTACTTTCCTAATATGTTAGTGTTTTTAAGAGTAAATTCGACAACTCGACATGGCAGAGGTTGGGCATTTATCAAGCAAACCTTTATTTTGAATACTGCGGTATCCTTTGCTTGATTCTATCCCCGGCTCGCTTTGGCTTACTACCTATCCCTGATTCTCATAGTTATTATGGTCACCGTTCGCCAGGCGAAAACTTCACTGGACTCACTCACCTAATCTTTGCTTTTGAATACCTCATGTTAGTATTCCGAAGTGTAGAGATTACTGCTGGGGACTGTGCCAAGCCTGAGACACCTTGACTTCCATTATCTGTGCAAACTGGCCAAAGCCTTGGTCGCCATCATTACCCCAAGTGGGTGGTTTGGGCCTGTCTGTTTTCCTACGGGGACAATAGCGGTTTAAGCTTGATTTTCACCCATGGTTTCCCCTCGGTAGCACTCTCAATCGCCAAAAACTCTCCCGGTGGCTATCGCTGTATGGTTGTCTGCAACATTCCCACTCTCCTTTTTCCCACCTGGAACTTCTGTACTGAAACCGCCTTCCTCCATAACTGAAGGCTTCTCACTGCAACCGTTTGACAATTCGGCCGGAACGGGATCTCCTCTCTGCTGTTCTACAACATGCAGCCGATATCACTTACCTATATTTTTCAGATGTCTGGAAATAGAATGCCTTCCCCGGCAAAAGAATAACATGAAATCCAAACATTTTCTTCCGGGAACCCAACCCGATGGGCTTGAAAATACTATCACATTACGCAGGGCCCCACACTCCTTGCTCCATTTACCAACATTTCCTTCCATTCGCAGACCTAAAAAAAATAAACTGGGCAACCGAGAACTAAGGGATCTGTAACTTTCGAACAGGTCTCTTTTATTGCCATTATTAAGTAGGGCTGGAGACTTTGACACGCGCAGTGACATCCTGCACACAATCTGCCCAGATGACACGTCCGCCTGTTTCTCGTCTCCGCCGCTTGGGCCTTTAATCTATCCGTTGCCTCTACCATGGCCCCCTTGGTGATGTAACCCCTCGGCCTCTTCCCGCTGCTATCTCTCCAACCCCGTTCGTGGTAGAGTTCATCTTTCAAATATTTCCCAAATGTTGGGCCCTTCTAAGTAGCCCGCCCAGACCCGGCTTTCCCTCCCTGCTACTTAGCTCATTTACCATGTTAGGGAGCTGAAACTGCTCAGTCACTATCTCGTGTCATGAGAAGGGCCAGCGGCAAATTTTAACAAGCTGCCGCTCCACAGTAAGTAACCTTTTTCACTCTAGATTTCTGGGAAACCCAACAAAGGGCGCCTTGTTAAGTATCCCTTCAAATGTGATCTCCTCAGTACCCGACGTCATTGCTTCCTTCCTTCATCATTTTTACAAGATGCATCCGTGATTGCTAGAACCACGTTAGTGAGACAGCAAAAAATGAAATCGATTTTATAGCACTTCATCCGGATAGGTCAAGGACATCTGACCATCGGCACCCCCGCCCTCTTTCTGACTAAAATCCGACTGTTTGGTATAGTCGCACCCTTACAATCTTGGGTCACTTTTTACTTATGCAATATCTGTCAAACTGCTTCGAAACATGTGCACTGCCCATGCCTAAACGGGTTACATGTGTTTTATAGGGTAGCTTCGCTGGCCCTCTGCCTTTCCTTATGTAAGTAAACGAAAAATTTGGCCTTATGAGTCATGTCGCTCCATTTTTGATGGCCGCCCCAAGAGGGTATACTCTTTCCAGCCCAACAGCCTTTCCTCCGCTACTGCCGATAGTTCTGAAGACACCTGCTCCGGAAAGAGGGCTCCTGGATTGACATTTGAGTTATCCGGCCGATAAGCCTGAGATACTAGCATATGAGAGCAACCTACGTCCATGGTCCACAGTTGCATGTGATTGCCCCGTTTTTAGTAGAAACATTGTGGGAGATCCTGGCCCAAACTATTCTCTTACGTTTAATTTCCTCCGGCATTCTTCCATCTAAACTGCAAAGGCTAGAAGATAGTTGGCCCAATGCTTCGTCTTTTTCAACTCACGGGCTGTATTCTTCCCTCCAGTGAATCTCCTCACAGACCACAGGTAAAACACCACTGGTGTCGAATCTGCCAAAGAAGATTTACCAAGCGTTTGCTAGGATAGATCCCCCTTAGTTAACTATAGAAAGGGCACGTTTTAATATCGTGGACCCTTTGTGGCTTCACTGTATGGGACCGAACCACGTTTGTTCCCACGACATCCTCCAAAAGCGATCATATGCTCCCAATCCAATATATTTCTCGCCACTTTCTAGCCCTCCACCGCCTCAAGGAGTTCGTATCTTTACCACTTTGGGTACCAAAAAAGGTTTCCGCTCTCACTTCTTTGCCGCAGTGTACTCTAGCTTATGGAATAAACTACCGGTGGGTAAGCGCAGCTCCCCTCCGGTCGTCGACTTAGAATCGCACAAAATGAACTCACCCTTACTCAAAAGTCGTAGCTCCTCAACTCAAGCACACTAGTTGACCAAGCCCTTGAGAGGGGTCTAGGCTTTTGAAATACTCAAGGCCTGGTAATACCGAACAAGTGAAACTGCAGAAATTTCGTAAGCTTCTCTTGCTGCCTTCTTCCACCAAATAGTTTGGGAGCCCACAGACTAGATAAGTTGACCTTCAGCTGAGAACGTCCCAGACTGCGTCGCTCTGTCTTCCTCTATTTCCAAACCTGCATTTACTCTCTTCAGAACGGAATTTCGATAATCTGGTTTATGTTTTTGACTCACGATTTGCTATTCGCCTCTTACTCAGTTGTTGGCCCACTGGTTGCACTGCGGTATACTCCTACATCCGGTCGTCCGACCTTTGACCGCCTTGTGAGGATGATAGGACCTTACTTCGCGGTTTCCTTGGTAAACGCGTGCTTCGGTCCTTTGTACTGCGTGGACCACCTGCACGTTAATCTAATGTGCAGCACTGCACGAATATGTTAACCAGAACAGTATTCTCCACGATCCGTGAGAACGAGAAGGCGATTGGGAGAGATAGTGGTTAGCTTATATTTGGGAGCGTGCGTGAGAGCGTGCGCAAGAGCAACGGTCAAATGGCAACCGCGCGTGGCAGTCAGCGTTTAGTTAAACAATAAACGTGGTAAAAGTACGAATGAAGATGGCAGCCGTTACAGAGGCCTCCTCCTAGAAGTCCGACGGAGTTGAGCTTCGATCGTGATGGTAGGCTGGAATTATTGGTTGTCCATGAACTCCTCATAGCTTGTCCGTTATATTGTTGGTGACGTCCAACGACTGCTGATTACTTTACCGGTGCCTGCACTTTCGAGGTCCGATGTGCGTAGGTCCAACTGTGTTTTAGGACCCACGGGTCTCATACGCATGCGAGCCGGAAGATCCCGCGTCAGGTCCATCAAAAATGTGTCCAGTTGTCGTCTCCAGTACCAGGCTGACCAATCGTCCCATTATCCAATGAGTGGTTGGCTCCTTGAACGTGCACGGGAGTCAGCGAGGCTACGGATGAAGCCAATGTGACTGTGTAGATCTGTCTGAGAGAGGGCAAGGTAAACTGGAACAAAATAGCCCCTGAGGGCGCCGGCGGATGCTGGACCGTAATAACAACACGCGAACAGTGTTCGGTGTTGTTGTAGTCGCTGGGAGACCAGAAGAAGATGAAGTCATAATTACCGATTGTAATTTCACGGGCCTGTTGGTTGGTAAATCCATGGCGAACCTCACAAATTATTGCTAAAAGTCCGTTGTAAAAATGGTCACGGAATCGGCAAAGCGGACGGGATTTCATAGTTGGCGACCGCGACGGCTACTTTGCGTTGCGGGTACGGTTGCAAAATCTGAAAGACTAGCTGCCGAGTCCTCACTAGGCGTAATTGGGGGTGGTTCGAGTGGTGACTCGCTCTATGCAGGTGACTGAGCGGCTTGAGTAGGTGTAAATTGGCCGAGCGGCTCGCACTCCATGACGGCAGGCTTGAGACGGTCGATAGATACGGCGTCGTGTCGTCCGCTGATATATGTGACAAATGTTTTTGCCCTACGTTTTACCACCCGAAACGGGGCCAGTGTATGGCACTTGTAGTGGTGATCGAACGCCATCGACGCGAAAGAGTACGTGGGTAGCGGTTTCTAAAGCAGTTGGGACATAACTTGTAGACTGCTGTTCACGCGGCGGACTGGCCTTGAGCACTCGCATGTGCTGCGTAAGGCGCTGAGCATAGTCACCGTAGTCGAAAGCCACGGTTGGTGAGGGGACTACCAACTCCCCAAGCAGACGAAGTGTACAGTCATATAATAATAATAATACTGGTATATTTCTCGGCCATAGTCGAGATGCACGCTGTAGCGCATGATCATGGTGTAACACGTTACTCAATAAGATGGAATATTCACAAATTCAGAATATGAAAGTCGAGAGTATCAAAGATGGAAAAACAAAGCCAGCCACAGTTTGAATGGATCATTCCGATAATTTTTTCGCGCGGCACTTTTGAACCTGTTTCGATTCCGGTTCGCGGTGGGGACATTGAAAAATCTTTAACGCAGTGCTAAGGACGCATTACGAACGAGAATGATGCAAGCCAAGGAAACCGGAGGCCCACCGAGGTTATGCAGATGGAGTAAATTTTTGAGCAAGAGGAAAAAGGGGGGAAAATTGTAAAGAAGTATGTTCAGGAAAATCAACGCATGCAAAGGGGATAGCGATCATGAAGACAGTGCAAACCCTGAATGACGGATTTACCGGAGTTCAATAAACGGAATGAGTTTTGAAGCAGGGGGGTATGAGACCAATTTTGTGAGAGTGAACACTGGTGAATATGGGAGAAACAGCAGACCATAAAAAGGTGAGTTTAGATTCAGGATCAGTAACATGTACCATTCTGAAATAAGGAAGCGCAACTGGAAGGTCTTCGGGAAGTGGAGAGTCAATTTACAGCCGGCTACGGGTCGTAGGAAAGATAAACAGTGGTAACGGATGATAAAGTGGGAAATCTCCGCATGGACTTCAGAGTTATTATGCTGTTTCACTGACAAATATATATGTTTGTGTTGACACATTTGCCTTCAGTGTTATTCAGCGTCGTTTCTGGTAACGTACGGCATCGAGTGCTTGAGGTTCGTCTGGCAGGACAATGTATGTGTCGGTCGATCAGTCGAGTGTGGCTGTATAGTAGCGGCATGCGCGTGAACTGGAACTCGAGTTGGTTGCGTTTGAAAACGTTGCACGATCTGATAAGAAATTAGGAGTATTTCCTGTTGTATGGTTTGATTTCGGTCCCAATTGCTATGGTAGGTTACACTTGAGTCTCTGTCCGTAGTCAAGGTGGCATCCTTGGTTAGCCAGTTTTGCGACTGAATAGTGGGAGACAGCAAACCTGAAATAAAGGGGTACTGCAATCTGGACGTGTTTCCAGCTATGGGTTATGATAACGTAATAATGAATAATAATAACGGTTTATTTCGGAGACGTCCGAGGCATGCCAAGTGCATAATCAGCTGTTTACAAGTGATGGAACAAACAGACAAAACCCTTGAAAATGTGGAAATTAACATGACAGGAGTTGAAAAAGGGCTAAGAATGAAGGGGGGTTACGTGGGAAAGGAGAGCAGATAGAAGGCAGCAGTCAGGGTGTGCCCCTGCTGCGGATCAACGGTTAATGGAGGCATATAAAATCCAGTGAAGGACGAGGCATAAGAGTGACAGAAACTACGGGGTTGGATGGAAGCAAAGTGGTTAAAATTAGTGGCATTTCCATTTGTTCGGTTCATTGAGGAAATGGCCATAGGTAGTCTAACGTTGAGAACTCGGCCAGATAGATGAAACTGTCTATCGTTGATTGTGTCCTTAATTGAAGGGAGCAGGGTCGGAGAAGGGGTTGGTCTTAGGAGTCGAGGCCCCTCTCGTAGGCTATTCCTTCTGCCAAGCATATATTAGATAACTGTAGTGCACGGGTGACGCTGAGATATGGGATGAGTGCCGACAGAAATTGGGACTTGGTTTGCGAAGCTCGAAGGGTGATGGGCAACTTGTTCCGGACTTTGGAGTAGACAAGAAGGAAGAAACGTGACCGTATGGCCAACTTAGCTATACTAGAAGGGACAGTGAAAGGCCTGTGCCGAAGTGAGTAGGGGTTTCACGGGAGAAGCTTACTGGGTCAAAGGAAAAAGACCGGTTATGGAGCAGGTTATACAAAAAGATTAAGTTTAGTCTTAAGCGGCGGAGCCAGAGTGGGTCAAGATTCAGATTTTTGCATCGTTCTCTATAGCTTAAAGACGTAGACCAACCAAGTAGTTGTTTGGTGAAACGCCTTTGTATGCTTTCAATCGCAACTCTGTCGAATTTCGTCATGTTAGAAAATATTATTGGGCAGTATTCGAGCAAAGGCCTGATGTGTGATTTGTAGATGCTGATGATGCTGTCCCGGAGACGAAAGGACCGGAAGAAAAGGGCCACACTTCTTCTAGCCTTGGCCGCTTGGATGGCAGCGTGCTCAGAAAAGTTGAGGGAGCAGGAATAGTTGAGGCCCAGATCGCGGACAGTAGGTCGAATGGCTATTGGGGACCCACCAAGAGTTAAGGATCCAGGGGGCAATTGGAACTTGTAGGTTAGGACCTCGCACTTATCAGTGGAAAAGCTCATCCTCCAGGTGTGGCACCAGCGGTCAAGTGCTGCGAGGTCAGCGGAAATGTTGCAAACAGTAGGGATAGCATCATTGAAATTGAAAGAGTAAACTATTTTTATATCGTCTGCAAACAAGAATGGCGTGCCATGGTGTACCAGATCCAATGCGTCGTTAATGTACATCAGAAATAGGAGAGGACCCAGTACGCTTCCCTGTATAACGCCAATTGTAACAGGTTTCGGTTTAGAAGTATGTCCGTTGGCGAGGACCACTTGCGAACGATGAGCAAGATAAGATTTCAGCCAAGAAAGCAGCGGGTCACCAATGCCGAATGAACGCAATTTGGAGATAAGATGCAGGTGTGGAACACGGTCGAAAGCCTTCGACAGATCTAGGTAGACAACTACTAATGCCTGCCCGCTATCAACAGCCTTAGTGACTAGGTTGGGGAAGTCAAACTGACATGTGGTGCATGATCGCGATTTGAGGAACCCGTGCTGCCTATCGCTAAGAAGGTTAGAAGCGAGAAGATGGGTGGTAATGCCATCTTTGATAATCGTTTCCATTATTCTGGAAATGATAGGGGTATGGTTGATGGGGCGGTAATTAGCAAGTTCGTGGACAGGTCTTTTTTTATGTCGTGGGATGATGACTGAACGCTTCCAGTTCGACGGTACCAAACTAAATTTCAGTGACAAGGTGAATAGGTTCAGTATTAAAAGTGGAAGGTCCGATCCATCGTTAATGATTGCAGCTGGGGGCAACCCGTCTGTACGGCCGGTGTTCTGTGTGATTCCTCCTTAACGGTACTACGCAGGCGTAAGAGTGCTAATGGTAGTGTTTCACTCCAAAGGTGGTTACCGTTTGCTCGAAGGGCGGCTTTTAATTGCCGGTGGAAACTTTCAACCATACCATTGACCTGAGGGTGGTAAGCTGTCATTTTAACGTTTTCGCAACCGAGCGTAGCGAATAGGCTGCCAAAAGCGCCGTCAAAGTGTGGACCGCGATCGATGGTCACTATCGCCGAGCAACCGAAATGACTAACCCAAACGGTCAGAAAAGCTTTCTCGGCCTCTTCCGATGTGGGACGAGGGATAGGAATGGCCTGCGGCCAGCAAATAAAACGATCCACGCATGTGAGTATGTAAACGTACCCAAGCCAAGGTGTAAGTGGTCCTTCGAGGTCGACGTGCACATGATAAAAACGTGTTTCGGGTTCTGGTGACCTGGCTAACTCCGCCTTCGTGTGCCTATGGGTCTTAACACGTTGACACTGCAGGCAAGCACGAGCCCATTGACGGACGTCTCGTTTGACATTGTGCCAAATAAAACGCTCATTTATCGGTTTACCGAGGCCGTCACGCCCGGGTGAGCCAGATTGTGGGGTGTCAGGAAGGTGAGATAAAGGTGGGCAGCAGGAACCACCGGCCTAAGGCGACCTTGAGACACAGCGCACACGATGGTATTCTGGGAAGTTGGGATATGTACTGTGGTTAAGCTCGAAGAACCGTTTTGTCGAAGTAGTTCGATGTCAGGGTCCATAGTTTGGGCCTGTGCCATTGCGTCCAAGTTGATGTTAGGCGTTTGTGCCAGACTTAGTTGATGTACGCGTGATAATACGTCGGCGACGGGATTAAGTACCCCAGAGACGTGTCGTATGTCCACAGTAAACTGAGACAAAGTCTGAGTGGCGAATCTCGCGTGGTGAGTATCGATCGGAAGCTGACTTTAGTGCGTAAACCAAAGGCTTGTGGTCTGTTAACACCGTAAACGAACGGCCTTCGAACGCATGTCGAAAACGACGGAATCCCAAGTAGATGGCTAATAACTCCCCACCAAATGTGCTGTAACTAGATTTGGCGGGTTGTAGGCTCTTGGAGAAGAATGCTAAAGGTTGCCAAGAATCGTCTACGAGCTGTTGCAGTACTGCTCCAGCCGCTGTGTCCGAGGCATCCGTCACTACAGAAATAGGAGCCAAATGGTCGTGGTGGGTAAGGAGTTCTGTTTTGGCGACAGCATCTTTGACCAAGGCGAATGCGACTTGTGCCGTGTCGGGAAACACGAACTTCCGCTCACCTCCGCGCAACAGGTCGGTGAGGGGTTGCATCATTTCCGCACCTTGAGAAATGAATCGGCGGTAGAAGTTCACCAGGCCGGCAAACTGACGCAACTGGCGAAAAGATTGGGGTTCAGGGTAGTCGCGAATGGCGGAAACTTTATCTGGCAGAGGGCAGATACCCGAGGATGAAATAGAATGTCCTATGAAGATGATATCAGACGGGCCTAATTCGCCTTTTGCGATATTGATCGTAATGCTGCGCTGGCTAAGGCGTTCAAAAAGTGCTCGTAAGTGTGTAGCGTGCTCTTGCTCTGAAGAACTCGCCACCAAAATATCATCCAGTTATACGTGGACATTTTCCAAACCACGAGTCGCCTCTTGCATGAACCGTTGGAGGGTCTGAGCTGCATTGCTGAGTCCAAACTGCATTCTCAGAAACTCGAACAGCCCGAAAGGCGTAGCGACAGCAGTTTTAGGGATATCGGCCTCTGCTACCGGGATCTGGTTGTACTCACGAACTAAATCAATACGGCTGAAGACGGAGCAGCCTGATAAAGACAAAGTAGGGTCCCGTTTATGGGGAATTGGATATCGGCCAGGAAAGGCGACTTTGTTAAGCGCTCTGTAATCACCACAGGGTCGCCAGTCGCCGCTAGATTTAGGGACCATATGAAGAGGGGAAGCCCAAGGGCTACTAGAAAGGCGTATTATACCCAGTTCTGGCATGTGTTCGAATTCAGCCTGTGCAACACGGAGCTTGTCCGATGCTAACCGAAGCGGCCTGCTGAACACTGGGGGTCCCTTAGTATCGATATAGTGAGTGACGTTGGTGGTCACTGCTGGGAGAGACCCGGCCTGCCGAAACATGGCTGGGTAGGCGGCGATGAGTTCGCCATAAGGTTGGTGTGCCGGTGGTTGAACGAGAAAAGGCGTGACGTGATTCGCTCGCAAATTATAACCCGCAACAACGAGAGTGGTCTGACGATCCACCACTCTGCAACGCCGTGCACCAACTAACAGGCCAAAGTGTTGCAGGAAGTTAATGCCTAGAATTGGGTACGGGACGTCGGCGATGATGAATACTCAACGAAAATTACGCTTTAAACCTAGGTTTAAGGTGAGCGACCGCTGGCCAAACGTTGGGATGGCCGTGCCATTGGCAGCGCGTAGAGTTTTGGCCTGCGGTGTGCTATTGTCGTCTTTCGCTCGGGGGACGAGGCTCACTTCGGCACCGGTATCTACAAGGAATAGGTTATTTGAAATGATGTCCCTTACGTTCACAAGACGACTGTTGGTCTGATACCCGGCTTCGTGGGTCGCCACCACGGGCCGGGGGTTTAGTTTCCCTGATGAGCACCGGGAAACGTACACCCCCGTTCGCATCGTTTGGCTCCCTCACCAAAGCGACTGTGGTATTTACAATACCCCTCTTCTGAAGAGCCAAAAAGTCGTCGCAGTGACGGACTATGGAGCTTAGGTGAGCGTGCGCGGTGCCGTTCCTGTGACCCACTTCTTGCTGCTAGGCTTCGCAGGCTGGCGTCAATTCTAGACAAAACCGAGGTCGGTAGATTTTGGCAAGGCAGGCACAGTTGAGACGGAGGACCTGGTTACTCCAGCTACAGCGGGGTTGTATCGTGATATAATGTCCTCAGCTATGGCTGCAGTTTCCTCCAGCGAACACTTGCGCGTGGAACTTAGTAAAACTGAGACGTTGTACAGCAAACGGTGCAGTCAAAGTTCCCTTAGGAGCGGGTACTCGCCTGCCGTCGGTCCTCTCAAGTGCGGCATCTCAAGCAGCAGTTTGGAGGGCTTCCTACTTCCAAGCTCAATGTTTTGAATTTGTTGCATACGTTGGTCCTGCGTTGGAATCGTGTGGGCAATGACGGCCTTCTTTAAAGCCTCATAGCTTCGGGAAGAGGTTATTACGTCCCTTACTTGCATTGTGACCTCCGTCTGGAGGCAGCCTGCTAGCCACCTGAAACGGCTGGCGTCACTGGTCGTACCGCAGTTGTCGAATTCTAACTCGACCAGCGTGAACCAGCGTTCTGGATCAGCAGGCATGAATGCCGGTATGCGCAGCGTGATCGCCCCAACGGTGGGGCCTGAGGCGGGTTTTCTTTCGGCAGACATATCGATTACTTTATAGAATACAGACGTGGAAAAGAAATCGACGACCATTGGGGCCCTATAGTCTTCGCAAAAAAATTACGATGAACTAGACACCAAAAATTTGTATGGACAAAAAATATTATTCGGTAAACCGACCAAAAATAATCAACAGATAGGGAAACAATAAAACACAAAAACGTACTCAGACGGGATATTGAACAGTAGAAAACGTGGAACCTCACGTAACCTGGTGATCACGTCGGGCTCACCAATTGTGAGGTTGGTTAGACCTTGCTTCGCGGTTTCCTTGGTAAACGCGTGCTTCGGTCCTTTGTACTGCGTGGACCACCTGCACGTTAATCTAATGTGCAGCACTGCACGAATATGTTAACCAGAACAGTATTCTCCACGACCCGTGAGAACGAGAATGCGATTGGGAGAGATAGTGGTTAGCTTATATTTGGGAGCGTGCGTGAGAGCGTGCGCAAGAGCAACGGTCAAATGGCAACCGCGCGTGGCAGTCAGCGTTTAGTTAAACAATAAACGTGGTAAAAGTAGGAATGAAGACGGCAACCACTACAGCCTGACCCCAAGGTCTAGTCAGCAGCAACACCGAAATCCTTAGTAGCCCAACCGCGCCATGTGCTGACATATCTACCACCTTCATCAGCCCACATCCAGCGTGTAGGATGTCTGCAGCACCGTGAGAGCATGAACGGGCTGGCTGGTTGCACTTTCAGTGCACACTTCATGGAGTGAAATTCGGCTGAGAACCCAGAACACAGTCGGCCTCATCCATTAGCACCGGTTGTTAATTTCGTATTTCCAATTTTTCCCGTATTACTCACAATATTCGGGGTAAGACCTAATGTGGGACAGTATTTCGCACCTTTGGAAGTGGCAAAAGTTCTAGTGCATAAAGAGACTTGCACGGTTTTTTAGGGTTCCCCTCTTTGCCTTTGCCCGCCTCGGACAGTGAATTGCACCCACCCAGTGGTGGGATGCCATTGGCTGTCGTTTTTCAACGTTTACCATGGGTAAACAGGGGTTTTGGAACATAGAGTCGACCGCAAGTGTTGCCCAGAATAAGAGCCGCTTTCAGTGTTCTCAATCAGAGCTATAGTTTCAAATGTCCTGATAATGCCTCGGTTGCACGAGAGTAGCCGGGCTCAAAGTCTATGCCAAAATAGACTACTGGACTTCAGTTCAAACCGCGGAGGATGATTCGCATGTGGATAACGCCGGAAAAAGTGCACACATGTCGAACAACAGCGGAGTGCTCCATCTCTAATAGACTTTCAGGCCTGGCCAAGGTCATACAAGCCAGTGGGACCCCACGGAAAGGGCACCTCGGGCTTTGCGTCCTTCTTCATACTACATGCGCCAGTTATTGGGTTCACCCTCCGCTCTAGGCATGGCCTGCGCTCCTCGCCGCTAACGTATAACTAGAACTGAATGGTCACTGTCCTTAAGAGTTGGCCTGAACAAGACCTTTTCAACATCCGAGCTTCCAGGAGATATGGCAGTCCGAAGAAGAACCGTGGTCCTCTCGGTACGCATTGGATGAGTCATATGCTGACTCGGCACTGGGTCTTGGGAAGTCAGGAGGAGCCCTAGGGTGCACACGTCGGCACCAGGCAGACACTGTCCATTCGTGCAGTGAGAATTTAGGCAACAAAAATCGGCAGTAACGAGACAATTGCAGTCCTCGAAGCATATACGTATCCTCGATAGTATGTTTCATGAGTTTAAACACAGACCACCATAGATGACACCAAACCATTCATACCGACAGGTAACCAGCTATAGACAACACCATGAGGAGTCTCCATAGCCTTCCGAGTCGGGCCGAAAATCTAGTTGCATTGATTGTATGTCCTACATGGCAAAAAGAATGACACACTAACCTCATCTGGTTCGGCTTCCGTCTTTATGAAAGAGTGTATATCACGCAGCGGCTCACTCCAAATTCAAAAACACCTGCAGTGCGCCACATTTATGTCTGGACGGTCAGTGCTGGTAAATGGTGGATTAACCAGCATCCGAACTCGTAGTCATTTCCCGGAGGACTTCAAACACTAGGCTGCGTGATCTTAACAAGTCCACTTCTGCTCACAGGCCACAAGCCAGCCTGTACTGAAACTATGATGTCCAGGACAGATGGCAAGCTGCAGTTAAAGACCACCGCCTGATCTGCAGCTTCCACCTCTGGACCAGCATACCCCTTATGTATAAATTCGTATCCTTATTTGAACGGCGCCTCTAAAGCTCCCCGGTGGCCTTCTTTCCCCATCCCTCGCCTCAGGATCTACGCCACGTACGAGCCGTACCACTTCCATTTTTTATCTATGTGACGTTTGAAATAACAGGTGAGCCTCAGCAACGTAACCGAGGAACACTTTCAGTCGCCTGCTTTAGAGGTATTCCCTTGATTTTCCCAGCCTCAAACCCCTTTTACTTGTATAATTCAAAGCACTCTGCCCAAAGCCAGCAAATTAGGACGAGGCTTTATTATGAAGTGCCTTCCTCATCTCCTGCAAGATTTAGCATCGGGAAACATTTTGCCTCTTGTAGGGAAGGGCTTTCTTCTCTGAACGAGGCTCTACAATTTTCCACAAGTTGAGGGATTATAGCTGTGCTGGGCTGGGCTGCAAGTTATCACCCGTGGGTTCTACCACGTAGGTTGGAG
This sequence comes from Fasciola hepatica, assembly GCA_948099385.1. Classification (NCBI taxonomy): domain Eukaryota; kingdom Metazoa; phylum Platyhelminthes; class Trematoda; order Plagiorchiida; family Fasciolidae; genus Fasciola; species Fasciola hepatica. The sequence goes on from CANUEZ040000108.1 coordinate 579,763, forward strand.
ACCGACCGAAAACATTTGTCGCCGTTGACGAAAATGCGCCTGTAGTAGAAGTACCCTTTTTCTGGATGGCTATCAGGCTTCCTTTGACCCCTTGGGCGGCGGAGGAAAACGCAACCCCCGAAGACAAAGCGGCACTGGAGGGGCCCTTCTATGGGGGCTTGAAGGATTCAATACGCTCAGAGGAGTTCTTGAATGCAGCTCAAGTCGTATCCGTGGACCTGGCTCGGACAGCGTTCACGGGTTTATTATGCGCCGCACCCACAAAGGTGGCATCCAGCGTTTCCTGGGGAAATACGCGAGCTGCATTCCTTGGCGAGGCGCACGTAGTACTTGGTACTTAAAGGAATGTTGGAAGACATTTTACTTAAGTGGTTTATAAGTTTATGTTCACTGTGGTGCACATTGGATGCGTCCAAAGTAATAAGTGGGGGGATTGCGTGTCCTTATCCCTGCTTTGTTCAGGCCTAGAGCAAGCAAGGCAAACACTCTTCAAGTGGGCGGTATTTTGAGGAGTCGTAGTGATTACCCAGCATCTCCAAATCATAAAATATCACAAACTGACACTGTGCGAGCAGAGCAAAATACACTTCCCGGTGTATCGGGGGAATAAAGCGGAGGGTAAGATCTTCTATAGGCCTCTTCAAGTAGACTGTAAGTCCAGGCTGAGGAAGCTTTCCTACCCAACACATCAAGTCCGCATCGAGGTGTCATTTAAACTGATCGCTTCCCTTCTTTTTCAACATTGCTGCACATAAAGTATTGCAGAGTTTGACCGCTCCTCCTCCGTGAAAAACGACAAACCGGTAGCGAACCAGTCGGTGGGAGCTTCCGCAGTGTTACGGAGTGGCCAAGCATCCAGCTGTCTACCCGAAGGAGAAAACCTACCTGCGATTCCCGATCCACGTCAACAAGGGGAGCCTTCTTCAGACTGATTGTCACCTCGAATCCGTTGATGGTTCCCAGAGAAAAGCTCAGGCCACCTCAAACTATCCACACAGCTTGTCTCGTGTGAGCCATCGACGAGTCTGGTCGCGAAGCTATGCACCAAAGGAGTGGTTGTTGCCCCCGGGGATTATCGCAATTTTAGATGTTTCCAACCCCTGAGACACAGACCTACCTCCTTCCTTTCTGTATGAATTTTTGTCCGCACCGATTTACTGCTTTCTGACGCCAACTTCCCCCAACATGGATAAAACCTTTCCGTCACAAAAATCAGACAGGGCTTCTGTCCCCGTGAGACGAGATAACTTCTCTCTGTGACCAGCGCCTCTTTTCTAAGCCCAGACGAGGCTGTTCCTCACAATGCACCGCCGGCGAATGCACTAAAATGTGAAGCCCGAATACAAACTCCAAGGGGTGAGACAGCCGGCTTGAGGAGTTTGGTTCTCTTAGCTCCCTGAACGTCCCGGGCCACCGATCAGGTGCATAAGTTATCCGGGCAGCAAGTCTTTGATGTCAACAACATTTTGCGAAGCGCTTAGGAGCGTTCAAAGCAAATCTACCAGGGGGTCACTTTCTCGAGTCGGATCATCCCAGTGACACAAATATCCGATATTTTTTTCGTCTTGATCTCCCTCTGCAGTATCAAGTTCAGTCCAGTTGGCTGGTAACCAAACGGACCAGCCGTGCACCTGGCATTTCAACTGAAAAGGACTACACAAGGGCAGGCAGACTTATTATTTCCTCAGCCTCAAAGCTCTAGGAAGAAGCAGGAGGGCTGAAGGTGGAGTTGATCGACAGTCCTCTCCACTCAAGTCTCTCTTATGCGAGGGCTAAGCCAGGAAATCAACCAGAAGACGATTTTAAGCTTAGCGCGTTGCCCGTCTTTTAAGTACCTCGCCTTGAAAATAGACCCCAATGTCGACCACCCGATACTTCCTCGTTCATTCCACCCCTCGTCGTGAAAAGTACCCCAAGAAGTAGGCTTAACGGTAAAGACTCCCATTAGCTCATAAACGACATCCTAGACCTCACATTTAGTGACACTCTCCGGTATTAAAGGATGTGATTCACCCATCTCCGGGTCCTAATACCTAATTCCAACTACTAATTGCTCAGTGCCATGGCAGAAGTTTTTTACATCAGAAGGGGCAACTGACGCGGTCATGGGAATGTGATCTCAAATAGAAAGACTCACAGCAAAGAATCCCGCGGAGCTCAAAATGGCTACCGGAGAAAAGTGGCCCGTGTAACGAATATGGGTGGAACCCCCCCCCTATTTGTTGTCACATACTTGCATTGCTGAGACTATGCTATTTATCTTATCGACCCTCGAACTATTACAGCATGCATCAACCGTTATATCTGAATATTTGTTTATATTTTGGTCCAGTGAAGTGGCATATTTTTGATCCGAACTAGGACTGCCATAACGGCGGTACCTGACATCAACCCTTTGTTGAACTCCGGTCTTCGTTGCTAAATGTTACGGCCGTACAGTTGAGGTTTGAATATAACTTACTTGCGTACAATATGCAAGTTCAGTACCGTAAGATCGGTGAATCACTCTTACTTTATCCTTGGGCTTCGTCAGTTGGGCTACATGCTACTCTCAATCGGAATAACCGTCACAGCCTATTCTTTTTGGAATAGAAGCATCTGGACCTTTTGCCAGGTATACATCCTCTCGGGTTACCGGACTTTTAAACAAGGCAACCTGCTCAGGAGTTTGCTCCCCCCTAGACTTTCAACATATTCAGCTCCTGACTCCCCCGGAGCCCCTCCACCGCCAGCAGCTTCTCTTCTTTCCCATCCCACAAACCCGAAATCAATCATCATCAACAATTAGCTACAACGGAGAAAGTGTTCGAGTATTTGTACAGCGATTGTCTGAGCCTGCTGAACGAGATTCGGCAGACCTGCCCGCCTAATGCAGATAAGCTGCCTAAAGTCTTAGCCTACATGGAAGCTCGGCTGGCCCCTGACGTAAATGATGTTGAAACGTCCTAATCTGGATGGTTCATGACCAGGCAGGACTCCAGCGGAAGGAGTGTCAGTAAGATTATTATATACTACAATAAGTCTCCCTTATCACCATGTAAAAAGTTCCCACCTCCTTATTTTATGTTTATCTGTGGACTGTCTTTGCTCTCCCAATGACGAATGCCCGGCTGCAAGGCGTAGTTTACTTCCCCTGAACGCAGTTATACCAACATTGTAGGACTCCGACTTATTTAGGCCCTGAAAAACTAAACAAAATTCAATCCCCTGTCAATCAGCGGTGACTTCAAATCACCCAGTATCCACTGAAAAAGAGCTGATGCCCCCGACATAACATCTGGTTAACTCATTCCAGGTCTCTTTCTCTAGAAATCATGGGTGCAAAATAAGGAATACCTCACTAGATATCGCATAGAAAACTCCCTTTCCCTACTAGATTTGATCTGCTCTAACGGATTGCCTCGAACAGGTAAGTTCACCACTAGCCATCTCTTGGTACAGGTGACTACACTCTCATTGAGTTTGACTGCATGGTTATTAAGCCTCCTCTTCACTCGGAAGTCACAAGGGCCATTTTCAATCACGTTATTGCATTCCTCCTTTCCTAGCTTTACTCGGCTAACCTAGGAAACTGCTCATTAAGTGTCTGACTGTCTCAGGGAGTTGGGTGTCCAGGATAATAGGCTGCTTCCCCTAAAAATTCATCTTCCACAGACCAGTGAACTACCCCTCCCCGCCCCGGCAGAAGCATTATAAAGGGGAGCACCTCTCTCCTTTTTCCGGGTGTGAGGCCACAGGTCTTGGACGCGATGCAGAAAACGTCGGGATTGCACCTTACTGAATGAAATGACGAAAAACAGCCCTATCGGCAGGCAGCCCGATGGCCAGTACTAACTCGAGCTCAGCCCAATAAGGCAACTTTTCTGCACATGCATCGTCTAAGGGGCACAGCTAGAGAGCCAATTGCCCTAACAGAGCATGCTGGATCCCAATCAACTCTCTCGACCAAATGGGCGAGGCCTACAGCTTTTACTTCTGCTCAGATTTTAGTTCTCCATTAATATCATCCCATATCGTCTTTGACCACTACTCTTAGCCTTACCAGCATTCTCCGTTGTTCCGTCACACAAGGTTTCCGTCGGCCCAGCTGGTGTTGCTCTATCGTCCACGACTTAATCCACCTCCGAATTCTGGAGGTGACCATGTACATGTTGGCAGATCTTTGCGCACCTCTTCTTTAGCAAAGTGTTGACCATGGAGTTTATCCCAGCAGCTCAGAAGAAGCAGTCGTCGCGTCCATTCTTGAGAGGGGTATTCGACATCTCGTTTCCAGAGACAGACCCAGGAGTCTGACCGGTATCACAGACAAAATTTTCCAGCGCATCCTCAAAAGAGCTATCCTTTCCCGTTAGCATAAAAATAGGATCTTGTCTCCGTCCCAGAGCGAATTCTTTCCTGACATATCATGTGTCGCCAATAAGCTTACTGTAGTAAACATTCTGAAAAGACCTACGATGGTGGCCACCTATGCAAGCTGTAATCACCAACTTCCCTCGAGCTTTCCACGAGCCCATCCTATCCCTCTCGTTGTAAGCCGCAGATTTACATGATTTCAGGCTCCGTGTTAGATATCTTATGCGGTTTCTTCACTGAAGAAGCGCCGGTCTAAGGGTTGGAACGTCCCAAGTAATGAAAATAAATGCGTGGGCATGTCATTCGGCAGAGACAATTCATCAGCTCTCCATCATCGGAGAAGCCATGCTAACAGGATTTGACCAAAACAAAGTCTTCGGTTCCTGGCTGAGTTATAAATTATCCCTCTCCCACTACCACTGGTTCGGCCACTTTTCGGCCCTTGGGATCCAAAATGCGAATAGAATATCCTCCTTGCGCTTCTGTAGGGACCATCCGCACGTAATTTTTGGTGATCACTTCCACCATTTGCTGTAGTGCTGTGGCCAGATAGTGCACTGTCATCTTGTCCAAGATTGTGAGATCCCAGAGATAGTTAAGGGGGTTTGCACCCGAGAATGTTGTGGTCTGTTGCAAGCACCTTATCCAGCCGGCGTCCCACTTCTCAATCTTTATCTCCTTCACCTAAGACACACGAAAAGCGATCTGCTTTTATTACTTCAGCTTTTTGAACCAGGTCAGAACGGCCGCTTTTCCTCCCTCCGCTCTGTATCTAAGCATTGGTCTGAGGGTAATGGTTTTCAAGGCGGGAAGAGGTAATTCTCTACTTATTAAGTTTCTCAGCTGCCGGGCAACTATCTTGACACAATCTTACCGAAGATGTCCATCGCAGAAAACAATCTCTTCAACCTCTGGTAGTTCCCTGTTCGAAATCAGAAGGATGTAAAGTCATTTATTGCATTCCGAATAGGCTACATGTTACTTGTTGTCGCACCCCCTTTCCTGTCAAGGTATTTTCCATAGTAAGGCCTCACATGATGTCGCTTGAAGTTTTGTTTTGGTTGCCGCTTCCCTTCCTCTTCCCTTTACTCTTGGTTTGCCCTGGTGAATGTGACAGATTATTAACAACTTTTCAACAGCCGGGACAGCTGTGCTCAAAGCCGAGAACCTACTTACTACTTTGAGACTTCGTGGCTTCAACACCTTCTTCAGTTTTCCCTCTTGCCGAAGGTACATCTGTAGCCTGCACCACATCTGCACTCAAGTCTCGGATGAACAGGGAAGCAAGCTGTAGTTGGAAAGCCTGGGGACGTATCGGGTCAGCTGGGTGATATTTGGCACTGGGTAAAGCTCTGAAAGAAGCGTTTCATCTCACCAGTGTTAATTCGGGTCTCGCTGGCGGGTGTGGGCAGAACACCAAGGTCTCGTCAATTCGACATTCTAGAGAGTACTTTTCCCACGTGCAACACTTTGCTTTCGGCACCCTTCCGATGACGACCGTATCGGCGCCGTTGAACGCTGATTGGTAGAACCTGGAAGTCAGAAGGTCGTGCTTGGGCGTCAAAATTGTTTTTTAGAACCCATCTGTCCACATCCGGCTCCAAGGTAAGCAGCAGTTTTATGTTCTCTGCATAAGCAAGATAAGGTGACTAAAAGACAACGGGCAATTCGCTGGTTCTGATCAGAAACAACATCGGTCGAAGAACAGATCTCTGGGGCACTTCCGTTTTTGCTGCATGCCAGTGTAACCTGGACAGAGCATCTCTGCTTGAAAAGGTCCTCCCATTCGGAATTCCGAAATCTGGTTGAGTATCAGACCCTCAAAACCAGGAGTCCTAAATTTTCAACTGTCTGCCTAGAGGCATCTTATCAAAGGCCTCGCCGAGGTCAGCAATGTCTACATCTGTGTTGTGGCCGCCAACCGTAGCTTCTGTCCTCCACTCTGTCGCCAATAGCTACCAACCTCTCCGGACGAAAGCTATGCTGGGCTTGTTACAAATACGCGCATGGTTCAAGGTGGCTCCGGACTAGCACTGACACTAGCTGTTCCGTCACTCTCATTGAAATGCTGGATGGGATCACCGAGGACACGTGGTGGGTACCTTCAGCGAACCTTTTTGTACAATGTGCAGATAGCGGCAGTCTTCCATTCGATGGTCAAACTTCCCAAGCTTAGCGGTATATTGAAATGATCGGCCCACGAGGATGAGATATTTTGGTTAATGCACACAAAGCTTCGGGATGAACATCATCTGGCCCGGGAGACCGGTGAAATTTCAGCTATCTTATTTCCCTGGCAACCTCTCCTCTAAGGACGGGCCTCGACACGAGAGCAATATACATGTGAGGGGCTAAAGGTGGTGGGGTGTGCTCGAACACGCACAAACCAGTACTGAAGCCGAAATACTTTTTTCTCGGCGTCATTCCTGGCAAACGTTCTTTTCAACTAAAGGTTGTACAATCGTGTTCATATGATGATTAATTTTCAAACGCCCATAAGGCCGTTTGGTTGCAGTAAAGCAGTCTTCAGCAAGCGTTATTTCAAAACAAACTCACTTCTGTATTTTTATAATAAGGCTCGTTTAGGACGGCTTTTTGTCGCTAATGTTAGTCTACGGTATCCCGATGACGTTACTGTTCATGCTTCCTGCGGCTCGGAGCACTCTGCAGCTCAGGATAAAACCAAAATTGACCTCTGTTATGCCCTTGACAGCGAACGGTAGGGGATAGGGTAAATATTGATTATTGGGCTCCTCCCCATACTACGGACCAGGAGGGTTCCAGAATGACCAAAACCGCCATTATCTATGCCACTGATAAACCTGCTGTTAGCATTTCATCATTGATTGAGCTACGCCTGTTGTGTCCCATGTGTGGTTCACTGAAATAAGGTGCAGCAAGTCTTCAGTGGATTAAAAGGACAGAATGGTCGCCGAAACCGATTGAAGGAACCTACCTTGCTTGTAGAGCGTCAGATTGTCATGAAGATATTACGAGCTCAGGGGTGAATTACTCAGGACACTAAAAGTCCATCCCTTGAGGACCATATTAAGAATGGTAATTAAAGATTTCTCGACCATGGTCAAGATGACGCATAAGGCCATGGTCATACAGTACAAAGCTATTTGGCGAGATGAAATATTCATAAATTTCAAGCTTCGAGCATTCCGTGAAAAGTATGGCAAAGCTGGGCGGGAGTTGAGATGGGGTAAAATTATGACGGTTTACGCGGGAAGTACTGTTCGCTTACGATTCCAGGTTCTAGGTATGGCGAAGAATTAGCAAAACATGGAAAAGCTGACAACTGCATTATTATAAAATGGGAAACAAGCATTACATACGATGATGATGCGAATACTTATTGACCTGCTCCTACTAGGCTCAATGAACTGGGGAAGCAGGCAGGCAGAAAAATTCGCGTTTGTTAAGCAAAGGATTAGGCGGGGTACTCACCGATCAGTGATGCGACCAGCGGTGAATATCACAACATGAACAGGAGGGGCAAGGTAAAAACAGCACACAGCCGGTGTGAATGGGCTGTCAGAATTTAGCCTTTACGGGCCCGGCGGCCGGAAGTAGTCTAATAGGAATCTATGTTATGTGAAGTTCAGGTCTTTTGGAACGAAAACGAGAAAGCCAGAAAGAGGAAAGTGAGGTCGAAGAGAATAAAAGTCGAGGCTTGTAAGAAAGAAATCGTGGGCGCACCCGCACGACTTCTAGAGAGTCAATGTGGAAAAACCTGGAGGAATAATGTCTGCGAAGGATAAGAATCACTTTTGAGAATAAAACCAGCATGGGTCTATCAGGGTTGGGGCAACAATGTCAGCACCATTTGAAATCGTTCATCTCCACTTATGTCCCTTTCGATAAATCGTTAAGTTGAGGGCCATAGATTATATACCTAATGGTGGAGCCGTTCATGAATCTGTAAAATGTTTGCAAGTGAATCGGACAGATTTATTATGGCGGTCCTTTTTTGGGTAGGTGATTCCCAGGCTTTATGGAGGGGGCAAAGCTTTACTTGAAGGTGGACATGAAGAAAAGTACTTTACTAGGAATACACTATTCTGCTGAAGCTCCGTGAGTGGTAACTGGGGGCCATGCCGGGGATTCAAAATGGGATTGCAAAAAACAGCCGAGTAGAGTCTGAAAATTTAGCACGTGCGCTCAAGCAAATATATGCAGATGATATGAGGGAATGAGATTTGAGTACTTTAAGTCCCGTTGCGGCGGTGTGCAGAAAACCAGACCCAAGGCAACAAAGGATGTCACATGGATATGGAAAGGAACTTTTCTGTACAAACAATAAATGAATATACAGCAAGGACGCAATCAAAGGCGAGCCACTGGTATTTTACTTCATAAATTTCTTGCCAGTCACCCATATTAAGTCACGGAAAATGAGACCCGAGTGAGAAAGAGCAGTAATGCGGGCTCACCAGTCGCGATTCAACTTTCACACATGCTGGCTGAATGAGAAGAGTGCTTACGGCGGCGAACAGAAACGGACCGAGATAGTGCTAGTTAATCAACTGCGGAAAATCAGTTCGCGGGCGCAACGGTGACGACTGGATTTCGGCCAAGTGTTTCGGTGCTGCAATGCAGTCTGGTCAGAAAGATTTAGAAGGTATACCATAAGTAACTTATGAGAAATGCTTGATGAAGTTTGGCATCGGAAATCCGCGACGCGGTCCGGTGAAACCATTGTGCCTACTCGAACCTTGGGTAGCGAGATCGGAGTTAAACTGGCAAGCTGAGTAGGAGGCCCCAGTGTATCATGGGCTGGCATGAGGGCAACTTGAGGCCACGGCATCCCACCGTGGAAGGTAATCCAGTCTAATCTGCCAATTCGTTCAATCTCTGCAGTGGTCAGGGACTACTGCCTAATGGATCAGAATCTACCCAGTAAACGAGCAAGGTACGGAAGAAATCGAGGATATGGCAGTCTGTATGATGCTCCGGCTGGGGGTTATGATAAATGTTTTAGTAGAAACCAACCGTTATCACAACTTTCCTACTTAAGAGCAAACGTACATAGTTATGGCTGACTGACAGGCGGAAAGACCTTGGTTGTTTTGTGCGGTGGCTGGTTGATAGGGGAGTTCAGGGGAGTTAGTCATGAGCACATAGTGAATAATTGTCACCACCGCTGTAAAGTGGAGTTGACCCGGCTACAGCTGAAATAGTGGTGGTAGTGGGTGGTGGGGGGGGGGAGTGAGTCCATTTCGGTTGATCAAAATAGAAAAAGATTGGATCACAAAAAATCCTGAACAGAATTTGAGAAGCAATAGTGAGGACTATGGGGAGAAGAGGCAATGGGTAGGTACAACGTTGCCAGTGTTGTATACTTTAAGGAGATCCCTTGATATTGGACCCCAGGAGAGTTGAAACGGAATATTGATGGTAACAAGTTAGAGAGACTAAATGATACCGGTTTAGACGATATATTTCCTTGCCGGACCGGAGGAGGGGTGTTTTACCAGAAGCATAGACATTCATCATGGCGGGGCATTATTCAGTATTGCATGAGGATAATTACTATCACCATTCATAGTGGGCAAGATGCTTAGCCATTAGTTGCCAACTCAGTAGGATTTCCGGTAGTGAGTAGTGATCAATGCAGGAGAAGTGCAGGAGTTGGATGAATTAGAACATTTAGAAAAGTGAAAGCTGAGAGGATGTCTGTAGTTTTCTGTACCTACTTTTCATTCTGTATCTAGGTGTCGATCAGTAGGCTGGGTTGAGCCGCGGTGATCAATATAAGTATTCGCAAGAACATATGAGCACTTTCTGGTGGAGTGAGGTTGCCTGTCATGAGGTGCAAATGCTGGGCAAGGGCGAGAGGTGAAAGGCCAAGTAGGGGAGTGGAAATGGGAAGCTCAGTAAGTTATCGCTCTCCTAGAGCCCGGGCTAGGGGATCGATGGCATATTTAGCAAACTGATGGCAGGCGGAGTTGTAGGGTTTCTCCTTCAGCAGAGTCTGGCCTAGGCTGATCATTGAAGGCGCCCCTTTTCTTCACAACCCGGAACGTAAAAGAGGGATTCTCGAAGTAAGATAAATACTCATGTAGGTTTTTCGAAAGAGTGGTTGGTTCAGTATGGGAAGTTTTCAGGGCTCCTCTCCCCGCCATGTTTTTGCATCTATGGACATAGTGCTCGAAGCGGCCAGGGGTGGACTGTCTTCCAAAAGTTTGAGAAAAGCCATGGTCTGAGAGCCCTTGACATCAAATGTTTTGCAGTTTTGAGCATTATATGTTGAAAACTAGGGCGAGCAGTAACAAGGAGGGGACGCGTGTACTGTTGCTCTCAGCACTTAGCTTTGACTGTAGATTGTTTCAGAAGCTAACCTCATCCAATTCCCGACCACAACTCCAGACTATTGGTAGAGAGGTATGAGTTCAGACCAGACTGGATGAGTGTTCACTAAGAAAAGAAGGCAATGAACAGTTTTGGAGAGAAAACAGAACTTTTCAGACGGGTTTACCCCAAGGTTCAATGCCTTCAATGTATGCCTGACTCACTGTAGACAAAAGGCCTTCCCCGTATAATTGGATCCTGGGTCACTGTGTATTATTGGGCTCTGGTAGCGGATGGGGGTGCAAAATTTTTGTACGCATAGAAATAGCATCAACTTGAAATCATAAATGAATGTATAGTTCACGGTGATGGAGAAGTGAAACAAAAAACGGGGACCGACTCTAACGTAATACTGAAGGGTTTCTAGGATGGGTCAGGACTGACAGGCTGTATTAAGTTGCGTTATATTTTGGGCATGCGTGACGAAAATGCGCTTTTTTATCGAGAAAATAGTCAAATGGGTCTTGGGACGAAACAGATGTGAATATGGTAGTTTAGTGCGGTCCAGTGGTCGAGACAGTCTCCGTTTTCTTGGTCTAAGCTTAAGTCAGTGCAGTTTATGCTCCTCATGGAAGGTGCTTCATTGAGTTGACCCAGTGCTCCTATCAATTTTTTGGCGTGCATCAACGATTCAGTGAGTCTGGCATCTATTTTTGGAGCTGGAGTAGATAACGGCAAAACATTCAGGTCAGATAAGTAGCCAATATTGGAAGGATTGTGATGATGAACATTCTGTGACGAAGAGGACAAGATGTATCCCCAGAAATACCACAACGTTTATGCGATTAGTGGAAGCTCAAGTGTAAAAGACTGAATAGAAATGAAGGATTAAGCCTGACGCAAAGTAACCGCACGGAGGGAAGCCATAGTAGCTCCCACCTGGCTCTGAAATTCAGGTTTGAGTTGGGGCTACCGTGAATGAGTCTGCAGATGGGCCGTAGTGTCCCCCAGCACAGTCCGCTTGAATCACTCTGAAATCTCCAAAGATGCTGCAAAGTCCATTGTAACACTACCACCGGAATTCATCAAAGATTACCGAGAGGTCCATCTTTAGCTACCTGCACACACTTCCCACCGTTTCACATCCCTAGGTGCTGATCGAATCCCAAACCCAAGGTCTCCCAGAAACCCTCCAAAGCTGTAGCTGGTGGCAGGTAAACGGGGTTAAATACAGGTGCAAAAAACTCCACTTGGCCTCACAGGGCTTCTATTCACCAGGTAGAATTTCATCCAGATAGTGGCCGATCTGGATCAGAAACACCCTCGGGCAGCCATGCTTCTGTTAGGGTGATGACAATGGGGGAACTTAGTGCCATCTGTACCTGCAGCTCATCTCGTTTGTTCAAGAGGCTACGAAAGTTGGGCAGTAGTGTGGTCACCCATCCAAAACCGCCAATGACATAGCCCGTTGGAAGCACTCTGTGGGTCTAAGGCTGTACCATTAGGGCTCGTAGATGCTATTGGCAGAACCAAAGGCGTCCAATGTAGTCGCGGCTCCAAATTTCGGACCAAAACTTGCAGATAAAAAGACCAGTTCCATCGCTTGGCTGGCATTAGTGTAGCTCCATGGTGGCCAATGATTGCTGCCGCTCTACTCCGGAGAGAGTTCCGTGGAGTAAGCTCCGGTTCATATTCAGGCCTGTGAGCGCGAAGTTAAACAGCTTGAGCCGCACTGACAGTACTTAGAGCGACCCTGAGAGGTCGCGATCTACAGTCAAGAGTTTGCTGATCTTTAGGACAGAAGGGTGCGTATATTCCGGTTCTGTGGGCGACAGCCCCCCCCCCCCCTTCACTCGTGAAATTCAGCGAAAAGTAAGACCTCAGAGGTGAAAGGTCATGTTCCAGCCTGGCTTGGGGCTCAGCGACAAAAGCTTCTAAGCGGCTGACCAACAAAATCAGTGGGTCCTATCTGAGGACGCCTTAAGCTTGCCAGACCTAAACTTGTTAATTCGACTTCTGAGGTTCTTTGGAGATGGGTTCACACTTCCGGTTGGGTTGACGACTGCGGATATCTTTCTCTCCCCATATCTCTTCTCCATGTTAGTCTGTTTGAAGTACGATCCTTGACTTGCAGTACATAGTATTCAAGCACGGAACTAGTGACACCTTGAAGTGCCGAGAAAATCGAACGAGAAAGCTGGGGGAAATCGGAAAATGGAACGGTTATCTTTGGGTCTGCGTTGGGTGACTTCGGTTCCCATGGTATTACCAGTTCCGTTAGACCTATCAGTGCCGTGTCACGTTTCTCTCCAGACAAACCAGGATATATTTACATTGGTGTCTACAAGCTTGAAATATCCGAACCGGAACATCATCTTAGGTTGGCTAGAGAAAAGATACATAAAGCCGAAGGAAGTTCTACCGGAAGAACTCTTGACGGAGTTTACTCTAGACGGGTTGCAGATTCAGAGATCCACGACTGTAGGAAAAATAGAAAGCCGATATTTTGTCAAGCCACGAAAAGTTTTCCAACCATTTATCTCCTAATGGTGGGACTAAGGGCTTTAGATGGCAGTCCACATCAGTGATGAAGACTCGTTGAAAGGTACGAAAATCTCTTCGAGCGCTAGATATCAAACCTCAGGAAAAGAATCCTGCATCCAATTCAGGAATGTCGTGAACGTGCCAGGGAAGCACTAGAAGGATATGCCGTTCTGGACCCAGAGTCGAGTCACGCCGGATCCCGGGAGACATTCAGCAATCTTTTGGACAAATTTTCTCATCTGCAACAGACCTGACTGAAGGTGCAGGGATGGAGGCAAGGCTGGCTGGGAGTGACCTTTTCTCCTTATGAAACCTGGCGATAAACGTGCACAATCGTAGCATAGACTTGAATCCCTTGAATCACTGTTCGGATATGAATGCACTGTGCACACCTGAGCAGACTGTTTTTTGTTCACCTGCTGGAAAGCGAAGTCGCTGGCAGAGGGAGCAGAATGACTCCGCCAGAACGGAGGTGAAGCCATATTTGAAGGTCGTACCAAGTATATCGACCAGCAGTCACACGTTGCAAACAGCAAACTTGGGTAAATTCTAAGGGAAAACAGTAAGACAGTTGGACCGAGGTCGAATGCGCCACCAACGGAGCCAAAGGAGGGTCCCAAAACCAAACCCCGAACAAATGCACATGCTATCTCTTGTGGCTGCATGATGACAACTACTTGTTACCATTGTGAAGTGGCCCTCCAATCGTCGCATCTCACGAGCTTCCTGAAATCGAGTATCACTGATCGGTGGACCATAGCCGGGGGTATTGGCATTTGCTTAATTAGTCTGAATGTATCGCCCCATTCCGTCGACCGTAGCATTCAAACTGGGTGCATCCACAAAATCTGCGAGGGCAGCCGTCGCTCTTCTTTTGCACACAATCAAAACTTCTGAGACCTTGGATTCTTTAGAGCTCAAGAGCGTGTGTTATTTAACGAGCAATATGGATAAACCGGTGAAACTAAATGCCATCCTTGTAGGGGTCATGACGCACAAAGAAGTGCTGACACCTGTGGCATTTCCGAGTGATGGATCTGATACGTCACCGTTGACTCGCTGATTCGTAGCAAGCTTTGACCTAGAGTGCGAAACCACACCATTTAATAACAGCAATCTCTGAGGTATGTGCATCACGGCTGGTGTCTCCAGCGGGTTTAGGAATAGTTGACGCGCCACAGGCGTTCATCATAGGTCTGCCAAAATGATCAGACTACTCCATTACAGCAGTTGATAATTGGTGCCCACATATGAGAACGGCCCCCTTTGAAGAAGTGACAAGCCCATAGATTGACGTATATGTCGGCTCTGACATGTCTGAGGTCCACTGGGTATTTGATTAAAAGAAGGGAAAAATCTAGAGGACCTTTTTCGATTCTGACCAATTTGGGAAGGACGCTATGCTGTCCAGTTTGCTGGGAAGTTCAAGAACTGTCCCCCGCGGGTTTTCTGAATTGCACCGGTAGTGCTATTTAGTATCAGCGGGAATGTGTGGGTGACTGTGAGGTTCTAGATGCAGCTGATGGTCATGAGGCTGTGGCCCGAGAAAATCGCTTTTCTCTGGCCATTGTTCAAACAGCGATCAAACAGGACGAACGATCTTACGTACTCATACTTGGGGAACCTCGGATAAGTCAGTCATCAGGTAACAAGCTAATCTTTTCGGGGATGTCGAGCGGCTTTGAAAACGACAGCTACGCAGGCCATCACCTGGAATGGGATACGTTGTAGTGATGCCTGCGGGTATAGACCTGAAGTGCTTGAAGGAAGTAGGCTCCGCCGCATTCACTGCAAGTTGCTTGTGCTCTCAGAAGTGCTCCGCCCTGGTAATCGAAAATGCCGGATAAAGTCCTACTGGTTTTCAATTCTCCTTCAAAATATCGGAAGGTGTTGTGGCTCTATTGTGTTTTCCGGGACACAGATATACTAAACATTTTATGGTAGCAAGAGAATGATCTCAGTAAATAGGTGATGGAATATCACGTGGCATACGGTGCTACCAACAACCAACGTACGGTGGAGCTGAGTTTGAAACATGGAGGTAAGGGAAGCAAATGCTGTATCCCCTGAAGGGCCCATGGAAACTGAAATGGATGGTAAAGCGCGAAACTTTCACGATAGAAGAGATTTGAAATCCGCTGAAATCCATTGATTTCGCTCCATCTCATGCGTACCTTGGGCGTATTAAAAATAGTCTTGTTCTATTCTGCCCATCATGATCTTATGGGACCATCCGAAGCCTCCTCTGTGCTCTGTGCTCTTCCACGGCACTTTTGCTAGTGAAAATCTGACTCCTTCCATAAGCGTCTTATTCACCCTTGTGGGCTGCAATCAAAGGTACCCAGAGTACGACAGACTTCTTTAGCAATTTGCTCCATACATTTTCATACCACTTGCATGCCCCACCTCTACTGTCACACCTGAATACTGCCAGTAGAATAACCAGATTAATTCTCACTGGTGAGATATCACGGCTGACATCGCCGTTTCTTGAATTCTCTGTGGAATTCCTAACAGTGTTTCGCTGATTTAGAACCACAACCTATCTCTCTTTTTTGCTGTGTTCATTTTGACTCTTTTTTGTTACCATTTATCCATTCTTCACAATTGAGGTAACAAGGCCTGCTGTGCAGCAGTTCTTTATCTAGAACTAGCGTTCGGAATGCCTAACATGAACTGAAGTGAATTGCCTTCAGTTCCATCCTCCCCTGAAGCTCGCACGGAACCAAGAGGGAAAAATTAGTCCAAACCCAACCCGTACGGTTTAAAATAGATTGATAACTGGAAAGCTCATTGTGGGTTTTTTGGGCTTTTATAGAATAACATTTATTCGCCGTTTATGAACTACTCATTTTAACATCTTTTATACAAAACCGGAGGCCGCAGTGCCCCTTTTTGTATTGGCAATTTTTCATTTTCATTGTTCGTGTCTAGTTTGTTGTTCTGTATCCTACGATACTTTCTGGTGCTAATTTAAAATCACCAACTGAATTTCCATTATTTTAATCAGCCTGCAAGGTTAAATTACCATAACTGCTTTGTTTAGTAAACCTTCTGAATACACAATATTTTAATGGCATTTTGAACACCCGTTTGGATTCAGTCTTTCCGAAAACATTGTGAGCAATATTGATTCAACAAGTGGTTGAAACATTTATTTTTCCGCTTCTAGTGGGTATTCTGCACTTGTGCAGCGGACTTTTTCTAATGAGACTTTGAGTAATAAAGGTGTGTAAACGACAACAATGTCGCAGTTTGAGCTACTACCGTTGCGGCCCATAGGGCTTGAAATGGCATACCAAACCAAGAGAGGCGGTATGGGCCAAACGATCGGAATTCAGTGGATATTGCCCAAAGCTTCGGTCACCGAGCTCAGGTTTGAAATGAACATTTGGATTCATGGCCAATTTTTTTATACTACTGCAAAGATAGTTGGGAACGCGTGCCGTACTCCATGTTTGTGTGGTCATGCAAAACACTGGCCGCAAAAGAAGTTCCTCCAGAGGGGGCCGGTGGCTGCTGCTAATCGCAGGAGACAACGTCCCCCTATTGAACTTGGAATGAACTCACACACACGGTGGCTCGGGTTATACTGTTGGTAAGCTCCATTCTCGTTAGAAAATTTAAATTGCAACATACGGTCCTATCCGAGGCTTTGTTGTTGAAAGGGCTACTTGATGCTTCCCTCTTGTCGAGCAACCTAATCCAGCGTCAATATTATGAAAAGAACATGAGATCTTCGAAGTAACTTCCGCTGTCGGATGGAGAACAATTAGAAAATGCTGTCGTTGTCCAGGGTTGTTTTCTTATTCATACTGAGAGATTATGGCTACACTACCGTCGGGTGAGGCTCAGGAAAGTCGACAGTTTAGGTCTTTTGTAGTTCAATAGTTTGAAACGCCGTAATAAAACTGGCATAGGTAAACACAGAGGATAGGAATGCTTGTTTACCTGCGTGTGCCCGGGGACTATATACAAGTGACCCGTGGCCCGAAAAAAACAATTCTAATGATTCGTTTGAGAAAATGACCTCCTGCATTCATATTTTGAGGTAATGTTCCTAATTTTGTTGGGGCCAAGAAACAGATAAAGGCGTTGACAGTGATGCCGGAAAGCAAAAGATCGTATCCTAATAATGACTGACGAATTCAAACTCGGAAAGCAAGCTCCTTGGTAGCTTGCCTGGGGGACTGGTCAGCCTCGTCAGGTGAATAACAACAGCCTTGGTGGCCTGTAGGGTTCACACAATGAATTAATATCGACCTTGATCTTTGAAACCGAACAAATCGCCAATAATGGACCGTCCATTCAGGAGTATGACGACCCTCGACCTCCCAGTACCCTAAGGCCTACTGATTCACGGCTGCCTAATCACTATCCAACTGGCTTCCACTGTGGAACCACTCATTCAGGGGCACGCGAAGGGTTATTGTAAAGGTGTTCAGAAAACCTTGTTTTGTCTTTCAACACACCCTATTACAAAAACGTTGTTAGATTCGGATGGAGTATTCTTACCAAAGCTCCGAATTTTTTCTTTTTGTAGCTCCAAATTTTGGTCACAAATTGACCCTCACAGTTACCTTGAGCCTTGATCGCTGAGCTTGAACACTGCTGTAACTGTATTTGGTATTCTTATTTTCATTCTCTAACGTTGTGCTGCGATTTAGATGCACTTCTTGGTTCACTGTTCAAATATCAAGTATGAGGGCGAGGAAGGAACAGTGCTGAGGTTCAGTTATTACAAAAGTGCTTGGCATGTCGAACACAGTACCACAGGTATGTGAATCGACTCTTTTTCAAACTTTGACACGAATCTCTGCTGCTCTACGCTCAAAAGCCCGATCGGCTAAACTTTACACTCGTTTTCAGCGGAAGCACATGATCTGTGCTTTTTGGCCTCAAGAATGCTCACAGAAGGTGCATTTGTGCCACATATGACTATAGCCTAAACCTGGCTTACGCATCAGTGATTTAGTCCTCATTTTAGGTAAAATCGCATTCAGGGTTAAGAGACCAAAGGGAAATATCGATGGAGCAATTATTGGTCCCGACTTAAACGTAAGTCAAACGTGGGCCGGTACGGGCAACTCAAGTCTCCTTCAAAGTGCACCCTCAGTTATCTCACCGTAGGAGTCGATCCAGAAGCGTAGACTAAAAATAACCACTTTTCTCAAAGCAATTTAAACCTCACTTCCGAATGCATACAGCTGTTTTGGTTAGCTTTACGTAAATTTGTGGCACATTTTGGGAAACCGTACCAGTTTTGGGGGACTATGTTTTATTTGTTCCTTATTGTTGACCGACTGATCAACCGATATTGATTCAAAACTCGCTTCTTTGCCAACTTCATTGCTACTGTTGAGGACCAACTAGATATATTTTGCCGTTTCACACTTTTAACCTTCGTTTCACTTTGGTGGCTGAAGTTTGGCTGCTACCCATTGACGACATCCTATTTTCTACTTTGGTTCTGAGATTGTTCGACCTACTGGATCACTGTTGGAGTCGGTTTTCAGATACTCGTAAACCATAAATTTTGCTATACCATAGACCAGTTAGTGATTCCTGACCTCATGACGGTCCTACAACACTCCGTTAAATGCGCTTTTGGAAGAACGGCTGATTACGACTTTCGTATTATCAAGCTGACCAGTGAGACCGATTAAGTAAACACAAGCTCAGGGTCCTGACTAAGAATAACTCATGCTTTGTTTTGCTGTCCAAAATAGACAGGTAAATCACGGCTAGTGGGTGTTAGGATGCTTGACCTCCATTCTACTTTGTCTACTTTGGAAAACGAGTTTTGAGAGCTTCGTAACAGGCAAAATTGCGCACAACATTTTGTTTCCTTCAAGTGCCTAATATCATGCTGGATCAGGATGAAAACGTTTGCTGAATGACATCACGGACAATTTGATTCATCGAGTAATTATGTTTTCATTTGGTAGTAATTGCTTGGGACGGTCAACCTGCTTTTCTCAATTCCAGGTTATATTGGTATATTTCTCGGCCATGGTCGAGACGCACGCGTTAAAGCATGATCATGGTGTACACGTTACTCAATAAGATGGAATGTTCACATATTCTAAGTATGAAAGTCGAGAGTATTAGAGATGAAAAAACAATGACAGGAAAAGTTTGAATGGACCATTCTGATAATGGTTTGCGCGGCAGTTTTAAACCGGTTTCGAATCCGGATCAGGCAGTGGTGCGCGGCGGAGATATTGAGAAAATCGTTAGCGCAGTGCTAAGGAGGCATTATTAACAAGAATGATGCAAGCCCAGGAAACCAGAGGCCAACTGAGGTTCTGCAGATGGAATAAATTTTGAACAAGAAAAAAAGGGTGGAAAATCGACGCATGCGAAGAGGATAGCGATCCATGAAGACAATGCAGACCCTGAATGACGGATTTACCGGAGTTCTGTAAACGGAATGAGATTTGAAGCAGGGGGACCTGAGGCCAGTTTCGTGAAAGTGAACACCGGTGGATGTGGGAGAAACAGCAGTCCATAAAAAGGTGAGTTTAGATTCAGGGCCAGTAACATGTACTATTCAGAAATGAGAAGGCGCAACTGGAGGGTCTTCGAGAAATGGAGAGTCAAATTCCAGCCGGCTACGGTTCGGAGAAAAGATAACCTGTGTTAACGGATAATAAAGTGGGAAAATCTTCGCATGGACTTCAGCGTTATGCTGCTTCAATGACAAATATATATGTATGTGATGACGCATTTGCCTTCAGTGTTATTCTGGTAACGTACTACATCGAATGCGTAAGTTTCATCTGGCAGGGCAAAGTATGTGTCAGTCAATCAGCCGAGTGTGGCTGTATGTTAGCGGCATGCGCGTGAGCTGGAATTCGTGTTGTTTGCGTTAGAAAATGCTGAACGATCTGATAAGCAATTGAGGGTATCTCCTGTTGTGCGGTTGGATTTCTGTCCCAGTTGCCATGGTAGGTTCCACTTGAGTCTCTGTCCGTACGAGTCAAAGCGGCCTCCTTGGTTAGCCAATTTGGCGACTGAGATAGTGGGAGACAACGACCTGAAATAAAGGGAGATTGCAGTCTGGACGTGGTTCCAGCTGTGGGTTATGATAATATGTGAAGACAATAAACAATGGATTGGTTAGGTTTATGTGAGTGGGGCATGGGTAAAATAGGCTCGCAGTGGATTTGAGCTATACTGCTGCAGGCTGATGAAGTTGCGTACACAGGCTTGGTAGCTGTATGCATTTCAAAGGATTTATGATTTGCCCGTGGTTAGTAATGATAACCTTCAATACCGTTTGCTTACGCAGAACGCAGTTTGGCACGAGGCGATAAGATAGGTTTGAAATAACAGACAGAGCGAGTAGGACTATCATACTGTTTGCGTGGCGCTACGCTGTTACTGTCTCTTTCGGTATAGTGGTTGTTCTATACTGAGGAGTCCAAGTAGAAGGAACTATTGGGGTGACAGTGGTTATAGATTAGAGGTAATTATTCTGTTTAGGCATTGTAAACTGTTAGGTTTACGCTTAGGTGATGGCAACTGCGGCGTATGGTGTGGCACATCCTAGATTCTCAAGGGTTCAGGTTAGTATCCAGCGCTTTCCTCATAAGCTCTATCAAAAGACATATAAGGATTCGTAAGAGCGATCAGTTTTTGGATGTCCAGAGCTACGTGTAGTCCAGGCTTAAACATAATCAGGGAATCTACGGAACGGACTTCAGCTGAGAGTTTATTCCACAGGGTTGCATATTTCAGGAGGAGGAAGTTGATGGTAAAAAGTTGGGACATTTTTGCTGTCCTAGATCGTATGGATGAACCGCTGAGTTTCGTAATTGCTGCAGCGGTGGGGCCAACCCTATGCGGGTCTAATTGAGCCTAGGTTGCTCAGAGCGGTTATTCGACTTATTAGTACCCTATACCTACCTCAAAGGCCTGAGCCCTTGAAATATACGGATTGTATAACATAGTCAGCGTGTCCACCGTTAGGGCTCCAGAATTTCACAAAATGCACTGCTGTTTCTATTGGATGCTAAGATGACATTTGGTGGTCATTGTTTGAAACATATGGATCGTTTCTATTCGTAGCTGAAAGTGGGAAATGTGTTACTTGTTGGGTGCGAATATATTCGTGACCTGTGGCCTGCAGAACGAATGCTAAATAACACTGCCTTTTCTATCACAGATAATTAGGCAGAAATACCACCAGTGAGAGAGGTCATTAAAAAAATATTTTGATCAAAATGGATGACTCATCATTCGGATGTTAGGTTGTTGATCAGCTCCCATGGTGATATTTATGATGACGTTGATCACTTCGGATTAAATAAGTAGAACATTTATCGTAGATAAGTTTATTTGGTTGTTGCTTTCTAAGTCAAATCCCGTTTCGCGTACCTCAAAACTCAGCTGAACTTTTGTCTAAATTTTATCCATCATAAGCCCGTATTTGTTTCAGGCTTAGCCCTGATTCTCTCAAAAAGCAACCTGCTATCCACTACGTACACCTGTGCGAGACCGCATATTGGAAGCAACCATGTGCATTTACAATGTCCATTTGTTCCCACCCTCACTAACAGTCAGATTAATATCACTCGTCCAGTGAACTATTTAAAGTCACTTCTAGCACGTAATGTCACAAGGTTACAGCACTATAGCACACAAGCCAAAGGTGAGAAAATCGTGGTTTTCTGTAATAAAACGAACGACGCCACTTGCATAATGTCTAACCAGCCTTATTGGTTCATTATTTGCCAACTACCCATTCCTAGAGGTGTGGAACGTTCGTGTCTCTTAGTGGCTTTACGCACACTACTTTTACAAACACCTGACGTGATGCCAACCTAGGTTTGCCGCGTTATCAGTTCTTGGTTCGTTCGACTTGCCTCGGTTGTGAATAATATTTTTCAGTATTTGGGTGAGCTGAAGTATTTACAAGACTTTTCCTCATGGTTGGCGCAAACATTCACCGCAGTGGATAGGTAGCAGAAGAGTGATAACTACAAAAACTTCAAAAATCTTATGGTCAAGTTACTCAACAACGGTCTACTGGTATAACTAGAAGTAGCGTTCAGCACTCACTAACACTATCCCATAAGACATTTCCATCAGTGCACCCTTGATATTCTCCTCGCGATAATCCCCGAAAAGTATTTACAATGTTTATCAACCGTCCCTTGTCGCCAGTCTTCCTCTACGTGCGTGACATGTTGCAAACCCAAAGACTAATTTTTAATGCGATGAAAGTGATTGCATTTTAGTGGACACCGCCAACACACCTTTCACGAGGCTGTGAATGACTTCCAAAGGTCATCCATGACAAGCTTTCCTTAGCAGCTTAAATGATGGAGAAAAGTTTGTTGCCCGTAGACAATATTGAACAACACTCAAAACTGTCCCAGGTCGCGACCCATTTGGCCCTTTAGTCCCACCCCAATCTGCTCCCATGAACAACCTGTGAATGAGTGCGAACGAACCAGAAGACGGTCATGCTAGTGGAGAAAATCGTTGGTCCAATTTTAAGCCGTATGCATTCCAGGGGGTTTTCACCTGCCGCATCCGTTCAAAATTCATGCGCACTGTGTCACTCAGGTGCGTATTAAGTTTACTTATGTATGGGAATTCTGATCAACTTAGCCCTAGAAATAGCTGAAAACGTGGAAAAGCCAAGTGTGATGAACAACTGAGACGAAATAATGACTTTAAGATAGGAACGGTCAGAATTATCCAACTGGTCCGAATAGCTCGACGATGGCCCTTTACTTCTCCCAGCATCGCTCATAAGAAACTTCGTCGTATAACAAACAGAGCTGCGTATAGCAAACCTACTCATTCTCCTTTCGGGCATACCTTGCTTAACAACATAAGTTTGCAGTTGTTTGCGAATAAGTTGGTTTTATTGTTGGTCTTCCCCCTTATTTCATGGGGGAATCCAATGACTTTTACTACGCAACTGTTACCGTTCAGGTAAAATACATCCGGCGATGACACTATAGGTTCACGTGACAGAAGAAAGTGAAACCAGCAAAATAGCAGGTGACTGGAATCAGCTAGTTGTACAAGCTAACAAGAGTGTCGTTGGGTTTTTGAGCAAGATGCTTTCATACAGGATCGTATCAGTTGACAGTCTAGGTTTTCATTTTATGATAGAAAGTTTCATCTTTTTGTCTACTTCTTGAATTAGTACTTATGTTTTAAAAGTGCTTAACAATTTCAGTCCAAAAGTCTTTCGTTTGTAACCTGAGAAGAAGCAGCTCAAAAAAATTGCAGTAGTATTTATGCTTCGTAGAGTATCACAATATTTAGGCCGTTTTATATTCGTAAATGCAACGCATCTTGTTGGCCTACTGTGTGACGAAACCATGCAGTATCGTTCTGAAGGAAGCATGAGAAAATTATTTATTTTTGCATAAACTCTCACGTCCCAACAAACTCAGCCAGCAAGCACATTCAAAATGACCCACTCAGCCGTTGGCCCGCAGATTATTCTGATTCTCGAAATATTTACCAACCGGCTTTCCACCAATTATTCAAAGGCAGTGAGATATAACTCTAAACACCATTACCTTTGACCTCGTCTAACGACGGCCTTCACTGCACTGTTTTCTGGTATCCAGCACACTTGTAAAACAGAACTTCTTGTGCGCCTTCAGAGTTTTCCAAGTCAAGTCCCTTTTTTGCTCATGCAGGCGCCGTTTCTGAGTTGCCCGCAGAATTTTTCATGGTTGGCTCGAGTCCGTTCAGTCAACCTAGGTTTATCTGCTTTTTAATGGCTTTTACCGGATAAAGAAGTTTTGGAATCCAGTTATTGAACTCAATGGTAAAGCCCATTGCACTCAAATCAGGACATAAAAGGTGCTTAGCAAGGCTTTATCGGAAAAACTGAACACACTGCCCTATAGCCTGACATATGACCTTGGTATGATAAGTAAAAACACGTGATGGGCCAATAGAGAACCAATCATAATGCAGCAAGCGGGACACTGTTGAATTATCCTCTAAATGTAGCTAATCGAAGAGGTCATGAAAGACGGGGTAAAACCAGAGCAAAGTTCGACTACTGGTTACGCCAATGTCTCTGCACTACCTGTGCCTTTATTGGTAAAAGAAAGTTGATATTGACTCAGGCTCAGTTTGTCTCCTGAGAATGGCTGATTTGCGGGTGGCATCAATGATAGATATCAAAGGTTCGATGGACCTGAAACAGTCTCGCATCTCCTCAGTACACAGGAAGATACCCGAGTTCCATACCGCGGGCCCAGAATTTTTGCTGATTTAAGTAGAGGCATGATTTTGGATGACCGCAAAACCAACCAGTCTACCAGGTTTATACATCTAATGGGAAACTTGCCATTGGCTGTGGCTCCAGCAGTAAGGGATGTGGTATGCCACCCACCTGGAGAGAGCCCGCACGGCAATGCGGGAAGCCGTACCGGAGAAGCTTGGCACGTCAGCAGAACGTCGTCCAAAGCAACTGGTGTCAGCCATCCATCTCGGTGTCCATGGCAGCCAAATACCGGAGCAGCTTTTAGGTTTTATACGGGGACCGGTCTCTACCCTTAAGGTAGATGACACAGAGCTACAGGTGCTCCGTAAGCAAAGACTGCCGATAAGTTTCAAGTCATACTATCTATTTGAGTATAAATCAAAGTTAGGTGAATTAGCGGGGGCTGACAGTCGAGTGCACGAACATGCTCTATCCTCCGTTCACCGTGCAGCCAAGGGCTCTAACTTAGACCATCTTAGCAAAATGGAGCTTTTAGCCAGTTACATGGAAATACTTTCCTCAAGGTTAACGTGCTGAGTGCAAAGCCTTATCTGTTCACGGGAACTTTGCTCCAAAAAACCCCGGTGTAGGCCTGTGCCGTCGCAACCATGGTTATAAACGAATAAGGTGCACCGAGCCTGGCACGTTCTAACCTGAGTACCAGAGAAACGAGTAAGCCGGCCAAAGCAGGCGAAAACCACGTCAGACCTTACAGCTTGTATTTGCCTATTTTCCACAACCGACAGAGTATCCGGAGCATCATTCTTTGTAGACTCCGGCGCACTGGTAAGCCCCATTCAACCTTAATCCGCAGATAGCCTCAGTCGATCAAACATCGGTTTGGCCGCAGCTGGCAAGACCCTCAAAAAGACTCACAGTAAGCATTAAGTCCCACCGAAATCTGGCCCGTGTCTTAATCTACAGAGTGCTTTTATTATGGCTGACCGATCTCCCTTGATCTCTGTCGTAGACTGTCTTCCACAGTTCAACTTAATACTGATCCTTCCGCCTTTCAGCCTGTGGATGGGACCAACAGGGTCTCATCTGACGGTAAATCGCCCATGGAGTCATCATTCTTTCCAGTCCCCCGTCACTCCCGTCTCTACAGACAGCTGTCAGAAACTCCCGTACGTGTTTTCTTGACTACTCCAATCTAATAACGTGCTGCCACAGATGTCGACAGATTTACTTCACCACATGGTCACAGCTGGTCCACCAGTTCTTTGCAGTGCCAGGAGCTTAGCACCCTACAAGCTTAAAGTAGCCAAGGCCTAGTTTCAGCACACTTGATCTTTGCATTATCAGGCCAACTTGTGGCCCGGTAGGCTCCTTTACTACATATGGCGCCGAAAAATTCTGTTGACGGTTGATGCTCTTGTGGAGGTTATTAAACCCTAGACAACAACACCATGCCCGACCGCCACTAGATTCCATATATCCAAGACCTCATGACAAGCTTAGGCGGTTGCAAGATTTTCAGTCACATAAGCTAGATCCGCAAATAAAAGTAAACTGGCTTTAATCCCGGAGGCACACCAAGAGCAGCTGTATTCACACCGTTTGGATTTCATGAGCCTCTCCGAATGCCACTCGGTCGTCCTAATGCGGCACAAACATTACAGCGATCTGTAAACGAGGCCTGCCAAGGTTTAGAAATAGTTCAAATCTGCTTAGATGACATCTTTGTTGCCAGCGCAACCCCTGACGGTCACATCATACACCAACGAAAACGTTTTGAAATATTTTCTCAATGTGCGGCAACTATAAAAGCGGCGAAGCGTTTACTTGTTCAAGAAAGTAGTACTTTCTGTAGTCACTAGATATAAACCTCAGGCTTTCCATACGTGAAGGATAAAGTGCAGTCGGTCCCCGAATATCCTGTAACTTCATCCTTCAGGACTCTTGGAAGATTCAGTGCTTCGGTCTACTTCTACGGTCGAGTTATTCCTAAGTGCGCCCAGCCGAGTCAGCCTCTCGCAGAACCACTGAGCGGTAAGACCATAATATTCCAATTTCCCAAGAATGCCCGTTCCGCATGTGTCGAACTTAAACAGCCTATCTCCTAAATGGCCACCTTTGCGCATCACCTGCCGAAAGCTCTCCTGGAGCTATCAACCGACTCTCCGGACTCAGTCATTGGTGCAGTCCTACAGCAAAAAGTGCAGTGCACGCGGCAACCTGTAGAGTGCTTCTCCAAAAGTCCGCAGCCGGCCAAATCCAGGTTTATTACACTTGGCAGGGAACTTCTCGGAATTTGCCCAGCTGGACTTCGATTTTTCTGGCTACCAGCAAGGCATCACTCAATCCGTGATTCCAGTTATCTTCCCCTTCCCTATATCTTTCAACTCCTTAGCCCTGCGCGGCAAAGGTCGCGTTTAAATGTGTTTCGTTCCCACAAAACGAAGCATCCGCATCAATTGACAAGCTGACAAAAGCTAGTTTCGACAGTTTTTCAGGCAAATTTCGCTGACTGTTTTTACACTGCTAAAATGACGCATCGTAACCATACTTCGACAAAAGTTATCGGCCCCCATTACTTGCTCTCAGTATGCCAAAATATTTGATAAAATCGAAAGGTGAATTCTTTGATTGCTGGTGATCTAAAGATGAGGCCACCAAAAGCACATGTAGTCCTTTGGTACTTTGTCACCAATGGTAGACGACTGAGGCGTCAGACCCTGGCCCAACATCTTACGTAATACGGCAGCCAATCACGTTGCAGGTAGGGTAACCAGGGAAGGGAATCTGTAAATGCGCAAGAAGCTCACGTCCCCTTAAGCCACTTGTTCCACCCGGTTTTTCGCAGTTTATTACAAATATATGGACACACCTTTTTTATGCATCAACCATGCCACGATTCAAGCTTTTTTGTGAACTTTAGCAATTATTTGCGGTGAATAGTTCATGCAAAATTACGATCAATACTATCAGTAAACCGGCCACAAACTTCGATTATCCCATAGAATACAGTTGCAATATTTAAGAGTCTAGATATTTCTGGACGCGCTAAGTGAAGATGGTTACCCGAAAGGCTACACTCAGGAAACCTCCGGGTTAACTTCGGTCGGCGGTCTTACTGCACGGGGGTAAAGAATGTGGATTTCGGGAGCATCATGCTTCTGGTACCCCCGGTCTGATGGAGGTGTTGCAAAACTTGTCGAAAATGCGGGGAATAATTACGGTGTTCTTAAGAACACAGTATAAATTTACGCTTCGGCAGCACTGAGATAAGAAGTCAAAATCAGCGCAGGCAATATGGGTAGTATGGCAACAGTGGTGGGTTTTATGTATCGCAAAACAAGACGGTTTACGCTTGCACGAGAAGGGCCCGATAAATCAGTGAGCCCAGCTGCTTATTTCAAATGTTCGCATACCCGGTGCGTAGGCGCCGCGGCCGTTTTTCGATGGTGAATGAGTTGAACAAAAGGGTGAATTCAATGAAAATGTTGGAGTCGTTTCCAGAAGGTGTAACTAGCTGTTGCTATAAGGACGTCTGTTATATTGGCCTAAAATGCCCATCAAGCCTTCCAAAACGATGGCGCCTTCAAAACACAAAAACAGCAGAGAACTGGTAATAGTACTCGTCGCGTTTTGCAGGGGATGAGTTCACTTACGCAATACCTGTTAAATATGCACCTTTAGTCTAACTTTTTGCTTACCGGTTCATTGCATGCTTCCAAATACTGCATACCTGAATGTCCCTACGATACAACCCATGGCAAGCATATGACAGAATAACTCAGTGCCCAGTGCTGGGAGCCAAGAAAACCCATCTAGACTCGACCAGCTTGAATCACGATTGGTCTCAACCACTTCCGTCCTACTCAAGCAGAGCTTACGTGACCCTAACCCTCTCAGTTAATTAGTTGAACCCTCCATATGTTCCACTGCCCTCCTTAGTTTTCCGCTGCATCCAGTAGGATTTTCCTATAAGACTTGGATGACTTATGACCCGCTCTTGTCAATCGTTACGTTCTAATTGGGTGGTTCTACTTTCGACTCCGTGTAAACGGTGGGCATCGCCTTTCTTTGTGGCTACTTATCAGTGACCCGAATCTGGTTTGCAACAACCTCGGCTGCCATGGAATTTTTCTATACTGCTGGTTTCTTCTCCTTCGTGGACTATTTGGAGGTGGTTTTATCAAGGTCTAAGCTGATAAATAAGATTCATTAGTCTGCAATCATGCGGTCTTCTTTGAACCCGGCGTCTTGGTACACCCATGGTTTATATCCTCACGGTTCTCGCTGGGCTTAATTCGCTTTTCCGGTGTCCTTTGTTACAATTGGAGCTTATATCCCCCCTGAGCTATAGGCAAGGGACATATTAACTTCGGCTGATTGGAGAGTGGGCAACTCACAGCAAAAATCACCCGCACTCCAGGGAAAGTTGGGGTAGGCTAGTTTCTAAAACGTGGGGCCACCAGAAGAGATCCAAGTCCCGCGTACTCGCATCCACAGTACAATACCTAGCCGAAAAGAAGTTCTTCAAGCAAACACCGTAAAAACTACTGAAATCGTTCGTGGTGGTGCTGGGTGCTTTCCCTAAAGTAAGTCTTTTCTGTGGTACTTACTTTTGCTGTAGGAGGGGGCGACCCCCTGTCATAGAAAAATTAGTTGCTTGCCGATGATTTTGGTTTTTTCTGATTCTTCCTTCTCTTACGATACCTCCCCTGGTATTGTGAAGTAATTATCTTCTGCTCCTGTCCAGCAAGACCTCCGCGTCTCGCGTATTGCGTTTTTCCTTCATCTAAACATTCGACCTTCTCGTACTGAAATTATACTTCCGTTTGAATGCTATTTCCACAATTTTGGAAAGGACGGCTCCCTGGTTTTCCTTAACGTCGGTCTTTTGCGTTCACCTTCTAGCATTTTTTCTAACCACTCACACCTTTCTTCTCGACTAAAATGATGGTCGGCCATTCTCTGTTTATTTTCTGCCCTAAGTTTGGTAGTCTGGTCCCCTTTTCCAAGCCCCCTCGAAGTGAGCATGGGCACCAGTTAGCGAGCTCGAAATAGTGAAGGCATATTCACTTTGCGAATGTGCACATAACACGCCGGTCTAGGTCTTTCTGTACTCACTTAGAACACTTACGACGATGCAGGAGGTCGCACTGAATTCAATTTTCATCCAAAGGAACAGGTCAGGTTGTCTTCTCACGGCTCAATGCCCGACTGGCAAAGTCAACCTCCAGAGTATATATCTCAGCAAAGAAACTAAATTTGGTACACAAAAACCGCGCCTAAACCATTTAGGAGGGCGAAACTTGTGTCATCTCCGTAAAGATAGGAGCTTAAATTGGGTGCGTCAACAAAAGCTGGTGTAAGGAAATACGGCGTAACAGGAGTATCAATGTGTGGCCCGCCGTTTTTACAATAATCAGTAAATCGTCATAAAACCAGCCACACAGGATTGCTCCACGGCTTTCGTACAATGCAGCTTCCAGTCAAACGGTCGACTGGATCCCCATATCTCCTGTGCTTGCTGTCAAGTCACAGTAAATCCGCTGAAATGATGTTTGGGATCCTTCGAGTTTGGTTCTTATTACCACTGGTATCAGAATGTTCACAGGTAAAGCAAAAAGAGCTATCCGTGGCGACCACTCGCGGGTGCCTTGCAAGTTTTTCTTTGTTCATTTATTAAGGCAACAAAAGTAGTGTACGATGCTGTGAGAAGGAAAAAGGTAGAATACGCGTAACATAAAAAGCACCACACATAACCTTGAAAGCGGCAGACTAGAAGCAGTGTCGTAAAAGAAGCTACCCGGTACCAGTTCAAAATAACACCCTCAACGGAAAAAGCAAAGGAGCAGTAATACCTACAGCCATATTTTGTATAGTATAAGCAGTAAAAAAGCCAAGCACTCAGTAATTCTAATCGTTATACTTCGGCTTGGGTAAGTTACCGTTTTTTATTTCCCTGAGAATTACAAAATCGTTGTCCTTATGGGCTGTTCGAAAATTCAAGCCACAGGAACTCACAAATTCGTGGTTACAAAGCGTGTTCGCGAAGTTCGAAATACGGCTCCACTACTGTCTCGTGCGTAGAAGTAGAAACTTTCAGTTTACGGCAGGAAAATGCCGGACGCAATCAAAATAGCTTCTTCTCGTCCTATGGGCAGCCAGTGTGCGATAAATGTCCCACCTATGGCAGGTAGTCATTCTGACATCCAGGTGGCTCATGGACATTGTGGCCTCAACGGTGAACGGCCCAGCATTTCCGGCAACCGTCTTTCAAACTGGAGCTTCGGCTAGTTGGTGACTCGCTTTCGTTTCGGAGACCCCACCACTTATTTGCCCACTTAAGCAGCTAGGAGTCCCTTGCTAAGTGTTCCCGGTCTCCTCATCCTACAACCTCAGTGTCGCCCGCAAAGATGTGCGCGGTTGCGAAAAATATTTCGCTGAATTCTTTGTGTGGAAAAGACGCATTGACCCCATAACTAAAGCTTCGTTTTCAATTCAGTTCACTTTACTTTGCCGGTGGTGGCCAACGCGACATGCACTTGGGTCACCCCCATGAATGCGATTCTGAGTGTGCCTCCCTATTTGTTCAATTTGGTAGACTTTTCCACTGCATTGGTCGTGCTAAAAAGGAAAAAATGGAGGCATCTTCTCCCTTTCTAGGCAAGAGACAACCTTTGTGAAGTTTCCTTTGTAAACACTAAATGCTGCCATAGTCTGTGGCGGGTTGTATGGGGTGTCTGAGAGGAGTAGCACCTCTGAGTTGGTTGACTGTAGTGTCCCTTGGGGCATCCTCCATCTCTTTGGTCTCCATCATTCACCCAGCTCTCACCTGTGGCTCCACGAAGTTGAAGCATGCATCAGCTGCCACACCCCGGTAAACCGCTCGACAGGCGGGCTAAACCAGGTTCAGGGTTACCGAGGTCTGAAAACCTTCGGCGAGACGGTATTCGGCATGTGAAGACAGATCCTTCTGAATGGGCGGACAAGATCTACTGATCCAAAGGTCACAAAGGAGACCTGTTCAACTGCCTGATCTGGCATTCCAGAGGATACGAACGAATTGTACAGCAGGTCGCCGGCTCCTCTGGGAACACCCTGCTGCCTTGCAGTCTGCACTTGGGTGTGCAAGGGCTAGAGGTGCAACCTCGAACAAAAAGACAGAAGGGTGCTGAGGACACCTTCGTACCCTACTCCTGCTACTCGCTGTGATTGTTCACGGAACCTCAAGAGCTCATCATGCTACGGCGTCCCCGGTAAGCGACGCGCCTCGTGTCCCGGCGGTCGAGGTGATAAGACAACAATCTGGGATTATTCGCTGAAGGAAAAGAACACACATAGCCTGTGGGAATGTTAGGACGTTTCTAGACGTCGGCAGTCAGTGCATCATAATGCGAACTCTACATGACTATGACGTAGATATTGCTTGCCTCTCGGAAGTCCGCCTGCCCAACTCATGTAGCCGACAAATAAAGATCCCGGGTTTGGATACATCCTATTGGCTCTATCACAGTGGCCTGAAAGACAACTCCGGTCTCTACGGTGTCGCATTTGCTCTGAACAAAGCAGCTAATGTGCAATGATATCTTGGGAACTAGTTTCATCCAGACTCGCCTTGGCACACTTTAAAAGGCTCCCCGCACGACTTGACGGTGATCGCAATCTACGCTCCAACCAATAAAGCTGATGACGAAACCAAAGAAGAATTCTACACCAATTTGCAGGAGGTAATAAACCGGATTTCAAGGCGCGACGTACTTTTCATCGCAGGAGATTAGAACACTCGCACAGGTACGGCCGATGAATCCACTCGCCATATTCTCGGGAGATTCGGCCTTGGTCAGCGCCGCGAGAACGGTGGCCGACTGATTGGTTTAGCCGACATCAACAGAATGGTTGTCTGCAACACTCGATTTCAACACCCCGAGAAGCACCTACTCATGTGGTACTCCAGTGACGGTCACACAAGGCACCAACTTGACCACATCCTGGCGAGAACCCGTTGGGCCTCGTCAGCGGAGGATTGCCGAGCGTACCGAGGGTCAAAAACGGACAACACAAACGGCACCGACCATGCCCTCCTAAGCGCATGTTTCAAAGTTCGTCTGTCTACACGTGTTAAAGTGTGTGCACCTTCTCGGACGAACTTCGCTGCCCTAGAAAGTCCAGAGAAGCGAGAAGCGTTGTCACGGGCAATCACAACCCGATAAACCGAGGCAACCAATGCACAAGCAGATGAAGTTTCTGTGGGAGGGCAGTGGACTCGAATAAAGACGACAATCAAGGAAGCCACTTTGACAGTACTCGGGAGAACAAAAAGGCGGACAAAAGATTGGATCTCGGACAGCACGCTGCAGCTGTCAACCAGAGCACACGAAGCGTGACTGGCAGGTAGTAACGAACGCCTCAGACGGCAACGAGAGACCACACGCTTCGCCAAGGCTGATGGTAGAAGATACTGGATAGAAATAGCTGATAAAATGGAGACCGCGTCCGGAACTGGTGATTTCGGTAAACTGTTCCGCCTTATTCGCAAAGCCTCTAATAGGTTTTGTAAGCAAAATTCCCTTCTTCGTGACATGGTAGGAAACTTAATACCTGAACAGAGTAAGAAAATGGACCGATGGGTGAAATACTTTAGTCAGCTGCTCAACCGGCCTACGGATCAACCAATATCAACCCCTCCAGTCCAGTACGAAAGCAACTGTGACCCGCCAAACACCGCGGAAATCACGGAGATGATAAACAAACTGAAAGACAGAAAGGCTGCTGGGGAAGATGGCATCCCTCCAGAAGTGTATAAAGCATGTTCATCGTCATTGATTGACAGGTTGTGTACACTTTTTGGTTCCATTTGGAGAGCGGAAGCATTTCCACCCGACTGGGGAATGTCTATTCGGCTGCCCATTCCGAAGAAAGGTATTAAATCGGCATGTGGGAACTACCAGGGAATTAGCTTGATCGATGTGGACGCAAAGATCTTTGGTGCGTTGTTACTAACCAGTTTCTCAGAGGCAAGAGACCAGAGAACTCGCCCGAACCAAGCGGGTTTCCGCCGTGGCAGAGGCTGTGTGGATCATATCTTCACACTGCGCCGAATACTGGAGCATCTCTATAAGTTTCAGCAGCCGACGGCAGCTTGTTTCATCGACTTCCGGGCAGCTTTTGATTCGGTGAACCGCGAGTCTCTTTGGACAATAATCCAATCCGATGGGATGCCCGATAAGCTTTAAAGGCTTTTAAGGGGATAGTACTCGACAACCGGTGCTAGGGTTCGTATGTACGGTGAAGAGTCCCGCGAGTTCACACTCACTACCGGAGTTAGGCAGGGCCGTCCCCTCTCACCGGGGCTGTTCAACTATGCCATCGATTGGACAATGCGACAGGAATTACACAACTACCCTGGCGTTCAGCTTAACCAGGGAATATACATCTCAGACCCGGAGTTCGCGTATGATATTGTCGTGCTTGGAGACTCCGCCTCTAAGCTACAACAAATCCTAGACCGAATCAATTCCTTCGCAAGGTCCATCGGACCTGAAGTAAACTCGACCAAAACAAAAGCTTTCACAACCCATCTGGGCCCGACAATTCAACAACTGTCGATGAATGACCAACCAGTCGAATACGTCCCTTCATTCAAATACCTAGGCTCAACTCTGCTTCCGAACGGCCAGGCAAAAGATGAAGTGGTATTACGGATCGACAGCGCCAGGAGAGCCTTTCTTCAGCTAAGACGAACGCTGTGGACTCGCAGTGAAATCAGCTTAAGAACCAAAGCTCGTGTTTACCGTGCTGCCATCCGGCCCGTACTCATCTGTGGCTGCGAAACCTGGCCACTACGAGCTGAGGATACCAGAAGGCTGGAGGTTTTCGACCACTGGTGCCTGCGGCAAATCCTCAAAGTCAAGTGGCGCGACAGGGTGTCCAACGACGAGGTAAGGAGACGATGCTGTGATATCGATGCTCTCCCCGTCCCCCTCCAACGTCGACGACCTCTGTGGTTTGGCCACACGCATCGGCGACCCGAGTCAGAAATAACCAAGCAAGCAATCTGTCCCACTCCCTACCCTGGTTGATGTTGTCGCCTTGGTGGGCAGCTCAAAACGCGGACCAGTACAATCGAGAAAGACGTAGAGCTTCTAGGCCTTTGGTTGGTTTATGGAGCCCGGCGATGGGAAATGGACTGGATGAGGATCTCAACGAAGCTCGCCTCCGACCACCGCGCGTGTTTAGTGATGATCCGTGATATCGATGGAGCCGACTTATCCTCTCGCAGGAGACAGTCGCGTAAAAGTAAAAGTAAAAAGTAATAGTCTGTGGCAGACATGGCCCAGTTTTACTGCCGGTGCGAGGCGCTTTCGGGGAAAGCGTGGCCCATTCACACGAACCTCAAAACGAAAACAGGACTTGCTCGAAATTTTTACATAGCTGAATTGTGGAGTGAAAAACACCGAAAAATATATGCATACACCAAATATGCGGTCCCAGTAAATCACAAAGAGGGCCACCTTTACTGCATGAGAGCTACGGGTGAGTCAGCCACAGATCCGTATATTATATGGCTAACTCGCACAGTGCGCTTGAAAAAGCAAAGTTTGGTGGTCCAGAATATAAATTCTACGGAACACAAGAACAATGCAAATACTCGCATACATCCGCGAAGCCAGGGCAGTGTAACTGTCTTGGGGAGTTTCCGAAAACTAGTTGCTGCACCCGATGTTCCTCTCTGGCTGTAAGAACCTGCATCCTATAATTTCACCTTTCACTTTCTGTGTAGCCCTCTTTCAAAAGATTCTATACCTTTCATACTTACCGGCCTCAGCCGGTGGTTCCATCATCCAATTATCCCATTGCAGAAGTTGGCTTCCAGGTTTATTTTGGGCGCGCCTCCCACATCTTCTTGCCTTTCCCTCTTGTCCGTTGGCCGTCAGTCATTAAAAACCTCCTCGATCCTTATTCGTATAACACTCCTCACTGCTTTAAAGGCTTTGTTGAGATTCCCTCCCAGTGTTCCCATTTCTAAGGTAACAGTCCCATATTCCGCAACCTCCGGCTATATTACTTTACTCGCTGGCCCTCCACCACCCTAACGGCTGGCCGCTGGACATTCGCGAGGCAAGCTGCATCTTTTTTAGGGAAATCTTCCAAGTTTGTACGCGGTATTCGAAGTGCGGCCTCGTTAACGCATTGTACTGGGGTAAGAATAAGTCTGCCCATGTTGCAGGAAATTGTTGAGTTAGGTGTGAGGGACTCCACGGGCAGTTGGCTGACGCCGTTGAGCTCGTTTGAGGTCTGCGGTCATAACAACACGTAATTTTTTTCCCTGCTGCGCTGAGCCAAATATGAAAGGTCCATTTTCCCTCGTTACGGGTAAACCCACTGATGATACGGTTAGCAGGCGAATTTTATCATCATTTAGAGGCACATTCTATGTGTTTGCTCACCGGAGCATTTCCCCGATGCAGCCAGGCAGCAACCTCAGCTGACCTGATCCAATAATCCTTGTGTCTCCTGCAAATATGAAAACGGCGCATTCAGTCCTTTGGCCAAGTCATTATTATGAAGGAAGACTAGAGGTGGTCCGAAAACATTTCGTGGTATTTATTATTCCCTTCATGCCCAATCTTTTAGGGCAAGGGAACGACACGACGCCGCGTCGGCTCGGTGACGTGCATTGACTCGGCTAGCCAACAGTCAAGGGTACAGCACATGCGTGCGGCAAGCGTGAGCGCAAAATGCGAGCAGGGGCACAAAATGGTGAGCCGGTCCGCGAGCCACGGTCACGTGATAACGGAAACGCGAGGCAAGAGTGCAGTCAGAACAGGTCACGATAGGCCAGTGCTTGGTTGGTCGTTGTCGCCTGGGATGAGGTGGGACCAGCGTAAACTTGCAGGGGTGTGTGCTTGTTTACACGTGGACAGGACTGGGATCAATAGTCAACAGTGTGCGTGTGTATGTCAGACGACTTTGGCTGAGCGTGTGACAATTCGGACTGAATCATACGCCAAAAATAGAAAAACCGTGTATGATCGATGGGCAGGCGCTCTGCGTGGGGATCGTCCGAGATGGCTATGACCGTATCGATCGCCAATCGTAGATGGAAAATAAGTTTGCATAAAAGCCAAATACGAGCTTAGATTTTAGCACAAATCAGTGCCTACAATACAAACTGATCCGTTTAAGGGAACCATCTGTAGCACACGCGTACCCAGGACTTTCCTCGCCAACTCCAAAACGAATAGTCCTGTTGGCCATGAAGTCATCTATCTAACGGCGTGGCAATCCATCTATGTCGTGGTCCCAAATTTGCTAAGCAATGGACAGTGGTCTGCCCAGTCAGACGCCTAGCCGAAGTCTAGATCATGAACTTCCACTAATTCCTCCTCATGCAATTGTTCTATGACCTCCTGCTGGAACCTGGCGCACCGTTCAAAAATCTCACTGTTTGAACTCCGAGCTGTTTTCCAAGTTGGAATCGTTTGCATCTTTCAAGCTGGACAAAAAAGCCCCAAGGCTGAACGGTCTCCCGATATCCAGTCATCCGCCTTCCAGCTTGCTGTCCATACAGGACTCAGGGTACAGCCCAGACCAGTACCTTTAGCTCTTTCGTTGTCAAGCTGTCTGTCCCCCAGTTCAGCCGCAACAACAGAAGCAAACCACTCTCAAGATTCTGGTTTTGAAGCCTCTCTTCCCTCCGCGTCACCCCTTGTCCAGTGAACTATCTCCTGGTGGTGGCATTCAAATAGCGAGATAAATAAAGGACCCGTAAGTTTTTGAGCTTCGGCTTCGTACCCTTGTGTTACTTCCAGATTGCAAGCCCTCAAAATATTATAATAGATATGATTTTCCCTTTACTACGCCATGATGGGCTTCTTTTAGCATCTTCTGTCCTGACAAATGCTTGCTGACGTGTTCTATTAACAGTTTCTCTGAGCATTTGCAAAGTATAAAAGTGGGGCACAAGCCTGTACCTTTGCTTCCGCGACCAAGGTTCATCCTTGCCGCTTGCAAATACTGCCAGAGCCTCCCAGCCGGTTGAAGGCACACAGTTGCGCGAAGCAGCCAATAGACATATCCACTTATTTCATCAGCCTGTGGTCCCATGACGGCTAGACATATGCTGTCCAGCCCCGCTGAACTGCTAGTGTTCGGCCCGTGTAGTATTGTTCTCGTCGCCTTAATCGTTGTAGACATGAGTGGCGTGTCAGGCGCACCTAACTGGCTTTCTGGTGCTTTTTGATACCCCCTTCACTTTGGTGCATCCTTTCGGGGCATTTACTCAGTGTCTCCGCTTTGCTGTGATGTTTGCAAATTTCTCTCCTACGGTCTGGCATTATTTTTCCGACTCCTCTCCTAAGTGAACATTTTGGCTGGGCTTACCTAAAATCACCTGGGGCTTTGCGAAGCTAGTTTTACCAATAATACCTCAAAATCTCTTGTAACTCTCCTTATTCCATGACAGCTGATCTTCGGTGTTCGGTATGTTTTACCACCTCCCCCCACCTAGAGGTAAATTTAAAACCTCAGCCAACCACCGCCCAGGTTTGTTCCCTAGCTCTGGGGTGACCGTATTCCTCAGAGCCGGTGGGTTTCGCTTGATAGTCTGCCACTTCGCTTCTACCACAGCTTTTTCATCGTCTACGCCCCAGTCCAGTTTAGGTGCTTTTGCATCTAGTTCGGCAATATTCTGCTGTCCTAAATTCCTACGCGGTTTCTCCGTGTAAAGTCGAATCTCGCAAATCGAGCAACGCGTAGCCAATTCAAACGAATCCCAAAACCAGAACAAGATTGATTCGTAGTTTCTACGGTACTAAATTGAAATGCACAAAGGATACAAATATACACGAACCTCAAGTATGCGGCCAAATAGACTTCACAGTAAAACCCAAAGGTCCAAAGCCCCGTGGCTCAAGCACGACAGTCAGAAACGGTTCAAGGCCAAATTCAAATGTCTCACATGGATAAACAAACGTGAAAATGTGTGGTGTATGAGCGAGCTTTCCAAGATAATGTTAAATATAGTCAAATTCACAAAGCACGTTGAACATTAAGAAGGATTTTCAGTATTCGTTCGTTACACCGCCGGCCAAAATCCTTCCGCGAAAATGGTTGTCTAAGGTTCAGGAAGGGGTCATGATTCTCACCCTATCTACCTTTAACTTATTGTCAGTGCCTGTGGATACTAACTTCCTGTGTTACCTGAACGTGAAACAGGTTTTTGCCGTAGTCATCATCGCACAATCCATAGGGAATCAATTCCAAATCCCGCTGCACAACTTGAGATTGACATATTCATCAGGAAACCGGCGCATATAGTCAGACGCACGATGAAGATGAAGGCTTCGCAGAGTGAAGTGTTTCGCCGCACGAAATAAGTCTAAGCATCACAAGCAGTAACCCATTGCAGCAACTGGTTAGACTAATTTTGTTTACAAGCTTGAGCGCAGAAGTTGAACGCAGGTGCAACGCCTAATGAGATATCGCGTAAAATTGACAGGTCACGAACCAGTGGAATTACATAAAATTAACGCACCAAATCTTCCGAAAGAAATGAAAACCGGTTTCTGATTATGAATAAATTTCGAAAACAAGTGTACGGCGGACAGTATCGAAATACACATGAACACGGAGATTGATCGAATACTGGCATCTATCAGAGTATTTCAAAGTTTTTCTGTGCACAAAATATGTGACAATCAATATTGTATAAAATGTAAATAAATGTTCTTCTTTAAAGATAATAATAGTTTCACAATGTGCTCGCAGCTAGTATGCCTCACCTGAACTGTTCAAGTGAAATACTGGTGAATTTCTCCTCTTCACCTATGTGCACGCTAGATAGAAACTGGAACTAAGTACATTTGCAACCTTTCAGAAAAAATGGGTCCAGTTGATTAGTTGTAGGGCATGAAATGTAATAAAGTGCTGAGTAACTCGGAGCGAGGCGATCTGCGAGCTACTTTGTCCTTTGTATGTGGTTTCGAGCTCGAATCATCAACATTTTCCTCGCTGTTTCCTGCTACGAGTGGAGTAACTCTCTGAAGTCTCGAACACGTTCTTCGTTTCTTCCGTTTCCTGTAATGTAACACAACTGTAGGATCTGTCCAATAGGCAAGGCTCAGTTCGGCGGTGGTGCAGTTCTCTTTTAGCATTCGTGCTACCTTAAAACCCAATACCAGTGCAGTCGTTTTGAGCTCGTTTAGGGATACTGACTTCAGCTCAGCAATTTTTGTTTTGGCAAAGGGTACTTTGTTTCGCCGCCGGCCATGCAGTTCCACCCAGGTACCGTACACTGTCACTGGGTCGGCAAATTTCAAGCTGCTTTGGGTGACCTGCTGGTGTCCTTTTTTGAGATATTTCAAAAGCCTCCGGGCAACTTCTCCTTTTCTCAATAAGTGACTTGACGGTGGTCTCTCCGGTATAGCAACTTCATGTTGCCCACTGTGAAGTCCCGTCTTTGAATTCGCCATCGAAAGCGCCGACTGATCCTTCGAGTGAACTTCGCTTTCCTGAGATGGACCGTTGGATTCAATATCGAAAGGCTGATCGTGTTCTACAGAGGCACTTCTCTCAGCAACATTTGAGCAATTTATTGATGCCGATTGTTGAAGTTCGCTCGTCAGGGGTCCGAGAAGTGTCCAGCCTAGTATCGTTCGCGTAGCGAATGGTTCTTTTCGATTGCTTATGCTCTGTTCAAACACCCAGTGAGCCTCTGGTACATTGCATCCAATTAGTATGTCGACGTGGGGGCTAGAAACTTCTTCGAACTCTATGTCCCTGAGATGAGACCATCTCTTGGCGATCGATCTAACAGAGTCGACTGGTCTCATTGGCAAGCTGTCTATTGCAAAAGCTTCCGGAATTTCTACGGTCCCCTCATCAGATAAAGACGTTAACTGCAGGGTCAGCCTCTTAGAATTGCTAACATGACCCCCTGCAATCGTGCTGATAGTGAGCGAGGTAGGCTCGCCTACTAGTTCACAGCTTTCTACAAGCTCGCGAGTAATCAGCGAGGTATCCGACCCCGTGTCCAAAAATGCATTGACCCTCCTCAGTCCTTTAGGTGTCACGATACCGACAGGTACGATGCCTAATCTTGCCGGTTTGAAATCATCATGTCCCGTTGAACAGACAATTTTGGGTTCATCTGGCTGAATAGGTCTATTGTTGAGAAGGCCATGCAGTAACGAGTGATGATTACCCAAGCATCCGTCTTGGTTGCATTTCACTCTTAAGCTGCATTCAGAGGCTCGATGAGAGTTGTTCAAACACATAAAGCATGAGCCAATCCTTTTTACCGCGCACCACCGATCGGGTACACTCATCCCATGAAAGGTCGGACAATCTGGTAACCGATGCAGGGAGTTGCATAGCTTGCATTCAGCTGACCTCTCGGGTTCTTGACTTATCATGTGCATGTTAGCCAAAGACTGGGTTTGGTTACAGTCCTTCTCCACAATTCGAGATGTTGGTTCCCTTCGCGCCAGTCTGCAACTTTCGCGTACGATTTGTCCAAATCGGCTGTTGGCGATACGGGATTGACGACCTATGAACTCCGTCAAATCGTTGAACGTAGATTCCCGCTCAAGCATATTTAGTTTTTCAGCTTCCTCTGCCCATCGGCTCTGTAAATCAATAGATAGACATCGGACAATGCATTCCTGTGTGTGCAATGCATTCAGATCAGACTGGTATCCTAAGTGCTCCAGTGCTATACTGCAATTCTGCATTTTTATCACCAAACTCGACAGTGATTCAGCCTTGCCCTCAGTCCTTTTCGCCTCCAATAAAACACTATCAATTAGGCTTCTAGCCACCTTGAATGGTTGTCCAAACAAATCTTTCAGGATTCTGCGCGCCCTGATGTACCCCATCGGTGGATCAAGCATCGCGCAGCCTTCGATAGCACTTTTGGCTCTCCCACGACAGTAATGTAATAAATACAAAAACCTTTGACCAGGATCTGCAACTTTGCACTCAACAAAATTTTCGAACTGTTTCATGAATATACAGTATTGCTCGGGGTGCCCGTCGAAGTGGGACAGCTCCACTCTCGGCAGGTCAAGAGCCAAAACCTCGGTAGTTTCAGGCTGTCTCAAGGGTTTATATTCGTCGATCACAGTGCCTTTTCGATGTTGACATTGTGAACTACGTGGACTCTTTGCTGGCTCTCTGAGACCAGTTCCTTGTGTAAGGGGCTCTGCTTCCTTTCTGGCTAACCGCAGCTCGTTTTCTAATTCTATTGCTCTCATTCTATAAGTACTAATATCGTCAAACGCATCGCGGTTAGAAATATATGACCTGGCACTGACAGAGCTAGTAAACTTAGTATTATCTAGAGAATCAATAACACCCGAACCATCCCCAGAGACTTGCCGGGTTATTTCCTGTTGTCTCAAAATGTCCTTGCTTCCTCGTCTGGGCATTTCCAATGAGTTTTCTTGTCCAGGTTCCACTTGAGTACTGTAAAGTCGAATCTCGCAAATCGAGCAACGCGTAGCCAATTCAAACGAATCCGAAAACCAGAACAAGATTGATTCGTAGTTTCTACGGTACTAAATTGAAATGCACAAAGGATACAAATATACACGAACCTCAAGTATGCGGCCAAATAGACTTCACAGTAAAACCCAAAGGTCCAAAGCCCTGTGGCTCAAGCACGACAGTCAGAAACGGTTCAAGGCCAAATTCAAATGTCTCACATGGATAAACAAACGTGAAAATGTGTGGTGTATGAGCGAGCTTTCCAAGATAATGTTAAATATAGTCAAATTCACAAAGCACGTTGAACATTAAGAAGGATTTTCAGTATTCGTTCGTTACACTCCGTGACCCTCGAATGCTTGAGGTGGAGAGTAAACTTGATCGACAGGTGATCCGTCCCGCAAAACTCTGGGCGAATGATGGGCTCATCTACGTCATTTTCATAACTCGTGACCACCGGGCCCAGAATAGGTGGTTGGTTTCCCTCTCTGCACCGGTGTTTTCCCTTGTTCATACATAAGGTTCCTTCGTGCAGTCACTCGATGAACCACTCATCCGTTCTACGGCTAACACAGCTTACCGTGTTCCTTTCCACTGCTGGCAGGTTAGCGCCTCCAACAATCACCATCACGTTTGCTCCTGCCTCCGACGGTTCTAGCTCCCGTGTAGGTTCTATGTCCTTTCCCGACTCCGATTCCGGAGTCCTTTACGCAAATGAAATCGCGGTTTTCATCATGAGCTTATTTACAGTAAGAACACAACTGTGTGCCTACTGCACATAAAATGGCCTATGGTTCCACGTGAAAAACCTCTAGTAAGAGGGGTTACTTTTCCTTCAACCCTGTCACGCTTCTGTCTAGTCTACAGACGAAGCAGTGGTTTTCGATTTCCCGCGGAATGTGACCGATTTCAGGCAATCGCCTCTCGGATGCTGCTACCTCTTTGGAGATAAAGCCTTCGGCATTTTATATCGATTCTGCCCAATTGTTTCTAATGCCACAGGCCTTTGTGTAACATTATCATTGTCTTTCCAGGAGAAATGTCTCTGCTGTCTTTTGGTTTGTTCCCCGCCTCTGGAGAGCACCCAGGCCGCTGCTAACCTGCTTGAGTCCAGTGTACTAGAAGCTACACTTTCCTAGTTTCCTTGTACTACCGCTTGGTCCGCCAGTCCTGCTTGTTGAGAGTCTCGTCAGCTCGCTCATTATTTTCCCCCTGTCGTCTGTTCCAGTGCTCTACCAGAATGTCCCCTAGGCCCACCACTGTCCTCTATCTGGCACTTTTCCCATGCATCATCATCCAATGAGTATATAATTACGGCCACTGCTTCGTGGCACAGCCCCCGGGGAATTGACCTACTGTTAACCGTTTTACTAGCTGTATTCTAAACCCAGGAGAGGCCTTCTTCCCGCCCTCGGAGACATCTGGTGCAATGCGAAATCTCCTCCCTTTGCGACGAAAGTCGTACCCTACTCGTTCTAGAAGCTGGTCCTTAATTCCGCAATCCTTAAACTCCGCTAAAACAGGCCGGGCCTGGAGCATTTACTGTCCTGGTCTCGAATGCTTCCAAGATCCCACTCAGTGACCCCTGCTTAGCCCTGTCACATGGTTCATTCCAACCATCCTCAGGATACCCCTGACCCTCCTTTGGTCTAAGTCCTGCCATGCCTTGGTCTCTCACAGCAGGCTCGTCATTTTTCATGAGCAAATTCCTCAGCCCGAAGTGGAGTGGTCCCCTTCTTACTTCAGCTGTTGTGACTCCATCGCCAAGTATTCAGATTTGTCCTGAAACCCCCTCAAATATTTCCAATGTTTGCCTTTCATGCTAACGTAAACCACTATTCCATCGGCTTTTCTTCCGGCCGCTTTTCTTCACCGCCATCTGATCCTCCGCTGCAGACACCTAAGGGCCTATTTTTCTTGATATCTATGTCCATTTGCCTGAGCTGGTCATTTCTAGCTTCCCAACTGTTCTCCTTACCACTTCAGTATAGAAAATCTCGCCGCTCCGTTCTCCGTTCCACCTCGAAAACTGACTTGCTGTCCCACAAGTTCCTGCATGCTATTGTAGATGCACTTCGCAGACACCAAACTCATTCAAAGCAGTTGCGAGCTCACAGCGTAGAAGTGACTCGTTCCTAAATGGGCTTCCGTGCTTGGATCTATTTTGGAAGATTGGTCGCTGGACAGTGAGGGACAGTTAAGATTTGCGGC
This sequence comes from Fasciola hepatica, assembly GCA_948099385.1. Classification (NCBI taxonomy): domain Eukaryota; kingdom Metazoa; phylum Platyhelminthes; class Trematoda; order Plagiorchiida; family Fasciolidae; genus Fasciola; species Fasciola hepatica. The sequence continues at coordinate 623,864 of CANUEZ040000108.1, forward strand.
AGTCCGTTCAGCTTGAGTGGTCCAAGCGATTCCTTCGTGGGAAATCCGTCAGGCATAAAAGAACGAGATTTTTGAACCGCCAGAGGTGGGCGGCCTTGAAGCCCAAAGATTTTACTTAACACTGATATGGCATCAGTAAGCTGTTTGAAAACGACATGCAGTCAAAGAATCACAGCAATTGTCAAAACGCCGAAAATTGTAGCTTCTAAAAGGAGGAACTGCAAAATTAAGATGGAATTCAAAAGTGCCGCTAGTTCAATGATTTAGTGCTACATGGTCCAGTGGTTTCTTCCGTATCTGTGCTCAAATCTAGGGATTCGTTGTATGGAATAACGGATTCGGATTTTTATTTTATCATTTGAGTGCAATATAAATAGTCAACAAGTCTGACGGGCTTTGTTTGGATGTGCGGGGTTAACTTGGCGGGAGTCAATCGCTACCCGGTTTTTCCAGATAAATGGGTGAGTTCGCGGAGGCCGAGAGTATTTCCCTGAAAAGGCTGAAGGAAGAGCGCAAAGCATGGAGGAAGGATCACCCATTTGTAAGTTCAGGGATTAAATGGATAATGGTAGGGTTTCGTGGCTAAACCTGTCAAAAAAGAGGACGGTTCCCTGGATTTGATGACTTGGACTTGCAGTATCCCCGGGAAAAAAGGGGTATGTCAGCAGTTTGTTTCTAGCACACCTGTATAGACTCTATGGGAAGGTGGACTATTCAACCTTCGAATGTACTTCAAACCTGAATATCCCACAACCCCACCGAAGTGCAAGTTTGAACCCGCCCTTTTTCATCCCAACGTATTCCCATCTGGCACTGTTTGTCTGTCTCTGCTCGATGAAGAGAAGCACTGGCGTCCAGCGGTAACCATTAAACAGGTAAGCAGAACCAGCTTCTGATGAACGTTTTTAAAGATTTTGCTCGGCATCCAGGATCTTTTGGATAGCCCAAACCCTAAGGATCCAGCACAGGCAGATGCTTACACACTGTTCATGCAAAATAGAAAGGAGTATGATGCGCGAATAAAGAAGCAGGCGGAAACATTCAGAAATCCTAATCTCTAAGAATGCTTTGCTGGCTTCATACATATACTACATCAGATATTTTGTACACATACGGTAATGTAAATAACGTCTAAATTAATATATCATCCTGACTTTTTGATATTGGTCTCATGATTACTGCCAAATAATGCTCATCGACCATTTCTCGGCTGGCGTAGGACTCAGCTGGGTGCGGTTATTCGTCTCATCGCAGAACTACATAAGACAGGTCTCGAAGGACGTCTAGAATCTGCTGGTTTCTTCCCAGAATTTTACCAGCCGATGCGTGTCGATCTCTTACATCACTGGGGGTGGTCTAAGACAAAAACTACGCTGACTTTCCACTTCGGGGGCCTTGTATGCGCATGTCTCCAGCAACTGTCGAAGAAGCCTGGGAGGACCGGTTCTGTCGAATTTGCTTATGTTGTGAGGCGTAAAATTGAATATTCCATAAGAAATTAGGCCATATGTTGATGGGGCAGTGGTGTACTACTTAAGTTTGAGATTGTGCCGGAGAGGCTCGCACAAGATCTCTGCTTCCTGGGGAATGGGAACACCTTTTTTTGGCAATCTTGCCATGCCTGGTTTGCAACCTTAGTTCGCTTTCGCTAATGAATTTGAGATCTAGCAATACTTGGTTTCTTCGATATCAATGCCAGTAGGCCGCGCGATTATCAGCGAACTCGGGGTGTTTGGTTAGTGTCGATCTGAGCATTGAGTTACGAACTATCAGGTGTTACGAAAACGGAGGCCCAGTTTTTGGTAATTACAGCGACGAATCTCGGTTTGATGTTGATGAAGGAACGAGCTCCGAAGAATCGCTGGGCTGGGGATCTGACCTTACTTAACCATTGTGGCAGGCCATCTTGGCAGAAATAGTAAGGCCCTCTCGGTTATCATAACATTTGGGCTGATCGAGCTGGGTTCATACGTGGTCGCAGTTGTACTGACCGTGTATTTTCTCTTAGAATACAGGCATACGTCACAAGCCTACCTTCCAAGTTTCTAACGACTGGGCAACGACCTCTGTTTCAGTCGAACGGACAGTTTACTGGCGTTGCCTGTAGCTGAAGTTCGTACGGTGTATTTCACCGGTAAGCTTGTACACGGGTGGCGTAAACGGCGCTTGGGTTTTGTCTGAGTCCACCATGAATAGTGTATAGGAAGTGATTTTTTGCTTCGGATATGTGATCATCGGGATCATTCACACGGTAACGGTGATATCGAAAGTATCCCTGGTTGGAAAACGAGTCTGAGCATGCGAGTAGCGTGGTGTTTTTGGAAAAAAACCGATCTGCGTGGGTAACTGCAAAGCTACACGCAGTGTGCCATTGTATGTCCGTAGTAATCACCGGTACTTACGTCACCAGGCATCTTATAGTTGATTGCCGTTTAATGGTCAGGTGCATCTCGTCTATTTCTCTAGAAAGATGTAAATCGCTCATGCAGAAGGTATGAGATATATCATCAACAGCTTTGCCATTGCATTGGTCCCCTACAACCGACCGGGGATACGCTGTATAAATTAGACCGGCTTTGTACTACTCGGAAGCTTGGACAGTTCCAGTGGGAGACGCATATCATCAGTATTTGAACACCGGTGTCTTCTCAGATTCACTGGGACTTAATGGGAGCAATACTGAGGTTGGCCACCGAGTATTAGGCACGCAAAAGATTCATTATACTTAACACTCGCCAAGTTACCATGGTTGGAACCTAGGGGGAACTTTCCGTGTGGAGTAATGTTATCTGAGGTAGGTGGTGGTTGAGAAACGGCTGCAAATTGTCGGTGTTTGATATAGAACTGAGGTATAACCCTAACAAGTGAGTTTCGTCATGTAGGGCTTGTTGGTCCTCCGAATTAAGGCGCGAGCTCCATCAACTCTGGAAATATTCGAAGGTGCGATTGGTTGTCGTGGTCAGAAGTGTTCTGATATTTACACGATGACGTACTGTGAACTAATACCTATGATCGCCTTTCAGTCTTGGTTTCCGAAAGAGGTTTTTGCTGGGATGGTTTATGACGTGGTAGGGGACAATATTTAGTTAATGGTTGCTGGGTGGGGCCTGGGCTGCATTTGCCAACAAGACAAAATTACGATAGCTTGCCGGAAAGGAGACGTTTTGCGAATTGATATATGGACCAAGCAGGGTAATGCCATTTAACAGCGCCTTTCCTACCGAACACCAGGGAAACAGTGATGCATATCGTATTCGGTGTCACTGCTAATACATCAATGCAGTCGTTACTCTACAAAGAGGAGGGATAGCTTGGATATCCAGTGTAGCTGATTACTGGCGAGGTTCGGTTTCCGCACAAAACAGCTCACCGTTGATGTGCAGTTGAGAACATTTCGTTCGGAGAATGAGCACGTACTTGACTCGGTAAAAATACCTAAGTCTCGGTGCATTTCCCGGCGTAGTTACTCCGTGGTTTGTTAAATACCGTTCGATTAGACGGACTCAACATCAGTTAGGTCAAAATGAGAGGATTCTGCTAAGCCAGATGAATGCTTTCAAAAAATGTCCTCCGAAGAGAGTTTCGAGTAAAGGTAGTCGATGCACGACGCGACAGTATGATTTTCACAAATAGTCAGGTTAAGTTTGTGCTTTATGCACCCGAGAGTGAATATTTAGCTGTAGTGCGGAATTACCAGTAAGAAAAGCAGCTATAGAAAGAACGTGTCTCACGGGGCGAGTTAATAAAGTTGGTAGTGATAGAATAAGAGTTGATGGGGGAAATGAGCGAGGTAAGGAACTGGGGATTTATAAGCTCTAGTGCGAGGAAATAGATGTTCCCACTGCGATCGAATGGCAGGTGTTGGTATACAAGCGGTAAGACTAAGATGAAGGGATTATCTTGAGGAAAAGCCAAACTTGTGTTGTTAGGTTGCCATAAATTGCCACTATATCGAGACCAATGTTCAGGGGACTTAATGACAATATTCAGGTCATTCGCGTGCAGTCCGCGGAATATAGTGGGAAAGAATAGAGTGAGTGCGGAATAATGCACGAAAATGCAGAGCGTCTCAACGTAAAACGGGTCAAAAAATGACCTGAGTTGTATCAAGTAAGAGGTGGGTCGTCGGACTTGTAAGAAGACTGCCGCGACATGATCTATCCAGGTAAGGTCATGGATGATGGTTATACCGGGGTACTCTCCGTGCTGGTTCTCCATTGATGATTAACTCTGGATTGGATACCAGAATATTCGTGAGTCTTATGGAGAGAAAACAGAATATCAGAGTAATTTGAGTTATTCATCCTTAGATTTCGACTTGAAGACCAATTAACGAGCTCAGTTGATTTTTGCCGTAAAAGGGGAAATGTGGGGTTTTTAGAGTTGATCATCCCGAAAATCACATCGTCGGTGTATTTAATAAGGAGACAGTCGCAATTAATCCAATAATTTACTATGGTCCGGGTCGTTACTACACCTGATTCATTGGAAACTTATGTGGCCCTCCACTCCAAGTCTCAGGGTCTGGTTGCCGGTCATCTTTAGTAGTGCACTGGGCCTTCGTGGCTCCCATTGCGCCATGCACAAGCATGTAATAAATAAACGTTTGTTTCTATCCCAGATATTACACTTTGACAGGACAGTTTTGGTTTTGTGGACAAGCTGGCCGTTAAGTCTGCTGTATGGGCCCATCGCGCCGGACCCGGTTGAAGACTTTAAGGATTTTCAAATATAGAAGGCGAGACTTGCCATGGGAGTCGCTTTCCCAAGTATGGGACGTGTAGGACTACATTTTACCGGTAGCGACGTAATTCGTATTGGCGATTGGACGGAGCTGCACTTCAGATGTGAGCGATGCTGCTCTGCGGTTATGGATTTCATGACCTCCCAGCTAGCTGGGTTTGCCAGGGTTGAAAAAATCGACCCATTTGGAAATGAAAAAAGACGAGCGCAGTTCTAGCAGTGGCGAATGAATAAACTGGTTGAAAGGATAACTTCTAATCAGGGTTTATCCTGGTGTAACTTTCTTTACTACAGTCGGCGAATTACCATCGGACCCGGGAGATTTGAATGTTCTGTAGCTTTTAACTACTAACCCCGAACTTCTATGCTCTCGCTTCCACAACAGATCATCTAGTCAAGAGAAAAACGAATGAAAGCATAAGGTATAAGTAAGAGGAATTTAGAGGTGGAAATCAACGAGAAACAGCTGGAATGCAGTTACGCCAATTACTGCAACACCTGGTGGTGTTTTGGATTCGCGGGCGATTTCTGCTGCTATGATTGGCGTCCCAGGATTGAAATGAGTAGAAAAGACATGCGCTGATGGTTACATTATTTGCCCTGTTAGGCTGACAGGAGAGCTAATGGCTGGAGCCCACAAGCCAAGTTTCCAGAACCGCTCGGAAAGAAATGGCAATAGGCCGAAGCATGACAGCACCAGGTTGACTTAGACGAAAGACCAGTCTATTGAGGCTAACCTGGATTCTAAACTTATCAAAGAGACTGGTCAGCGTTTGATTGACTAGTCATGCGCCTCAAGGGATGACTGATGAGAATCACCCATATGTCATGGGACTCTAAGATGGACCTATCTGTCCTGGGTACGGGTGAGTATCTTGAGGTAGAGTTATGCCGGACTGTAAGCCACTTCATGCGACTAGGGCGAATGAGGATTCGGGCTAAGGTGTAGAACTACCTATAGTTAGTGAAAGACCTGATGCCAGAACTGGATGAGATCTTGTGGAGCGGCCGTCACTTCGATAGCAGACCTAACTACGGATGCCTATTTACAAAGGAGGTGCATCCAAGCTTTAGGCTCGAAGTTGCATTTCAAGTGAGTTTATTATTTTGGTGTCAGCGAAGAGCCGCTCCAGTGTCAATGTATCCAACCATCCGGTGGGTGGGTCTCGTGGACCCCAACCCGGAATTTTAACGAGTCCTACTCGACCAAGTTCACTGGTTACTTTTTCACACCTTTTTGTCATATCGTGGACTGACCGCGTCTGCCTAGCTTCCAACCACTACCTGTCTTGGAGAACGGCATACACTGACAAAGTCAGTCTACGGCGTGCGCAGCATGTGTCCCATCCATCTCGGTCTGCTCAGATTGGGCGCTTGCTCCGGACTGATTTCTGGTTTCCATCATGACGGGACTACACCTTCGACGTGATACGATGCTTTGCGTGTTTCAGCCACTCAAGGAGCCACGAAAAATGGCTTTCTCGAGTTAGAGATGCAATCACTTTTAACAGGTCAGTGGATGGAGGTCAGGCAAAGACCAGTCTCACTGAACCAGTTGATGGTTCCCTAAGACCAGCCGCTTGGAGAAGACACTACAGCGAATACACAAACAAGCAGTTTATCGGCCCAAAACCTCCGGCAGACGGACTGTGGTTTCTGTCGATGGCAAGAGGAGTTATATCATTCAATTGAGCAGTTAACACCCACCTAAGCGGAGCAGTCCCCGGCCCAAAGCATGCCGCTCCGCCCGCGTTTCGCTTGCTCCACTGGGTGCGTGGATTAGAGGCAATCCGAAAAGCTGATCAACAACAAAGTAAACAAGAAAGTGCGTACCACAGCCAGGTCTCACGTGACAGACCAGAACAAGCTCCTGCGTGGGTATTCCAGTCACGTGTCCGTGCCTGGTCAGAACCCCACCGCCTTGTGGGTCAGACTGCTGATTCAAAGGCCCCGGCTAGGTTTCCCGATAGAAAAACCTCTTCGGCGGTGTGGGCAGCCGCGACACATGATTCATTCAGAAGTCTCCAACATCCTTCCTGTAAAATGTCGTGCTAATTAGTTTTATTTTTTATTTACTTCCTTTTCATACTAGTGATGCAATATTTCTGGATTGGGGCCGCAGCCAGCTTGAGGCTGCCATTTGGGGAAAGTGAACGGCATCGGCAGGTCAATGCTCGGGCCACGGGGTATTGCGGTCCAGGAGACGCGTCTGGTAATGATAAACGCCTAAACACAATTCCTCAATTGACTGCATTTAACTTTCTCACGGTGTCGGATATATGACAGGCCGTTCTCGCTAGAATTTTTGAGACTTTCGAAACAGATGTATGCCGTTCTCCAAACACGCATAAAACCCCTCTTTCTCAACCATGGTTCGCACTCCAGATGCAACCTCAGTATCTGGCTTCACTCTTCGTGTCTCAAGTAATTTGACGTCTAATGCTCGTGGTCAGACCGGTGTCGGGATCGCTTTGAGCAAGAGAGCTATGTTTCGTACCGTCCCATTAACTCTGGTGAGGACTCAGTTCTGCCTGCGAGCGGTCTCCTCATATTTGTGAAAAACGAAGAATGTATGGGTAGTCAATCCATGTTCCCACTCGCTGCACACACCGCATTGGTCCGACTTGTGTGAGCGACCACGCCTTGAGGCCAAAATGCCGCTGGCAGGATTCGTCTCCCGTTTATCTATTCACGCCGTCGACCGGCCGTCCTATCGCCCGTGATTTCGTGGGCTCGATAAAGGCCGGTGCTGACGCATTGTCTGCCAGTGAGACCAAAACGTCTATCAAACGATGTGTCGGACCCTAACGTCACAAGCTGAGCATGCACTACTGGACTGGATTTTACAGCAGTCGTTTGTGCATAGGTCAGTTGGACGGTTCTGTATGTGTCACCAGCAATGTACCAGAGTGTCGATGCTTGTTCGTCGTGCATGCGTATGCCTCCACTGGGTGAAGTTCTAAAACCGAAGGTGAGTTCTGTCTCAACTGCTTCGAAGAGAGCGTTCGACAGACTTTGCGGTCATTGCTCCCATGTTAGTCATTTGGGGGATGCAGGAAGGCACCTAAGAGGCCCACCGGCTATCCCAGACGACCGAACTCACGACTCATCCAGTTGTGTTCTGACCATGGACTATTTCCAACGAGCACGAACTTCTGTCATGAGCAACGGCAAAGTCGCACCGGGCATCCTACGCCTTCAAAGCGTTGAATTTACACCGACCGTATTATCACTGGCCACCGTCAGCGTCGGTTAGTTGAAGACTTTCATTTTAGACTATGCCTGTGGAATCAGACTACTCCCGTAATATGTGATCGCTTCGTCCGTGATCGTACCAACGCTGAAGCCATCCGTCACGCACAAGTGCTCCTATCCGAGGTGTGAGTTAATCAAGGAGTTCAACGGCCCACTGATTCATTCTCAGGAATGTCGTCTGGAACGTCACACCGAGTGCTTAAAGGAGTATTTCAGTTGTACCACTTCTGAAACCGACTTTATAATATCTGCAAGAGGAGCAATGCTCTTAGATATCACTCCATCAAAAATGGAGGTTATCTGGTTGGTAGGCTAGCTGAAATGGTACAAAGCTGTTGGACCAGATGAGTTTTTCCCATCCTATTCCATCATTAGAGTTAACAAAATCCTTCCGGGTAATCTGGGACAGTGAACAGATTCCCAGAGAATGGTGGGAATCGGTGACTGTGCCGAGTTACAAGAAAGGCGACGGGTTCTTTTGTCAAAACCAGAGAGGAATGAGCTTGATAGGTTTCGCACCCGAACAGCTCGCCGATTATTCGGAACTCATGAAAGGTGTACGCGCAAGAAACAAGTCAGACCCGGTCGAGGTTGTATACCTCACACTCCGACAGATTTTAGAGCACAGCGATACCAACAATCACTACTTTCCTTGATCTGAAAGCGACGTTCGACTGTACAGTTCTCCGGCTCTACTTCACACTGAAGGGTATGCCAGAGGAATTTATTTCGTTCCAATCCAGCCAGGCTCGTGCCTATGGCGATCTTTCACCCGGGTTCACCACGAAAAGTGGTGTTCGTCAGGTTTACTCTCTGTCGCCCTTCATCTTCAATTTTTTAACCAAAATGAGAATAGCGGCATCGATATTTGTTCAGGCAATACACTGTCTGACTTGGAATACGCCGATGATGTTGTTCTTCTGGGTGAAGATCCAGTTAAGTTGCAAGTTCCAATAGGTAGTCTAAACAAGAGTGTAACGATATTTGGGATGTGTTGCACCTTGAAAATTTAAAATCCTGCTGCAGGATTGGGTTGGCCCTACACCAGTCCCTGTCCCTTTAATAGAAGCTTTAACTAGAGTAGGCAAGTTTTGTTACCTAGGCAATTACACCTCGCCAGGTGGTCAGATATCGGATGAACTCTCGCCGCTTACACGGAAGACTCGTTTAGCTTTACCAACATTCGTCGTTTGTTAGAACTCGAGCAGGAGACGGAAACAGAATTTCTGTTCGGCGAGAATTTTGAAGGAAGTAATCGAAATGTAGAACGAGTCAACATATGGGATTGGCTGGGAGAGAGTTCGTAATCTGGTGCGTGAACGGCCAACGACGATCTTTTCTTTTGTGCTGTTATATGCTTATCACATCTGACATGAAGTCTCTTAACGGTATACCAGAAACAAGACTGACGGCTCGCAGACCTCTACGAAGAACGATGTGATCCTTTTTAGGCAAACCAGGAGTAGTAACACGAGGGCAGTATAGGAGTATGAGAAATATACACTGGTGTACGAAGGACTACAAAGCACTGAACTGTCGAAGTTTACGAATCTGTAAGGACAATCGACGCAGTTTTCCAACAGCGAATTCAAGGTGTAAAGACCAGTGCAATTTACCTAGTAAAGTCGCCGGAACATTTCACATTGTTTAAACGTGCAAGAGAAGTATGGTTAGAGGTGATAATGTCCTCTACAAAACGCGATTGTAAAGTGACCAAAATACACTCTTGAGATTTGACATTGTTTAACGGAAAACCAGGTTGCTCAGGAAAGTTTCGTGTGTATGAAAAATTCTCAGCAAATTCATCTCAACTGCTGGGACACAGACTGAGCCAAAACGACGTCATCAGCATACCCGAGTGGACGAACTGAGTGCGTTACGGTTAAGTCGGTAGTATAAGTGGAGAACAAATACGGGTAAATAACAGCACATCGAAGAACACCAGTACTGCTTAAAAGATGTTTTCAGCATTGGTACGTTATGTCCCTCCCGAAAATTAGCCTTTTACCAGTCAAGGAAGTAAATGGAGCAACTAAAAGACTCGTTTTTTGAGAATTAGGAATAATGATATACTATCAAACGCTGATGTGTAATCGAGAGTCATTGAGGGATTCTGTAATGAAATGGACTACGCACACCGGGTGTTCGTCAGTGGGACTTCTGGCAGTGTTCCGAAGGCGTCGAGGGAAAGCACGTTCATCTAGTTCAAATACCGATGAGAGAAGTGATATAAGACAATTCACTGGTTCCCGTTTGGTATGGGTAGGATTGTGACTAGACGCCAAAAGTCAGGAATGATTTGAGTGAACGGCTAATTAGTGCACAGAGGGATTCAACCATGCACTTGAGCACCACGGAAGGCAGAACGTTTGTTTCAGACATTTAATATTCCGAGATTGCGGAAACTGTTAGGAGATTGTCCTGAGGTTTGATTTCTTACTTGACCAAGTTTGACGGTCGACGAACCTCAGGTGTGCCGCCCGACTTGTACGATGGTTCCTTCCTCCTGCGACATCGTTTTAGATAGGGTGAGATCACTGTTTTGAGGTGGAAGCAAACAATTCACACAGGACAACAGATATTGCAGATGTGGTTAATAACTTTGGTCACAAAACTTACTGAATGGGAATGATTGAAACTGCGTTTTAACAACGAGATAGAGAAAAAAGAACGATTGAAAAGTGTGTTTTCCTCAGATAAGTCCCGATGATAAAGACAGCTGCTTAGTTCGTCGTGGCTGACTGGTTTCGAGTGTTTAATTACCACCTCCGAGATCAGAGGTTTGAATTCTACCACCACCGATCACTTTGTAGGCAATAATCCAATGTCGTCCGGCTCGCTACCACGACCGACCGACTGCAGTGGGCCTTTGAGGTTAAGCGGTTTACCCCTTACACTGCACTCATACTGAAGCATATAATAAAAAAATAATAATTAACCGTGTTTAGTGTATATCTTGAGACGAAGATGTAAGACACTGTAACCATTGGTGCCAAAAGATGCACTCAGTATGGTGAAAAGAGTTCTGGATAGTTTGTCAAGATACAATCCAACGGAGAGTCACCACGAATAGGGGCAAGACAGATGTCATAGAGAATGGAAGGTGAAAGTGGATATGTTAAGGCACGATTAAATTCTCCTAAGATGATACGCAGATTGTCACTGATCAACAGTACAAGGTAGCAGTGGATTGTAGGAGTTAATTGAGTTTTGTATGCTTTGTGGTGCAATGTAAACATTCGTGATGATGATTCGACAAAAACGAAAAAAATAGGGTAACAAGACAAAAAATACTGCGACTGCTGCCGATTGCCGCAGCTCTCCCCATCTCCCCACACTTCACGGTCCATCGATTTTCATGCACAGTCCGTTCATAGCACATCACGTGACTAAATGCGAAACTGAAATACCCCGAAGAACATTAACCAACGTATTTGAGAGAAAGTGCAAATATGTATGCACTAGCAAGAAACCAACTATGCAAAAAGGGATACAACTGGACCATGAACTCAGACACCGGACGGATCACTTGTTCGTTGGATAACATTCAGAAGAAGCGAGCTGCTTCCGTCATGAAAGTTGACTGAACTTATAAAGGTGATGGCCGCTCAGACCTTATTTCGGACTGCACGTCCGCTCTATTGTAAGCAACAGTGCCCCGACACCAAGCATTTCACTTGATAGCCCAAACCTGTTAAGCGCATTCACTAGTACGATCTGCAACACACGATGAAGATATTCCTTGATTTCCCTCACTGGAAAAATATAAAACAATGGGATTTTTGGAGGAGCTGAATGAAACGGAATCGCCATTTTTTGTTGACGAATTTCCATTAGTAACTACGCTCAATGGAATAACATAAGGAACTATCTACTGGTTATATATGAATGCATCAGATGTAATGTATTGCTGAGTAGTGCTGTTTAAGGTCACCAGTGCTGGAAATCCACGTTCATAAACAAATAAATGACAAAGCAACTGCGTACCATTAGAGTTCACGACTCGAATGAGTGACTACTTCAGTATCCCGTAAAAACGACATTTGCCAACAATATTTTCCAAGATGCTCCACTCAATACGAGTATAATGGCCAGTAGAAGGAAAGCAAGAATAAAATGTATTGGCTAGTAATGCGTACATAATGAACTAAAAAAAAATCATGCATCCTCAAAATTAAAACAAGAAGTTCAAATGGGAACAAATCTAGGGGTTGGCATCTGTTGATGACTGCAGGAAATGGGGAATGGTGTGAATGTGGTTTAGATAGATTTTTGATCGTTTTTCTCATTGGCGTTGACTGTGCTTGGACCGTTGGGTTGTCCGGCGTACTCATCTCCATCGTCCGAGAAGATCACATCCATTTTCGAACACAGTGTCACCGCAGGATTCGACTCGCGATCTGGTCGAGTGGAGTTCGTATCATTTTGTAAGTCAGCCACAGTCACATTGAAATGATAACATACGGTGACCAGCGGTAACTGCGGACTGGCTAGAGGGAGAAATTCACAGGAGGCACTTGAGCCGCTGTCGTAGAGTGAACCGAATGCAGGCAAAGGATGCGCGTTACGCTCACTCAGCGAGTTGGAGATTCGTTCAAGTACTGCGTACGCCTCAAAATCAACCGGGTCAAAGGCCAATCCGATATGGCACACAGCACAGTTGCGCATTACTGAGTTGGCTGAGTCCCTGGGGAAATGAGCGCTTTTCTTCGATTGAAAAGCAAGCAGTCGTAATAGTTGTCTGATCCAGCCACCGTGACTAACCTGAAAAGAGCAGATAATGCCGAAGTCAAAACGTGACCTTATTCATTTCAGCAGATGTATTTCCAAAACCATGCTCAAAGGTACGTTTTTCATAGTCACCACGTGTTGGTATTGCAAAAGATTAAAGACTTATTAATCGCCCCCGGCGTTTTTCACATCCAAATGTTGAACGCGACGTTTCCCGTTATATAATTAAAAAAGATGAAAATACGGTCAAAGCAGTATTACCACGGGAATGATAGCAAAGTCAAGATAATTCTATCAATTTACCAGTCACAAATGATCGGTTTTTGAGGTATAATACTGGTGCAAAGTTTGTCACACGAGATAATTGCTCCTCGGTAATGACACTGACCATTGGGTCGCAATATAACTGCACACACTGGTAGAATATTTCATACGAAAACTGAAAGGCAGGAGCAACAAATAAGATACAGCGTCAAGCAAGAATACAGCGCGTCCCATATGCGACGCTCGAAAGCAGGCTGTAAACGTGTCAGGTACAGCGCATATGACCGTGGGCGACTGATAGAGTATTCCTCACTGTCGTCCAGCAAGCTACCACACCTGACTCATTGGGACCTTATGGAATCATCCACCCCGGTGGTGGTCGAGTGGATTGGACCGTTTGATTACCGCCTCAGAGGTCAGAGATTCGAGTCTCCACCATCACCGGCTGCTTTGATGATAAACAGTATTCCATTGTCGTCCGGTTGGTTACCATACATGACCTGTCGGGACCTTACGCGATTCTCCACTCCAAGTCTCAGGGTATGTTTGCCGGTTACCCTTAATAGTGAAGCAGGCCTTTGTGGCTATGGCGTATACCCCTTCAACTGCACTTATGCGCATGTACTAAAACCAGACAGCGTGTTCAGCTGCGCTCACGATAGAAATTCAGTTCAGTTGCCACATGTAGGCTTCACGGAACACACAGGTCTTGACTGCGAGAGGGGTGCCTGAGTGAACGGAATGAAGGTCGACGGTTCGGCCGGCCGATTTCCCCAGTCCCACCAATATATCTGCAACCAGCGGCTTCATGAAGATCCGTGATGGGCCCCGCTGATTCTCACTGTTGTTCCTAGGTTCTGTACACCTAGACAGGTTCATTCAGCTTCCAGTCAAGGTCTATCTGCTCCGTGGGAGTTGCGACCGTCTAGCCTTTGTGCGACGAGCTGAGCTGAATTACCACAGTGGACGCAGCTGAACACGTCTGAGGTGTCACTACCAACTACGGTCGTATCCACTCTACTCGACATATCTACAGGCTGTGAACGTTGTGCTTTTGAGCGTCACATGGGGCGCACGAAAATAAAAGCGCTTAGATTTTGTGGAGCGTGCAAAAATCTCAGGCTTAAAGCAGGAAATAATAGTCGTCGTATTGTCGTGTATGTATTAGTAGAAGGCTAAGACCAGGTGAAGTCTCGAGAAATTGTGAGTCGAAGATACTTCACTGATCAAACTCTAGGTATTGCCTTGTTGTCAACACGTAAAGAAAAGCAGCTACTTTCGACTGAAAACATACGCCTTCCCCTGAACTCTGCTTAGGTACTACAATGAGTGAGGCTGAATGTGGTAGTGTCGGCGTGATCGTAGGCCATGGAAATTGGAGGTTGCCACTACTCATTTTGTGCACAGAAGTCAGATGGAGGTTTTCCTTGCTTTCGAAATCGAACACTACCAAGTTTCTCTTCTATCTCACTGGTGCAGAACTAACTGAAAAGCAGGCATTTGCCTCAGCTGATAAAAGCAGTCACCAATGGTCGCTTATCAAGAGTGCTTTGCATTTCGACGGTTGTGGTCTGTCTCCTCCGCCGTGATGGCCTGGATTTCTACTGCAAAAATTGTGGTGACTTTTGGTAACCGGAAGCTCAACCACTGAAAACTTGTCAAATCAAGATCTATTTTCACCATTGTGATCGCAGTGCAATTCTCATAAGCTAAGTCGCCGTCATGCACCACCATCTGGACGTGCATCCAGTGTGCAAAAGCCCACTAAGTATATATATATATATATATATATATATATATATATATATATATATATATATATATATATATATATACTCACCACAAAATACAGTTGTCAAGAGAAAAGTAGTTAAGATATTTGTGGATGTGCCGTTGGTAACAAAACAAACAAAAAACCAAGCTTATAATTCTAAATCCGTTGATATCCAAAGTGCTAACTAGCTGTCATTCAAAGACAGCCGAACTGAGCACACCATTTGCATGATCCGACGAAATTTTTGATTTCTCAGTAGTAACTATAAAAACGAATGAAATTCGGATGTGCTTGCATTATTGTGATCGCATTGCAGCACTTGTTTCTCGTTGTTACCCTAGAAACCAACATGTGATTTCACTTGCTTTGTCCACTTTGTTCATTTGGAACATAAATACCGACTAAGCGGTCTACCACGGTTATCAGTAGCATCTCGATCACCTAGTTGAGTTACGGGGTAGTTACTGAGACTCTTAGCTGTGCCCACGACAAGGTCGGGTTCACGTGCGTATTTCTGGCCGCATATTGTGCGATGTCCAGACGACGAGCGCGCGGTTCGGCTACTTACGTGAAACGCGTAAGGATGATTGACACACTGGGCTTCAGAACAATAAGAAGGAAATTTGAAACTAGTCGGATGGCACTTTGGAATGCTTTTGACATAATTCCGAAATTATGTGGGAAATGGCGCACAAGAACAGCTTGAGGAAATTTCCCCCGGTGACAGCACGTTTTATCTCTGATGAACGCTGCGACCATCAGATTTCGCAGTCCGCACATAGACTTGCATTTTGTGCTCGCCTCTTTACGAGCCGAGTTTTTTTATGCTTGTTTCCAGCTGGGATCGACTGGCGTGCATCAAAAAGACCCCGAGATTCAGCAGAAACCTAGGATGTCGCGACGCGATGTGACAGACCATAACTTACCAGACCGCGGAATGAAAAGTATTACTGACAAGCAAACACTGCTGTGTGATATTGTCAGGCGGGGCTACATCTAGCTTTTCAGCTAGCGCGTTTTGGAAGAAGGATAGGCGATTTGGTTGGCACAGCCGATGGAAGTCTAACCATCGTTGCAGCATGAGTTTGGAACGCCCACAAAATCATATTGACAGCTGAGTGCGTGATCAGAATCAACAGGAGTGCTCCGGTACGATCGGTAGTCTTGTGAACAACCCCGTCTTTTGTGGCTCATTACGACGAGGTCAATTTGGGTCCACTGCTGACTCGAAGAGGACACCACGTAGAGCTCAGAGCCGTTCTTCTTCTTCTTCTGAACAATAGGAATCTAGCCCAAAAGGGCTTCTTAGATGCGAAACATTCGATGACAGCCAACCGACTCTAGCATTCAAATATCCTCGCTTTACGTAAAGCACTTTATGGGAATTATCTCTGCATCTGAGCTGCAACTGGTTAGTGTATACCCCAAAACGACAAACAAATTGCGCGTATCGGGACGGCGACTGCGCAGTTTGCGCGAACCTCTAAGTCTCATCGCGCATAAACGATGGTCGACTGGGATACAATTCAGCAGCACAGTCTCAGCCCTCTCGCTGAGAGTCAATCCAACGTCAGCAAAACCAGAAAGGTGTAAGTGAAACTTCACGGAGGGATTGGATAGGGGCGTCAACTGAATGATAAAAATAGTCCTGAATGTAACACACGTGGTGACAAGGGTTTTAAGCATACGCGCTAAATCTGTGTGGTGTCCTATACGCATTAGGCTTGGCAAGTTGAACGTTCTACAGTATGTTCCGTAGTTTAAGAGCCATTTATCAGCATCTCTTGGACTGACTATCCCACACCTTGTGTAAACAGCGGAATATGGGAAATTTTGACTCACTCATCTAAGCAAATGTTTTCACGGGGATCTGAAATCCAGAAAGCGGTGCAACAGGATTTTCGGGTCAGCGCCAAAATGCTAGCATCTTAAGACCTAACAAGACTATAAAGCTATGGGTACCGCAAGCGCGTATAGAAAAATCCGATTGCCATGGCATGTGATTGTCGCTTTTCGATGTCGGTGAAGCCTAGACACGTATTTTTACCTGCTCGGGGTGCAACGTGATCGATCAGATGATCTGGTAAAACATGAATAAAAACCTTGCCGTCAAATAAGGATGCGAACTTGAATATCTCTGCATGCATTTCGACCCTTGGGATGCTACATTATGAATTTCACGTCAAAATAAACAGCCAGATTTTCAATGGATTCTTCGAAGCATGCTCCTCTAAGGTGAACAATGAACATCCCGATACTGAGGTAGTGTTTATTTTTGGCAATGATTCTGTATATTGACGGGCATCTGAAGCTTATCAGGCCATTAGACATTTCTTCCGTTTTCTTCCTCCGCGTAGTCTATTTTCCAACCCCACTGAGGAGATACTTAACTGTTTTAAAAGTCTGGCAGAAATTTTATTAGAAGAGAATAGAGGAACGGTCATGAGAGTACCCCAATGACAATTTCTAGGATGCATAGGTTTCCTTTATTGTCAGAAATTTGCCATAAATCCATTCACGGTGTCATAACAACTGCATGTGCTTCCTACGACAGGCAGGACTTCACGTTCGTATAATCATCCAGAGACGCATTTGGATTTATAATGATGATTATTTTGTTAATCAAAGATATAATTTGTATTTTTAAGCAGAATTCATCCACTGGTGATAGATGGCTCTTAAACTGCAGTTTGAGTGGGCATTGAAGACGAAGTAGGGCATCAGCAAGTTCGGAGAAAACTGGAGGCTAGCCAGGGGGGGGGGGAGGAACCTTGGACAAAACCTCTGCAGGAGGAACTGCTGTTAATACGGAATGCCGAATTACCCGTTGGAAGTGGAACAAATGTGGGAGATAAAGCCAGGATTTGGGTTTAAAAAAATTATTGTGTAAAGTGCGAGAGTGCTGTCTACCGGTGACAGTCGTCTGTGCGCACGAAAGAACGATCAGTCGCAGCAAACTGTTACTGTTGTTTGGGTAGTGGGCCGTTGTCCTGCTCGATCGCCCGGTCCAGAGTAGAACCACAGTACTGATGAGGGGGGGGGGGCTACCAGTTGATCAAAATAGAGTTGAAAGTCGGAATTGTGCGCGAACCCGTGATAATCAAAGTCCAAATGAATTCTACATAAACTCGAGGCTCGACTATGATACAGCCGTGCGTGAGGATGATCATGCACTTCGTATAGTGGTGTGCGGGGCTGTTCAGAATGAATTTGGCGGTTTGACTAGTCTCCAGAGAAAACTACACCGTCAAACTGGTGACGGGTAGCTGCCGACGTACGAGTTTTGATCAATTCGATTCAGTTTACTGCAAGCGTGTCGTGTGACGAAGATCTACTGGAAGCACAGCAACTAAGAGAAATTAATTTACTTGTTCATTACCATTCTTCAAATCAAAATGTAGTAAAAGCATCGGCCATTTCAACTCGTTCCAGACCGTACCTCATGCACTAAAAGAAACGTATATTTTCGGGACAACGTATAGCATTACATAATACGGTGAGAGTTACTGTGTACGACACGGAGTATCTTCTATGTCAACATTCATGTGGTTAGAATGAGATTTAGTTTGCAAACAGCCTTGTGCGTAAGCCTGATCGCCTACGCTTGTGCACCCAAACATGTGCCAAATTACCTCGAACGTTTTTCATTTCATGCTTGCAGGGAGAGGTCGCGAAAGGAACAAAAGAAACAAACACCCAAAGAACCATCAGGAAAAACCAGAAACCATTACCTTGACACTTGGTGGCACAGTATATCAGGGGTAGTAAAAAGCTGGGCGATAAAACACATTTCTGTTAGGCAGAATTTTTTTTGTCCTTTCATGTGTGGGTATAGCGACCTATCTGATATCCAGTGCTTAGCAGTTTAAAACGGTCGTCTTCTAGTTCTTTTTGATGTGAATTACGATACTGTTTCAGTTACGGGAATCGTCCACTCATTGTAAATGCATTTTTGATTACTAGGTCACCACTGTGCCGTTTGGTGAAGCTGCTAGTTGGTTTACCCGATTTCAACAATGAATACGCATTAAAAACCTGGTCCAAATTTGGTGTGAAAAGATGTTTTTCGTTGCCTGTGTGATTTATTCTTCGTCGCACTGGTACCAAAGAAAAATCAGCAAACACATACGCACCCATGAAGACAATATCATTCTGTACAGTGTTCGCCTGTTGGGACACTGTTACCTACACTATACACGGAACACTGCAGTGCTGACCCGTACGTCAACAAGTCCCATCTATGCGGAAGTGTGAACATTCCGAATGGGACTGTTTTATTTCACTGTGGCCTAGATGATTTTAAACACTAGAACTGAGAATCTAAGAACCAACAGTGAATCACTGAGTGTTTATTCGAATTAATGGCTCTGTCGGATATTCGACCGATACTTGAAAATTTGTCGATATATTTATCGTTTCATAGTGTACTGCTGATGCCGACAAGTGGAAATGAAGGACGAATATATATAATTTATAGCAGCTTGGTCGATAGAGAACACGAGGTCTTTGATAGGCAGAGGAAGAAAAGTTAGGCAAGTTGCTTCGAATGTGCAATATATACCACAACCTAATTAATACTCGTGATTGTGCTGCTATTACCTTACTTTCAGTTCCAAGTAAGGTTTTGTCACACTCTTCAAGGTTGATTTCGTAAGTTGTTTACTTCGCCTTTTGCTCAAATGCGAATATGGTTCTTCGTATGATTGGAAATCTCCATTACCCTTTGGGAAATCAGAGTTTGTTCTCTTCAGGTTTTCTTATGAGTCCGTAAGAGAAACCTGACCTGGTTGGACCAGGTTTAAGATCAAAAATCCCGAATACTGTCAATCCTAAGATTGGCCGTTATGCTCACGGTACCGTCGTCTCTCTGGATGCCACGTTCAACGAAGTGCGTCAATCCCCGAGACGCCAACTGACCAGGAGTTTGAGAAATGACCGTGAGCAGCGAGAACGGAAGAAGGTTGCGTCGGCTGGCAATAGTCGCAACGCTTACCGTTCGATTAGTCCGTGGAAGCCCGGTTTAAGTGAGTTAATCAAGAAATTCGACGGCTCACTGATTCACTCTTAGGGACGTCATCCGTTGGGCGGAGCAGTTCGGTTGGCCCAATTCTACAGTAAAACTTAAGAATAAACCCACAAGAGGGCCGGTGCAGGTAAATATCGCTCCTCCAATAGAAATGGAGGTAAAGAGCTGATGGCCCAGGTGGGATGTCTCCGCCTTTTTTCAAATATAGACGCGAAGCTCTGTTTTGGAGTAAACAAAACTGCTCCTGGTAATTTGCGATAGTGTGCAGATTCTCAGGGAATGATGTGAATAGATAATTGTGACGATTAACAAGAAAGGTGGCAGGCCCTCTTGTAAAAACCACGGAAAATGTGGCTTGGTATCTCATCCAGGCTGTGCTCCGGGATTATTCTGTACGGATTATTCAGCGCCCGCGAAGGGTGAACGCGTGAGAAATAAACCGGTTTCAGACCCGCTACGGGTTGTATCGACCACATCTTCACCCATCGACAGAGTTTAGAGCACAGACACATCTTCGGTAGGCCCACCAACCCCATGTTCTTTGATCTAAAAGCAAAGTTTGACCCTGACGACAGCACAGTACTCTGGCGCTGCCCCACTGAAGGGTGTGCCACAGAAAATAATCTCTATTTTCCGTGCTTGTATGTGGACAGCCGAAATCGGGTTCCTGTTTACGGCGATCCTTCACCCGGGTTCACCACGAGAGGAAGTGTTCGTCAGCGTCGTCCTCTAGCGTCCTTACTTTTCAATTTTGCAGTTGAAATGGTTATGGAGATAGCCGTATCCTCGTGAGAGAATAGCGGCTTCCTTCGTTCAGACGGTAAATTGTCTGACTCAATACGCGGACGATATTTTTCTTCTGAGTGATGATTGAAGCAAGATGCCAGCCTACTTAGATAGTCCAAACAAGTGTAGGAATTTTCGGAAAGCCTTTTGCACCTTCAAAGCGTAAAATGCTACTACAAGACTGGGTGTGCTCTATATAAAACCTCGTCTTGACAGGGAAAGCTCCAATTCAAGTAGATAAGTTTTGCCCCCTGGGAAGTTACATCTCACTAGGTGGTCAGATATCGGATGAAGTGTCATCGCGTATACGAAAGTCGCGATTGGCTTCTCTAGATCTGAGCCATTTGTGGCGCCGGCGTGGCATCCGGTTATTGATCAAGGGTAGGACGTATACTGCAGCAGTTAGATCTGTTGTTTTATGTTGCCCAGAAACGGAGTAGAAGATAGGCGAAGAATCTTAGTGTTTGTGCACCGACATCTCCGTGGTACTGCTCGAATATGGTGGGAACACCGTATCAACAATGCTGAGGGTGGACACAGGATGTTGGGGACCATTAGCCAGTTACTGGAACAAGTACTGAATCTAAGCAAGCTAAAGCGGCTGGGACATGTGTCACGCATGCCAGCTGACAGACTATCTCGGTGTACACTGTTCTTCGAGGTAGGCAGTGGTGAGAACACAGAGTGAGGTAGCCAGTTCGTGATATGACAGAAAGGTACGAAAACCTTGACCAAGTAGCATGTGCTAAACTTGCGGGCTGGGGTCTACGTGACCGGCCTCTCAGATAGTTGGAAACATTAAGTGGTGTGTTTAGGTGATGCAGACAGTGGCGTCATTGCATTTCATTTCTTTCTTTGTCTCCGTGATTTTCGCACGTTACTTTATTTTCAGCTTTTTCTCACTTTATGACTTTATTCATTCTGGCTCTAACTGGACGATGCTGCGAGGCAGCAACAAAAAACGGAGCACAGAAGTGCGAGATGGATGGCCGAGTGAATTAAACTGAACCACCTTATAGAAACTGTTCTATGTTAATGAAACGCGATAATTCGAAGGCAGAAGAGTTTTCTGAAGACAGCTGGTGAGACGGATAAAAACACACTCGAGTACGAGGCGGGATAGCGGTACGATAGACACGAACCGTGGTCAGAAGGCTGATTTCGATGCGGGTCCACCGCGTCCGTCGTAGATGGATAAATGATCTTCTGGCGTTGTTGGCCTGCAGAATTACTTTATCCTTCAAATGGTGATTCGAAAGTAGGTCTGAGATAGGTATTTGAATGACTGGACGTATTCAACTGGTTGGCCACCGATGAAAAGCCGTTGAGCTGACGGCACAGGGCAAGTTGACAAAGCTTTGGTTTTCACTATGTTGATTTCTAGCCCGGGGTACTTCGCGAAGAAATAGATTCGATCGAGGACTGCTTGAAGCGCAGAGAGCGAATCTCCAACCATAGCAATATCCCTCACGAATTTCGGCTCCGAGATGTGCATTTCTTGACTTAAATGGACAGCGGGGTAGCCAGTAAGTGCCTGATCGATTGCCCAGTCGATAGCGCAGTTGAAGAGCACTGGGGAAAGAAGGCAGTTTTATCTGATACCGGAAATGGGTGCGAGATCCGGAGATTTTTCGCCATAAATACAGGCCTGCGTGTTTCTAGACGAATAGTGTCTTTGCGAATTTATCAAAGATCTCCCCATTACAGTCAATAAATTCACACTTACTCGAACAGAAAACAACCCGGAAGTTGATGAAACAACCTACAAATGGCTGCTGACGGTGTAATGCTATGTCGAACCGTCGCTGATCAACCCACCTTTCCGAAAAAGTATGCAGTATATATAATTATACATCCGGATCTGGCTTGTGTTTTAACACTACCGAATTCTAACAATGCATCTGCATGCTTTGATGCTTCCTCAACCGCGATGAGTGGTGAAAAGACAGCAACCAAAACCGCTGCACCCAGTGCATGGTGAATGGTTGTTCGAACTGAACTGTTTCAATTTCCAGATTTGCTTTCATCAAATATTGCACTAATTTACAGCGAAGCGGTTAGCGTTAACTAAATTTCTCATGTTCCCGGGAGTTCTCTTATCTCTAAACTTTGTGATCTATAGACGTCAGCTTCTGCAATAACCAGGAAAAATTTCGTATAATTCGACATCTGTTCGGATTCCTTGTTAAAAGTGTTAAAGTACTGAATCCGATGTTTTCCCTCTCTCGTTGACCAGCCGTCGGAAACTCGTGTCCTCGCGTCGTTACCGAAGAGTGAACAAAACCTACGGTGCGTTCACGAATTGTGAATCCGGCTGTGATTAATGTATCGCGTATTCTGTGATCTGACCTACGTGATGTCTAAGGAGTTGTACTACCCACGACAGTACCATGATCGTCAGTGTTTGCACTCTCAGTTGTGCCAATTTATTCCTATTCTCTGAGTTCATTTCTGTAAGAACCACTTTTGGCTAAACACCAGTCAGAAAATGGCAAACAACATAGGTGAATTTAAAGGCGGAGCGTGTGGCCATAACAAAAAGTAATTTATTCATAGAAACAGAGAATCGCAGTATGAAAGGTGGTTAGCCGGTTGATGCCACAATGATGTGTACGAAAGACTGACGACTGGCAAGCAAAACTGCGATCAACAAGCTTACCATGACCACGTGACCACCGTAGACAAAGGTTTCTGTTGTTCCAAATTCTCCTCTAACTGATCTCGGCATAGGCGGGACTTTCGAGTGATCGGAATTGAACAAGGTAGCAGCTGAGGTCGGAACGGATTTCAGGTCTGTTGTATGCTTGGCGAGGCGCGAGCAAAGTTCCATCAAAAAAGCGCTGGTTCTTGCTGCCACCTGAAAAGGGGAAAAACAACGATAACCAGACAACGTTGCTAGCATACTTGCACTCGAGAGACTGGCGAACGTGTGAAATTAGAGAAAAATCACGAAAAAACATTGAACCATTTTTTATACCCTCATAAACGATAATAACATCAAATTGCGTAGTTGGCTGAGATCCTTATAGCACTCGTTGGAAATTTAATCAACGATCTGATAACACCGAGTCTCTTTTGGTTTATCATGTGATTAGCCTTTCGCGTTAGAGGCCTACAACCGTTCGGACTAACAGTTGAAAGGTGTACACGTCTCTTCTCATCTAAAAGCTCCGGTTATGTCGATCCACCGTTTGTCATTCGCAAGTTGGCCGGATCGGCGGTGGAAACGTGGAGCACAAAACGTCTATCACGAGGGTAACAGGATATCTGGGACAGTAGATCTCGTGAGTTCTTCCACAGTAAGTCATGCATAAATTGTCGATATCGCAGCGCACTATTAGCCCCTAGTTAGACGGAAAACAGATGAATGAGGAAGGTGGCTTTTAAATTTTGCGGTCAAACTGAGCTTGATATTTGATCGTCGATTTGCTTATCTAATTCATAAAACCGCGTAACACGTTTATCTAGTCATGCGAGGAACTGAACATAGTATCTAGTCTCATGTTCTTGTCCTGAATACCATGGGAGACGGGGACATGTCACACCTACGTGCAGTCTTAGAAATCAAGTCAGATGAAGGCCACACATTTTCTTTCAGTCTGTCTGGACTGACAGTATCTGGTTAGCGGCGAATCGGATACTGGGACACGGTAACAAACGAACGAGACTGGATGTGCTATCTACAGTATGCTCCACAGATTAAGAGCCTTGCGCTGCAGTATAACTATGGCGCAAGGCTCTTAAACTACGGCGTTTGGCTAAAACTAGGGAACATATTGTAGACAGATTTGACTGCGCATCCACTGCCGGTTGCCCACTTTGAGACACAAATGTTTTCGAGTCATTGTTCTTAGGGTAGTTTTCACGACACCCTGACAACATTGATCGATATGGGAGCGAAATTCAAAGCGTACAAGAACCAGCCATTTAGGCTACAAAATGCAATTACAATTTCATATACGGTTGGGCAGATTTCAATGACTGGGATAAGAAACGACTGTCAAGTGGGCTTTTCTTGCGTGGAGTTTACCACGTGATCAAATGATAATTATTTATAACGCTGTTTTGGCCCTCAATCTCTCGGAATTTTATCCTGTTACCTGTAACATTTCAAACTGACCTGGAACTGACTGGCACATTGCAAGTGCTCGTCAGTTCCATCAATTTGGTCCCTGAAACGGATTCTTCTCCAATATGAAAGCATTTGTTTTCCGGCTGGTCTCTTTGATGCAACGTAACGGCTGTCAACTGAGATTCAACTATTCTACAATAGACTCAAACCATAGTGGATGGTCCGTGATGTACCACAGACCAGTGACCTTAGTTGTGCGTGAACTGCTGGGCCATTAACTATTTGACGACAGGAAGCACTAGATAATAGTGCTAGATGTCGGGAAAAGTGGCTCATTTTTACCATGTGTTTTATCCACAGAATGCTTTCTTTTATATTCATTCCATAAGCCGGCGCGCCACAATACGAGCAATCACATACCAGTGTAAAGTTGACGATTTTATAAACGGAACGCCATGACTACGGATTCCACGCTGTGGTGGTTACTGATGGAAAGAAATAACTTGGACGGCGGACATAACGCATCTGCTAAAAAAATCTCGGAAAAATAGAAGCTGACTGATTAGTTGGTTCCAGCGAATGCGCACTACATAGATAACACAGAGCATAATTCGATCTGAGGGATAATTGGACCGACAGTCCTAATTGAATCAAGGCCAACAATTGTCTTACACGTATACAGATCAGTTTTGACTGGCCAACTCGAAGCAGTTCTTGATGGCATAAACCTCGCTGTATAAACGAGCTGCAAATTTATTGTTTCAAAAATGTCGCACAGTACACCTAAAAACTTATAACACGACATGCTATCGACCAGTGGGAAAATACTACGTATTGGAGTTACGTAATACAAACTGACGGTCAGAAAAAAGCATTTGGTAACTACAATGAGTAAACACATACTCAAAATTTCAGAAACTCACTAACTAACTACGATTAAACCCATAATAAGTGAACCGATTTCATCAACCTCTGACCGGACGAAAAAAGGTAACGTAACTTGATCAGCCTTGGTTCATACAGTACCAAACGTTTTCAATTGTGGTCACTTAGGAACGATGCAAACGAAGAAACTGGGCTCACTGTGTTGTTGGGAGGATGTTGCAAACCGGTATCCATAAATTACACTGAGAATGACCATTGTATGGTCGACTCCACTGGTTAGTAGGACAATATGCACTATCATCTATTGTGACAGTCCCAGGCTTGCAATGCCACTGTGAAGATCGAACAAACAGCGGACGAGACACCGTCTTTTGATTGGTTTATTGGAGCCACTTCGGCAATATTGCACCTCACCAGCTTCATTCTTATCGTTACCTGCCGCCACAATGACAGCCTGTAAAACAGCTTTGAAGTGACCTTTCAGTACGACTCTTAACTAAATGATTTGTGATACAAGCTCGAGTGAGTTTCTGGTCATCCGCTCACGACCACCTAATTTCCATCCGATAAATTGGGTTGGAAGTACACGAACCTAAGCAGTTGGCCAATAGTATATCACGTTTTCGATCAGTTCATCCGGAGTTCTAGCGATATTTGCAGTGACGAATTTCAGTCGTACTTGGTTTTCATGGATAAAATATTAAGAGGGGAAAATGATTTCCGTGTTCCATCAAATTCAGGTCAATGGAAGGCATACTATCGTATTTCCCCGATAATAAGACCTATCCAAAAAGTAAGCTCTGAGAAGATCATTTAGGATGTTTTTCATGTGAGACTTGCCCCGAAAATAAACCATTGTTAGGACAGTCAGCTACCAGGAACCTCTGGGAGCCAGTGACTGGGTGCTCAGTTTATACGCCCTTCGGATGAGGCCAAACATCCTGGGTGCCCAGTATACACCTCCGCCACATATGCCGGTTAACATAGTGTTGTGCGATTCATACGCAATTAGTGGTTGGTTTGGAATCAGGGTTTAGTCGTCTCCCCTAGACTGATTATTAGTCGGCCAACCAGGTGGAGAGCGCCGGGCGTTCGTCTTTGCCCTCACACTTTTGTAAAAGTACCTCCGCCACGAGAAGGCAGTGTGTGGGAGTTCCTCAGCAGAAGCTACATGGGACGCGCCGTCATCTGGAGCATTTCGAGAGGCGTTCAGGACGAGTAGCCAACTCTGAGCCTAAGACACCCACCCCGACCATACTCAGGCGTTTTGGAGGCCACTAAACTGTTTCTCTGTGTTTATTCACCGAAGTGTCCTCTCCAGGAGCATAGTGGTTAGAATCAGATGCTGTCCACCAGCTGGTTTGAAGAGTGGACTTCGTCTGACTTCTATTCATTGACCTGTCAGGCATAATTGAGTCGTCGGCTTAAGGAACCAATGCTACATAGCTCTTTGAGCAATGGAGGCACGCCAAGGTGCAGTCTCGTCTTGATAGGATCACAAGTAAATAAGTCTCATTCACAACCATCCTTTCTAACAGATGCTGACACCATCACTAGCATTACTTTTCACGTTTAGGTGCCAATTATTCCGCTCAAAAATAAGATTCTCGAGGTCCACTCACTCAGGTCTTAACAACGATATGCGTTGTTTTCTGGTGAAATTCAGCTCCAATGGATACAATCGGAGCACACATTACGAAAACCCGTGAACGTTCCCGCTTAGACTCCAATATCTGTCAGAAAAATGTTGATTGAATGAACCTGCTCTCGAGGAGTCTGAATCATGTCATAAACAGTCGGCCAATCCATTGAACAAGGCGGTGTGGAATGCGCACCAACAACAATGTGAACCAAAACAACACACGAGAATTGGCTTTCGTTCATCCCCTCAATCGAGGATGTCGAGAATTTTCCAGATCGGTGTTTTTCGTAAGCAAAAAGTGACATAATTCCTCAGAATTTTCATTCACTGATTTGCTTTACCTCGTTCCACTCTGAACTGTTACACAAAGTCGGGATAACCGAACTACAACTACCAAAGGACCGGCAATCTTAACCTTAAGACCAAAAACGTAACATACAGCCAACAAGAAACGAGGTTAAAGTTTACCCCAGCAATATACCAAGTAAAACTCTATAACCTGAAGGCTTATTTAGCAAAAATATATAAGCGGTCAGTGATGAAGCTATTCATCTCATCTAGCTTTCCTGTGTTTAAAGAAGATGCAGTGAGTTGTGAAAATGAGTTCGACGGAAAGGGCTTGAAGTTAAGCTTTGAGTGAAATTTTGTGCAACGTTGCTTGGATACAAGACCATTATCAGTGGCATTAGTTCATTTGTTTGTTTATTTATTTAACTGCTACAAATCCTATATACCAGATGTCTCCTTTGACTCGAAATCACGGTGTGCCATTCTGTCTAGAGCTCTTTCACTCTGCGACACTAGTTCATCGGCGGGTATCGAAAAAAAAACAGCTGCGCATATCTCGACAAGGTCAACAGCAGTGATTACAGTATGGACGCCTCGGATTCAACTGATGCTCCAACTAGCGGTTTTCGGCCGATTGAAGCTTTTTCTTGGAATTTCTTTTGCCGCATATTGTAAATAAAATGGAAGTTAAAAAGATTGCCCGATGAACTGAATGAATATCGGTAGTAGATAGGACAAAGAAAACAAGCAACTACATTCTGAAGACCACTGTACCTCATGGCTACATTCCGCACCCACCGAACGCCATCCGTCACATCCATTACCGGAGCTGGCATTGGACTGAGCAAACTGCTGGAGATCACGACGAGCGGAACCACTGAATGTTCCGAAGTTCTTTATAAGCCAAACGCGAAAACAAACACCTCGTGAAATTGGACAAGCATACCTACCCGTTCTCGTAGGCGAGCATCCAGTTCCAGCGGTGTGGATAATCCCAAAGCGCACGCCGTCTGATACGGGTGGAAACCGGAAGCAGGGATATAAGAGGGAAATGGAAGCTTGGGATGAGACGCCCATTTATTCAGGGACTATAATTTTAAAACAAGCTTGAGTTCTCACAACTACGCAGCTCTTGAGGAAAACATGAATGTTCTTGAGGGTATATACACAAATATATTTTCCATACCCGCCTGATTTCAGGCTGCACCAATCAAAACATGGTATAATCGAGGAGGAAGGAGTCGACAGAGTCCCACTCCATGATCTGTTTGAGGGCGTAATACTATCAGGTTGTCCAGGCCAAAGCAGATGGTCTTCTTAGAGGTCCACAACCGGAGCCTTTAGCTGTCCAAAGCTTAACTCGCAAGGCTGAGACGAAGCGTGGGGTCCATAACCCACTGGGGGCTGGTGACCGATTGCTCAGTTCATGCACCCCTTTGATGAGGCTAGACATCCCTGGAGCCCAGTATGCCCCTCGGCCACATATTCCGGTGAAAATAGCGCTGTATGCTTCATACGCCATTCTAGACTGACTACTAGCCAGTCAACCAATCCGGTGGAGAGCGCCGGGCATTCGCTTTCGTCCTTTCACTTTGGTAGGAACAACTCCGCCACAGGAAGACAGTGATCAGCACATCCTCACCAGAGGCTGTTTAAGGCGCACGGTCATTTAGCAGCATTTCGAGGGGTATTCAGGACGAGTAGCCATCTCGGAGCCTGAGACACCCACCCCCGACCGTACTGAGTCAGCTTGCATGAACAGACTAGGGGACTTACTTTAAAGTGCTCTGTTATTTTGGCCGGGTTCTAGAGTGTTTTAAATATTTACAGATGCACTCTCGATTTCGCACTACCAACAAAACGCAAGACAACAGAGGAGAAACCGGCTGACCCCACGTGCACGTTACTAATAATTTCCGAAAACTAAGATATTTGCGTAGTTATATTTCGATAGCGTTCAGCGAAGACCTTATTTATATCTTACTAATGGTGACACTGTGAATGAGATACCTGCGTTGGGCTCAAAACTATCAAACACGTAAAGCTTTCATTCGACTCGTCTGTTCAATAGAGCAGTCTTTGGTTTATAGTTTTTAGATCAACCGGACCGTCAAATTGAAACTACTTCTAGGCAATATTCACGATCGTCCATATACCAACCAACCGACTACCAAACGTTAATCAGATAAATTGAGATCCGACCATATAACTAATTTTATCGTTTGTATTTGTTTTAAATATATCAAGCGCTCAAGACAGAGGGAGTATTCGACCAGTTTCTTCGAATTCGCTCACTGCAGCTCAAGAATGAATGGTATGTTTGTCTAAAAGCTCGCATATTGCACCTTCACAACGTAATACGCTGCGGGACTGGGCTGGTTCGACAGTTAACCATACGGTGTCTGGAAGGACAATAAATGAGTCAGAAAGGAGGTGTTATTTAGGTAACTGCATTTCATCGAGTTTGGACAGCGAATGAAGTGTCTTTGCGTATACGGAAATCGTCCATGCCTTCTGCCAACTTTTGTCATCCGTGGCATCGACATGATATTCTCTTGTCTGGTTAATGTGGAGCGTGACAGGCGTCATGGATGAGTCTAAGAATTCAACTGTTGGTGACTAAAGACGTTGGAGGATATGATAGGGCGTCGCGATAGGTTGAGCTCTTGTGGTCAAACACTTTTCTCATCTACTTTGCGATATTTTCCTTCTCCTCCTACCCTTAACTCCCCCGGATTTTTTTTTACTTCCGAGGTTACTGCCGAGAGATGGCAACAAAAACTGCCGCATTCGGTGTATGATTATTGATAGTTCAAACTGAACTGATGTTTTATACTAAGGTACGTGTGCAACTCAAACAGAACTCCGACAGGCAAAACATTGATTTTACACCGATCAGGTCATTTGTCCCACCAGATTGTTTACTGTTCACATACAACTTACATTTTCGGAAACTGCCAGGATGTTGTTAAGAGATAGTTATTTCACCAAAACATAGAAAATTACCCCTAAGCATTTCATCCTCAACGCTTTTCGTCTGGAACCACAGTTAAGTCATCAATCGTGTGCGATGAGGTGGTGGTTGTCAAGTCGTATGAGCGTTTATCGCCTCGTACGCAAGGTGTTCGAACCCCGTCACCGCCAGTTACATTGGCTGTAGATAGCAAGACGCTGTCGGTCAGCTCGTTACTTTGCCTGACCTATTGGCATTTGTGCGGCTCTCCACTTCAATTTTCAAACCCAGGTTGTCTGTTACTCTAACAGAACAATATGCCTGAGACTATGAAGAATGGTCCTCGAAATGCACTCATCCGCAGGCATGTAAAAAGCTATCGAAGTGATAAATGAAAGGGTTTAAACCTTCCCCTCAAGAGCCCCAAAACAGCGAGATATCCCAACTGCTAGTGAACAACAAAAACCCGTGCTCCGATAGAACAGAACAGAACCAGAACTCAAAAATACGAGTGAACTAAAAAGTGGTTTACCAAAGAAACGGAACTTTACCTTTTATCTTAAAAAACCATGGAGTTTAAGTGAGAACGATTTACCACTTGGAAAACGTGAACAAGAAAGTTATTGACCCTGGTGGGGCCCATTTATTACCGACTTACACTACTGGCTCGCTTTAGGTCACTAGAAATGAATAAATCCGGTTTTAGATGACCTAAGTGGTTTCTGAGTTCCGAAGCCTGTCTGACTCCCGTTGGTGACAAATCAGTATCTAAGTGACCTAGGAAAAAACGAAAATTTATCAGCAGCCATCGAAATCATGCCTTGGATTATGTTTTGCACATTTTCCACAGTTTCACCGCTAAAACAAATAAATTAGAACAGTGTATTGCACATAGAAGACCTACTGCCTGATCAATGTTAGGTACGCGTAGACAATCGTCGCTTCAGTCATGGATGAGTGACAGAGCTCCGAACAGCCACTAGGCAATGACGAGCTATGAACATCAACCGAGGTATGAAATTCTGAAACGAGGATGATAAGGCAATAGTCAAGAATTGAGAACCACAATGCCCAATCTCAACAGGCAAACAGTGACTGTAGTTATCATATCCAGAAGCACAGCGAGTCAACGACTGCAGCAGCTCATTATTATTCTCCCACGGTAAGATTCGTGTTGCATTTTCGCCACTTTAATTTCTAGTAACATCTGTCGGAATAAATGTGACGCAAAATCTCCAGTAGAACTAGCACTGCAAACGAGCAATGAATGAAAGATATCACATTCAGTTGCATCATCTGCTGTCTTTAGCTGCTTACAAACTTTGCACCGTAGATTCAAACTGGAGCGCACAAAAGTCATATACAGGTCAATTCATCAATAAAGGTTATCATGTATTTCTGTCGT
This sequence comes from Fasciola hepatica, assembly GCA_948099385.1. Lineage (NCBI taxonomy): Eukaryota > Metazoa > Platyhelminthes > Trematoda > Plagiorchiida > Fasciolidae > Fasciola > Fasciola hepatica. The sequence continues at coordinate 655,688 of CANUEZ040000108.1, forward strand.
GACCCCGGTCGGTCGCTTCTGCTAACCTATTTATTAAATATAAAATTAGACACTAAAAGAAGGACTACCCTCATATTCTGTACGAGTTCGGTCGGAATGTGCACGTCAGGACCATCATCAAGACGAGAATGCGCCCATGTACGCTTCTTACTAGTTGAGTAAAGCGTTACATTCCGAATCGGTGTCCCGAAGTCTTTTGCATTCGGTACGTGCGTAATCGGTGACTGACGTCACAAAGAAATTCCCGCGAACTGTTTCGTCCCATCCGAGTCACTGGTAGGAAGCCATTGGGTGTAAGTGAAGTGATCTACGACGAACAGTAATATAGATTTCTTTTTTTATTACATGCTTGCGCATGAGTGCAGAGGAAGGGGCATATCCCATAGAGATGAGGGCCCATCGCACTATTAGGAATAACCGGTAATCGAACCCTGAGACCTGGAGTAGCGAAGAACCAGATAAGGTTCCAATAGGTTAGGTGTGGTAACGATCCGGACGACAGTGGATAACTGTCTACCTCCAAAGTAACCGGTGGTGACGGGGATTCGAACCTCGGACCTCCGAGATGGTAAGCAAACGCTTTAAACCACTCGACCACCACCGGCCAATGAGCATTGGGCCCATCTCAAACAGGCGATGCACGTTGCAGCAGGTTTTGCCTGTGGCCTTAGATCCGATGTCCATCAAAGACACTGGATTTCGCAAGTCGTTGAGTATAATGGAGCAAAAGCGTCAGCTCTCGAACTGTAAGATGAATAAGATACGAAGACATCTACAGAAGCAAGTTACGAAAAGTCTTAGGGATGATCGCGAAAATCGGTGGTTCAAGGTAACCAAAGAAATAAAAACAGCAGCTGCTTCAGGTAACAGTCAAAGACTGTTCAAACTGATTCGTGACACCAGTGGACGGCGCACCCAGGTCAGTGAAACGATTTGCGATAGAAATGGAGAACCCATCCATAGAAAACAGCAAAGGCTCGACCGTTGGGCCGAATACTTCAAGGAGCAGCTTAGCTGGGCGCGCGCTAGTTACTAGTTACTCCAGTGTCCACAACTGCAGCTTCTTGAGCCCCTATCGGAAGTGGAAGAGTCGAGCATTCCATTACTAAAGCGCAGGAAAGAGGCCGGTTCCGACGAATTTCCACCAGTTCTTTTGAAACTGGGTGGAAATGCTTTGATAAGATCACTTACGACATTGCTCCGTGACATGTGGAACGAGGAGCGTACTCGTTAATATGCAGCGAGTCACTGATTGTTTCCATATTCAAGAAGGGAATACGCGGTGGCCCCAGTAACCATCGCGGGATTAGCATGATTCCGATAGTGGCCAAAGTATTAGCCCCGATTTTGCTGCACCGTCTTATACCCCCTCCCGAGAGGAACACCCGCGAACAACAGGCTAGATTCCGCCCAGGTCGAGGATGCATCGACCAGATTTCTACTCCTCGCCAATTACTTGAAACGCGTCACACGCACCGCCGACCGACAACAATGGTTTTCTTAGACTTAAAAGGCGCCTCTGATTTAGTTGACCAAACAGCGCTATTCAGTGCTCTTCACCGAAAAGGTGTGCTACAGAAGTTCGCAAATCTACAGAGGTCATTTTACTCTCATACTTCTGGCCTTGTAAGGGTTTATGGTGAACTATCCGGTCGGTTCAAAACGGCCAGTGGTGTTCGACAAGCATGTCTTCACTCCTGTTCAACTTCGTCATGGACGAAGTAATAAGAGTGCGTTGCAAAATCTTCAAGATGTAGGCATCCAACTAGGGGACCGTGGAAAGCTATATGATTACGCAGACGACCTTGTCTGCTTGTTCGAATGCACGGAACATGCTCAACGTGTACTAGATAGACTCGCAAGTGCTGTAGTTCCACTCAGCATGCGCTTTGCACCTTCAAAGTGTAAAGCGATGTTGCAAGAGTGGACGTCAACTTTTCCGAGCTTGTTGCTCGATGGGGAGGTGCTGGCAATTGTCAACCGCTTCACCCACCTCAGCAGCAGCATGATGATGGACGGGAGCACAGCAGCAGATGTGGTGATCGTCCTACTGTTTAACGTTGTACGATGCTCATGATGATAAGTGGAATGAGTATACACCCCATAGCCACGAAGGCCCACTGCCCTACTAGGGATGACCGGCAACCAAACCTCGGGACTTGGAGTGGATAACCACATAAGGTCCTAATAGGCGGAATGTGATAACGAGCCGGACAACAGTGAATTACAGTCTACCACCAAGATAACCAGTAATGAAGGGGATTCAAACCCCGACCTCCGAGGTGATAATCAAACGCTTTTAACCACTTGATCACCAATGGCGTAAAGCCAATCATAGTGCCAACGCAACAACAATTACGAAAATGAGAGGCGGAGTAGAACGCAGTAGAAGAGAATTAGTGGGAAAAAATGCTGTGATCTTTTCTCCTTTTTGCCGTACACTTTTTGATGTTTTGTTTGTCGGAATGACGCTTATGCATGAGTGTTCGACAGAAGGACCGCACAGCAGTCGCGCCACTGACTTCTATTCCCAGCCATAACCCTCGAAGTTTTTAACCAACGGCAGTTGTCGTCCCTTTGGCCTCATTTAGGAAAGCACTAACCGAAGCCAATGAAGGTGCTAGCTTCTTCGTACGTGTACGCCAAGTCATGGTCTGATCCCCGCCTCGCTCTTTCCAGCATAGCCAAGCACGTGCAAATAGAACACGGAAAGGAAGACGATGGACAGACATTCGCGAAACATGATCCAGCCACCTTAGGTGGTGTAGAACGAACTCAACGTTAAGAGAGCGGCAGTCCGTGCCCAATACAGGAGGTGCTTCGAAGACATTGGTTGTCGAACACAAAGACGCCGAGTATCCTCAACGCGAAGTGCCAGGTCTCGCAACCATAGAGTAAAACAATAAAAATTGCAGCGCCGCACACCTGTCCCTTAAGAAAGAGCCGGATGTCACGGCAACGCCATGGGTTTGCGGAAACTGCTTGTGAACTGATCCCCTCGCCAATACCGCCTTCAGCTGTTATCAAGCTCACAGGGTACCTAAATTCGTCCACTAACCTAAGCTGATCACGACAAAGGGTGAAAGCAGGTACAGGCTCCCGTCAGTTTTGTAAAAGTAATTTGCACTAGTAAGGCGCAAAGTGCATACCATATTCGGATACCTCAATCGCCCAACGGTCCGAAGCATGTTGCACTACCTGTGCATTGTCACTTAGCAAGGCGACATTACCGGAATATTTCAAGTCGAAAACTCTGTTCCCGGTTAGAAGGTCGGACAAAACTTCCCGTAGAATATTCTCTATGACTCATTTGAAGAGAAATGGGGGCATAGGGCAAGCTTCGTACTCAAATGGAGACGATAAAAGAGGAAGAAAGCTAGCCGTAGGCCCTAGACCGAGGTGTGACGATACAACTCTTTGAGGACGAGTTCATACTTCTCGAGAACACCCTTCCTTACCAAACAATTCCAAAGTGCAGTCTCATCGACAAAGTCGAAGGCCCCACGAATCTCTAGGGTCCCAATGATTACTGATCTCAAGAAAGTGTGACGGTGCTCCTGCAACCGTCGGAGAATGAAGACCCAATTGATGTATCCAAAACCGGCATGAAACCCAGTTTGGTCCTCGGGAATCCGTTTATGCAGCAATGGAGTAACCCTTGTAGCAAAATCGGTTCAAAACCGCTCCGAAACCGAAGGGTTTTTGGCCGGTTTTACTATCACACCGATCGGTTTGCTTAGTAGCCATTTTGCATGGATCAACAATGAATTGATACGAAGGGAACTTACGACAGAAGTAATGTGCAATACTTGGTTGGCGTTTTATTTAAATAAATTGCTTTAATTCATCGAAATGTCCTGAAATCTTCGGTACAGATCGCTCTATTTTATTCCCTCGAAATGGGTGAAATAAGTGCAATTATCTAGAAAAACATAAATTAGGAGATAAAAATGAGCATTGTGATACGTATTTTGGGTTGTTAAAAGAAATTACCGAAGCATATCACGTATTTCAAACGATTCGCAAATACCCCTCGGAAACCGGCCAGAAACCAGTCGCAAACCACTCAGAAACCGCCCGAAGACCGATCCGCGTAATAGTAAAAACCGATCCAAAACCGACCGGTTTCGGAGCGGTTTCTGGCCGGTTTTCGCGAATCGTTTGAAATACGTGATATGCTTCGTTAATTTCTTTCAACAACCCAAAATACGTATTACGACGCTCATTTCTATTTTCTAATTTACGATTTTTCGATTATGTATCCCTATTTCACCCATTTCGAGGGAATAAAATAGAGCGATCTGTACCGAGGATTTCAGGACATTTCGATGAATTAAAGTAATTTATCTAAATAAAACGCCAACCAAAAACTGCACATTACTTCGGTCATCAATTTCCTTCGTATCAATTCATTGTTGATCCATGTAAAGTGGATACTAAACAAACCGACCGAAAACCGATGTTACGAACGGGCTGGGTGCTACAAGGGAATATATTCCCTATAGCTTCATTTTGGGACCTACCCCGGTTCCTCCTCAAAATGGTCTCGTCCGGTCATATCCCTCAAACACTGGGATATCTAAGGAGCCCCCGGGCTCGAAGAACTAAACTATCGAGGATAACCTCGTGAATGCCTAGACACAAAACCGAGAAAAACGCTGGACCGGGACGCCTGACAAGTCTCCTTACTAACACACCGTGGAAAGGTCAGTTCAGTTCAGTTAAGTTCAGTTTGCACAGGACAGGTAATGGCCACGGCCAGCCAAGCGCCCAGAATCCCTTCCATGGTATGCACACCAGTTATGCATCCACCACTGTCGAGTGTAGTTCATCGAATCGCCTCTGCAAATGAGAGGGAAACGAAAAACCTCATCGTACATCAACTGCGAGAGACGGTGTGCTTCGTGGGCGGTCACTGAGACAGTAAGCAATGAGCGAGAAAAACGATTAAAACGCTATCCAGAAAGACCGAAGTGCTCCCCGTCATCCATCTAGTTAACATACTCAATGCTCACTACAAGAAAATATATCGCTCCACTTGCGATCTAGGGCACCTTGGAAGGACTGGACTGTCTGGAGTGCTACAAACACAGCACTGGATGACAAAGACTAACAAATTTGTTTATTTGAACAGTTACCGTTTTTGGCGGTGCCACTTGCTCCGCCCATGTACGTCGTCTGCACGCCGTTGCGCTCCTCCAATACACACGTTGTCCCGCTCCAGCGTTTTGAGTCCCGCTTTGCGCGCTGCCGAGTATATTCGCTATCGTGTCACAAACCGAGGACCAGGGGCTATAGACTCTATACGAGGGCAGGTCTTGACTTAACTGAGAAAAATCCTAAAGGTCTGCAAACCCACCATTCCACCAGACAGACCTCACAACTATTCACTACCCTGTTGCTGAAGAAGTGCTACCTGGTTATCAACCTGGCTCGGACTTTCGTCAGCTTCTTTTCGTAACTCCTTGTTCCGGAATCTAAAGCCACTTGGAGTGGACTATTCTGTCTAAGGCCAGAAAAGCCATCCATAACCTTGAACGTTTCTACAACATCCCCTTGTAGCCCCCTTTTTTCCAGCGAGAAATGATTTAGATCACAGGGTCTCTGCTCGCAGGCCCTACCCCTCTGCCCTTCAATGAATCGCGTGGCGAGATGTTGAACTTTCTCTAGGCAAGAATAGTCCTCTTTGTAGAAGGATGACCAAGCCCTCATGCTACCTTCTAAGTGAGGCTGTACTGTTTCCATGTAACTAGGCATGAATATTTCCGGCTGCCGGCAAGACAGTGCTGATCGCAGTCTAAGGAGCTCACCAAGGCCTTTTGTGCAGCAGCCTTACACTACTTCAGGATTTCTTTTGGCCATTCTAGCCAAGTCATTTCAGGTCAGGCCAGGTTGCACAGGACTGATGGTGGCCGGGTCGAATCGAGCTTCCAGGATTCTTCCAGCTTTGAGAGCCGAGATCGACATCCACCGCTGCAACTTTGGTAATTCCCTCCAGTTTTGTTACAGTGAAGGATATTTTCTTCATATGGCTGAAAAGAGAGTAGAAAAGGCATTCTTCTAACCACCCAGGCGGGAGACAGCCATGAATTCAGCAGCTCATCACAATTAGAGCTCCAAATCTTAGGAACGGGCGAAAAATAACTGAAAAGCACGGAGTAAGCTAAAATTTATCCCTACTCCTCAATAGTCCACCTTTGTGAACAACTCGTCCAACTTAGCATCCGGGATTGTTCTCTGACCATTTCTTCGCTCAGTCTATTCCACATTACTTTACCGTGCATGTGTGGGTATCCTCCCTAGCCGTTGTCACATACTTGTATTGTTTAGACTATGCTCTTTACTTTATTGACCCTCGAGCAAGTACAACGTGCATCAATCACTACACTTCAACATTTGTTTATATTTTGCTCACGTGAAGTGGCATAATTTTGATTCTAACTTGGACTGCCGTGACGGTGGCACCTGACATTGACCCTTTGTTGAATTCTGGTCCTCGTTGCTAGAATTTGTGGCTGTACGGTTGAGGTTTGTATATATTTATATGCGCATAACTTGTTAATCCAGTGCCGTAGGATCAGCGAACCAATGTTGTTCTGGTTTTGGGATTCGTTTGAATTGACTGCGCGTTACTCACAGTCGGAATAGCCGTTACAATTTCCACCCCCCTATTGCTGAAAAGGTTAGCTTGCGCATTTGGCCTAAGGAGCCGCTTGTGCAATTTCTACTGCTTCCTCCAGTTCTTCGATCAGTGTCCTGCTCAACTAAATCCGCTGCACTTATGCCCAATGAACCTTTCAGGATTTTTGAAAGCTCCAACAAGACCTTCTTTGAGTCTTCTCTTCCTAGCTGAGGAGAGTTCCATATCCTGCAGCCGTTGTTCATAAGAGCGTCCTCGTTTGCCTTCAACTATCCGAGGGGCTGCTCGCTTGACCACTCATGGGCAGGCTACTTCCTCTTTCAAAAAAGGTGCCTAGACCTGTACATAATGTTCTAAAGGCGGCCTCGCTGCTGCCCTTTGCACGGGCAAGAACATTTCCGGCGATCTGCAAGAAAGTGCTGACCGCAGCCGAAAGGGCTCACTCCTTGCATTGTGAGAGGCCAGCTTGCACTGTTCAGCACACTTAATGTCAGCAGTCACATGGACGCTTAAGTCCCTTGTTGACTGTGAATAGTTCATTTTTGCCCACGACGGTTAACCACACCGAGGCCCTGCCCGGCCAGTGGCTATTGTTCACGTTTAAGAGCATATCCCATTTGTTCGCCCAGCTAACTACCTGCATCAGTTCCATGGCTAGTTCATCAATATCTCCTCATCCCACAATCTCACGTCGTCCTCGGAAGAGAAGCATGGTAGTGCGGTGGTTCAGCAGCCGTCACACGTGATATGGCAAAGTACAGCTTCGTGGCCACGTACACGAATGAGCCTCAACCAGTGAATGTCGCCGCGGACAATCCCGACAAAAGCTCCTTACGATTGGTCATCTTCAAGTCTACCAATTATATTCTTCAATTAATCATATTTCTACGAACCCACTCTGCAATACAATTATTGTGCTACTTCGCGGCCTTGGTCTTCTTGATACTTCCGTTCGCGTAGTTCTGGGTGGAGGGCGATTTCTATACGGACTGTCAACTCAGCTCAATACGACCAACACAGGTGGCGATAGCCCTTCCAATAATTCATTTATGTACAGAAGAATAACAGTGGACCCCAAACTGAGCATTGAGGTACTCCGCTGGTTACGTATGCTGCTTTTGCCCTACAGGTTCCTACTCTGACATGATAAGTTCTGTTTGTGCGAAGGCTGATACTCATGTGTGTGTTTGCCCTTCTACCTCAAAGTCTTCGGTTTCCCGATCAGTAGGCAATGGGTGACCGAATCAAAACCCTGCTGAAATCTAGGCAGCAAACTTCCACCATCTTGCCCTCGTCGAGCTGGTTTGTCTCATCGTCTAAGAATACTACAATGTTCGAAAGACAGGATTTGCCCCTTAAATACCCGTGGTGTGTCTTACGGAGTATTTTTTTGGCTCAGTAGGTTTTTAGTTATACGTCCCCCTTCCAAATGCTAAGTCTATGTGACGACAATCTTCCTTATCTGGCTCTGACCATCCCTTGTGGATGAGAGCAAGTGTAGCTGACTTGCGGTGCAGCTGTATTACCAAGGCTGGCGGTCGACTTTTCTCAGTCTAGAAATACCCCATGGTCGAGATTCTGAAGCACAAATGGTCCCGAGTCTTGTGGTTATTTTGTTATCTGAATCGCACCGGTGAGCTGGAAGATAGTTCGCTGGATAACTGGACGATAAGAGAAAGTGAGGGTTCAAAATACAAACCTTGACATTATCTTGCATTTGGTATTGCCAATGAGCCTGAAGGTAGAACCCTCGACAGTGTAAGAGGGCATTTTATTTAGCTTGAGTAGAGCAAATGACTCGGTCTTGAAAAACGAGTCGAACGTCGAACGGCCAGTTCAGGTTGTTAAATCGATAGCCGATGACAGTCAAGTTTATTGCACCTGCCAGCCCCCGGGTCTCGATGTGCCTCGCCTTTTAGTTATCCTCTCGTTTTCAGGGGCCAGAATAGTGAGATCTGCCGGCATCGCCCTCAGAGAGAAGCAGAAAGCAACTTTCATTAGGGTGACCCTCGAAAGCCGGCAGGCTTGCTCTCCCTGAAACAGCTAAGACCTCCAGCTATCAGCTGTCGTGAAATATTAGGGAAAAGGATCCTTGGAAGTCGAGTAATATTAAGGAAAGCCACTTGGCTAAACTGGGAGGGACTGAAGAAGAGGAAGGAGAAAAGGTAGAACACAATGCGAACGAAGGAGAGGAATGTTGAGTTGGACCTAAGTGCCATAACTGGGCTCAACTTGGTGACTCACGGATAGTCTGGAAAGGCTTGTGTCCAAACAGTTCCCAGCTTCCTCTCGAGTACTACCACAGAGTTCCCTTCCACGGCTTCCTCGGGGAGGTTTTGAAGCGAGTAGTTACCGTGCGAACAAACGACCGGGCTCTGGTTGTTCCATTGGCCCTCTGATTGATAAGTTTCATTTGCGTTCACGAAAGTTATAGTTTCCGTCTCGGGTAAACGACGGCTTGTTCGCGGCTGATAACACATTTAGTTGTTTCAGTTTTTCGACCAATTCCCACCGAGCTGTCCTGCATCTCAGCAACACCAGCCTTAGCCCTGTTAGTCTGTCCTCGTACTGTAGCCCCCGTAGCCCCAACACCGCTCACGTGAGCCTTCTCTTAATCATCTTCGGAGGGAGAGTCTTGAGCCCTGAAGCAGTTCGCGGGTTTGAGGCTTGAGCGCAAATGGTCTCTCACCAAATGCCCAAGCTTGGGCTACATACACTGAGCTAGCTTGGACAAGGGCCGTATTTAGTGGCTGCGGCACCCCAGGGTCTCTTGGTGTGAGTCTTTTGCGCAGCTGGTACATGGCCCTATTTGACTTGTTAACAGCCTGCAGACCTTGTACCGGGGGTTTAAAGCCGCTTAAAACGACCGTGCCTAAGCATTTGTTGACCAGTGGTTCCCGGCCGTCCGGGTTCGAATATCAGTTTTCCTTGGTTCCCTCGGCAACCAGACGTGAGCTTTTAGCCGGACTCAGGGGCAAGCCTCATGAGACCACTGGTAAAGGGCACCTAGGTCCATCTAAACCCGGTTAAGTTCAGGGCTTCCGAGAAACCTCAGATCATCAGAGAGCCTGTAGCAGGCTGTCTTACTTCCCGCCGTATTTTGCTCACTTAAATCAGGAACAGTAAGGGACCCAGTGCCGATCCTTGAGAGCCTCACCAGGTGTTGTCACGATCGCACACTTCGTGTCCGCTACCTCGAAGTAAAATCGGCAGCAAGCTAGGTAAGCTTTCAACTAGTCCATTAGCTCCGCGGCCTCGCCCATCCCACCTTGCTTATGCAGAAGTAACCCGTGGTCCAAACTACCAAACGGTTTGCGGAAGTCCAGGTAGCTTACCTCCACCTCACCCTCGTACAACCTCGTGGTTGCTTCGTCAAAGAAGCTTACCAAGTTGCCGAGGTAGGATCTGCCCTATTTAAAGCCGCGTTATTCATCGGCGATTAGGTCTTTTTCCTCTAGATGGCTTAAACCCTGCTTTGGATTATTTTTCCCATATGTCTAATGCTACTGACCTCAGGTCAACAGGCCGGTATTCGCCACCTAGTCTCTTAACCCTCCCCTATGGAATGGCTTAACTTCCATTGTTTGCCGCTTGCTCGGTAGTCCAGCATCCCCGAGAGATTTGGTGAACAGTGTGGCCAAGGAACTGGCCAGTGGCCGAACCAGAGGTCTGAGAATGGATGGGTAGATTCCATCTGGTGCCGGGGCTTTCCTCTAGTCGACAGCCTCAAATACTAACCGTACTCCGCCTGAGGCCATTTCCACTTTCCCCACCGGGGCAGTCCTAGGCCACCCTAGGGTTGGTGGCTGTCTTCCCCCATCAGTCCTGTGGACCTGCTCGAAGTGTTCTCGGAGAATTTCTGCTCTCTGTCCATTGTTCTCCGCCTGGTTTCCGTTCCACATTTTCAAACCTCCAACGTTTACCGGCACTTTCGCTTTAGCCCGAAAGCAATTAAAGAAAACATTTGGGTTTTTTGGACCACCCTCGCTATGTTGACTTCATTTGTCAGCGCACCTATCCTCGGTCATTCATAAAAAACGTATTTATCCTACAGAATTCCAGCCACCGTCTATGCCCCTTGGTACCCTGACTCTCCCTCAAGCTTGTTGTTTCTCCCTCGGCGCGAGCTCGGCACTGCCTTTCCCCCAGAGTTAATGTCCTCGTCTACGCACAGTGCATATTAGGGCTGTTCCTTTGGTCAACCAAAGTAGGTTACTTTTAATCTTCAACCACATTTCATTTGCCTCACCCTCATGGTCCCAGGTTGAAGGTGCCGCCATTGACAGCTACCTATCCTCACCCAGTCCCCTGAGCTTCCTTTGCCATTTGTCCGTCGGTCTTGGCTTCTACCCCGGGAATCGAGGCCTCATGATCCCTTGGTCGCCTTGACCAAACGGAGAATCTGTTTTCACCTCGCTTACTCCAGTAGAAAAAAACTGACGGCAACTAAGTCTGTTAGCCCTGAATTTTGGCCTTCTCTCCATCGACTGGTCTGGTGAATGTGCCTCACCAGGGCCACAAACTCAGCTTGGTATGGCAGGTACCACCCGAATTGGTGCCAGCCACTGTCAGGGGCTTTGAAGCCCTCGAGCACAGGCCTCACTCCGCACTTCTGAAAGCCGTTACTAGATACTTCAGCCGAACTTTGTCCTCCCCAGGAACCGGTGAGGGATTCCTGAAGACGCACACCGGTGCCACCAACCATGACCAAACTTCATTGTCACAGAGACCGCCCGTATATTGAGGGTGGAACACTGGACGCCATCCTTATGAGTCACTTGCTCCGCTACCTGCACCGGCATCCCTCCCCTTAATATTCAGTCTTCACCATCCATTCAGCGCGCAAAACTTTGTTGGGAAAGCCGGGCTTTTTCGCTTAACTTCTTTCAGCCATGACTCCGGGAGGGCCATGCTGTCCATGCCACTAGATTCCTCACTGGCTCCCCCTGTTCATTCTCTGCGTTGCGTGCATTACACTGCTTCACTGATGTGCCCCGTCTTCCGACACGTTTCCGGGTTGTGGTGCTCTGCTTTTGCTCTCCAGTTTTTAACGCTCGAGTGCTCTGACACTTTTCCGCCATATCCTGGTTTTCCAGCTGTGCCACGGTGGTGCTCCCGCTCGCAAAGGTGTTCCCAAAATCCCTGGGTTTCTTTGGTCCCGTTGGCCACCATGCTCGGCCGTTGGCTTCAAGCACGATGCTGGGGATGGTAGGTTTCTCTCCGGCACTGGACTACCTTGATTGTGCAGGCCTTTGTGTACAACCGAAGCAATCAAGTGCAACACGGGCGAAGCTGCACGTGTTGGGCTTGCCGATACCACTCACTAAGACGGCCTGGCCATTCTAGTGGGCCCTCTATGAAGGCGAATTTTCTGGTTCAGTGGTTATGCCCTCTTGGGGGTTCCTGTTGATCTGGCTCGCAGCCGCGAGAACCTCATCCTAATACATAGGGTGGACAAACTCGAACTGGGTCAGCCTTCCTGGCCCTTGCCCGTCAGCACTGGGTGTCCCTCCACCCAGCCGTAGTACCTTGTTACCGACCGCATGTTTCGGCGCTCCAGCTTGCCTCAGGTTATCCACCACTCCTTGTCTTAAGTTCTGATTCCTTTACCATGTCTCTGCGTATAAGAGGTCGGCCAAACCTCTGTCACTACACTCCTGTTCGCCCTACTGCTACCTTAGTGTGGGCCTGGGTTTCTGTGGTGGCGCCCGCTAGGGATGCATCTTCTAATCTCATTTGCTCAATTTGCTTGGACTGGTCCTGGGTAAGTTCTCTCGACCGACATGTCCCCCCTTCAACTTTAACTGTGAAGGTTCTACACGTCTCCTTTGTTTCAGTTTCGCCCCTCCGAACTTACGATTAGCGGAGGATTGCATGCTTGCCGGGGTCAGGAAGGAGGTGTCCCTCGTGCTTTCGCTGTCTAGGTCGGTGACATTATTGGCCTCTCCGGTCCCCACTCACAGGCTGGAGCCGGGGGCGGCTTCCTTGTTTATCCTGCTGCCTAAAGCGGGCAATTCTTGGAACAGTTTCTTCCCAAGTGCTAGGCAACTTGAGCATTCCCTGGCTAGGTCGCCGCTGGTTCGATAGGTCATCGAAACCTTTTTCGCTATCGAGCTGTATGTCCAGTGAAACCAATCTGGGCGAGTACAGCGGCATATTACCTCCTGGAAATCCATCAAACAAGGCTCGTTTCCAAGCGGGGGCTGCACCCTATTCTGGAAAGTCAGATAGATTCAATGCCTTTTGTAAGGGACTCTGCTTGGCTAAAGCCAGTGATGTGTCTAAATAGTTGTGTTGTCGATGCGTTCCAGCAGCTCAAAACGTCGCGGGTTCTGGAAGGCAGCAGGTGCCCACTTATCCAGATCGAGGCACAGGTAGGGATTTTCGGCCTGTTACCTCAGGATTTCATTTAGCACCTCTAGCCAAAATGCTTCTCTATCGAGAATCTCCCTTGGGGAGTGCACATGGTCCGAAGGTCACAAGTGCTCCACCACCGTGCGAGGGAGCACAAGACTGGCAGCTGACACCAACGGCAGTCCGGTTTCTTGCTCCTGTGAACACCGGCGCATCTCACCGGGCCTTGACTTCTTGGAATCTTTTCCTCTCTCTTGGCGGATGGAAATTTAGGTCATGCGATGTTTATCGGGTCACCTTTGGAGAGGACAGCAAGAGTTACTTTTTTATAGAGTAGAGCCTACTCAAAGAACACTTTCATTCACCACTCAAATGTCCAGTCACCCTAATGTAGGCTCTTTTGTAAGAAAGGGAGGGTAGAGGGTCCAAGATGCATCAAAGTGTGGATGAAAGCTCAGTGGGAAAAATGATAATAAAAGTAGTAATTTAAAAAGAAGCTAAGGGAAAAGATTCGGGATGAGGGTTCTTTTAGTTGCTATCCGTCCTCTCGCGGGTACCTCAGAGATTCATGTCCACGTCAAGCCCAACTTCCTTTCAAAATCGATGACAGTTTCTGCTGCCAACACATCCACAGGGAGTTGATTTCAGCCGTTTATTGCTATGCACGAGAAGAAATTGGCGTAGATATTCTTGATGGCATCCGGCTCAACTAGACTCAGCTCACGCCCTCATAGAGTGGAGGTTCTGTCAGAGGCAAACAATGGCTTGTTCCTTCTTGGCGAACTTTTTATTTCGTTCATTGTTCCTAACAGGTCTCCCCTCGTACCCCTGGGCCTGAGCAGGAACAGATCTGGCCATGCCTATCTGTCCTTGTACCTTAGTTTTCATGGACCGGAGATCGTTCTTCTGAACCTCTTTTGGATCCTGTCGAGTGTGTGGTTACCCTTAACTAACCGGGAGCCCAGGTCTGGACTACGTACCGTGGGCGAATTCGCATCAGTGAAGTGTGGAGGGGTAGCTTTGCCCTAGAGTCTCCTGAAGTCACTGTTGTTCGCAGTTGGTACATGGTTATGTTGGCCTTAATAACCGTGGACAGACACTGCGCCGACGGCTCAAAGTTCATTTTTGCAACAGTCTCCAAGTCCCGGACCCCTGCATTCTGTGCCGCTGGTTACGAGTCGTACCAGTCCAGGTAGAGGGCCAATCCGGTTCCGTCCACCAGCAGCCTTGTACGTTTCTCCGTGATCAAGGTTAGGTCACAGGCCACTGTCCAGTGAAGGATATCATCTAAGTCCTCTTGAACCCGGGTGGATTCAGGAGATCCCAGAATTTTCATGTCGCCGGCAAACACAAAACTTGGTGAACGAAGGACCCTCGGTAGGTCATTCACATATACCAGGAAGGGTAATGGTGCCAACACCGATCCTTGAGGCACCCCGCCGGTCACTGGCGCCACTGAGGACTGAAGGTACTCAAATTTCACGTGGAACCGGCGATGGCACAGGTAGGCTGGTAACCAGTCCACTAGCCCTGTGAGCATATCCGTTCCATTTAGTTTATAAAACAGCAGTTTGCGGTTCATACCATCGAAGGTTCCGCGAAAGTCGAGATAACACATTTCATCTTTCTCACGTTGGTTTAGCTTCCTAGTTGCCCCGTCAAGGAGGATCGGGAGATTGGCGACGCAGGATTTTCCCTTTGTAAGTCATTGCTGTTCGCCCGCAACTGGGTTATTCATCCCCAGGTGTCCCACCACTACAGTTCTAATGACTTTCTACACTATTTTTAGCACGGCTGATAGTAGAACGACTGGCCGATATTACTCCATGCCATCGCTTCTGTCACTCTTGTGCTCTTATAATCCAGCAGGCAATCACCCCCCCTTGAGGTACTTGTTGAACAACTCAGCCAAAGGCCCCGCGAGTATTCTGGCCTGCGGTTTTAAGGCTGTGGGGTGCACTCAGCATGGTCCTGGGAACTTACCTCGATGAAGTGCTTCTTGTGCCAGAAAAATATCTTCTGGTATTACCTCAAGCTTCCCCTTCGGATTGGGCCTAGGCCACCCAAGAGGCGGCCGCGGCCCCTCTTGGTCCACTCTGTGTAACTCCCGTAAGTACTTCTCAATTGTTTCCACCTTCTGCTTGTTGTTCTCAGCTCGGTCCACACTCCCAACTCTCATCCCACCCATAGGCAACCTTCTTGACAGCTATCGCCCGGGTGTAGTTATAGAACACGTTTCGGTGTTTTTTCGCCTCCAAGCCGTGCCGATTTGTACGTTGATTTCTCCGACATCCTTTTCCCACCACCTGCCTGGTTACTCTTTTGTAATGGATGGAGGATCCACGTCCACCAGGTTTCCGAAATCTCCTTCATGCTAGATGTTTGCACTTCCTCGTCCGGGTTGTACTGCCTTTCCACCACTATGGTAAGCATCTTCTCCGAATCCCGCGTGGTTAAATTAATCTCCTGTCACACGCCGTAAGTTGCTTCTAATGACCCACCACATTTCTTCCACACTGCCCCAGTATCTCGTACCAGCAACTGTGTCACCCCTATCAAGCCTCCTTCGTCCATTCCCCCGAAGGACCCAAGCTACTTATCTGGTAGGTTCTCCCTCTAACCAAAGAACAGAAACCCGGAGATTCCATGGTCACTTTCTCACAAAAGGGCATCAATATGGACTTCATCGAATCTCGTGAAAAATTTGAAAACAACTTGATCGAGAACATCCGGCGTCTGACCCTATTTTCATCTGGCGCGGGGGCGGATGTGCCGTATTTCTGCCTGGTCCAAGATTCAGTCAAGCATCCCCTGGTAGAAAAACCCCGCCGGCTCCCTAGTTGCTCGACATTCTATACCCGGTGCGTTATAATCCCCGGGAAATAGAAACCTTCCTGCGTTTCTGGTTGCTCATGCTAGATATTCCGGCGGACCGCCATCTTCCCCTGCGCCAGGGGATGGGCTCCTGTAAATACACCAAAGCCACCCACTCACTCGAATTTTTATTTGTGGTGCCACCGCCCATTTACTGGGAGTAAAGTACTTATGACTCACCCCTTCAGTTGTGTTCGGCTACTGGCAACGGTAATCCTCATCTTAGTCCTCCATCCCCTCTGTCGGTTCTTTGCACACTCCGTCCCTATGGATGTGTCGGGCTTAACCAATCGCTCTCTCGCAGCCATGTTTCGGTGATAGCTATGCGGTCCATCTCCCTCGACTTCACCGCGAGTTCTCTCATATTATTATGGACGTTGCAAGCAATACACTGCGCCACGGCTATTCCTTCTTCCTCCGTGCTTTTCCTGAGCATCTCCGCATTTGTTTCGCACACAATCTCTACCTCCGAGTGCCCCTAGGTTTTGCTTCCATCGGGCCCCTGAGTTGTGACTCACCAATAGCTCTACTTACCACCAAGTTCCATGGAGCATTTTCCAACACCTGATTGCTTCCGGGGACTCTGTCCTACATACAACTATTTATGTGAGGGGCATCAAAGAAGATGATGCATAGGAAGGCAGTATCCCCTCCACTAGATGGGTTGACGTGGACTCTCCTGTTCCTTGTGAGCCTGCTGTGACCTTCCAGGAAGCTGAGTTATTCAGTTCTATCCTACTACTGTCCCTGAAATTCCTGTTGATTCTATCCACGAAGGCGAGGAAAGCATCTCAATATTTGAGATTCCCGAACTCCACCAGGCTAGACCACCCCAGTGGTTGCACACCAGCACCTGGCCCCCGTCGTCCTAGGCATGGCATCCTATTATCAAGTGCATGCTATGATGTCTCAACTTGTCTTAGCAATTCCGTAGCACATTGTCTAAGTTGTTGGATTCTGTGCCGCATACCTACGCAGAATTGTTCGCGTAGCAGTTTCTACGGCACCCCAGCACTATTTCTACGCTTTCCTATATCACCCGCCCTACGCCTGTCATAGAAGCTGTCTGAGCTCGCAAGGTTTCCACCTGTGTAGCCTGACATGGAGTCAAATCAAACAAGCTGCTCGCTTTTAGTTTAACACGATCTTGGAAGGATTTACTCTACTCTGTGTTCGGTAGACTTTCCCCTCCCCCTTCGCGGTGAATGGAATTTGCCTTACCTGTCAGCATCAAGAAGGAGACATCAGTTGTCTTCTGAGAAACCGAGCCAGCTCCTGTTACAGCTGCTGAAGCACTGTAACATGTGATCCTTTTGGTTCAAGGTTTTTGAAGTTTTCCTTGGCCAGTGACATCGGCTATACTTTGCTTGTCTCTGCTCTTATTTTGTTCATCCTCTCACACAAAATTCTAATCGAGGTCAGACACCATAACTTTTGGTTTCGCTATGCTGAGCATGAGGTCAATGGCCCCATTATTCTCCGTCGGTTTACGATTTGGTTGAAACGGTCCCCCTGGTCACCTTGTAAGATTGTTCTTTACAGCTTTCTAGATGCGGAGCATTGCCAAGTAAGTTTAGCGTGGGCGTTTTTCTATTTCTGAATGATTATCATCGAAGGTACGCAATTTGTCATTGATCCTTCAAGCGGTATTTTCGGCTTGTGAGTTGACTTCGGTCAGGCTTGCGATATAACGGATCATTTCTGTGCGCATGTGGACCACCAAAGTTGGCAAGCCGTAACAACTCACTCACGTGCGCCTACCATTTAGGAATTTGTCCATCTTTCTTTTGGCGAGGTTTATCCGGGCTTTACGAGTCACTTTCTCGCCCCTTGCTATACACGCTGAACACTTCCGAGTCAAATCATCATGACTTTTAAGGAGCACCGAGGACGTTCTGGTTTCCTGCAACTTTCCCATTGGGACCAGATTAAGCATACTAAGCAGCATGTGCCTTCCCTTACCTCCAAGGAACACTGTCTATGACCACACGGGAAATCCACTTTGATCTTGGGCTTTGCACTTTTTGGAGACCCCGCCGGTCAGTTCTTGGTGCTGGATCTGCCAGTGTTCATACTGTTAAAAATACCATTCATCTGGTGCAATTACTGTGGTAAGGCTCACTAGCTGTTTAGACAGAGAACTACGGAAATGTCATCAGCAGTGTAGATAAGATTCCCGCGTAAATTTAGAGAGGGCTCCTGAAGATAGACTCAACTGTTAAAATGGAGCAAACTATCTAGCTCATCGGCTTACCCTTCTTTGATGCCGCAGATCACTAGCTTACTGGTCAGCCTCGCGGCCAGTCTTACCGCTTCCCTTGGTTCCTTGAGCCGAAATGAGTTGTGGAATCTCGACTGTTTGCTTGCCCCTGGGTCAGATTTTCTGATAAAGGAGATGAATGGAGAATGTGGTGGTTTGATTCCTGTCGATGCAGACGTTGGCGCAGAGGTCGGATAGACCCCCTTCTATTAGTTGAATCGACACATTTGCTCTGCTCCTTTGTACCGAATCAATCTCGATACTTGCGCTTGCAGTTGTTGTCGTTCTGCCTCGGTCCTCCCTTCTGTTTTGGTCTTTGGTGAGATTTTTCTTGAGTTCCCCTCCTATACTTCTTGTTTGTCATCACCAAACACCGTGTAAGATCCTCTCTGAATCACGCTCCTTTGCCCCTTCACAGAGTACCGCAGACGTATTTTCAGTCAAGTTCAGTTTAGTTTGGTTTAGTTTACACAATACAGGCTATGGCCAAGGCCATCCTAGCCCCCAGATTTCTTTCGGCTTTAGGCGCTTGGGCCGGCACTCACCACTGAGAATTTATTGAGCTTCCCCGTCTGTTCAGCTTAGTGGACTCTTGCTGATCCAGTGTTGCTAAAACGGCGAATAATGGATAGTCAGGTCGGGTCGGGCTGCACAGGACTGGTGGTGGCTCGGGCTAATAAAGCGTCCATAGTTCTTTCGGTGTTTTGCACGGACTTGGGCACCCACTAGCGCGAAGTTTTCAATTCCTCCCAGTCTTGTAGAGTGAAGTTTTTCGCTGCTTCAATTCGGATGAAAATTAAAGAGGTAGAAACACTGTTCTTTTTATGCGGACTAGAGACAAACATGCCACTGGCTTTCCGTCACTCTTGGTGTTCCAGGTGGCAGGCACGGGCCCGCGGCAGCTGGAAAGCCTGGAGCAAATAACAGTTTCCCTCCTATCTCCAGTACTTTACTTCTGTGTATAACTCGCCCCACTTGGCATCCAGCATCCTTTCTAAACGCCTTTCACCTCTTACTCTGACAGTTATTTTGGCAAATCTATTTCGCATTTCCACCACCTTATTGATGAGGGATTTTGCTTGCGTAATGAACCTTGACCATGGCTTCCAAAATTCTATGCCTTTCCTCTGGTTCCATGGGTAGTGGCTTGTTCACATATATTCTCGGCAGCTACCCCGGATGAACCCTCCAAGATGTCACCCGCTTTAATGAGGTCTCCTTTGAGTCCTCTTTTCCCAATTGGGACCAGTCCCATAATTTGCAGTCCATGGTCATATGGTTCTCCCTGTTGTCCTTCAGACATCCAAGTGGCTAGTCGCTGAAGCTTTTTAAGGACCTTCCACTGCTAAGTACATAGGTATGAACACTCCCACCTCCCTGCAGTCAATGTTTGAGCGCAGCCGGAAAAGCTCACCCATTATCCAGTGAGCAGCCAGCTTACACCGTTCAGCACACTTGAAGTCCGCAGTCATTTGGACAACCAAGTCCCCTGTTAGCTGTGTCTCCTCTACTGTGAATGGTCCATTTCCCCCATGACCGTCCAGGCCACCAAAGTTGTGGTTAGTAAGTCATCACTGCTTTCGGTAAAGGGCATGTCCCATTTATTTGCCCAGCGTGATACATGCGCCAGGTCTCTTGCTGAGCCATCCCCTTCTGGGGGAGAGACAAACGTTATGCGAGCTTTCTCTCACAAACGGCAAGTCCCGCTTTAAACTGCAGGAAGCCTGGCCCCGTTCCACCACTGGTGTGTCCCATCGGCTCTAAAATTCTGCCTCCCGGGAACACCACTCTCTATTTACAGCCCAACATTCTTTTGAAAAATTCCGTATCTTTCAAAATGACCAGCATTTTGGTCATCCGGCTCAACTATCCAAGTGCTCTGTTGCAAAAGATGGCGTTTCTGTTTAGTCTCGAGTGTGCTTCCTACAGCTTCATGCCGCTTCCTCTCCTTTGTTCGTCAGCCGCAGTCGCCATCATATGCTCGGCTTTTCTCCCCATTAAACCATTTGTTATTTTGAAGGCTGCAATGAAGTCCCCCATTAATATTCTCGTTTCTAAAGACAGCAGCCCCACATTCTTCAAACTCCGGCTGTAAGCTCTTCCTCGCTGGCAAATAACTATCCTAGTAGATAGCCGCTAGAATTTTGCTGAACAGGCTGTATCCTTCTGAGGGAGTGTCCAAGTTTGTGCACAATATTCGGGGTGCTACCATATTATCACTTTATGCGGGGGCAAGAAAACAACTGCCCGCTTGTAGGAAGTTGTTGAATTAGGTCTGAAGAGCTCCTTGGGAGCCCGGTAGGCAGCCAGCTGGCCTCAGTGCGCGCATTTGAATTCTGCAGTCACAACAACACCCACGTTTTTCGTCTCCCACACTGCGCCTGCCTTGAGGGGTCAATTTCCCCCGTTACTATTAAACTCGCCGATGCTCCCGTTAGAAGAACAATTTTTCCTCTTATTTACCGGTGTATTGCGCGTTTGTTCACTTCAGCTTATCCCGGATTTTGCTGACCAGCAACTCCAACTGACCTGATCCAACAAACTTCCCGTCGTCTGCGTGTAGGAAACATGGGAGCTTCAGAGCTTGAAACTGGTCCTTTATTTGAGGAAGGAATAGAAGTGTCACCAGAACTGATCCCCGAGGAAAACCGTTTGTGGCGTGTGCTGACCCGGAGGTTGCATCGCCAAAATTAAGGTAGAAATCTGGCCAGAACGTCAGCTATCCAACTGTGTACCTGTCTGTCCACCCCATGGTCTCGAGTTCACTTAGCAACCGTCTGTGATTCGCTGAATCGAAGGTCTTTTCGAAGTCTTGATAGCCAACTTCCATTTCTTCTTCTTGCGGTAGTGTTGTGTCTTCGTTTAGGAACCCCAAAAATGTTTTACGTATATGAATTCCCCCCCCCCCAAAAGCCATGCCGAGCATCACTTAGCAGCCTGTGTTCTACCAAACTCTTGCAGAAGTCTTCTGTTGACAGTTTTTATAGGCTTTTGCAAGGGCACCAGTAGGGCTCACGGGCCTGTAGTTTTGGTTCTGTGAGCAAGGTTCACCCATGCGGATGGCCACTACTGCCAATTCTTCCCAGTTAGTCGGCACTAAACCTTGCTTAACAGTTGCTCGAAACAGCCAGCAGGCTTGTCCATCTATTCCAACAGCCAAAGGTTCCGTAACGGCAGAATATACATGCCATCTAGCCCCGCTGATTTACTTATGTCTAACCCAAGCAATATTTTTCTCGTCGCCCACACCGGTGTAATTACATTTGGCGTGCCTAGTGCCCCTAATGGGTCTTGTTCACTCTGATGCTTCATCTTCTCAGTGCACACCTTCAGACTACTTACTGAGCGCATCCGCTTTGTTCTGGTTTTCGCAGACTTCTCTCCCATAGCCTTTATATTAGTTTTCGACTCCCTTTCTGAGTTCACCTCTTCATTCAGCTTCCCCAAAATATCCTTTGGGGTCTTGCTCAGCTGGTTTTGCCAGTGCTAGCACAAAAGTTCTTTTTACGCTCCTCTGTATATTGAAAGCTGATTTTCTGCACTTGGTATATTGTAGCCGAGCTCTCACGCTTCAGACTGCCTAAAACTTCTACCAACTCCTACCTCTTTCACGAATGGACTTCCCTACTGCTACTATCCAGCACTGATGCTTGTTCTTGAGCTTGTTTTTTGCCGTGGATTAAACATGTACTGCACCGTCAGTGGGTCTCGCCTGATTCCTTGCCCCCACTCTTCCGCTGTAGCATTTTTCTTATCTAGGCCCCAGTTCAGTTCAGTCTCTTCTGTATTTACTTCAGAGCTTTCAGCTTCCCGAAGCTTCCACTCAATTTCTGTGGACACTGGGATGCTTGAAGCGGGGTATAGACTTGATCTGCATGTAACCACAATTATCCGAAGATGGATGAATGCTGCGCTGGTCTAAGCCAGTTTCATGCTTCGCGACCACCAGGCTTGAATGGGATAGTTGGTTTCCCGTTCCGTATCTGTTAACTTTTCAAGATTCAGGTTTCAAGCCTTCGTATCCGGAAGTGGTGAGATCTCCAGCATGAACCTCAGAACATTCCACTATTGGCCATGACCTCAAAATAGAGATCTATGCCAGCTCTCCGTCATGTATGCCTCAGGTTTCCTCTCGAAAGGTTTGGAGTCCATATCTCCCATCATATCAGCCGGCAGTGAGCTTCGCTCATTGGTTACCTCCATAGACAGGCGATAGACCAGCTGTAGGCCGGTCGACTGCTTCTTCATGGGGGTCATTGAGGGCCCTTGTCTTCCAGTGGGAACAGAAGGGGAATTCCGTCGCAACTAGGCGCTCATCTAGTCCCGAATTATTTGTCGGAATCTTATCAGGTCACTTCGTACTCTTCCATATGCTTAAGGAAAAGGCCCCGTCAACTCTAACCACCTGTTTTAACTGATCACACGTAGACCAGCGATGGGACAAATGACGGCCTGCTCTACAGTCTCCAGCTTCAAGAATTTAGCAGCCTCACAGAGGCATTCCCTAGTTTCTCTGCACACCAGTCCAGAAAGTACATGTGAGATAGACGGGATTTGGCGAGCACATGGTTATCTTTCATAACTTTGTTTTATCTGTTAACTTTTGCATTAGACATCATTTCGCACGTCGTGTGCATCCACGGCTGTCGTTTTTTTGCGGCAGGACTTTACTCTACTCACCAGCCTGTTGAGGCTTCCGGTTGAAGCTTCTATCCGCCCCTTTTACACTCATAGAATCTGATAAATTGATGATATATCGTACATCAAAAAGTGGCCTTCTAAACGCCTGACTCTTTACCTAGTATATGCTCCACTCTGAGGCACAGCTTGCCGGTGTGATGGTAGGTTTTGAACGAGGAGGACTTTACCACTTCCGAGTCTCTGGCACCGATGGAAACAAGAGTCGCGTCTTGGAAGGAGTAAGTGTCCGTTGGCCTCGGTCGCAAAGGATGAAAACAAGCCCATATTTTCTTATTGACTAAGGGAGTTTGAACCCCGATCAAAAGCGGTAGGGAAAATAAATCCGAATGAAAGGCACTGTGATCCATAGCAATATTGGTCAATTCGGATTTTGGATCGCCGGCATGGATAGGACCTCAGTTCTTTTTGCTAGTCTCTGATGAACGCCACTGCGTTACACCGCGTAGCTTTCTCGCTGTTATCGGTATAGTTTTTGTTAAGCTATCTAGGATAATCCCTAAAACTATAGCTCTAAGGTCTGTTGTCCGACCCAGAAAAAATCAAGCGATTTTTTCTGAACATTAGTCCCTGGGACCACTCGGTGGTAAAAGATACACACAAAAGTGATCATTGAACTGCTCTTAGGGTCGGAGCTAAGCGAAACATCAGTCTCAGTGAAACCACACTAGCAGACTCTAAAACACCACTCAGGGAATCACCTTAGTAAAGAGACTAAAGCCGTCTTGACTTGCGTAATACATCCGGAAACTTTCAAACAGCACCATCCGCAGAAACTGCTTGCAGTTTTTAGCTGAACAACTGATACATAATTAGTTCCGCTGATATTGACCCCCCGTGGCTAATACTTTCTTCCCCACCTAAGGTTCACATATATTGGCCATACTCTACACTTAATCCTTTGCTTCCGTATAGCTCTCTTACCCCCGCATATTGCCACATCTCATCCGGTTGGCCATCCACATCCTAACCAACAAAGATATGCCTACATCTCCTCCCAACCGACCCAAAGTCACTGCCAGCAACCGCCGTCGCAAGACTGCTAAACTGCAAAACTCACTGAATAACTGCTCAGTCTCTCTGGTAGATATACTTGGACATGCTAATAGACAAACTACGGAAATGAGCAAAAATCTGAGCAGTCTTTCCTCTCGCATTGACTCCGCTGATCAAATTATCGGTCAGCTGATGCCTATAGCATTCTTGCTTGATCCAGCCGCACACCATACCCCAACCAATCTACTACTGGCCACGAAGTTTGTGGACACAATTGCCTCGGAAATCTCCAGACGGATAAAAAAGGCAAACAATGCGGTTGTGTTTAACATTCCAGACCGAATACCTCTCTCAGATGCTAAAAATATGATCTTAAGCGCTTGAAACCTTGACTCACAACTGTGCCACTGCATTAGACTCCGCAAAACCTCCCTACGCACCACCTGTCCACTGCTGTTCCAGTTTACAAATGAAGTTGTCGCCAAGATTTTTATCAGCCGGCAAGCGTTAGTCGTAGCCAAAACCGGCTTCAAGTGCGCCAAGATATTTCCTGACAAGACCCCACTGCAAAGAGAGGTGCACAAGAGTCACGCCCAGAACAGTAACCCCGGTGTTAGCGCAACCAACAATCCACCCCAAAACTCCGGGGCACCTATCATTGGCCATCACCCGATGTTGCCATCTATTGCAGATTACAATGCAACCGTAGATTTAGACAGTACGCCAATTTCCTCACCCAATGAGCCACCTGGCAAACGTCCCAATATCCAGAATAGCCCAAGCAAATCTCCAGACTGGAACAAGCGCCCCAACGTCCACAAAACTGATGAAGGTTCCTCCAACTCATCCACCCGCGAGCTCATGTACTCCACAAGTCTAGATGACCCCATTCCTTCTACTAGCTCCATGTCGGGTTATTTAACCATACCTAAAAATCACTGCACCATCAACCCACCTCCGTCTACACACATGCATCCTGTTACCTCTGGCATTTTTGATAACTCAACCAGGCCCCTAAGCCCACCATCTGCACCCACCCATTTGCAACCAGAATGTGTCTGGTTACCACCTAGGCCACCACCGCTAATTAGCCCGTCAGTGCAGATTGACCCACAGAAGTTAACACCTCGTCACCAAAAGAACAAGGCCCATCAACGTAACGCACATGCAAACCATAAGGTAATGACTCAGTCACGTGAAATTTTACCAGCCCCTTGTGCGGCTGTGAATCCTAGTTTTCCATCTCGGCTAACTGCCTTTTCATTTCCATCCTACTTGTACCCACCTTATCCCCCCCCCATTCACCGCTCCATTACATTACTATCCGCCACACCAACTACTCTATACCTCTACCGCTACCCAGTCACTCCCTGGGAACCATTTCCTGGTTTCACCTAGCTCCCCTCTCCCACAAGACCCATCCTCGTCTCTTGGCCCAGTACTGCCATCCATCCGTGGCCGCTTTTTTCCTGCCGGCCCCCTTCGAGAATATTCCCCGCATTCAAACTACTCTCCCAAACAGCACCTCCCCATCCCTCTCCCCTCACACTATCCCCCTCCAGGCTTCAACTCATCCAATCCGTGGAACAACTGAGGTCCTCCCCCCATCCTTGCCCTATTCTTCACTGGAATTACCACCCTCATCACCACTACCGAACACCCCACCATATCCACCACTACCGAGGCCTGTATCATCTCTCTCAGTCATACTTGTAAATGCCCGTTCATTACTGCACAAAACTAAAGCCATCCGCAGCATCGCTGAGCCCTCTGACTTTGATATTATCATTGTAACTGAAACATGGCTAACAGATTCCGTCCCGTCAGAACGAGTCTGTCTAGTTGGCTACCAGATGTTCCGAAGGAATAGGCCTTGTCGTGGGGGAGGCTGTCTAATTTATGTCAAAAACACTCTGCTGGCCATTCCACTGTTGTTACGAACGTTTGAGCAATGCGTAGCCAAATTCGCAACGGATCCCGAAATCAGAAGGCGATTATCCGTGATAATTCTACGATACTAGATTATTAAAATAAACAATGAAATAAACAATATACAAACCTCAATAATACGATCACAAAGACTCAAAAACGACAAACCGAATAGCAGCGTGTGAGGAGACAGCACGTGCCTCACGCAGGTCCTGAACAAGGATGTGCCAAAATAGCGCTCTGGGCGCGAACAAACAAGAATTGGTCCATAGAAACAACCAGTTCGTAAAGACAAGTCAATAGTGTATGGAAATGAGTGATGTTGGGAAAAACACTGAATCGCGAGGGAAAAATGGGGATTTTCCACGACCCGCTGTTACACCGCCCACCAAAATCCTCCTGGATCCTTAGCAAAGTCAAAGGTTCGGTATAAAGGTACTGATTCTTCCTACCTGCTTAGGCCCTGCTGTCAGTGCGCGCGTCTAATGCTCGTCGTCAACGTTCTACTACTGGTCGCACCTAATCCATTGGCTACATAGACGTGAGGCTCGTCTACATCTTCCACAAGACCAAATGACCGATGGCGGGCGTGAATGGTCACATAGACGTTGTCCTCGTAAGGGGCCGTCCGGTCCTGGATGTACGTGCTTGAGTGTGTGTGTGTGTGTGCGTGTGTGTGTGTGTGCCGGGGTTACAATGAAATCACAGGTATGACTACACATCAAAGGAGGACTTTCTGCAATGTCAACAAAGACCGCGTGGCAAGAAAACGAGTAAATGTAGCATGTGTGTGTGACCTGAGCTCCGCTACTTCCACATATGCAAGGGGCATTCGGTAGCGTCAACAAAAGGCAAACAAAGGACGCTGTCACATGTATGATGGGTTTACGGGATGTAGAGTGCGTCGTGCATGCGTGTATGTATCGGGATGTATAATGGAATGGCACTCATCACCACATATCGGAAAGAACCTTCTGTAATGTCAACGAAAGGACCGCGAGCACCTTAACGTGTTTGACGGAGATTGTGTGGTATACATGGTGTTTCTTTATCCACCTCGATTACTGGTGTGAAAAAGGTTTACTGGGCCTCAGGGTTATCAGCTCCTCCGTCTTCGCTCTCGAGTAGGTTGATACTGCGTATGTCACGAATGAGCACTCCGTTAGCTGTCTTCACCTTCACCGTTCTTATCATTCCGTCAGTGCTTTTGATGGTTTCCGTAACTACTCCCAAAGACCAAGCGCTGAAATGTGCGCGTTCGTCGGCGATCATAACCACGTCCCCAACTTTGAATGGTCTTGTTTTGGCCAGCCACTTCTGTCGAGTCTGCAAAGCCGGTAGGTACTCCCGTAGCCATCGCCTCCAGAAGACCTTGGCCAGATAGTTCGCTTGCTTCCACCCGTGGAGGTAGCTCCCACGAAGGTTTACCGGCCCTTGGAAACCCTCGTTCGACCTTAACGTCAATAAGTCGTTCGGGGTGAGCGCCAGGTGGGTGGGGTCGCCGTTCAATACTGGAACCAGGGGGCGGTTGTTCAGGATTCGCTCCACCTCAGTCATGACGGTGTTCAGCGTCTCGTCGTCGGGCGGCTGCTGCTCCATGATTGACAGCAATATCCGTCTGGCGGACCGGATCATGCGTTCCCATATGCCGCCTCGGTGACTGGCCTGTGGGGGGTTGAAATGCCATCGTATGCCGTAGGCCACGGTTCGATTCTGCAGTTCGTCCCTGTTCATGTTCTTGTGCCAACGCTGCAATTCCCGTTGAGCGCCCACAAAGTTCGATCCATTATCTGAGTATATATCGGCCGGTACGCCTCTTCGGTTGATAAATCTTTGCAAGGCCCGTAGAAACGAATCGGTCGTCATCGAATGTGCGACTTCTAGGTATACCGCACATGATTTCATGCACGTCATGATACATCCGTATCGCTTTTCTAATCTTTTCCCGCACTTGATCCACAAGGGCCCGAAATAGTCCAACCCGGTGTCACTGAACGGCCACCAGCCCGTAGTCACCCTGCATTCTGGTAGTGGGGCCATGAGTTGTTTGCCTGCTGTGGCATTGCGTCTCCTGCATTGCACACACCGTCGGATTACGCGTTTTACAGTCTCTCGTCCTCTCAACAACCAAAGACGCTTTCGGATGACGCTCGTCACGTGACTTTCCCCGGCATGTCCCTCCATGGCGTGGACGTGTTGAATCATTAGCTCTACTACAGGTTGTCTCGCAGGCAGCAGTATAGGATACTTTGTGTCGAAGTTCAGGTGGGCGTTGGTCAGCCTACCATCCACCCGCAGCAGTCCGTTGATGAGTTTGGGGTTTAAACGCTTCAGCTCGCCTCTTGGAGATGGCATGTCTTCATTGGTCGGCCCCACTTCTTCCGCCCTCTTGAGTTCTTGGGCGAAAGCCTCGCGTTGTATCATTCTGAAAATATCATACTCTGCCGCTTGTAGCTCATCGGGACCTATCGGGCCGACCGGTATCCAACCTGAGGGCCGTAGCACTTTCATGACTAGTAAATTTCTCCTGAACCTGGTTAACCAAACTAGCGAACGAAGCGTCTTCATCCAGGAAGAAAACCTGACCAGTCGCGATAGAATGGACGACGCTTCGACGACGTTGGTTGCTATCACTACGCCTTTGATCTCCAGTTCCAATTCCGTAGGGGGTTTTATTTCGAACACGGGCCAGTCCTGTTTGGGCAATTGCAGGAAGTTTGGCCCTCTCGTCCACGTGTCCAGTTGCCTGAAGTTGTTCGCACCTCGAGAGCACAGGTCGGCCGGGTTATCGCCAGACCTAACATGACTCCACTGGTGCGTGGCTGATTCATCGTGGATAATAGTGAGCCGGTTAGCAACGAAAGTACTAAACCGGCTCCGGACGTTGTTAATGTAGTTGAATCCGTCCAGAAGCTCACCGACCAAATGTAGAGATCGAAACATCTCTTCACAGCTTGCACCACCCTGACTGCCAACACGGCTGCGCTGAGTTCAAGGCGTGGGATTGAGACCGACTTCAGAGGGGCAACGCGGGCTTTGGCGAACAGGATCCTCGTGGTATATTGTCCATCTCCTGCGCACCATCGTCCGTACACCACAGCTCCATAACCGACTTCAGATGCATCGGAAAGGGCATGTAGTTCTCCAGTCCGTGTCGTATGGCCAGGGGTCAAACATCGTGGGATTCTTATGTCCCCTAATTTCTTCAAGGTGTTCAAAAATTCTTCCCAGTCCAGCCGGTCCCCTCGGTCCAGTGACTGGTCCCAATCAACTTTCTTACGGCATAGCCGCTGCAGCAAGATCTTTCCGGGTAGCAGCCACGGTGAGACGAAACCGAGCGGGTCGAACAAACTTGAGACGGCAGATAGTATGCCACGACGGGTTATTGGCAGCTCGGGAACGTTCAGTTCGAAAGCAAAATCGTCCGTTTCCGCGTCCCATTGTATCCCTAAAGTGCGCTCGATAGGAAGTGGAGAGCCGTCCAAATCTCTTACCCTTTCGGCCTTTTCGTGATACGGGATGACCTTCAGCACTTCTGAAGCGTTCGACATCCATTTAGTTAGATGGAAGCCGCCCTCTTCCAGCAATCTCGTCAGACCCCTGAACTGCTCTAGAGCTGATTCCACATCATCGAATGACCCAAGGTAGTCGTCGACGTAGAAGTTCCTGCTGACGCTTTCTACCACCGTCCGATGTACTAGATCGCCATGTTTGTTCGCTGATTCTCGGAGGGCGTAGTTGGCACAAAATGGTGACGATATGGCTCCGAAGGGGTGGACGGTCATCCTATAATTCACCACTGCGTTGTCCCGGTCGCTCCCTTCCCACCACAGGAAACGCAAAGCATCTCGTTCTCCTACCGGAATCTTCACCTGATGGAACATTTCCCAAATGTCAGCAGACAAAGCCACTTTACCCACTCCGAAACGGCACAAAACATCGATCAGTGGTGTGGTCCAGTCAGGCCCCTGTAGTAGGCGATCGTTTAACGACTTGCCCTGAAACTTGGCCGCACAGTTGAAAACCACCCGCAGTTTATTGGGTTTCTTGGGGTTGATAACCGGATGGTGAGGCAGATACCAGATACCCCTTTTGCTGTCGGTGTTAACAGGCACTTTTTCAACGTAACCGAGGGTCTCGTTTCGCTTCATCAAATCCGCGTATCGTTCCCACAGATTCTGGTCTCGAATGAAGCGTTCTTTTAGTCGTAGTAATCGTTGGAGAACATAATTTCTGTTGTCAGTCCACGGGTCGACCGGTGTGCGCCATGGGAGGGGAACCTCGAACTGTTTTTTGAGGCCTCTAGTGCCTTGCCGCACCGTTTGTAGAGCGAAGTGATCCTCTTGAGACAACGTCGGTCTTTCTTCTCCAATGTCATGAAACTCCTTTTCATACAGCCGTTGCAGATGATACTCTATGCGGTCCGTTTCGGCGGATAAGTAATTCACGGAACCGCGTACCCCTACTGGACCGTATAACATCCATCCCAGAACCGTGCGTACGGCATAAGGTGCCTGGCGGTCGCCCACTCTTTGGTCAAGCACCCAATGCGCCTCTGGCACGTCGCATCCGATGAGGAGATCCACCTCATCATCTTCCCAGTCTACGACGGTTACATCCTGCAGGTGGGGCCACCGAGTCAAGATTGCGTCCACCGACCTTGGTGCTCGCATGGGGAGATCCGCTAACGTGAATGCCTCCGTTGGTTCAATTTCCTCGCTAGTGTCTAGAGAGATGAGTTGCAGCCTTAATCTACCGGCAGTCATTACCTGTGTTCCACCCACCGTGCTCACTGCTAACGACGTCGCACCTTTAGCCAGTTGGTGTTTGTCGGCAAACCGCTCTTTCACTAAAGTGGTGTCGGATCCACTATCAACGAAAGCCAACGCCTTGACTATCCCAGTCGGAGTCACTACTCCCACGGCCACTACGCCTAAACGTACCGGTTTACTGGCAGATTGTGAAGTTGAACAAATCACGCTGGGCTTGGCACTCGCCTCGGACATGGTTACTCTCGCCTGATGCAGCAGCCGATGGTGTCTGCCCGTGCAGCCCTTGTAACCACATCGATTCCTTGTTCTACAGGCTGCTGCCCGGTGCGTGGTGTTGAGACAGATAAAACATGCTCCTGCCATCCTCGCCATTCCCCACCGTTCGTCTATTGTGGCGTTGCCGAACTTGGGGCATTCTGGTAGGCCATGGCTAGTACCACAGGATCTGCAATTTGGTTTCACCGTAGCATCTCGTGAAATGACGTGTGTGTTGGTCCAAGGCTGGTACTTTGGATATTCCCGTACAGGGGTTTGGGCTTGGCTAGTACCGGGCTTGTTTGCTCGGTTGCTGTCCCGGATGAGTCGGCCAAATCTGCTGTCAGCTATCTTCGTTTGCCTGTCTAAGTATTCAGTCAGGTCTTCGAAGTTGGCTTCTCTGTCGCCTCGGCTTATCCGTTCAGCTTCTTCCGCCCACCGACCCTGTAGTTCGGGAGAGAGGTGACGGACTATGCCTTCCAAAGTGTGCATGGCGTCTAGGTCAGCCCTGTAACCTAAATAGTCGAGGGCTATTGAGCAGTTCTGCATCTTGATCACCAGGTCGGCCATGGTGTGAACGTCGCCCTTGGTTCTCTTAGCCTCTGCCATCACGCCCTCTATTAGGTTACGGGCTACTTTGAAAGGTTGGCCAAACAAGTCCCTCAGAATCTTCCTTGCCCTTGTGTAGTCTTCTTCTGGATCGAGCATGGTGCACCCGTCGATAGCTTCTCGCGCTCGGCCTCGGCAGTAGTGAGTAAGGTAAAGAAGCCTTTGCCCAGGGTCGGTTACCTTATTTTCAACGAACGTCTCGAACTGCTTGACAAACTTGCAGTATTGCTCAGCTCGCCCGTCGAAAACCGTTAACTCCACTCTAGGCAGATCGATCGATGGTGGTTTGTATTCGGCGACCGGCGTGGGGTTCCCTACCTTATTGCACCCTAACCTATCGGAAGTGTCGAAGTCACTGGTCTCATGCTCTCGCTGTTTCTTTGAACACTTTTCTGCTCCCTGCGCCTGTAGGCTAGCCGATGGTAACTGTTGCTCTAGTTCTAGTATTCTCAGCTTATATAAATCGACATCCTTACGATCAATATTGTTTTCAATAACACGTGAACTAGCACTGACAGGACTAGGCGATCTAGCATTAACTAAAGAATCATATGTACCCAAAACCTCCCCAGAGACTTGCCGTATTACTTCCTGTCCGGATTCGACTGCCTTTGATCCTTTTCTTGGCATTTTGCGTGATTTTTCCTCGTTCCAAATTGATCTAGTGAGTATTGTTACGAACGTTTGAGCAATGCGTAGCCAAATTCGCAACGGATCCCGAAATCAAAAGACGATTATCCGTGATATTCTACGATACTAGATTATTACAATAAACAATGACATAAACAATATACAAACCTCAATAATACGATCACAAAGGCTCAACAACGAGAAACCGAATAGCAGCGTGTGAGCAGACAGCACGTGCGTCACGCAGGTCCTGAACAAGGATGTGCCAAAATAGCGCTCTGGGCGCGAACAAACAAGAATTGGTCCATAGAAACAACCAGTTCGTAAAGACAAGTCAATAGTGTATGGAAATGAGTGATGTTGGGAAAAACACTGAATCGCGAGGGAAAAATGGGGATTTTCCACGACCGGCTGTTACAACTGTCACACACAACTCTGGACGCCATTCAGGATTCACTGTGGTTAACAATTCCCTTACTTAATTCCTATCTTCATATTGGTTGCATCTATAGGCCACCTGATTCCAACGCTATGGATCTTACCAAGATTATTGACGCTTTCAACTATCTTTCATTGCTGCCCTGTTCCTCCAAACTCATAGCGGGGGACTTCAATGCACCGAGCATTTGTTGGAACACTCTATTCGCCCCAAACAACTTACTAGATTTTATGTCATGCATCCGCGTTGGGCGCTGGATTCGACACGTAACAGTCCCAACCAGAGGTGACAACATCCTTGATTTGTTGTTTACTATTGGTTTATCAGATGTTTCAGCCAGTACGCTCGACCTCTTTCCAGGAAGCGACCACAGAATGGTGTCCTGCACCTTCGTGGTTCCGCAATCTTTTGACAAATCCCACCCACCCAATCATTACTCTTCAGCAGTCAACTGGGTGAATCTTATCTGCACGCTTCGATCGCTAGACTGGGGCGACTTTTTCCTGCAAAGCGACCCTCAGCTGGCTGCTAATTTACTATATTCTAACCTATCATACTTGCTGTCCAAAATCACTACTACTCGTATCACATCAAACCGAGTCCGTAGTTCAATCCTGAGCCGAATGCAAAACAAGTATCTGAAGCTCCAGAAGGTGTATCAAACCAATAATGACTTATCGTCATTCTTGCAGCTCCAACGTCTCTCGGTAGCAATCAGAATGAAGACTGATGATATGCTCAAAAAACAAGAAGTATCTGCCTTGCAATGCCATGATACTTCCTCAAAGTTGGCATACCTAATGAAGAATAGAAATTAGAGCAAACCAGTAAGTATCCCCTCTCTAATCTTAGAAAATAACGACCGCATTACCTCACCTCTAGCGATATCCGAGGCGCTTAACTCCTACTTTGCTGCATTCATGACTACAAACCCCCTTACTTTATCCCCATGCATAGACCCTGTCACCGAGCACTCACTGTCTGATTTAGAATTTACTTTAAAAGAGGTGACCAACCAGATTACCCGTGTCCGGAAGTCCTCACACCTTGGCCATGGTGGTGTTCCGCCGACACTTCTACGTCTTGGAGGAACTGATGTCGCAACCTTACTATTGAAGGTCTACAATCTATCCATCAAGTTTGGCATATTTCCCTTACAGTGGAAGACTGCGGTCATCATCCCAATCCATAAGAAGGGACCAATACATGACCCCTCAAATTACCGCCCTATCAACCACACTCCAATTGCTTCTAGGTTGATGGAACGCCTCATCAAACAGAGGATGTCCGACTTCCTGTTGTCCCATAACATCATCCATAGTGGGCAGCATGGCTTCCTAAAATCACGTTCATGCACCACCTGTCAGTACGACTTTTTTAACCTCATAACGGCGGCCGCCGACAACGCTCAATCTATCATCATCATATACCTTGATATGACAAAGGCTTTCGACCGCGTCCCTCACGCTTTGTTACTAACCAAACTCAAAGCTCATGGCTTTTCCGGTTCGCTTTTATCTTGGTTAACATCTTATTTATCGGACCGTTCACAAGTGGTTTCCATTGATGGGTGTTTCTCACAACCTGCTCCAGTCAGCAGTGGAGTTATACAAGGCAATGTACTCGGTCCTTTACTATTTCTCATCTACATAAACGACATATTTCCCATCTTGCACCATGGTACCCCATTCCTTTTCGCTGATGACGTTAAGATTGTCTATGAGTTTCCTCGTCAAAACCTCAACATCATGCTGGATGATATCTCTAGTGACCTAAAGCGACTCGGGGATTGGTGCAATTCATGGAATATGGACTTTTCGACCTCGAAGAGCTGCTACACAACATTCAGATGTCAAGTGACCCCCGGAATCCTGCTTATCCACGACCTACCCATTTCATACAGCCCTTTAGTTCGAGACCTTGGTCTCCATTATTCTTGTAGCTTTAGGTTTTCTGAGTATGTTCCACTCCAGATTGCAAAAACCAGAAGAACCACTGGTTTCATCTCCAGAACTTTTCGGCTAAATGATTGCAAACTGCTCGCTTACAAGTCTCACGCCAGGCCTCTCCTTGAATACTGTCCCATTATCTTCACCAACATGACGAAATCCGACCGCATTTCTCTGGAGTCCGTGCAACGCCAATTCACCAAACAATTACTAGGCTTTTCCTCCAGTCTGTGTTACAAGGATCGATGCATCCTACTCAATCTTGACCCTCTATGGTTGCGTCGCATGAAGCTCAATTTGTGCTTCCTGTTTAAGCTGTACCACCGTACGGCCTTTTCGTGTACCGAACCCATTCTTCTCACTCCCTCCACGAATTATGCTCTACGCCATCGGTCAATGCAGCTCTCTATTCCTAGATCAAAACTAGCGTTAAGGTCTAACTTTTTTCTTATAAAATACTCAAAGTTATGGAATAAACTCCCGCTAAACATCCGCGAGAGTCTCTCAATTTTCCAGTTCAGAGGCTCGCTGGATCAGTTCTTGACTGTTCCCAATGTGATCCTTCTTACCGGCCTGACCGTCACCGAAGAGGTGGCCTACGAAAACGGGTTTGATTACTAGGATTACTGCACTAGAACTTTCATTTCTCACCCGATGACAAACGCCAGGGCAACTATTCTCTTTTACGTTATATTGCTTACAATCTATACTACTGTAGCCACAGTTTGCTGACTTTTATAACTGTACCTAGTTTAATGCTTGCCGGTTCTCCTAATTTTAGACAATGTTCCTGTTCTATTGCCAACCAGTCTAAGTTTCTTAGTCTTAGATGTCTCCACAGCAAATAAGTACGTGGCTTCGAACCCTAGGACACTGAGTTCCGCCGTCTACCACTTTACTCGATCCTTTCACTCCTCTCCGGTTCATCTTGGCTACCACCACTCACCTGGGTTTTATGCCCGGCCTCAATTTGCCTTTCTTAATCACCTCATTCCAGAATCTATTATCCCAGAAGCCCACCTGCTAGTACTTACCTGGTGGCTTTTCCTCTCGTCTCACCTCTGTATCTACCATGCACCAACTACTATCATATTCTCTCTTATGCACCACACCATTTCCCATCAGCAGAGCTAAACTCATCTGCACCAGCTAGCCCGGAATGGACTCTGATGGTCTTAGGCATGGCCTGGCGCTGTATGAGACTGACACACGTATGCTAGCTTGTGCTTTACAACGTTCGTTGTCCTACTCCGTGTGTTGCATAATCCCATCCTGCATTTTCCCAGCCCATGCTAGCGAAACCCCTGATGTCAACGGCACCCATACCATTGCGTCGTTGGAACGTGGGGAAAACAGACCACCCCCAGCAGTTGCGAAAAAAGACAAATACGCATAAAATTACGATCGGGCGGAGGGGCTATGGAAAGTTCCTATATGGGCTCAACCACCCCTCTGTTAAGAAACAAACAAAAATAATAATAATAATAATAAAACTGAAAAAAGAGTACAGTGGAAACGAAAAAGACCTCGTGGGATCGATTCGATCTCCAAATACCACTGACATCGGGCTGTGAAGGAATTGGGCTTTCTTGAAATTCGTGTATAGTTCATTGTTTTGAGTAACGTTGTACACCATGATCATGCGCTTGCGCATGCGTCTCGACCATGGTCAAGAAATATACCATTATTATTATTATTAGTAAAAAACCAATCGGCTTAAGGCCGAGCCGTGTGGGAGTCCGCAGGTCTATATTAGACACATTCACCTCCGAAATCTCTGCAATACACGAGACAAGCAGAATACCTCTGGTTATCAGCAGCATTTTCGTGGCATGATGATACCAGAGTTTTGATGCTTCCTTAGTCACATATCTACAGTGATACACGCCAGGCCTGAAACAACATATGCGCAGGGAGAAAATAGCCATTCAGCGAAAAGCAGCAATGGGACCGCCAAAACTAGGGTTTGATACCACTCCTCGGGTTTTGCATCCGAAGAGCCAAAGCAGGCCGGTAACAATAACCCAATCACTGAGACGCAAGGTTCATCAATAGTAGTGTCACCACTGACTTCCTCCTACAAAAATTCAATGGAAGCTCAGTGGCTAATAGCCCTAGAGAAAGCAAGTACCGGAAGAAGTCCCACCTCCACTACGAGCGTATTACGCTGAGCAGCCAACTTGATCGCCTTCATACGCTTTCAGCCATTTTGTGAGAGTTAAAGAGATGCTTAAGCAGCAAGCTTTCTTCATGGTTTAACCGATTTTAAAGCCAGGGTACTTGGTGACACCGCAAAACCACCGCACTTTGGCACAGCTGCCCGTTGCCAAGACGGTCAGGGAAGGTTTGATCGGCGATGCCGTCGGCCGGCTCATCGACGGTAGCAGCATGTTGCAGTGCTATGCACGGCCTCCGAGGCCGCAGGTCTTGCCTAACTAATCTTGAAGAAGCTTTGGAAAAGTTAACCAGAGAACTATACACGGAAGCCCAAATGGAGGTCACGCCAATAGACTTCTCCAAAGAAACTTGACAGCTTTCAGGGAAACAAGTAAGTTTGGGTCTCCCTTTGCCCCTAGTAGTGTGCTTATCAATCAACCTGGAGCACCAGATTTCAAGTTCATAGTGGACAGTCTGCCTTCCAGTGGCCATTGAGCTCCAGGCAAAGCCTTGCGGATTCGTAATCGGACCCATGTTGTTTCCTAGCTTTTTGAACGGTCTCCTTCCTAGGGTACTGTCAATTATTCCACTATATACAGACGAAGTAAAGATCAGTCCCTGTGGACAAGCTCCAAATTCCTGGCTAGCAGAGCTACGCTCGGAATAGGCAACTCGGCGAACTTCTAGGAAAAAGTACCCATGGAAAATTTCCCAGATGTATGCCACGTTGCTTAGAGTGCAATTACAAAAAACATCCAGACGTGTACACTAATATCCGGAAGAGACCCCAGCCTCATCGAAGTGGTTGAGCAGAAGGTCCACGAGCGAGAAAAATAGCTATCTATCATGAAACATTCACAAAGTAGGCCATCAAAATCTTCATGTTACGGACTACAGACTGTGACAATCAACTGTGGAAAATCCTTCCGGAACAATAATACACCATGATTTCTTAAAACTACTTGGCCATATACATCATCTTTGTGTTTCGTACCGTTTATCCTTTTGTAAACTGACATTCGTTTACTCCCGTCCAACTTCCGATCTTGTCATATCCCAGTTGGGTCTGTGTGACTCAAGTACTTCTCTGTCTCACACTGTAAACGTAGCTCCCATTCTGAGTCTTCCTGATCGCATGGTTGAGTTTTGTGTATATTCTACGAGGTCGGGCATTCAAAAATTCAATATCTTTGAAGCCGCAAACCAATCTTGTTCCGGCTTCGAGATTCAAGCAAACTTGGCTACTTGTTGCGCGAAAGCGTCTTTCACAAAAGGACTCCAGTTCAACTCATTAGCCTGCGGAACAGCTCATTCTCCCCCAAACTGGCACATTTTCAAAGCCGTCTAATTTTTCGTCTCATGGTCACTCCTTACTTCTCAGGAGGCAGCGTCAGTCACTAAACCAATTGATCTGCTTTTCATAACGTGTCCGCCACCCATAGAACTGGCTATAGTCACCTCCAACTGAAGAAACTGGTGAACATTCCTTCAAGAGACAACTCGACAAACAGGCGGTTGAGCAGTACCTGGGTGCCACATTGGAAATTCTGGTTACAGCACTTGGAAAGATACTCCGTTTAGCTTTGAAGTGATGACTACATATGGCTCGGCTCATCTAGTTTCCCAAAAGTGGCACATTTGTGAATATTTTGGAAATGAAGTGTTGTTAAAATGTCATACAACGTCAAGAATGAGCCATCAAAATTTCCCTATTTTCTATCTTTTTTCTTTGCCGATGATACAGTCGTATGCTTCACGTCAGGCGGGGACCAGATGAAAGGGACTCCAGATTACACCAAAGAAACATCATCGCTGAAATTCTAAGCACCTCCGAGCAAAGCAGCTGAAACTAATCATCCATTCTTTTGTAAAATTCACTTGACCAAACCAAAAAATAGAGCATAAAAAGGTAGAATACGGTAAGCTGTTGCCGGCTAGATGAGTTAAAGTAGTAGTAAACATGCAGAACATAAAACAAATGGTGTGTATTCAAAAATGTTATGGGAAGAAAAAGAACGATGGAAGTGGGAAAAGCTGAAGAAGAACAGAAAGATAAAAAGACGAGGAGGTCGAAAAAAGAAAAGAAGTGAACGGAGAAAGAACGAATAAAAATAAACATGAGATAGAGGACATGGAATGTAAAAAGAACTGCCGGATGAGAAAAAAGGAGCCAAGCGGCCTCAGCTGATCCGGCCGACTCCAAAGTTGAGATACTAAAAAGAGAGCTGAGATATCGGCTGCACCGCTCATGAGCCAAGTCAAAAATCATCATGGTTTACCGGACACAGGGGCCCTGCTCCCTCAGCATCATTCGACGAAATCCGTTTCTATGCATTCCCAAAGAAGCTGACGGCATACTATACTCTTTTATGCCGCCTAATGGTCTAAAGGCAACTAAGTAAAAGATCAGTTTTTGATGCTTTACAGATGGGATCCTCCTTCGTCGCCTCTTCAAATAGAGTCCACAAGAATATTGTGTGCAGAGCGGGTGTGAATAACTTGCATGGAATGAAGGCCATCCTTATAAAACTGTAGTGCTAGAGCTGGCAAATGACATAAGCAGACCACGAGGATGACAGTGGTCTTTACGGGTGCATCTGGGCACCACTTCTACTCACGGATGGAGCTAGAAGGAAGCAGAAACTCTCTTCTTAACCTTAGAGGTCACGCGTTCCATATCAGCCAGAATAGTCCTCACTGTTTGCCGTCCCATTTTCCTCCAGACTTCAGCTTTACCAGTCACAAAAAACGGAATTCTACGCCCGATCTGGATACAGGGCCGTATCCGGAATATCACCATAAATCGAATTTTCGTACCACCTCCGTCAGTTCTTGTCAAACACTTATTGGTAAGCCAAACGACGAAATCCGGGTCCGTGGGTAACTGTGGTTATCAGGCTCGCCAAACCTCCAGAATTGAATTGAACTGAACCCAAGATTTCGAGATAGCCTGTAAAGCTAAAAGAAGTTTTGACCTAACAAAGGCCCAAAGCACCACACCAGTGTCCACATTTGATGGGCGATCACATTCTTCCCTCTTGAAAGGGTAGTTTTGAGAGTTCCGGAAACTCTTCGGCAGCACAATCACCCAGACATCACTGCATCTAATCCTACAGCCGTGTGCAAGCTGAATCGGTATGCATCGTTCAGCTCTGCTGGTTTTCAGTAGTTCTCGGATAATCTTCCCTCCCAGTAGATAACTACAGTATGATAAAAGAAACCGATCCTCATGAGGTCTGTAATTGTTTAGTCTGCCTCCTTAGGCAGAACCCCTGCATCGTGACCAATCTAATAGACGGATCTACATTGATTGTGCTAAACTCCCTTCAGTTAGTTGTGAGTGGCTAAGACTGTGTGCAAAAACAATTATAGAGATCTTGTGCCACAACTGCTCTTTGACCAGGCTACAGACCTCATCGGACTCATCGCCGACTCAGGTGATCCCCAGAATGACACCGGCGGAAAAACTCAAAAAATTACAAACCAATGATAAACCATGCCGCGGCCGTTGCCACCACCCCTGGGGTTACTAGAAAAATTGAAAAGTTAAAAAGAACGCAAATGACAGTCCTCCACCCACGACAGGAGAGAATGTTTTGTGTCAACCACCATTCGTCAAACCGTCAAGGCCAGGGATCCTCTCGGTTGGCTCTCAGGATGACAAACAAATGGAAAGTGGTCATATCAATCTCAAATTTGATGCATTTACCCGGTAAACAATGCCCCTCTGACCTCATTTCAGAGGCTACTGCAGCTTTCTCCCAAAAAGAATGGATTATGACCCGCAGCTGCTGAGTTTCTCCGGGATAAAGTGCCCACTGAGGGTGAATCACCAGCGAAGGCTACCTTTCGAGTCGGAGATGCATGCAGGTTCGGTGGGGGTCAAAATACCTTGAAACAGAAGAATCCAAAAGTTGTCTTTTTTACTTTCAAGAGCTAGAAAAAAGTTTATAAGGCGGCCTCACAATTAAAAGGAGGACCCGTTCGTCTCTGCTAGGATCATTCGCATGGAAAACATCAAAAAGATGAAACAAGCCCATACATGGATTTGGGAGTAAAGGGGAATATGTCAAAGGGGCCTTGGTGCCTGGGATTTTTGTGTGGAGTGGGTGGGGGTTACAGATGAGCCGGCCACCACTATTGCCGGAGAGCACTCTTAACTGACAGCAGTAGATCTTCTGGAAATGGACGACAGGGCGGCATACGCCGAGCTGGTGCTTAGCAACGTACGTGGACCATCGAACAAAAGGAACAAAACGGAGGCCCCCGCCCTGGCCAAAACCCCCTTCCACCAGTGCACTGACGGAGGCATGGCTAACAAATAGCATTAGGGCTTCAAAGACCTCGCTTCCCGAGTGAGGGCTGCTTCATCTAAACCCCTATACCAAGGGTGAAGGAACTGCCACCATGTACAAGCAATATAGGACGTCGGCACACCTACCCGACGCCTGATCGGACAAGGGAGATACTCAGAAGTATTGTGGTTGAAAGTACAACTCCATTTCAAAGTCTGCATGGTTTCCAGGTTGATCTATAACACATTGGTGAACAAAGTGCAAGGCATTCTGTATTCCATATATCGCTGGGCGGGGGTAGCCACTGTCTGGTTGCCGGCAAATTTTCCGGAAGAGAACCCAAACTTTCGTCCTGAAATTGAGTCCGTGGTCCGCAAGGTGTGAAGAAAATCCTTTCGTGGTCGAAGCAAGGTGAGATACCGAGGCTCATACGAGCAAGGATCCAGGCTTTCATTGTTCCAGCCGTAAGCCCTGTGACCTTACCCGACAGAACCTGACCTAGCCTGAGCTCACACCGACTCGGAGCCGAACATCCACGAAACTTCCGCAGAATGGCTCTCCCGCTCTCCACAAGACATGCACAACGGATTTCTTCCACTCAGCCACGGAGGAGGTCAGCAATGGCAAGTTGGCAGCCGTGATCTTATTAGACATGGCCCAAACACTTCGACTGAGTATCCTACGTCAGATTGCAGAGTAAGGTCAAAACGTTGAATAGTGGACCCAAAGGTAGTTTCCTTCTTGTCATATTTATTTGCTCCAGATCAGACAGCTGGTATGGACAAAACTCCGTCCAACCCCCTGTAACAGCCGGTCGTGGAAAATCCCCATTTTTCCCTCGCGATTCAGTGTTTTTCCCAACATCACTCATTTCCATACACTATTGACTTGTCTTTACGAACTGGTTGTTTCTATGGACCAATTCTTGTTTGTTCGCGCCCAGAGCGCTATTTTGGCACATCCTTGTTCAGGACCTGCGTGACGCACGTGCTGTCTGCTCACACGCTGCTATTCGGTTTCTCGTTGTTGAGTCCTTGTGATCGTATTATTGAGGTTTGTATATTGTTTATGTCATTGTTTACTGTAATAATCTAGTATCGTAGAATATCACGGATAATCGTCTTTTGATTTCGGGATCCGTTGCGAATTTGGCTACGCATTGCTCAAACGTTTGTAACAATACTCAACAGATCAATTTGGAACGAGGAAAAACACGCAAAGTGCCAAGAAAAGGATCAAAGGCAGTCGAATCCGGACAGGAAGTAATACGGCAAGTCTCTGGGGAGGTTTTGGGTACATATGATTCTTTAGTTAATGCTAGATCGCCTAGTCCTGTCAGTGCTAGTTCACGTGTTATTGAAAACAATATTGATCGTAAGGATGTCGATTTATATAAGCTGAGAATACTAGAACTAGAGCAACAGTTACCATCGGCTAGCCTACAGGCGCAGGGAGCAGAAAAGTGTTCAAAGAAACAGCGAGAGCATGAGACCAGTGACTTCGACACTTCCGATAGGTTAGGGTGCAATAAGGTAGGGAACCCCACGCCGGTCGCCGAATACAAACCACCATCGATCGATCTGCCTAGAGTGGAGTTAACGGTTTTCGACGGGCGAGCTGAGCAATACTGCAAGTTTGTCAAGCAGTTCGAGACGTTCGTTGAAAATAAGGTAACCGACCCTGGGCAAAGGCTTCTTTACTTTACTCACTTCTGCCGAGGCCGAGCAAGAGAAGCTATCGACGGGTGCACCATGCTCGACCCAGAAGAAGACTACACAAGGGCAAGGAAGATTCTGAGGGACTTGTTTGGCCAACCTTTCAAAGTAGCCTGTAACCTAATAGAGGGCGTGATGGCAGAGGCAAAGAGAACCAAGGGCGACGTTCACACCATGGCCGACCTGGTGATCAAGATGCAGAACTGCTCAATAGCCCTCGACTATTTAGGTTACAGGGCTGACCTAGACGCCATGCACACTTTGGAAGGCATAGTCCGTCACCTCTCTCCCGAACTACAGGGTCGGTGGGCGGAAGAAGCTGAACGGATAAGCCGAGGCGACAGAGAAGCCAACTTCGAAGACCTGACTGAATACTTAGACAGGCAAACGAAGATAGCTGACAGCAGATTTGGCCGACTCATCCGGGACAGCAACCGAGCAAACAAGCCCGGTACTAGCCAAGCCCAAACCCCTGTACGGGAATATCCAAAGTACCAGCCTTGGACCAACACACACGTCATTTCACGAGATGCTACGGTGAAACCAAATTGCAGATCCTGTGGTACTAGCCATGGCCTACCAGAATGCCCCAAGTTCGGCAACGCCACAATAGACGAACGGTGGGGAATGGCGAGGATGGCAGGAGCATGTTTTATCTGTCTCAACACCACGCACCGGGCAGCAGCCTGTAGAACAAGGAATCGATGTGGTTACAAGGGCTGCACGGGCAGACACCATCGGCTGCTGCATCAGGCGAGAGTAACCATGTCCGAGGCGAGTGCCAAGCCCAGCGTGATTTGTTCAACTTCACAATCTGCCAGTAAACCGGTACGTTTAGGCGTAGTGGCCGTGGGAGTAGTGACTCCGACTGGGATAGTCAAGGCGTTGGCTTTCGTTGATAGTGGATCCGACACCACTTTAGTGAAAGAGCGGTTTGCCGACAAACACCAACTGGCTAAAGGTGCGACGTCGTTAGCAGTGAGCACGGTGGGTGGAACACAGGTAATGACTGCCGGTAGATTAAGGCTGCAACTCATCTCTCTAGACACTAGCGAGGAAATTGAACCAACGGAGGCATTCACGTTAGCGGATCTCCCCATGCGAGCACCAAGGTCGGTGGACGCAATCTTGACTCGGTGGCCCCACCTGCAGGATGTAACCGTCGTAGACTGGGAAGATGATGAGGTGGATCTCCTCATCGGATGCGACGTGCCAGAGGCGCATTGGGTGCTTGACCAAAGAGTGGGCGACCGCCAGGCACCTTATGCCGTACGCACGGTTCTGGGATGGATGTTATACGGTCCAGTAGGGGTACGCGGTTCCGTGAATTACTTATCCGCCGAAACGGACCGCATAGAGTATCATCTGCAACGGCTGTATGAAAAGGAGTTTCATGACATTGGAGA
The DNA here is from genome assembly GCA_948099385.1 of Fasciola hepatica. Classification (NCBI taxonomy): domain Eukaryota; kingdom Metazoa; phylum Platyhelminthes; class Trematoda; order Plagiorchiida; family Fasciolidae; genus Fasciola; species Fasciola hepatica. The sequence goes on from CANUEZ040000108.1 coordinate 699,666, forward strand.
AGAAAGACCGACGTTGTCTCAAGAGGATCACTTCGCTCTACAAACGGTGCGGCAAGGCACTAGAGGCCTCAAAAAACAGTTCGAGGTTCCCCTCCCATGGCGCACACCGGTCGACCCGTGGACTGACAACAGAAATTATGTTCTCCAACGATTACTACGACTAAAAGAACGCTTCATTCGAGACCAGAATCTGTGGGAACGATACGCGGATTTGATGAAGCGAAACGAGACCCTCGGTTACGTTGAAAAAGTGCCTGTTAACACCGACAGCAAAAGGGGTATCTGGTATCTGCCTCACCATCCGGTTATCAACCCCAAGAAACCCAATAAACTGCGGGTGGTTTTCAACTGTGCGGCCAAGTTTCAGGGCAAGTCGTTAAACGATCGCCTACTACAGGGGCCTGACTGGACCACACCACTGATCGATGTTTTGTGCCGTTTCGGAGTGGGTAAAGTGGCTTTGTCTGCTGACATTTGGGAAATGTTCCATCAGGTGAAGATTCCGGTAGGAGAACGAGATGCTTTGCGTTTCCTGTGGTGGGAAGGGAGCGACCGGGACAACGCAGTGGTGAATTATAGGATGACCGTCCACCCCTTCGGAGCCATATCGTCACCATTTTGTGCCAACTACGCCCTCCGAGAATCAGCGAACAAACATGGCGATCTAGTACATCGGACGGTGGTAGAAAGCGTCAGCAGGAACTTCTACGTCGACGACTACCTTGGGTCATTCGATGATGTGGAATCAGCTCTAGAGCAGTTCAGGGGTCTGACGAGATTGCTGGAAGAGGGCGGCTTCCATCTAACTAAATGGATGTCGAACGCTTCAGAAGTGCTGAAGGTCATCCCGTATCACGAAAAGGCCGAAGGGGTAAGAGATTTGGACGGCTCTCCACTTCCTATCGAGCGCACTTTGGGGATACAATGGGACGCGGAAACGGACGACCTTGTTTTCGAGCTAAACATTCCCGAGCTGCCAATAACCCGTCGTGGCATACTATCTGCCGTCTCAAGTTTGTTCTACCCGCTCGGTTTCGTCTCACCATGGCTGCTACCCGGAAAGATCTTGCTGCAGCGGCTATGCCGTAAGAAAGTTGATTGGGACCAGTCACTGGACCGAGGGGACCGGCTGGACTGGGAAGAAGTTTTGAACACCTTGAAGAAATTAGGGGACATAAGAATCCCACGATGTTTGACCCCTGGCCATACGATACGGACTGGAGAACTACATGCTTTTTCCGATGCATCCGAAGTCGGTTATGGAGCTGTGGTGTACGGACGATGGTGCGCAGGAGATGGACAATATACCACGAGGATCCTGTTCGCCAAAGCCCGCGTTGCCCCTCTGAAGTCGGTCTCAATCCCACGCCTTGAACTCAGCGCAGCCGTGTTGGCAGTCAGGGTAGTGCAAGCTGTGAAGAGATGTTTCGATCTCTACATTTGGTCGGTGAGCTTCTGGACGGATTCAACGATAGTACTTTACTACATTAACAACGTCCGGAGCCGGTTTAGTACTTTCGTTGCTAACCGGCTCACGATTATCCACGATGAATCAGCCACGCACCAGTGGAGTCATGTCAGGTCTGGCGATAACCCGGCCGACCTGTGCTCTCGAGGTGCGAACAACTTCAGGCAACTGGACACGTGGACGAGAGGGCCAAACTTCCTGCAATTGCCCAAACAGGACTGGCCCGTGTTCGAAATAAAACCCCCTACGGAATTGGAACTGGAGATCAAAGGCGTAGTGATAGCAACCAACGTCGTCGAAGCGTCGTCCATTCTATCGCGACTGGTCAGGTTTTCTTCCTGGATGAAGACGCTTCGTTCGCTAGTTTGGTTAACCAGGTTCAAGAGAAATTTACTAGTCATGAAAGTGCTACGGCCCTCAGGTTGGATACCGGTCGGCCCGATAGGTCCCGATGAGCTACAAGCGGCAGAGTATGATATTTTCAGAATGATACAACGCGAGGCTTTCGCCCAAGAACTCAAGAGGGCGGAAGAAGTGGGGCCGACCAATGAAGACATGCCATCTCCAAGAGGCGAGCTGAAGCGTTTAAACCCCAAACTCATCAACGGACTGCTGCGGGTGGATGGTAGGCTGACCAACGCCCACCTGAACTTCGACACAAAGTATCCTATACTGCTGCCTGCGAGACAACCTGTAGTAGAGCTAATGATTCAACACGTCCACGCCATGGAGGGACATGCCGGGGAAAGTCACGTGACGAGCGTCATCCGAAAGCGTCTTTGGTTGTTGAGAGGACGAGAGACTGTAAAACGCGTAATCCGACGGTGTGTGCAATGCAGGAGACGCAATGCCACAGCAGGCAAACAACTCATGGCCCCACTACCAGAATGCAGGGTGACTACGGGCTGGTGGCCGTTCAGTGACACCGGGTTGGACTATTTCGGGCCCTTGTGGATCAAGTGCGGGAAAAGATTAGAAAAGCGATACGGATGTATCATGACGTGCATGAAATCATGTGCGGTATACCTAGAAGTCGCACATTCGATGACGACCGATTCGTTTCTACGGGCCTTGCAAAGATTTATCAACCGAAGAGGCGTACCGGCCGATATATACTCAGATAATGGATCGAACTTTGTGGGCGCTCAACGGGAATTGCAGCGTTGGCACAAGAACATGAACAGGGACGAACTGCAGAATCGAACCGTGGCCTACGGCATACGATGGCATTTCAACCCCCCACAGGCCAGTCACCGAGGCGGCATATGGGAACGCATGATCCGGTCCGCCAGACGGATATTGCTGTCAATCATGGAGCAGCAGCCGCCCGACGACGAGACGCTGAACACCGTCATGACTGAGGTGGAGCGAATCCTGAACAACCGCCCCCTGGTTCCAGTATTGAACGGCGACCCCACCCACCTGGCGCTCACCCCGAACGACTTATTGACGTTAAGGTCGAACGAGGGTTTCCAAGGGCCGGTAAACCTTCGTGGGAGCTACCTCCACGGGTAGAAGCAAGCGAACTATCTGGCCAAGGTCTTCTGGAGGCGATGGCTACGGGAGTACCTACCGGCTTTGCAGACTCGACAGAAGTGGCTGGCCAAAACAAGACCATTCAAAGTTGGGGACGTGGTTATGATCGCCGACGAACGCGCACATTTCAGCGCTTGGTCTTTGGGAGTAGTTATGGAAACCATCAAAAGCACTGACGGAATGATAAGAACGGTGAATTTGAAGACAGCTAACGGAGTGCTCATTCGTGACATACGCAGTATCAACCTACTCGAGAGCGAAGACGGAGGAGCTGATAACCCTGAGGCCTAGTAAACCTTTTTCACACCAGTAATCGAGGTGGATAAAGAAACACCATATATACCACACAATCTCCGTCAAACACGTTAAGGTGCTCGCGGTCCTTTCGTTGACATTACAGAAGGTTCTTTCCGATATGTGGTGATGAGTGCGATTCCATTGTACATCCCGATACATACACGCATGCACTCTACATCCCGTAAACCCATCAAACATGTGACAGTGTTCGTTGTTTTGCCTTTTGTTGACGCTACCGAATGCCCCTTGCATATGTGGAAGTAGCGGAGCTCAGGTCACACACACATGCTACATTTACTCGTTTTCTTGCCACGCGGTCTTTGTTGACATTGCAGAAAGTCCTCCTTTCATGTGTAGTCATACCTGTGATTTCATTGTAACCCCGGCACACACACACACACGCACACACACACACACTCAAGCACGTACATCCAGGACCGGACGGCCCCTTACGAGGACAACGTCTATGTGACCATTCACGCCCGCCATCGGTCATTTGGTCTTGTGGAAGATGTAGACGAGCCTCACGTCTATGTAGCCAATGGATTAGGTGCGACCAGTAGTAGAACGTTGACGACGAGCATTAGACGCGCGCACTGACAGCAGGGCCTAAGCAGGTAGGAAGAATCAGTACCTTTATACCGAACCTTTGACTTTGCTAAGGATCCAGGAGGATTTTGGTGGGCGGTGTAACAGCGGGTCGTGGAAAATCCCCATTTTTCCCTCGCGATTCAGTGTTTTTCCCAACATCACTCATTTCCATACACTATTGACTTGTCTTTACGAACTGGTTGTTTCTATGGACCAATTCTTGTTTGTTCGCGCCCAGAGCGCTATTTTGGCACATCCTTGTTCAGGACCTGCGTGACGCACGTGCTGTCTGCTCACACGCTGCTATTCGGTTTCTCGTTGTTGAGTCCTTGTGATCGTATTATTGAGGTTTGTATATTGTTTATGTCATTGTTTACTGTAATAATCTAGTATCGTAGAATATCACGGATAATCGTCTTTTGATTTCGGGATCCGTTGCGAATTTGGCTACGCATTGCTCAAACGTTCGTAGCACCCCCAGGCTGCGACTAGTGGTGTGATGCGAGGTAGTGCTCTCAGCCTACTACTTCTGTTAGTATAACTGACCGAATATTTATTATGTCCAACTAAGAGTTTCCTTCCTTTTGCAAATAATATCGAAATCTTTATTGTCTCTGAGTCCACGGTGTTCACTCCCATCATGGATGACGTAAAAAGGCAGTCGCCTTCTCCCGGTTCCTGGAATAGCGACCGGAGGATTAGCTTCTTTGCCGGAGAAGTAGTATTATTATGAATGAGCCCCATGTTCCCACGGGAACATTTAGAATTACCGACCAGTTTAGACCCAGTAACGCTAGGGTACACTGCTGGGGACTAAAAGTTTTGTATACTTCTGACTTTTCGGAAAGCTCAGCCATCTAGGTGGATAAAGCAGGCCGGGCGGTTGGGCTCATTCGTCGAATCTTCATGATACGGGAAGGTAAACTAAGCATTTTCATGTTTCACGTCATAACGTTTTAGCGTACTGCTGAATAGCTTTCTCTCTCTTGCGACAGAGAGACCAAATGGTATCTGAGACTGCACAACAAGCTTCCACCAAAAACATTCTGAGAATTTCCTCTCTTACAAATTACATTTCACCGTGTGACCTGCTGAATATTGATCCCCCATTAATAAGCCGCTCAAGAACTCACCTTCTGTCCTCTCATCTTACGTTAAAGACCGATCATGTAGTTCAGCACCGCAAGTGGGAAGCCTTGCTTATTATTCTGTATGCTACAGCGAGTTCTTAGTTTCCGTTCCTTTGCCTAAGCTTCACTGAGATCAAACTTCTTCATTAATGGGTACAATGTTTTGAGGAACAGGTAGCCAAAACGCATTCGGGGGTTATCACAATCCGCTGTGACGTTCAAACACGAAATAAGCTCAGGTCTAAGAATAAACACACTGATTCGGGATTCGGGCCTTTAAAGTGGGACTAGAGTACCAAGAGTGCAAAATTCCAGTTTAAACTTCCCAGTCCCAATAAGGCTAAAGTTCGGTTTGTCTTGTTCCGATAGCAATTGGGGAACCCATTATTAAACAAAAGGGCTCGATGGATTTATTCTCAAGATCCAGGACCGCGATGCAGTCTAAATTCACTATCACTGTATATTCTCCTTGGGACAAGCCAGCACAGAGGTCTATTCCACCTTTGGGTATAAGGCCTTAGATATTGCAGTCCGTATGCCTCGGTGTCCGGTAGAACTTTCCTGAAAGTCTTCAACAAACCCTCCAGCTAGTCCATTGCCCATATTGTTTGCAAGCTGCAAGTAGCGCTTCATCTTTGAACGAAATGGTGTTTCGGTGAACACAAATCCTATCGAGTAATCTCAGGCTGCGGTGGACCCTACCTGCCTCCGTATTTCAAGTCCCATGTAAGTCGTCTTGGTTCCCCTGACTTCAAGGGGAATGAAAGTGTCTCCACGGCATATATGTGAGCATCCATGGCTACGGTTATCTTTTTGCAAAGAACCGACCACCAATGAGAAGAAAGTGACTTCAAAAACCAGCAGAATGACATGAAATAGCAAGAAAACATAGCAGAACCTTTCGTCTTCTAGTCATGCTGTAACAGGGAAAGCTGGAGCAAAGGGACGGCGTGAACATCAAGGCGAACGGATGAACCAAACAGGGACCACAGATAGAAAACCAGGCAGCAAAATTGTTGGAGGCCTCCCAAAGCTGGCAAAAGGAGGCATACGGACTGCCAGGGAGGAAGCATCGGAATATTTGGCTACCAACAGGAAAAACCAGATGGAGGGCTGCCGATCGAGCTGTCGGATGAGACCATCAGACAAACCGGAGGGAAATGATGCGCAAGAGAAGCAAGCCATCAGCTACGGGCAACTGGGCAGAAAGCAGCCGGAGCGCTCAAGCAGCAGCAATAGCAATCTTGGTGCCGAGCAGTCGGGGAAAGGGCCTACACAAATGATTGCATGATTTTCAGGACGTTTCTCGCTTGGCCGGTGAAATACCATACCATGTGTTGTCTCCATCGTTACATAGATGCCGTTACCACACTCGTGCAGCGAAGTTTCCTTGGCCTGTTCCGTCCGTGGATGGGGATTCGGGGGAATGGATCGCAGATTTTGAAAGGATAGCCGCATGCAACGGAGAAGAGAGACACACGATGGTTGGCGGCGATTCAGGCATTGCTGGATGGGCATGCCCAGGCGGTGTATAATCTGAAGATGGGAGGACTAACAAGCCGTACCTGTCTGGATGAGTTGCTAGGCTGGTGACAGAGTTCACGAAGAAGGTGATCGCCAGAAAGCGATAGGCTGATTCAACGCGGTTCGGCATGACAGCACCCTGGGCCCGGTCGTTCAATATCAGCACCTGTTGTGCCAACTATCGATCGGGCTGCTCAAGGCGAGTGGAGTAAAAAGGGCACGTTCTGTTCGTGATCGTTTCGTTCAAAGCATGGCCGCGAATGTCCAAGGCAGGTTGAGAATGGCAACTGCGTGCTGCTTGAATGATACAGAACACTTGTTCATGATTGTTCGTGCAGCCAAGAAGGAAGTGACAATTTCCCGATTGGAGAAAATGGAACTGAAATCTACTTTGCAGAAGATGAGCTAGGAAATCGCACAGTCAAAACTGGAAATCAAACGAAAAACAGCGCAAGAATGACGTATTGATGCATGGAGTTCGAAGGTGCTTTGATTGTGGCAAGGTAGGGTATTTTGCTCGATGTTGTCCAGAAAACGCTTCACGTCTTGCTTCTCTTTATCCATATCCAAATCGAACGGAGTGCTCGTGGTTGAGTTAATGATGGGGGCGAACGTAAAACTTTAGTTGCAGATACGGGGGCTGGGGTATCCGTGACTCCTTGAGTGGAGGGACTTTCGGTAATACTATGCAAAGTATAGGTGCGTGCAGTCGGAGGAGAGGCCCCGAGAGTAGCGGGAAAGCAGCAGCTGGCGCTTCAGGTCGGCGATGTTAGTGTGACATGTGAGATATTACTGGTTAGAGGGGTCGCTGAGACAATAGTTGAGGTTGATTTGTTGGAACGTGTAGGAGCCATAATCAATTTTGAAGCTCAACTATTGCGAGTTGGGGAGAAGAATATCGAGCTGCATTCCCGCTGGGACCGGCATGAACGGCGTTGTTGGTGTAAAAACTTCCTCTGTTCCGGGTTGTCCAGCCCCGTGTGTCAGACAGTACCTCAAGAGGTATGCGGAGTTATTTTCGAAACCAGATGATAAGTAAGGATTTGCGATTGACAAGAACACAAGATTAACTTGGTCCGGTGTATCGAAGAGTACCGCGAAAAGTCGTACCAAAAGTAGAGAAGTAAGTCTGAGACAAGCTACTGAAAAGAATAATTCAGGAAAGCTCTTGTTTGCATTCCTCGCCAGCATTTTTAACGCAAAAATCAGATGGGACGTATAGATTTAGTGTTGACTTCCGGGAACCCAACCGTGTCACAATTGAGGACGCTTTCCCAATCGCCTTCTGATTTCGGGATCCGCTGCTAATTTGGCCACTTAATGCTCAAAGGTGTCTTACAGCAACTCCTCTTTCAAGAATGACCCGCAACACCGCCGTGGCATCGACCAGTTTATTACTAATACCCATAACCTGCGTAGCCATGGAACGGATATTCCGAAAAATATAGTTCACCGTCCTCTGGCTAACCCGTCGAACACTGGATTATGAGAAATTTGAAATTCATCCGTTGACTCTCTGGCAAACTGAACTTCTCAGCCCTTTATCGTCCAAAATTGAAAAAGTACCCTTTATTTTCTTGTACAGGATTAGTCTGGGGCTTTCTGCCGTGTCTGCAATACTCACCTGATATTCAAAATCCAATTTCCTGGTTGGATGGTTCTTCTCCTACTTTGGATGACAGCATAAACGTTCCACGAGCCTCGAGCTGTGTTGGTCGACGGCAACTTCTGCCAGACTCACTACCAGTGGCTCCATCCAAGGCTCTGTCTTAGGCCTCCCTTCTTACTGGTATCAGCTACGTCATCCCTGCCGTGCTCCAAGGCGCCCGATTTCTCTGCTGACGACCTTAATCGGGTATACTTCTTCCACACTCACAACCGAAGGACAATTTCATGTAACTCACCCAGTGACATATCTTCTCCTAGCAGGGGTTCTATTTCATGACTCATGAAACTCTATCTAAGTTGCATTCAGTTACCCGTAAAAAGCATTCCACCGCTCGATCAAACTAATGTCGTCACACCTCATAATATGGGTGCTTAGAAAGTGCTTGCGCTGTCATCGAATGTTACTGCCCCCGCGTGCACTATAAGTTGCTTCTTTACTGGGTGAAAGTAGGAGGTATGTCGGCTGGATATTTCTGCACTCTTGTTTGGCCTAGCAGGAATGAAGAGAAACCATGACGGTTTATCCATGTCTATGAACTGGAGAGTAAGACGCATCGAAACCGTGCATCAGTAGTCCACGGATACTTTCGAGCATGCACTAATAAGCGTCGTAGTTAGTAAAGGTCAATCGCTCGTCCGCTTATTGATGATGGAAGCGATTTTATTGAAGCATGGCCCGGAACTGGGGGTTTAATTAGGGAGCGACCATAAGATGAAATAAGTCGATTGTTGTCAGTTGGCGGCGTGGAGCAGAGATTCAGACCCAGAAACAATTTGTTAGGAAGGGTCCACGAAATTCGTTCACATTTGGTGGGACTTGAGCTACCTTGTAGAAGGAAGGATCGGTCAGTCTAGTTTTCTTGCTACTTCCACAGTTCAGGCCGTTTTTGTGCCATTCCTGGGGGTATTTGTTACTCACTCAGAGACATTGAGTCATCAGAGATAACGGCTGCGCCATTGCACCACGACCTCGTTATTTGTTATCTCGAACCATCAAGCCAAACCCTTTCAAGAACTCTAGATTCAAACCTATTCAACACCACCCTGCGCTACCATATATGCAGAAGGCCTATGGATATTCGGCTACATCAAGTTGTCTGGGCTTCTACGCTCTTTGACTAGAAATCTAATCCACTGTTTTTATACAGCGGATGCATCTTGTCAACCCAGATTACAGTCATCTCACTCGAATTTCTATATAACACCAAAGGAATGAGAACCTGTCTCGTACGTCAGCTACAGACAGCTAAAGGCCGTCTTACTACACGCGGTATCCTCCAAACAGAGTTTAACCTCGCAGTTAACTGCTTCTGTAGTAGTTTCGGACCTGTCACTTAGGAAGCTGATGTGTATTCACATTTGCATACTTCTGGAAAGCTTAGTCGATTGTCAGGCTTCCCAAAATGTGCCGTGGGCGGAATTTCACCAAAGCGGCTCAAAATACTTAGATCTGAGGGCATTGCGACTATTTTTCTCAGCAGAGGTCAAAAACGGGGCTGAATAATCTATCTATTTCTGACTTCCAAAACACAACTCGGAGCAGGCTATCAACACAATTTCAAGCCTTGTCCCTCCAGAAGACGAATGCCGAAGAGCACTGCCTCGCATCCACGGAGAGGCGGATGTTCCAGACCTGTATTACGAGTGAACGATTGCATCGCTTCTCTCCCCTATTTTAGCGACGGATTTAGTGGAAGGGCTAGCCTCCTAGAGCAAATGCTGCCAAAAGCCAAAAGCCGGATTTCCAAGATCGAGCAGTCCTTCTCCAGGTTTGCTCCTGTTTCATGTATTGCCGATCCCGGCAAATAGTCGGAACCCCGTATTCTAAAGTTTGCTGAGTGGCGCTTTGACTAAGTTGTGTCTAAGCTAACCAGAAGAACCCATATATCACACAACGCCATGGCATCTACCATCCTCTGGTCCGTCACTACATCTAGCACCTGCACTGATCAAATAATTAGACCCATTCTTACCTGTTTTCCTTGATCCTGTCTTTCATCTTCACTGTTCCATGAACTGCTCCTCACAGTCTCAATCACTTCTGTGATTCCGCATTCTTTTTTTCTCTCCGTTGGGCTACCATGTGCACTTGTCATGAAGTTAATCCACCACGATATTCCGAAGTTAATTCTACAACCATTTGATCTAACCTTACCTACCTCCCCCAAATGACTGATAATTTCTTTCTAGGACCCCATTGTTATTGCTCCTGCTTCCCTTATACCTATACATATATATATATAATAAATCTACATATATGTATATAAACTTACGCATACATATCTATGTGCACGCGCTCTGCATCTTGCAGTTCCTCACCGGCCATTTCTATTGCTATCATCCCAACGACCGTCATCATAGGCATCCATCAACTCTACATCTGTGCCTCACATTTACCGTATCCAATCATTCTAAGTCGTTTTTGTCATCTGATCATCCCTCTACGTCTTGCATTGCCCGCTGCCTGTTTTACGGTGAGTTTTCTGTCCCGTCCGCCGACAATCCACTGCAAAGTACCAATGCTTCATTGATATATAACCCACTGTAGTGCACCTCACCTTTTTCTCCATCGTTCCTCGCTACTGCAGTTCCTTATACCGATTTCCAGTCTTTCTCATGTTTACCAGTCGGCCTCCATATGTAATTGCCCGGACCAGCCATTCAGTCCATCTGACCTTGACTTTCAAACTCACCGGGCGTCCATTCAAATCCGCCCTTGAGCTCATTTAAATTCCACACGATCTCTATGGTGTGCATACGTTTATCCTATATTCATCCCACATTATTCCCTCTTCTGAGCCTTTTTATCCAATATTTTCATGAGAGTATCCATATTTCCATGAATTACATCTGTCCATTCTATCACCTGTATCAACAAGATCATGCATATGGCATGCTTCGGGCGTTTACAAAATAAACCATTATTATTATCATTATTATTATTAGAACTATTATAGAAAGAGTCAGGAGGACCCTACTTGTTGCTGGTATTACGGCTCACACCATATGTCGAACGACAAGACCCCGCAAGGCATCTGCACATGGAAATTATTCCCATCTGACATGGCTTCTACTGATTAAATATTCACTCCCTTCTAATGCGTGCAAACTGACTCATTCTTCCTTATTCGGCTGATCAAATTTCCGTTCAGTGAGCGATACTCCGCGCTCCACAACTCATGCGTACAAACAAGATAACTCTACACCACCAGTGAATATAACCTACAGTTTGCTCTCGATGGTGTCTGGCATATTATCTTGCAACAGCACTGGGGATAACAGTGCCAAGTTGCCACGGCCGCCTGGTATGAGCATGCCCAAAAATGTATACACGGACCATACACCAAGGCCACCTAGGTTGTCTACGCCAAGACTTCCGAGGCTTTCGTTACCTCGCGCCCATCTGTGAGACGCCGTTACAGGGCGGAAAAAGAGCACGAAGCCCTTCCCACCACTGACAAGCTCACTCAGCCTCTCCAAATTAGCCAGCTCGGCTCTATCACCCAACTAAATTTGCTGGTAAAAGCTACTTCGATGTAGCGCTCACTCACAAGCTATTCCATACGCCTCTGCGCCTTACTCAGACAGCCCAAACGAACGTCCCCGGTAATCAGCGCTTTCCAAACCGTCACCTAATTGCTAGATCAACCGACCCCCGAGTCTTCTAAAACTGCTGACCTCTACACACACGCCAAATCAACGCTATCCAACCTCAACTCACTGCATGCCTCTCTCGTACATTTCAGCAAACACTCAGCTGCAAACCATCTGATGTTGATCCAAAGTCCTGCGTTCATCATGCACCATTTTATGAGCCTCCCACCTTGTAAGTACCTGGGCCAATCTATCTCATACGCTCCAAACAACCGCAACCTGAAGCGTCACTAGAGGTAACCCAATATTCACACTACCCGCCCTCAGGTGGGTCGTCATTTGCCCTGGGACAGTATGCGGGACAGGGTACCAACTTGTTCCCGACTCATTAGCCACCGCTTTTATTGGCCTGTTCTATCACGGCCTGCAAGCTCTGATCCTCAAACAACTCTGACTATCCTGCTCATTTCAGACACACAGAGCCTCATATTCGCTAGTCTTCCCTTCAGCAGCAATCTTCACCCAGGCACAAGTACTGCCCTGAAGTTCTCGGACCCTCTGTAACTCACCAACCTCCGAACCGTAACGTGCCAGACGGCTTGGTTCAAAGAGTCGCTTTCCTGCCCATCCCGGTGTAGTCAGCAGTGAGTCCCAGCAGGGTCTTAAGGGGGCCTATGGTGCGGCTATACCACTCAACTCCTACCAGTCAACGACGACTTTATCTCAAGCAACACTAATAGTCTTTCCCGATCATCCCGCAGCGAACGCCACGCATGAATTCTGTAGTTTCCGGCTTTGTTCTTGACTCCACTAAATGACCCCCACTGCCCTTGCTGGGCTGTGAAGCAACTAGAGCCCTTCTCTCAGCTGCCCATTTTGCCTACAACTCTCTTCCCTTAGCCCCAACTAGCGGTACTCCCGTGAATCTAACCAATCCATCCATCTCAACGAATCCACCTGCATGACATGTTGGCATGGCCAGGTACCGCAGCTTCAGGAGCCCTACTTAATCGGAACGCAGAAGGAGCAGCTAAGTCCACAATGATCGTTGTACCCTGGATATCGTGCTCCTAAGTACTTTGCACCCTATGGTACTCCCTGACAACCCAGCTACAGCCGCCATTCTCAACTTCCCACTCTACCGTATCAGGCCTGTTCATTTTATGCCAGGTGACCCATATGCTCATCTCCCGCACTCAGCGAATGATCTAATCCATATTGTTGTAAGCAGCCACTCTGTAACCTGAAAAATCGCCCAAATAAAGACCCCAGCGCCACCCACGAACCCCGACGTAATCTTAGTCACTGAGGAGGGCTATATGAGCGGTTTCATTTGGGTCACATAAGAGTTGCTAGGTAAAACAACTTCTCGAGCTCTCTCCAATCCAGACGGGGTGGCGGGTGCCTAGCCAATATTCACCATTATATCTCAGCAACTGCCTTACATCATCCCATCCTGGGACAAATCGATGGCTCTTTTCGGTTTACAGCAGAAACCAGAAGCCAGACAATGCCATTAAGCTTGTCCCCCACTCTTCTGGATTATCCATAACCTCTACTGAAACCCTTGTTGATGCACTTACCGCAGATTTAGACCATCTCGCGCATGCCAACCAAATTGCGGATGGCTCCAGTTACCCTCAGATTAACTGGTCCTCCAAAGCTAGCCCACCAGCTCTAAGTGGAATTCTTCCATGTACCCACAGTGAGGGCTAGACTCATATATATAAAGCACACCCACTAAGGAGCTGAATGCCCTTGATCCAGTGTCCACGCGTAGCTTACCCACAGCAAAAGCCGGAGTCTTCTCCATTCCCGGGCAGTAATCACGAGACGGTTGTTCACAATAAGCAGCCCCCTCAGTGATGCCCCTTCTGATGGCATCGTCAACTTTTATGGCCGCTACAATCGAGATCTAGTACCAAGCATGGTTCTCTCTGGGGCCCGAAATTCGTTTGTCTTAGTCTCCGAAACTCAGAATGCAGCTAACTCCCGGTGAGCCAACAAACAGCTAACTAACTAGCAGTGTTTCATCTGCACCCCATTCACTCGGTACATGATCTCAAGAGCATCGGGAACTGAGCTCGAGCTGCTAGGCCGGCAGTGCTAATACCAAGAAACATAAAGCCTCTACTTTCTGCGACTAATAAACAGAAATAACCTGAATCTAAGACCCCTAACTGGAGAAGAGAAGAGCTAGCTTTAGTGCACCTTAATAAAATTGGGCTTTTGCTCAACTTGTTAAGTACAAGACCCGAACGCCCCAGCGGTTTTCCCTTATGTTTTCTAGCATGTCGCTCTGCCCCATTCCACCTACCCTTGCTGATAGCAACAACTTTCAACTCTCACTTTCCATCACTCACATATTACTACAGTATTCGACCTCCTGCCATCCCTGTCACCTTTAGCATTACTCGCATCACCATCAATTTCGCTCCATATGAAATACAGGGCTAGGCCCCAAGGTTGGGCCCCGCCAAAACCCAGGCCAGATGGAATACCACCGGCTCTCTTCCGCTTCGGCGGCCCCTACGTTTCTTTGTTGACGCTCAGCTCGCCTGGTCTCAAGGCAATGGAGAACCTGCCATCACGTCCCTTTTTAAAATTGTTCAGAGCATCATACTGTTAGCGACGGCCTAATTAACCCCAATTCTGTGGTATAAAGAGTTATGAGGTGAATTGCTCAGCCTCATTTTACTGGCTGTTCATGTCCAGCGGTACACCAAACAGTGGTCAAGACGGCTTCATCGAGTCGCTGTAATGTTCAACTCGTCAAACCGACTTCTTGAAAGTACCAGCCTCAGATTTTGGCGATAGGATGTCTGCGATCATCCTATTCCCAGATCTGTCATAGGCATTCGACCGAGCGCCTCATCGGATTCGGTCGATCAAACTCAACTCCCTGGGTCCAGATGACCTGCTCTTGTAGTGTTTGTATTCTTATCTATCTACCTGCTCCCAAGTAATAATAATAATAATAATGGTTTATTTCGGAGGCTCCCGAGGCTTGCCAGGAACATGATCAACTGTTTACAAGTGACGGAAGAAGCTGATGGAAACCTTGAAGATGTAGGAATTTACACGACAGGAGTTGGAAGAAGGGGCTAGGAAGAGGGAGTAACGTGGGATGAAAGTATGGCAAATGTATGCACACCAACGAAAATGTACTGATTTTAAATGGACCAATGGGCGGATTCAAATGGACGCCCGGTGAGTTTGAAAGTCAAGGTCAGGTGAAGGGTACGGCTGGTCAGTATGGAGACATCTAAAAGCTGACTGATATACATGAGAAAGGCTAGAAATCAGCATAAGAAACTATAATAACGGGGGAAGATGAGGAAAAAGTGAGATTCACTGCAGAGGTTGGGTAGCAAGAAGCATTGGCACTCTGCAATAGATGGTCGGCGAACAGGGCACACAACTCATTGTGAAACAGGGAGCGAGCAAAGTAAGACGTAAAAAGTGAATCAGGTAAAAGAAATAGTTCAAAGGAATTGGACACAATAGATGTGGGTTATAGATGTAGAATGAATGGATGCTTATCATGGCGGTCAGCGGGGTGATAGCAAGAGAGATGGCATGTAAAGAACTACAAGATACAGAGCGAATGCGTATATACATATGTGCGGTTGTTTATATATATATATATATATATATACATGCATATATATACATATGAGAGAGGCTGGATCAATAACAATGAAGTCCTAGAAAGAAATTATCAGTTATTAGGAGGGGCAGGTTAGGTTAGGTCGAATGTTTGTAGAATTAACCTTGGAATATCGTAGTGAATTATCTTCATGACAGGTGTACTTGGCGGATGAACAAAAAGAGTGGAGAATGCGGAGGCACAGAAAAGACTACGACTGAGGAGCAGTTCAAAGAAAGGAGAGATGAAGGAAAGTATCGAAGAGAACAGGTAAGAATGGATCAGATAACCTGATTTATGAGGGTGAGACATGTGGTGTCGGTGAAGAATGGGAGAAGCATTATTGAATGGGCTTGCATTATTCAGCAGGAAGATGGTGGCGATGAAGATGGCTAAGCAGCGCAGATTGACTGTGCATACAAAGTGGAGAAAGTTACCTGGGGGGTGAAACTGTCCGTGGTGCAAGATGCAGCAGCTGTGACGGCAAACAGCTTGGGAGAGGAATGAGCAAAAGGGGTACCAGAGGGTAATGGCAGATCAAACGGACTGTAGCCGTGAATGAGAACCATGACGAAACAGTGAGTTTACATTAGGTGGCAAGTGAAAAAGCAGAACGATCCAAAAGGCACGCATAAAATGCCTGTGGCAAACAGTAGACGAAAGAGGAGATGGGGGCACGGGAAGAAAAAGGCAGGTGAGACATAACCAGTAAGATCATTTCATTGCAGGTGAAACACGAAAAAGGCAGAGAGGAAAGAAGCACCACGACAGGTAAACCGGTGGACGAACATATCGCATGAACAATGGATGCGAGTCGGAGTCGGGGACATGGAAATTGGGAGCTGCGTGCATGCCGGTATTTGTACAAGTGGATGTAAATGGACGATACTAATTGGAGCACTGCCAAGTGGAAGGATCCACAGAGGAATGGCGGAGTCAGGCAAGGAAAATAGTGTTAGTGACCGGATAATAAATGTGACTGTGAGAGATGCAGAGTTTGGAACGGCAGTTCTAATATGAGAATTGTCCATGGGTGCGGGTGGGGCTGGTGTGTAATGGTATTAGGCGTAAGAAGGGAGAGCGAGGGAGCGTTTGACAGAACGGTAGATAGTGAGACATAAGAATGCGATCAGTGGACCTTATAGGCCTAGGGTGATACCAAATGAATAGATACTACAAGCCGGCAACTTCGACATGGGTAAAGGAATAAAATATTAGCGGTCGTCGGCAGAGTAAAGTGGGTAAGACGATAGCGACGTGCAATGAGACGTAAAACAGTGAGAGTCTATAGGAGCACGGACAGAATGGGTAGGTGTGCATACCATAGAAGAACGAAAAAAAGGATGTGATAAGAGCGATAGGTGGGCGTACAGTGGCGAACAAGGATGGTTGGAGCATGCGGTCGGCAGCTGACAGCATTAGAGCGTGCTATCCGCACCCGGTGCTAGTGGATGGAACTGGCCGTGCGCTGGACACCCAAACTGAAAAGCACTTCGGGGTGAACACAGGGGATGTGATATAACAACGAAATTGCGCTCGCACATCGTGGCAGACGACCTGCAAGCCCGATGTGCGCCGGCCAAAAAGTGGATCTGACCGCGCCCCGCACCGTTGGGAACGGCACCAAAGTTTATTGATGTTTATGCATGTGGGGGGTAGTTCAACTGTGATAGTATGAGATATAAGTTCGGCGATCGGATGGCCAGGTTGCGAGGGGTTCCTGAGGGCGGAGCCAGTGGCTTATATTCGACCAAACAGCGGCGTTATCCAGGCGAGTATACCAATGTAGAGGGTGAAATGCATGTAAAGAAAGAGCTGGGATAGGGGAGCAGATGAAAAAAGCTGTCAGGCTGTGCCCATGCTGTGGATCAACGGTTAATGGAGGCATGTAAAAACCAGTAAAGGGCGAGGCATAATAGTGACAGAAACTACTGGGGTAGATGGAAGCAGAGTGGTTGAAATTAGTGGAATTTCAATTGAGTTGATCATTAAGGGGATGGCCATATATAGTCTAATGTTGAGAACTCGGTCAGACAGATGAAACTGTCCATCGCTGATTGTGTCCCTAATTGAAGGGAGCAGGGTCGGAGAAGGGGTTGGTCTTAGAAGTCAAGGCCTCTCTCGTATACTATATCTTCTGCCATGCTCATATTAGATACCTGGAGTGCACTGGCGAAGCTGAGATGCGGGATAAGTGCCGACAGAAATTGGGACTTGGTTTGTAAAGCTCGACGGGTGATGGGCAACTTGTTCCAGACTTTGGAGTAGACAAGAAGGAAAAAACGTGACCGTATGGCCGACTTATCTATACTAGAGGGGACAGTGAAAGGCCTGTGCCGAAGTGAGTTGGGGTTTCACTGGAGAAGCTTACTGGGCTAAAAGAAAAGACCAGTTATGGAGCAGGTTATACAAGAAGATTAAGTTTGGTCTTAAGCGGCGGAGCCAGAGTGGGTCATGATTCAGATTCTGGCATCGTTCTCTACAGCTTAAAGACATAGACCAACCGAGTAGTTGTTTGATGAAACGCCTTTGTATGCTTTCATTCGCAACTCTGTCGGATTTCGTCGTGTTGGGAAATATTATTTGGCAGTATTCAAGCAAAGGCCTGACGTGGGATTTGTAGATGCTGATGATACTGTCCAGGAGACGAACGGAGCGGAAGAGAAGGGCCACACTTCTCCTAGCCTCAGCCGCTTGGATGGCGGCGTGCTCAGAAAAGTTGAGGGAGCAGGAATAGTTGAGGCTCATATCACGGATGGTAGGTTGACCGGCTATTGGGGTTCCACCAAGAGTTAAGGATCAAGGGGACAATTGGGACTTGTAGGTTTGGACCTCGCACTTATCAGTGGAAAAGCTCATCCTCCTGGTGTGGCACCAGCGGTCAAGTGCTGCGAGGTCAGCGGAAATGTTGCAAAGAGTAGGGATAGCATCACTAGAATTGAAAGAGTAAAATATTTTATTATCGTCTGCAAGCACGAATGAAGTGCCCTGATGTACTTGATCCAATGCCTCATTATTGTATATCAGAAATAGGAGAGGGCCCAGTTCGCTTCCCCGTATAACGATACTTGTAACAGGTTTCGGTTTAGAAGTATGTCCATTGGTGAGGACCACTTGCGAACGATGAGCGACATAAGATTTCAGCCAAGAAAGCAGCGGGTCACCAATGCCGAATGAACGCAATTTGGAGATAAGATGCAGGTGTGGAACACGGTCGAAAGCCTTCGACAGATCTAGGTAGACAATTACTAATGTTTGCCCGCTATCAACAGCCTTAGTGACTAGGTTGAGGAAGTCAACCTGGCATGTGGTGCTTGATCGCGATTTGAGAAACCCGTGCTGCCTATTGCTAGGAAGGTTTGAAGCGAGAAGATGGGTGGTAATGCCATCTTTGATAATCGTTTCCATTATTCTGGAAATGATAGGGGTATGGTTGATGGAACGGTAATTAGCAAGTTCGTGGACAGGTCCTTTTTCGTGTCGTGGAATGATGATTGAACGCTTCCAGTTCGACGGTACCAAACTAAATTTGAGTGACAAGGTGAATAGGTTCAGTAATAAAAGTGGAAGGTCCGATCCACCGTTAATGATTGCAGCTGGGGAAAACCCGTCTGGTCCGAGCTGGGCAGATGCTTTATAGTGTGAAATGAGCCTGGAACTAAAGTTTACTTCAAAGGTTAGGGTAGATAGGGAAGAAATGGTAATAGCCAGAAGATTTGGGGGTGCTGTATCTGAGGCGGGGGACATGGAATTGGCGAGGTAATGGTTGAAGGCCTCAGCTATTTCAGAAAGGGAGGCGGCCGAAGTTTTATTCGGTAACACAACGTATTGGATCGTAGTATCTGTTGCCGAATTCCTAGATTTGTGTAGGAGTGACAGTTTCGGTGATTTTTTGGGATGCCTTAGGGCTTTGGATTCTTCGTTACGGAGCTGTTTTTCCTTTAGGTCTCGGATGATATCAGTAAGACGCGTTGGTCTCGTGAGAAGAGGAAGTCGTGGTTTTGGAGGTAAAGTCTTTGCAGCTTAAGTTACTTTCGTTGCAGGGAGGCAAGTTTGGACTTCCTAAGGGAGGATTTTTGGGATATTGGGCTAAGTTTCAGGAGGCAGTTTCCCATGTTGAGGCAAAAGTGATCAGCCGCCTGTTGGGGGTCAGCCGTTAGAAGAAACTGCTCCAATCTTGGTTACGGATGAGATTGGGCAGAGGGTTCCATTTTAAGCGGAGGGAATTGATGACTGAGGCCAGATAGCCTGATGGATAAGGACGGAATGAAAGATTACTGGCCACTATCTTATGGTCGCTACCCAAAAACTTATTCAGAACGGAAGCCGAAAAGTTAAAACCTCTGCGAGTGAATATAAGATCTAGATTGTTGGCGTTTCTAGTAGGGATTTTAACGTACTGCACCCAGCCCCCAATGTGAGTATGGGACACGAAGTCTATTAAGTTGGAAGGTGCTGTGAGGTTTCTCCAGAACATTTTAGGCCAGTTGAAATCACCGGCTATGATTTTCGCTGCCGGAGGTAGTAGTGAAAGGTAATCAAGGGCTTCAGTTAAAGGAGTTAAGTCTGCAATAGTAGATGAGGGCGGGCGACAGACACAACCAATGTGCACGGCTACAGTTGGGAACCGAATTGTGAGCCACAGAGAATCCGGAATTGAGTGAAATGTGGCATATCTGATGGAGATTACTGAAAGGGCGTGCTGTACGTACACAAAGCACCCACTTCCGCGTCTGTCGATCCTATTTACCCTAAAAACCTTGTACCCTTCTAGCATAATTTCGCTTGTGCTGGTGTGTTCGGTGAGCCAGGTTTCAGTGATAAGGATGATGTCAGGACTGAATGTTATGACATAATTTTTTAGTTAATGAGGCTTGTTTACGATGGACCGGGAGTTAAATAGGATGAATGGTAACCCACTCATATGGAAGTGAGTGTCAGGGTTACGTTAATTATGAGAGGTGTTGGTCGGAGGAAGTGCACGGTGAGGGTCGTGAGTTGGAGCTATTACCGACGACGAGGAAAAGCTAGCGTTGGATGCCACCCCGATGGTTTCGGAAGAATCAGCCGCGGACGAATCAGAAATAATCAATTTTGGGTTGTTAAGAGGTCGATGTTCACCCATCTTCTGCCGTGTCCGTTTTCAAGCGATCGGATTCAAGGTATTGTCCCTGGACCACCGTTATTCTTCATGTATAGAAGCGATATTTTTCATGTTATCCGTTGTGCTGCTCCATTTTTCTTTGCGGACGAATTCAAGACTGTGTACTCCTTCCCTAAGGGTAGTCTGTCATTTACTTTTGGTAATGCCTGGCAAGAACTTACTTCGTTCAGCCTCTGGTGCAATCTGCGGCAAATGGAGTCTTTGCCTCAAAACGTTCTGTACTTCCTTGCAAGTGTCAGTAACTTGCAGGTGCCGCTGCCCTCGATGGAAAACCCTTGCCTACCATCCTCGCGGTATCCATCCTTGGATTTTGTTTGGCATTTATTTTGACCTTTCTTGAGCGGAATAACTTCCGGGTCGCCAAGCCAACCGACTCATTGGCCTCATTTTCTGCTTCTTCAAAATGTAACACAACCGACAGTGCGTCTTTGCATCCCATATCCGCCTCTTGTTTCAATGTAACTGTATAATCTTCCCTTATCTTTCCGAATCTGCAGCAGCCGCTCAGAAGACCGTTCATCAAACCTCCAACAAGAACCTGGTTGGAACGTTCTTTGCCGCGGCCTATCATGGGAGCTTTCAGATGTTTATTCTGGATCCTCTGTGGATCCGTCGCCTTCGGTCAAATCTACCCTCATTTAAGTTGCTCCACAGCAGGGTGTGCACAAGCCACTAATTGTCCCTTGACCCACTGAGCTTCTATCCTCCCCGAACTTGTCTCTTCCCCTTTGGTTTCCTATTATAAATCGGCTTTGAAATATCGATTGCTTCGAACGGTCCGTAGCAGACTTTGGAAATAACCACCCTCACTATGCCTCGCAACAAGCCGTCGTATGTATTCAGGTGTGTGCTCCAAGACTACCTCATGGTTTTTATTGCCATCATTCAATCCTTTGGGTGCACCAAAATGGATACTGTTTTGAAAAGGGCCTCCAATTTAGCCAATAAAAAAGCCACAATCCCCTCACGGCATACAACCCTCACTTTTTCACCTATCGATCAACAACAAATAAACGACGGTTGATTTGTCCCAGTCGAGCAAAGGTCCATCTTGCGTATATGCATTTCCTCATTGTCATCTCATTGGGAGATCTGCTTCCGTGGCCCTTGATCTATTCGAACAACCTGGTGGAAATCTAGCCGGTTCATCCCTTTTTTGTGCTTATTGCTTTCCCCTGCGTAGATTTGCTCGGACTGCATATTTACCTACTCTCCAAACACACACCTTCCCTGTTTTGCACTTCCATACTAGCTATCACCCACATAGGGCCTCAGTTAATTGCGTCATTCTTCCACAACCTGTCCCACCACTCCTCAAGTAAAGTAATTTTCCTTCACTATATTTAGTATTTGTGCGGATCCAGTGCGCAACATGGTCATACACCCGCCGTTTTTTGTTCGCGCCACACTTATCGGTTTTAAGCCGCGTGTGACTTGAACCGGTCTCGCAGCCCCATTTAGGAACATTGACGGCCCCTTTGGGTGAAGAATTCAGGCTTGTATCACTTCCCTGCTTTTTCCTTCGACAATGCAAGCCACTGCCGGGGACTGTCCTCATCTGGATGAGAAGCCTTCGCCCAAGCTCACATTGCATCTATGACGCTGCTTCGGTCAAAATTCCCACGGCTTATAGCTGCTGAAGCTTATGACTAGAATGAGTTCATGGCATACCATTGGCCGTACCAGTTCCCAACTCCATTCCGCATCTCTTCTTCGGTCTAAGCTGTTTGAGGTTCTTGCACGGCGAGAAGCGTTCGCACGTGACCTGTGTTAATTGTACATTGCACTCTATGCGATTTCCACTACGTATTTACCACTCGCCGCTTAGACCCCTACTGTACTAGCCGTTGAGTGTTGATCCTCGGCAGGCAGGAGCTCAGACTGGTTTTCCCTTCCTGTCTTCCTTCTCCAGTTCGCTTTTCATGTGGATATACTGTTCCACTATGTCCAGTCGCCCCGAGCTCTCTATAAGCTGGAGTTCAGTAGGCGTACCAACTAGCACGAATGGTTACGTTGTTAGAAAAACGGGGTGGCTGCCTGTGGCCAGGCCAATACTCCAGCTGTCGAGACCATCTTACGTTGCGTTTTGAGTTTGCCGCGCATTATCACAGTAATAATCATTATAGACAGCTTATTATTTATCTTTATTCTATCATCCAACCATGTCAGCATCTCCTTGATGCTCTATTTTGCCTAGTTAGTACTATCAGCTCACGAGCCGCAGCATGTTGCAGGATTTTCCGGAGTTTACCATTGTTGATTTTGTTAATGTTATTAAAACCTTATTACACCTGGTTCTCGAGTGAATGATGGAGGTCTAGTGATAACTCAGGAAAAAGAAAGAAGGACCATCGGCGGTTAACCGCTCCAGCCAGAGATGAATCTTTGGGAGGAAACTGAAGTGCTGATTCCGCGCAGGTTCCTAGTAATCCTCAGTAATGAAACCGTGCTTCACTGAATAAAGCCGTTACATTTTGCAGAGAAAACACGAACAGCGAACAAGCTAATACGGTGCCATTTATAGGTTAGATATTCAAATGATATTTTTGTCCTAAATGACATTCATACACGGTCGGGGTCATTGGTGGAGGTGTTCATTTTGGAACATAGTGCTTCTCACTGTACATCAGATGTAGAAATAAGGAAGACTTTCCGCTTCATGGGTGTGCTTCTTTGGATAGATGACGATGGAAACAGCACCATTGCGTATATCGCAAACCAACTTGAACAGGCCAGTACAACAATTTCGCCGGCTTTGTACTTATCGGGCGCAAAAGTAACCTTATTCGCCCACTCGCAGCCCGTGTAGGAATAGTTTGCTCGGCTGAGAAGGTGAGTGAAGCTCTAGACCTTTCGAAGCAAAAGCTGCCCCATAACGGATACCCCGAGAGCTTCCTCCAGAAGAACATAGCAGAAATGGCCACGGGACAAGCGTTGGTGACCGGAGGGAGGAAAGATTTATGCATTCAACCCAATTTCGAAGGAGATCATAAAAGCCAGTTCCTAATAGGAGGATTTGGGAAGGCAATCGTCCGCACCTTTACCGCTGCTACAACAAGCGCTCCCTCTACCATTCGACCACCGATATCGAAGTATCCAAAAGACAGGTTATATGTCCTCTCCTTGTCCATGCTAACCTATCCGTTTGGTTGCTTTTGTTCGGAAGGCTTTATAGGTGGAACGACATGGCAGCTCTGACAAGCGATCAAAGAGCACAAACCAACTTTGCTGTCGACGGGGAACGGAAAATCCATCACCAGTGCTATTTTGGAGCACCTTGCGGACAACTAACACCACTGACATGATCATGCGTTCAGAATAGTCTACAGAGTCCCTATGAGCGCTCCAAGAGTCGCTCAAAAACAACATTTGGCAAAAGAGGGGGCTGCGGCGATCACATTATTCAATCATCCGCTTTGTTCTCAGGAAGGCTCGTTGGAGCACTCAAACCACTATGGCAACGATGCAAGACAGACTTTGGAGCTCAGTGTGACACTCACCTTGATCTTTTTGTTGAAACCGGAAACGGAAAGTCCCCGAAACACATTTTCCGTTTCGCTGGTCCATCTCCAAGCCACGGAACATTCACATTCCCCCCAACTTTTCCTAACCAGCAAAGCCAACTTTGATGACTATCCAATGGTGCTTCAGCACACAGACATTACCCATGACTTATACATTTCCAACCTTCATATCAGTCATGAGAACGATGTTGTCGAAAATAAGCTTTTTTGTAGTTCGTGTTTTTTAATTTTCGGAACCCCTTTTCTTTACCAGTTACGTCGAACACCTGTCTCTGACACCGGAGGAGAGTGCGGTTTCTGGTTGAATACATTATTGAAACTTCCGAAGACTGTTTGTAGGTTTGTTGCAAGAGGTCCATAAGTGATTGATGAAAATGAAAGCCTGCGAATGGGCTACCTGCTTATCCTAGTAAGCGGTATTTGTCATAGGAATAAAAGACTGCAAGGGCAGTTTGGGAGGTGCAACCTGGAAAGGATGGACTTGTTGAAACGGCTCTGGCCCGTATGCTGCATGGTATTTTGTGGCGTGAAGTACGTGGACTGTTTACTGAGGGCTTATGTGGTTAGTTTAATTGTGTGCAGCACATAGTTTCTGTTCGTGGTCGTTTGGAACTGCCAGTAATTTGAAGAACATCTTTTCGTTATTGTTGAGGAATACTTAGGTCAAAATATCCTGTTCAGCTGTTGAACTTTCAGTTTTTCGGTGTTGTTGGCTTAATTAGATTTGGCTCAGGTCGTTGTCAATACTTTGTAGCCCAGATTACTGTTCCAGTGCACTCACTTGAAGCCACTGCACCCTTACGTCGGTCCTGTTGAATTCGACGAGGTTCACATTAGGTTACCATGAAGTGCATCTATCTAGCTGATGCTTCGGGGAAACATGCAAACAGGTTCGGTTGACGGCCCACGAAATAAAAGTCTATAGTTCGTTGCCGCTTGTTCAGGTTCACCCCCATCGTCGCTAAACTCTATGTCTAGGGGCTGTTGCGGAGCCATGTAAGGGCTTACCTGGTCAGTCTTTGTCAGAGTGCCTGTCATACGAGGTCCCTGTCTTGGTCGCTTTCTGAGAGCTTTGACTGCTTATCCACAGGCAACGCCCAGAATCATACTTGCAAGTTTTGACTAGTTGGAAGAATCCAGTTTTACCAAGTTGGCTCCCAGTTGTGCTCGCTGCTGGCGGAATAAAATCTATGAATTACCGGGGACACATCAGCAAAAGTCACTCAGTTTGTTAGCTTCATGTTTTCATATTTCGGGGATAAATGGTACAAGAAGGCACTGAACATGGGAAACGATGTTGCTAGAACACGGAGTGTGTAGCTATTGCAAAGGTACTGCGGTCAATCCATAAACTTCCGGTCTCGTTCGGCCGAACAACAGTTTGATTATCGGTGGTTCCTACTCCTATTTTATTGTATCACGGTAAACTGCAGTATCCATGGGGGCTCTTTCGGAGAGCATTTACTTGTGCCTTGATGACTTTCCAGCGCCCCCGAAAGGAGTCTCCGCCGAGCCCCACTCCAGCTTTGCCGCCTTAGTCCAAACCTTTTCATGTCCTCGCAACCGATAATTCGAAGACGCCTTTGGACTACCTTGGTTTGCCGTATGCATAGGACGCTTTTCGTGTTTTTCGTGGTCTGCGCTTCACAGCAACTTGGAATTAAATTCGATTTGTTTCCTTTTGTTTTTACTTTTTTCAGTATTACCTGCCGTGAATTTTTCTTTTGTTACTATCCTGTCGTATAGTTATTAGGGTGCAGTATTTGTTCCAGATTCATTACTGGGGTTTTCTTGGATTATTTCTCCACAACTTGCCTCTGCAGGTCTCAAGGAGCCACAATGCCTCATTTTTCGGTTTTTCCACCACCGCACACATCCTTTTTTAGTTCTAACTGAACCTACAACATATCCAGTAACTTAAAATGCGGAGAATAAGTGTGCGGAATTGTAGTGGGAGAGAGTACACAGTGAGGACCCTGTTTGCTTGGAACCACCAAGATAGCTTCAGGCAGAGCAGAGAAGAGCATGAGGTATACCACCAAAATCTCCCTTCTAAATGGGTCTGTTTCCATGGCACTTGCCTCGGCGAGTTCTGCTTTTGTATTCCTGAACGTTGAATTGGGGATTTCCCGCGAGGCAATGCCCGGTAGGCATCTGAGGGATTACCACTATCTGGAGAGCTCTCTTGAAAGCTCATGAACACTCGGGAGACAATACAAAAGAAAAATAAAGTTACTTTGCTCCTACACAGCAAGGTTTTGAAGCTAGAATCTGCAATCGAGTATTTTGTAGAAAGTGTTGCTATAGCTCTTCTAAAATACCAAAGAATCCTAAAACATAATATTGAAGATCCAGAAATAAAACTCGGCAGGGTCAGAAAACAACTGAATAAAACAATAGTGCGGGATATCCTGCGGTTGGCCGAAATTCCCGGGCATGCGGGCAATAAAGAAATATATAGAATAGGTCAGCAAAGGAGATATCATCTGCAGGCCAATCCAAACATATACTGGTCGAATTCTTCAATCCTTCTTACAGAGATGAGCTCACTGCCAAGACGGCGAAAGTTGACGGGATTGGAAAATAGCGAGGTACATCAGACGAGCAACACCCAGAGCAATATCGGAAAGCTACAAGGCTAGGAGAAACGCAGCTCCGCTACCCAAAACGGATAGTCAATAAACTGTTCGTTTGACACAAAGTAGAAGCTGCCCCTAAAGCACATGTTGGGGGGGAGGATGTCATGAAAAATAATGCAATGAGCGAACACTTTCCGGTATAGCTGCCGATGGCAAAGACCACTTCCATACAGATACAGCAGCAAATCGGTTCTATCCTCCATGAGCATTCCAGGCCCTCATCACTAAAGCCATCCAGACCAGAGACGAAGAAACTGAGTTTATCGTTAATTCCATCTTCACTTATCACATTAAAATAAGTGTGCAAAATCGAAGGCATTAGTGGAAAATATTGTCACAAACTGAGTTTATCTGTAGGGCACTTATCATCGAAAGGCACCCCCGGGTAAATTGGATGCGCCGGATACAAATGCTCAAAAATATATTGTTACCCCAGGTTCTGCGCCCAAGGGACCCTCGAACCTGAAGCTGTATGATGTCGAAAAGCTGCAGGGCTCAAGGTTAAAAGTGCGGCGCACCAAAGCATGCAGCCACGGTACAGAGTAGGCTGTAATTGTCGGCAGATGTTAATACGTCGGTCATTGCAGTGGCCAAAACTTGGTTGACCGCAGCAGAACCTATAACCTGCCCATTGTTAAGTAACAGCCCCGTCCACCGGAAGAACCAGAAGATTGAAGGCAGAGAGGCACAAGTTTTCAAGTAAGGTCTGAATACAAACCAAACGGGGCCATCATACTCCGTGCGCACTGACGCTGTACAGACTGTGGCTTGTTTACCATGAATGGGGACCAGAAACCACGTGATCACCTGTGTCTGTCGCATTTCCGAAACAATGCCGGAAGAACATAGGGAACTCCTCAGTTTTCTGCCTCGTGCTAAAAAGGCTTCCCCAAGCCAGGTGCTGATGGAGGATTTGGAAGCACCCAATATAAACTAGGTGGAGCTTAGCGGAGCCGCCGCCGAGTTAGAAAAAGCCCTGTTGGACTGGATACAGCTGTTCAACCCATAGCAACATGCCAAGGGGCGTACTGGGCATGGCACGTGTCAAGCGCTACCGTTTTTGGACCTCATCTTCGCCGCTAGCACAGACGAAGTCAGTAGAAAGATGGTCCAAACGAGGCTTGGGAAACGTGACCAATGAGCTTTTGCATTCCAACTGAAGACCCTTAATAAACCAAAAGGCAAGAGACTGGTCAGGAATTTTAGGCAAACAGGTAGAGCTACCCTCTCACAGAGTCTCAGAGATATACTGGCTGCCACGGAACAAAGAGCCGACAATAGATGGGGAATAGAAAATCATCAGAAGCGGCCTATTGGCACTTAGACACAAACTTCCATTAGCCAGAAGCATAGAGAACCGTAGTTAGCACTCTTGGTGAACATACGCGAACAAACGGGCTTCAAAACAACGGAACCACCGCGGGCGAGAATGCCCAAAGTCTGGCAGCCACAAGGTACTGAAATAATAAAAACAAGAACGGAGTAGAGCCACCAAGTTCCAACTGTCAGCTAAGTACAAAGTTGAACTAAGGCTAGCTTCGCGCATAGAGTCATACCCCGTGGGATTCCGCAGCAACGCACAACCTAAGGCCGCCCTCAAGGAAGGGGTTGAGAACCGCGCCTCAAGGATGACAGAAGAGCTAACAGTAACAGTGAAAAGGCAGATATTCTACCGGAACTTTCTCATGGTCTAAACCGGATAAATAATGCCTTGGGAGTTGCGAATCCCTCTCAGCATGTGCCCTGACAAGAGGACTTGGGGGGCACTCCGCACGCAATTTTAGGGATCCTGGGGGAAATGAACCCACATAGGGCATCAAGGTCCGATGACATTCCCCCCAGCAAAGGTGCAACTTCTAGCAAGCGTAATCTGTCACCAAAAACTAAAGTAGTTTATAGCCTGCCTCCGCCGAAGAGGGGCCCCACAGACTAGAAGAAGACTTATAATAATAATAATATTGGTATATTTCTCGGCCATGGTCGAGAGGCACGCGCTAACGCATGATCATGGTGTAACATGTTACTCAATATGGTGAAATATTCACAAAATTCTAAGTATGAAAGTCAAGAGCATCAGAAATGGAAAAACATAGACAGCAACAGTTTGAATGGATCATTCTGATAATGGTTTGCGCGGCAGTTTTGAACCAGTTTCGAATCCGGGCTAGGCAGTGGTGCGCGGTGGAGATGTCGAAGAAATCGTTAACGCAGTGCTAAGGAGGCATTATGAACAAGAATGATGCAAGCCAAGGAAACCGGAGGCCAACTAAGGTTCTGCAGATGGAGTAAATTTTTTAACAAGAAGGAGAGGGGGGAAAATCGACGCATGCGAAGAGGATAGCGATCCATGAAGACAATGCAGACCCTGAATGACGAATTTACCGGAGTTTGAGAAACGGAATGAGCTTTGAATCAAGGGGACATGAGGCCAATTTCGTGAAAGTGAACTGGTGGATGTGGGAGAAAAAGCAGTCCATAAAAAGGTAAGTTTAGATTCATGGCCAATAACATGTACTATTCAGAAATAAGAAGGCGCAACTGGAAGGTTCTCGAGAAGTGGAGAGTCAATTTCCAGCCGGCTACGGTTCCAACTGTCAGCTAAGTACAAAGTTGAACTAAGGCTAGCTTCGCGCATAGAGTCATACCCCGTGGGATTCCGCAGCAACGCACAACCTAAGGCCGCCCTCAAGGAAGGGGTTGAGAACCGCGCCTCAAGGATGACAGAAGAGCTAACAGTAACAGTGAAAAGGCAGATATTCTACCGGAACTTTCTCATGGTCTAAACCGGATAAATAATGCCTTGGGAGTTGCGAATCCCTCTCAGCATGTGCCCTGACAAGAGGACTTGGGGGGCACTCCGCACGCAATTTTAGGGATCCTGGGGGAAATGAACCCACATAGGGCATCAAGGTCCGATGACATTCCCCCCAGCAAAGGTGCAACTTCTAGCAAGCGTAATCTGTCACCAAAAACTAAAGTAGTTTATAGCCTGCCTCCGCCGAAGAGGGGCCCCACAGACTAGAAGAAGACTTAGTTAAAGCCGTCCACAAAGTCGCCCCCTAACCTACCACGGGCCAGTCAGCCGAACCAGCGAAATGTGCAGGTGCAGATTGGGGACCATATTCTAGCTTTTTCACCGGAAATGGCAAGCCAAACGATAAGCAACATGATTTCGTGAAAGGCCTATCCTGCCTCACAAACTTATTTTACTTCCTAAGCGATGTCATCCGCCAACATGACGAAGGACTAGGGGTCGAAGCCTGCTACTTGGACCCCATCAAGGCTTTTGGTTCTGCGAACCGCAGACTGCTAGCAACAAGACTGTCCGACTTTGGTTCCGGAGGACCGCCGATAAGTTGCATTTCTGACCTCCTCGGCGGCAGAACAGTCTGGGTTGAGCTTGGTGAGGACCCTTCCAGGCCCGGAGAGATAGTGAACGTAGGATTAAACTTCCCCAGAACTGGGATAGTAAGCTCATGGAAAAAGCTGCCGCTGACTGTCGTCTCCTGTGGCAGCATTCATGATTTCAATCAAGGGCTGGGCCAAGCGCTGCCAGAACTGTTCCCAGAATACCCATAAAGTAGGCACTTAGGCGGCTCAGTGATGGTTCAGGGCGGGCAAATAGGGTTCCGGCTTTTGCCTTCGGCGGAATATCTGAAAATTCTCCCCTTGTTATGTCCTTTACGCACAAATTAGGCCCTGCAACCTTTAGGCTCTCATTTCAGTATTTTCGAAAGCACCACTATGAATACATACCAACTATGACACAAACAAAGCCAAACATTTTTCAGCATATGAGGCGTGGTCCTAGGGGAAGAAACCAGCGCCACAATTTTTTTAAAAAGACGAACAGACACAACCCTTGGTGCTTAGAACACCAAAATAGAACAGTGACTACTGGCCCGCAGTGAGGTTTCCAAAACGGAAGAAAAACCAAGGAAAAAGCCTGATACATAATAATAATAATAATAACAATAACAATATTGGTATATTTCTCGGCCACGGTCGAGACGCACGTGCAAGCGCACGACCACGGTCTAACATGTTACCCAATAAGATGAGATATTCACAAATTCTGGGAATAAAAGTCAAGATTATCGGCGACAGAAAAGCATAGCCCGCAATAGATTGAATGGATCACTCTAATAATGGTTTGCGCGGCAACTTCGAACCAGTTTCGAACTCGAGCCGGCCGTGATGCAGCATGGGGATGTCGAGAAAATCGTCAACACGGTGCCAAAGAAGCATTACGAACGCGAATGACGGAGGCTTACTAGGGTGCTGCGAACAGAGTAATTTCTGAACAGGAAGAAAAAGTAAGAATAAAAAATTGTAGAGAAGTATACTCGGGAAAATCGGCGCATGCGAGGAGGGTAGCTATCCATGAAGATGATTCAAACCGTGAATGACGGGTTTGCCGGCGTTCAAAGAACGGAATGAATTTTGAAACGGGTAAACACCAGACCTTTTTCCTGCAAGTGAACTTGAGAACACTGGTGGATGTAGGAGGAACAGCAGTCCATAAAAAGATGTGTTCAATTTTAGGATCATTAACCTGCACAATTCACAAATAAGACGGCGCACCTGGAGGGTCCTGGAGAAGTGGACGGTCAATTCCCAACAAGCTACCGTTCGAGGGAAAGATAAACTGTGGTAAAGGATACTAAGGTGGAAGATCCCCGCATGGACTTGAGCTTTTTTATGCTGTTTCACTGAAAATATGTTATTGTATATTTTGACGCATTTGGCTCCAGTGTCATTCAGTCTTATTTCTGGTAGTGTACAACATCGTGTGGGTATGTTTCATCTCGCAGGGTAAAGTATGTGTCGGTCAATCAGCTGATTGTGGCGAAATATGGCGGATGAAACTGATGGCTGGTACTGACCGGTACATTAGCAAGATGCGCGTGAACTGGAATTTGTGTTGGCTGCAGTGGTGATATCGGCAGCATAGGCTTAGTGTTAGAAAACGCTGAACGATCTGGTAAGCAATTAAGAGTATTTCCAGTCGAGCGGCTTTATTTCGGGCCCTGTTGCTATGAAGGGTTCCACTTGGGTCTATGTCAGTACGAGTCAGAGTGGCGTCCTTGGTTATCCAGTTCGGTGATTGAGATAGTGAGAGACAACGAACCTGAAGTAAAGAGGTATCGAATTCTGGACGTGGTTCCAACTGTGGGCTATGATAATATATGAAGGCAGTAATAATGGACTGGTTAGGTTTATGTGTGTGGGGCATGGACGAAAGTCCTTTCGAGCAGTCGGTGGCACCTACTCCAATAGGCTCGCATTGGACTTGCTCTACGTTGCTACAGGCTAACAAAATTGCGTACACCGGTTGGGCTACTGTGTATGCATTCCAAAGGGTTTATGGTTTACACGATGGCACGGCAGCGCTCGGATACTAATAAAAGACTTAAGGCTTCACGGTTTAGAATAATTAGAAATGATAACATTCGCTACTGTTTGCTTAAGCAGAACGCAGCTTGGCCCCGAGGCAATAAGATAGGCTTGGAATAACAGACTGTGAGCGGATGGAACTGACAAGCTTTCAGCGTAGCGCTATACTGTTACCGTTTCTTTCGGTATTTTGGCTATTCTATACTGAAAAGTTTCTGAGGAGCCTTAAAGTAGAAGAAACTATTGAGGTGTCGGTGATGACGCATTAGGGGAAATTTGTCATGTGCCGAGAAACGTTAACGTGAGTTCGTCCATGCTGTTACTTGACGGTGCTATCGGACTAAGACTATACTCGAGTGTGAGCAAGGAAATCTTACGTAGAAGTGATTGCAAGGTTGTCGCGGTATCTTTTACGTCGTTATCATGTTGCAAAGCAGGACAACACCGATGTAAGGACTGGTTTGGAGAACGTGAGAATCGGGAATGAGATGGGTCCGAATTGTTGTCAGGGAACGAACTATAACGGTCTACATCCGGTGCTCATGGTAGGCGGCACAAGGGTCCGCTTCAAGAAGAGAGGCAGCACGATACACAACCATTGGCACCGAGCACGTGGCGCTCCAGGAATGATCCACATTTTTTAGGACGTTTTTATTATTTTTTTATGGTTTTATCACAGTCAGAGAAGGCGGAGCTGCTTTTGCTGAATGACTACTTCTTTCATGCCCCGGCCGAAACATGGACTGCATGTAACAAGCCGCGTTGGAAATGGGTCAGCCACACCGGTCATTTCGTAGCAAAACTGCAACCCGAAGACATGGGTCACGCGTAACAAGGCTAGTGTGCCTGGAAGACAAAACAGTGGGGTGTTTTTCCTCATTTTTTTAAGCCAATGTTCTACTTTTTGGTGTTCATATCTTGTTGGTGGTCAACTCTGCGCAGGGAAACCATCACAGGGGGAATGTTTGCAGATGTGCCAAGCTAACTCGCCTCATCAGTAAAGTTCAGAACCCCGAGGCAATTTAAATGGAACAGAAAGTGCAGGGAGAGGTAGAGTCAACCACAACCTGCGATTATTCGATGGGGTTTATGTTCAACGAAACACCAGTTTGCACATAGATAGGGCACTACTTGTAGCACTAACAACGTGATTCGTCGGGACGATCCACAGGTGGTGTGTAGTTTTGTTGACCATGTATCAAATGTTATATAGGCCAATCATGGAAGATGCTGAAAATATGTGATTGAGAGGAAAGATGAGCTATGAGTGTCCAATGATTCGATATAAGGTGAATAGTGGATGGATTTTGAGGAGTCTGACAGAAGCTGCCTCTTGGATTAGAGACAGAGGCGAAGACGAAAAAAAATTAGTGCCATCATTAATGCAAACAGTGGTATTTCATATATTCAAGCACGACTTCAGAGGCACTGGCCTCAGTCATGTGAGTTACTATGTTCAGGCATCGTAACCTGGTGGATTTACTCTAAGGTGATGGCATCTACGCTGTATGGTGTGGCACATCCTAGAAACTGTCAAGGATTCTGGCCAGTATCCAAAGCTTCCCTCGTAAGCTCTTTCAATAATCATATAGGGATTTATAAGAGCGATTAGTTTTTGGATGTCCAGCTCTACATGTAGCTCAGACTTAAATATATTTATGGAATCTATGGAACGGATATCAACTGGGAGTTCATTTCACAAAGTTGCACACTGAAGGAGGAGGCTGCTTCGTTTTAAGGATTTCCGGGAAGTAGGGATTATTATGCGGTGTTCCCTATTGCGCAGCTGATGTGCCGAGTTTATACTGAACTGAACATGGTTAGAGGAGGCGGTTTGTTTGTGGAGCAAATTAAAAAAAATGCAAGGTTGGGTTTTATTCTCCCGAGCCACAGAGGATCAAGCCGCCGGAGTGTGCGCAGCTGTCTGTGGCTCATGCCCATAGAAGGTCCAAATAGTCTTTTGGTAAATCGACGCCGTACATCTTCAATGTCGATAATTTCGCGTTTGTGCTATTTGAGAACTCAAGTGTGCCGTACTTCAGGTTTGGACGAAGTTCAGTTTTGTACATCTCTAACTTGCTTTTCGTGAAAAGGAACCTTCTCTGCAACAACCCAAGGGACTTGTTAGCCCGTGCAGTTATGTAGGAAGTGTGTTCGAGGAAGTCGATAGTGTAAGAGTATTGCAGTCCCCGCCCTTCATTGTTGGGAAATATGGGAGCGAGACACTGCCAATATTAAGCGTATCTTGGGGAAGATTGCAGTTTAGCTTGAAACAGCTGCTTTTGTTCACTGAAGATACCATTTTTCAGCGATCACATATGAGGATAAGGACCGTAGACGATCGTTATGTTATTCAGTGCTAGAGTTAGGTTTCCGCGGTCGAATTCGTAGACTATCTCCATATCATCGGCAAACAAGAAAATTTAGCCATATATGATTATATTGCAAATATCATTTATGTGTGGCAGAAACAGCAGTGATCCTGATACACTGCCTTGGATAGCCCCGCTGTTTGCCGGGTGAGGGTCTGACATCTGGTTGTTGACGCAGGTAACTTGGTGACGTTCTTGTGGGTAGGATTCAAACCAACCGGGTAGGGGTTTTCAATCCCGTATTCTCTAATCGTGTTGAGCAAACGAGACGTGGGACGCTGTAGAAGACTTCTGTCATATCAAGACAGATGATAACGAGTGCTCTGTTTTCGCCGGCAGTTGTTGTTACCAAGTTCAGAAAATCAAATTGGCAGGTTAAACACGACCGTGATATAAGAATACCATGCCGCCTTAGGCTGATGAGTCTACTTGCAGAAAGGTTGTCGGTCAGATAATGTCTCAAGACTTTTTCTACCGACCTCTAGATCATTGGGGTATGATTAATCGGGCGGTAATCGGCAATGTCACGCACTGCGCCTTTCTTACGCCTGGGGATAATAATGGATATCTTCCATTGTCTGCAGAAGGTTTCGGTTTGCAGAGATAGACCGTATAGGTTTAGTAGTGGGGAGGGAATATCCGGGCCCCCGAGAGCAAATAGTGCTGATGGTAGGCCATCAGGTCCGGAGTAGTAGGTCGGTTTTAAAGAGTGGATGTATCTATTTATACCCGTAGTGTTAACCGTGATGGAATTGAGTGAGGAATTTGGGATAGATGGGGTGGCAATCTGGGTACTGGCTGGAATGAGAGATACGCTGGTTGTGAAGAATGTGTTAAACGTGTCAGCTATCTTTCGAGGTGACGTTATGAGATTATCCGATTGGATGATCTGTTTTATGCATTGAGCTGATCGAGGAGCACGAGACCTATGCGACCGAGCTAGCTCTTGAGCTTTGTTTGGGTGGCGCAATTCTTTAGCCTCTCACCTTATTTGTAAGTTGCGGACCTTGCGGTGGATTTCGCTGGAGAGGCGCTCCAGTCTGAAGACTGTCGAAAAGTTTCTATTTCACTGGTACTGCCGTCGAAGCTCGTCGTGTTTCTGCTTTAGCCTGGCTATATGGTAACCTGCTGGTCTGGATGGGTTGTAGGGGCGTGATATGTTTTCGATGCAGGAGTGTAAACTTGAGTAGAGGAGGTCAGCGGCGTACTGGGGATTTGCTGTTAGGAAGAACTCGTCCCAGTTTCTGGAGCGAATTTGAGAGGGGATATGGTCCCGTTTAAAGTGACGGGTGGAGGGACCGTTACATGGTAGGCTAACAGTACGTGGCTTGACCTGAAATCTGCAACTAACGATTTTATGGTCGCTGCCTGTGTAGTCGTTTAGTACGGAGGCAGAGACTTTTGTGATACCCAGGGTAAATATCAGATCAAGGATGTTATTCCTTCTGGTAGGTTGTTTTACATGTTGGGCCCACTGGCCCAGGCGAATGCATGAGGCAAATTGCAAATATTTGTAGGGGGCAGAATGGGGAGACCAGTTTACGCCCGGGGTATTGAAGTCACCTGCTATGAATTTACCTCCAAATGGCAGGTCAGCGATGTAATTAAATGCTTCATTGATGGGATTAAATGTGGAAATGTCGTTTCTGGGGGCCGATATATACAACCTAAAACTATGGTCATCTGGGATAAAGAAATTGTAAACCATATAGAATCTTCAACATTTGCCAGCACAGTATTTTCTTGTAGGGCGGCAGATAGGCTGCTCTTGACGTACCCCACGCAAACTCCACCGCGGCGGTAGATCCGTTGAGTCCTGAAGGTTTGATAACCAATCAGTGATATTTGGTCAGAAAGTATGTGTTCGGTGACCCAGGCCTCAGTGATCAGGATAAAGTCGAGGTTGTGGACAACAGCCAGTATTTTTATAGCGGAAAGCTTGGTCAAGATGGAAGGGGAGTTGAATAGTGCTACGGAAAACATGTACGTGGGAGGCTTCGAGTCCTCAGTGGATTTGGAGCCAAAGTGTGCGTGGAAGGGCGGTGATCTATAGGCAGGTCACCCATGCAGGAGGACTGGATGCGAGTTACTGCTTCCATTTGGACTGCCCTATCC
Organism: Fasciola hepatica; assembly: GCA_948099385.1. NCBI lineage: Eukaryota > Metazoa > Platyhelminthes > Trematoda > Plagiorchiida > Fasciolidae > Fasciola > Fasciola hepatica. Next base: position 736,334 of record CANUEZ040000108.1, read on the forward strand.
TTATTGCCGCGGATTTTACATTGGGCTGAACACTCATGGAGTCCAGTAGAGATTACCGTTGGATGCCAAGGTATTATTGTAGCGCGGGATAATAGATCTGGAGGGGAATACGGCGAATCTAGATGGGATCTCCGGGGCAAATCACCTATAAATCCGGGGGGAGTTAATAAGAACGCTGCAGGGTCAGTATGAGCGTGGAGAGCGGTAGGGGAGGAGTAGCCATGGTTTTGATGGCGGCTTTGTGGACAGAATGACGAATGGCAGGGTAAGTGGGAATTGAATGAGACAAGCTTGATGTTTTGGATGGAGTTTGTTGAAGCGCAGGCATCTCACAAGGCTCCACGGAAGGAGTGTGGGGGGGGGGGGTGGAGTATTAACGAAAGGGCTGCTGATGGAAGAAGATTTGGTGTGAATGGCAAGTTAGCGTAGTGTGCAGTGGGGTCACAGTAGAAACGGCGATGTTGGATGGCGAGGAGCAGGAGATGCTGGAGTGGTAGAGGGGTAAAATGAGGCATACAGTGGGACAAAAGCGAGTCAGGCGAGGGCTACATGTTGTGATACCGGTTGGCAACCATGATGATAATTCGTTCTGCGTGGTTTGGGTTTGGCTGAGCTAAAGATGGAGGCGGTACACTTAGTGGAAAATTTGTGATGTGGCACTGCGTCTGTGGACGTGACGATGGCGGCTTCTGGGTTTGTGGATGCGGAGTGTAGCATTTAGGTACACGGACCTTCGGGGGACCAAATAAATGCGCTGGTGGGCTAGCGCCAGGTTCAGCAACGCAGTTTCGTATGCACGACCGTGGTGGAGGACGCGGATGGGTAATAGGCCAGTTAGCTGAAGCACGAAAGGTCATAGGTCAATTGTCGATTAAAGATGGGGGCGTGACGATGTCAGTGTAGGAGAGGTCTTGGCCTGTAGGAGCAACAGGTGACGAGGGAGACCTTGTGGCCGAAGCACTAGGAGGCAACGTTGCCTTTGGCTGGTCCGCGCGAGATGGCGCGTTGGAATCTGGCTGGCTTGTTGGCTCTTTTGGCGAATAGACCAGGGGGTGAATGGCTGCCGGCGGAAAATGGGGTTGTATTGCTCGGCTGTGATTAGGCAGTGGTGAAGACTGGGGTGCAACACGGAGCCTTTTAGAGAGACGCTGAGGTATTTGAGGTGAACGGTACAGATCTGGGTCCGCATTTCTCGCTGGTGCCCAGGTCAGCAGGAGTGGTGACTAGTTGTTTATGACGGAAATTTCTCAGGGGCTCTTGGTGGCGCTGGATCAGAGGTTGTTGGGAGCACCTGGTTGCCGGCATTTGACCTAAGGAACTCCCTCTGCAGAGAGGTTTTGTCAAGAGCAATTTTCATATTTTAAAATGGAGTGCATTTTGCGATGGATTCTGTCTTTCTAAAGAATTCCACAGCAGAGCTCTCTTCTAGGAACTGAAGCAGAAGCGATCATTTGTTTCATTGTAACAGTTTTCCGAGCCTTTTGCAGTAGCACTCGTGGTGTGACAAGCCACAAGCCATGAGCAGTGGCTGTTTGACCGACGAAAGGAGCAAACAATCTGGAACAATAAAAACCACGGCATCCTTGGAAATTTTTGTCCTTCTATGGACTTCGGACGCAACTGGGTCCAGGAAACGGCTAGCGGATAGCAGACCTTCGGTGTTCGGATGTTTTAGGGGATCGAAGATACTCTAGCCGCACATTGCCACCATCAAATTCCAGTAGCGCGCCGGTGGCCGAAGGGCAGAGGAATGACTGAAATTTCAAGAAGCGATTGACGTTGTTCATTCTTGTTACCTGCATATACTATCACTGTCCCATTTTCATGGATATTTGGGTCGGTTGATTGCACTGCAAACGCAGTGCCAATTGTTTTAACTGACTGGGATTCAGCCGGCGGCAGCCATTTTGGTAGTGCTCTGTTAGCTAGGGTTAGCGCCCTGCTCCTCCAGCTTTAGGTGCTGATGGTTCGTGCTGGATTTAAATTGTTATTGACATATCAGATTATGATTTACTGATTAGTAAATGATAAGATGAATGGTAAAGCTGCTGTATTGTTCTATAATTTTACTGATAGCTTTATGAGGTGTATTTTTTCGATGATGTAAATTTCACGTAAATTTAGATGATACCCGGGTAGTTTTGTGAAATCCATAAAGCCTCAATTTGTTCGTACTGAATGTTTTCATCTCGTGTGACATCTGCAGTCTGGTTTCCAGTTGCGTTATATTGCCGTTTCATTAATTCGTGATCAAAAATGAGTGTTTTAGAACCTTGTTTTGTATTATTGACGTAAAATGGCCGATATAAAGAAGCACAAGAGATACCATTCGAGGAAGAAAGAACTCAGCTCACTGATACGTGCTATTTTCGATGAAGCCACACCATGGTAGCATCGGTTTGGTTGCTCTAAGTGCGATTTGCCAGGTGAGGTTATTCAGTGGCAATTTTACTTTATGTTCAGACCGGACACTTTTAAGAGTTACAGATGAATGCAGCTCTGTGGTTCTCGAAGATGTCTTCCGTGGGGGAAGGCGAGGTGCCATTTCGAGAGGTGAACGCGGTCTGCCGTGTGCATCTACATCACAGCCAATAATGATAGGTAAGTTACTCCGTTGAGTCATGTTGTCCCAAATGAAACAGTTTTGGCGGCTCAGACAGTTTGTGAACCCAAAATTACACCCGAAGAAAGGCCGAAAGTGTCGGGCAAACCCTTTACAGGCAAACAATATCACCAATCTTCTCAAACCGGATGATCTTGCAGTACTGGATAACATGACGGGTACTGTAAGTGACGGAATAATTCCGCATCATAATGTAAGGTTATTGCACTCAGGCGTCATAAATGCACCGATCAGGGATCAAGTATCCACCGAGTGCTTTCGTCTTTGATCGGGGAGAATCTGGCACTCACGTGCAATTGGACCGAAACAGCTAGGAAATTTTCAGCAGGAAGTTACAATTTTCCTAACGCCGTCAGTGATCAGTCTGTTGTAATGTAACTTGTTCATTTACGGATGTCGTTAAATCTCCCACTCGTTTCCGGAAGTTTTCTACGCTGGAGATGGAGCGCACCATGAAACGGTGGTTTACTGACTGTAGAGATCGCGGTTTAGGTCGCAAAATCACCAGGTACGTCCAGTGATTGCGTTCGTGGTGCCACGAAACGTTTTACATCTACACAGACGACGATAACGAATGTCACGCTTCACTTCATTTAACGAAATACAGTTGCAAAGCCGGTAGTACACATATAACTACAGTAATACACATGCATGTATATGATCATACATAGAGGTATATACATATACATTTCGTTCCACTATTCGTCTTCATTCTTTGAGTCACACTTTTATTCTTCGCAGAACTTGGAGCGAAACTGCTCGATGGGACGAAGTTTGCTAAAAAATCAGATTGTCATCGTACCTACTACATAAAATTTGCACTTCGTACAACTTTTTTGTTTTGAAATTTCTACGGTTCAGTATTTTGAAATAAGTCTCAATCAGGTTTCACTGGCCATAGTAAAACCCCAGATCATGTCGTCCTTAAGTAAGCATTGCTCTGGGGATATAGTTGGAGAGTGGAGAATAAAAGAGCTTCCGGGAAGCAGCTGCAGGCAATTATAAAATTGCGCTTGCAAAGTATGTGGTCATAAGATTGTTCACCGAGGTAACTTGATCGATCAGCCGACTTCCTGCGTACTTGCAAAAATTTTGGACAAGCTAGAATAACATGATCTATTGCTAAAGAGCACCGTATTTGTTACTGGCTTCACTGTATATATTGACCAATGGTGCTGAACAAGGTATCAAGGAGGTAGAAAATCGTTGGCTTTTAGCGCTTGTAGGCTGAACCCGATTTCTCACTCGGTGAATGAGGCGATTAGTAGTCGACTCAGGCATGATATTTCAAAGAACTTTGAAAGGGATGGGGGGTAAGTCAGTTGCTGACCTCAGATCTTATTGTTCAGAGAAAAAAGTGATTTATTTTAGGTTATGGGAATATCTTGAGAAGCTGTTTGTGGGCTATCTCCCTAGATACCTTAGTGAAAACTGTACCAATAACAGAACGCCAAACGACGTCCTGTAGCGCAGTTGAAAGTCAGTTGCTTTGCACCATCCAGCAACTTTGAGGATACCCAACCTTTTGCTCCTAGTGCCACGTACAATAATAATATTAATAATAATAATATTGGTTGATTTTGAAGACACCCGGAGCATGCTTGATTGCTTGGTCATATGGCACAAGTGAGATCAAAAGAAGGGTGCTTGGATATTTGGTTGGGTACAGGCAACACAAAACAGTGTATAGGTTTGGGTGGTCGCGCGAATGAATGCCCGGCTAGCTTGAATTTTTAGGTCTGGTGGACACATGCTCAAAAGTGAGTGAAGTCGGCTCCGCGGGCGAGACCCGTAAAGCAGTAAAACGGGAATTGAGCAGAAAGATGCAATATTTCGGATAGCATCTACATAAAGTCATAAGGGAGAGTGTATCGATAAATAAAACCCTTGGAAAGGCACCTACGATAAACTGAAATTTTCTTGGTGATGACGGACATCCACTCAAACCAATGGCTAAAATGACCCGGGAAATAGCAAAATATAGTGCCGAAGTGATTCCCAGGTGTCTTCTGAGGAGGCATTTTCACTAAATTAAACAGAGTCTGATTAACTGCTGAATTATTAGTTACTATTTATCATGGGGTTGTGGAAGATGCACTCAAAAAGAGGTGTACATAAATGCACGAGCCTGGAAATTCGGTGGAACAGAGTGACAAAAGTTGACAGGTGAGTGAAATATCATTTGGATGAAGGGTTCGTTTTAGGACAATTAGTGAACCCAAAGTGGCAACAGGGTAGGTGGAGGGGTTGATATACGATGATCTTGTGAAGTCGTATGGGGGCGGAGCATAAGTGATACTGCCAAAACATGCAGAAGATCGCTTAAAAGGATATGCTGGTAAGAGTTTGACATACCGCCTTTGGGAATCAACCAGAAGGTCAGTAAATCGGCATACTCTCAGTTCATTTTCAGGAAAGGTTTAGAGAAATCGCCCGTGAAGTGGTCTTCGGCATAGATGCCCAATCGTGGAGGACTGATGAAAAAATGGCAATAGGTGAAAGGTGGGTGAATTGGTTTTCAACTATTGGATTATCGGGGGGGGGGGACTCCAGGACTGAAATGAGGAATACAAATTTACAACAGATTGGGCATAACAGCGGTGTGTATGTTTGATATCTGATGAAATCAACTGGAAAAATACTATACTGGAACTTCCGAAACGCGCACATAGTTGAGTGACTGGGGACGTTGAGGAAAGTCTAACCTGAGACTTTTGGGTGGGGGGACAAAAAGAATAACGACAGCCTAAATTGTGGGTAAATGAATTCCAGCCTACGATATAGAAAAAGGACTCAGTGGATTGTGGTGCAGGTGGTTGACCATGGTAATTTGTTGGAACAGCCGCAGAGGTTCATAAATGAGTGAAATGTGATACATATATGGATTTGTCTGGGTTTGTTGGTGAATAGCTTTGGAGCATCTGAAGCTGGGAGGGGGACATATGGTGGACTGATACAGTCGTATAAAAGTAGTTCATACGAACAGCTTCCATGACGTGCACGTGGTTGCATAGCTGGTTATACTGAAGAAAGTCTGACATGGAAAGCTGGGGAGGCCACAGAACTACTTATATCCTGGAACGTGGATACTTCATTGCCAATGCAACCGTCATGAAAAGCAAGCGGCTGGATGACAGGAGATACAAAGGAAGGATACGGTGGAACAAAGAGCTGGTGTCACACAGATAAAGCTCTGGGAGTAGGACCAGGTGGTGCTTTGTGATGTTGTTTGCAGGTAAGAAACGAATCTTTAAGTGGTGGTTTCGTTTAGACAAATTGAGTGGCGACATTCATTTTGCCAAATGGATGAATGGTCTCTTCAGTAGTATGCCAGGAATTGTGCAGTTCACAACAAAGATATCTGAATAGTGAAACTGCTTCTTGTTTCGAGGTACATAATCCTGTGCTGGACGAGGTAGAATGAGAGCAACCTTGGGATCAGTTTAGTCGGATAGAAGGCAAGTGGATGGAGATAAGTGTCAGTAGTAGCAAATAATAGGGTACGTTTCTGAGCCGACTGAGTGTGTGTGCATGTGCCGATTCGAGACTTGATCAGATGTATGGAAGATCTTGTTCAGAAAGGTTGGAGGAGGCAACAAGTGGCAGCTGCACAACGCTGGGGGCTTTGTTTCTCAATCCGAAACTGGTGCTAGTGAGTGAGGCCAGCCTTTCCCCGGACACCTAAACTGAAAACCACTTTCTGTGGCAGGAGGTCGGTTCGCCAGCCCAGTGGAGACCGCACATTGCTGCAGACGGCCTGCAAGCCCGATGTGGGCAGGCCGAAGTGGTGGATATGACCACGCCCCGGGCCGCTGCGACTGACGAGTTTTACTGGTGGGGCCAAACGACCTCAGTTATCAGGTAGTCCGCGATCAGGCGACAAGGAATCAAGGGATCTCGGAACGCAACTAAGGGAACATCGGTCGGGTAAAGTGCAAACAGGCAACGGTCAGGCGGAAGCATAGGCAAGATTAGTGACTGATGTGGTCTCCAGAGTACTATAAGTCATCAAGAGAATTGTACGCAAGAATGGAGGTCTGTAAATAGAGAAAAAGTAAAGAAAAGCAGTCCGGAAAGCTCCCAGCTGAGGATAAAAGGGAATCGATATGAGGAGGCAATATTATTAGATAGTGACCATCTGGAACTAACTTTTTATTGAAGAAAGAAGAAAAACTAAGAGTTTCCGCTCAACTTCATCTGTCATAGACCACCGGTGTTTGCGCAATTAAAAATTCTAGATCTTTCTCATGGGTTTGTTCATTGGATACGTCCATATTGATGAGCTGTAAGGTTTGGGTGACCGTGAGGAACTTATCCGGTGCAGTTCTTAAACGATGGCTGGAAGTAGAATTGCCTACGTCTGACGGCAATATATTCCATAATTCAGAGTACACTTCGATACAGAGGTCTGAACATGGGCTGGTGTTGGTTACAGAGGTTGAAAGGGTAAGAATTCTAGAACGTGGTGGTTAGCTAGAAACAAGCGCAGAGTGCGATAGATTAGATGTATATGTCCGGCTGTGGAGGATGTTATACAGATAGGAAAGGTTCAGTTCCATACGATGAAGCCATAAAGAGTCTAGTTTAAAAAACAATCACCGCTCTTCATAAGTGGGGGCGAGCTACAGCCGATCAGCCGCTTAGTAAAACCATGTTGACCTGGTTCGTTAACAATTCTGTCTGATGTTCGCATTCTATAAAAGATCAATGGACAGCATCCTAGCAAAGGCCTGGCATGTGATTCATGGAGGAAGAGAATGCAGCTTCGAAGTCGAAAGGAACGTTTTCGTTAGATTCGAGCACTCTCTGGCCTTGGCTACTCAGAAGACCGAATATTCCGAGAAATTGCATGTGCAAGAATAGCTTAAGCCAAGGTCCCGAACAATTTGTTTGCTAGCAACGGAAGAAGCACAAAAGGGTAAAGACCCTAGAGGTAGGTTGCATTTTTATGTGAGTACCTCGCATATCTCAGCAGAAAAATCCATCTGCAAAGTGGAACACCATCTATCTAATGCATTATTGTCTTCGGAGACTTTTAAGGCAGCTGAGACGAGGCGATAAGACTTGAATTAGTGGACAATCCTAATGTATTCACCAAAGGTCAAGGGACTGCCACGGGTCACTGAGAGAAATATGTCGTTTTTATACATGAGGAACTTCGGAGGGCCGAGGATGCTTCCCGGTGTATCACCGCTTGTAACCCGTTCAGGCCTGCAACTGTGCCCATTTGTCGAGACAAACTGAGAGCGACTAAATAGGTAAGAATGGATCCAAGATAGTAAGGAGTCAGTAGTGTACTCTGAAGGGATTTTGGCCAAAAGATGAGAGGGTGGCACACGGTCAAATGTCTCTGGCATTTCCAAGTGAAGCCCCATAAGAGCCATTCCATCATCTGCCTCCTCAGTAATGAGATTCAAAAAATCAAGTTGGCAGGTTGCGAAAGATCTTGACCGGAGGAAACCGTGCTGTTGAGGAATAATAATTTCCAAATGAGAGGGGTACTTCACAAAGTGTTCTTTCACGATTTTTTCCGTTAGCCGAGAGAGGACAGGTGTATGGTTATTAAGACCGTAGCTTGTTACCCCATGCAGTGGGCTTTTCTTGTAGTGCGGGATTATGACTGAGCTTGTCCAGTTTGCCGAGGCAAGACCGGAGTTCATTGATAAGTAAATAGATTGAGCAGTAAGTAAGGCAAGTGAGTTCCGCGCTTAACTATTGCAGTGGGAGGTAAGCCGTCAGGACCTGGGTGAGATGGCGGCTCAAAAGTGATCAATGATTAGGAGATAACTTGGGAGCCAAATTCTGCTGTGGACAGAGTTGGAGCAGTAACTGGGGAGAGAGGCGGAGGGTCAACATTTGCAATGGGACCAGAGCGGAGGCAACGAATGAGTTGAAGGCCTCGGCAGTAGAAAGGAGGGGTAGAGGCAGGAGCACTGCCCCTTTGGAACCGTGTGGGGGTACCTCCATGAGTATTAGAGGTTCTGGCCCTGTACAGTAAGAGAAGTGAGGAAAAAACGTCGAATAAGAATTGTAAAATCGTGTGTAGTTTTATGAATTTTTTGAAGTTCGGCATACTATGTTCTGCAGAGAGATGATATATGGTTTCCTATTGTTCCGTTGTTTGGGAAGGTAGGTAGTCCCCTCAAGATATCCGGAGAACCGTGCATAGAAAATGTAGGCAGCGCAATATGGATCACTAGAGAGAAAGACTCACTCTTACCGTCTTGTCGAATGGTAGTAGGGGAACCTTCTAGCTAGGGAGAGGAGAGGGTTTGATGCAGTGCGATTTCAGGGCAGGCTGTGAGTGAGGGGAAATGCGGCTGCTAACTTTATCGTAATCGCTAACGGTAAAGCTTTGAGAGATTGAGACGGTTGTTTGAGGAGTGCCACGGGTGAAAATGGGATCGAAAATGCTGTTTTTCCTCGTAGGATAGTGGATATGTTGTACCCACTGTCCTACGGTAATACCTGCTACAAGTGGTAAAAAGCTGGCGGGTGCGGATAAAGATGGCCAAGCTATCCTAGAAAGGTAAAATTTATCGACAACAACCTTTACACTTGGGGGCAGTAAGGATGGGTATTCAAATGTGTCAATTAGGTGTGGAGGTCCAGAGAAATTTTCCATAGGTCGAAGGTAAACACATCCAACATGAGGAAAAGAGCCTGGAATGTGGACAGTTAGCCAAGGTGAGTCGGGAATAAGGCCGAGTAGAGAGTGATGAAGTGCCGTTTTATTAAAGGTCTGCTTGACAAACGCCAAACAATTCCCACCGCGCCAAGTTTCCTTATTAACTCTGAAGACATTGTAGCGTACAAGAGTAATCTGGTCAGTTGGGTTGTAGTCAGTTGACCTAGTTTCAGCATCCAAGATTATGCGATAACTAGAACTTGTGGCCAGATATCGTGAGTGCCGAATTTTGTTTATGATGGATAGCTTAGTGAAAAGGACCAACGAGATACTGTTGTTGGTGTTTAGTTTTGGGGAATTCGGTCGGTCAAGTAGGTTGTATGGTGCAGAGTAGTCTAGATTCGCGGTCTGACTAGAAGGTCCATATGCGGGTGGCAAATCAACACCGAAAGTAGGAGGTTTTGGTCTGTAAGCTCTTTAGTATTATAGTGCTCTATGATAAAAAGAACGGCTGGCGACGCTGTGGTGCCGGGCGGCGCTGAGAAGCGAAGTAGATGACCTGTTTAGGGTGTGTGGGGTAGCTGGAATGTCTGGGTTATTGATATTTCCATTTATCCAAAGAGGGTTAAAGATGCGGGTCTCCATATCAATGTAGTTCCGTAACAGCTCCGGTTTGGGATACTGATTTTTACACAAAGATAAAGGTGATGACTGAGCGACCGGCAACCTTATGAAGCGCGGATTTGTCAAAGATGGGGCATAGACGATGGTAGAGTGTGCCTAAGGAACCAACGACCATTATTTGGCGCACTATTATCACGGAGATCAAAGGACTTGTCCCCGGGAAAGGGAGTTTAAGGAATGATGGGGGCATGCCATACACTGTCAAGGATTAGTTTGGCCTTAGTGGATTCGATAAAGTCTTTAACAGGAAGAGAGTTCGTGGGCTCACAAGGGTTACGGGCTTGTTAGTCAGAGGGAGCTAAGGCTAGGTGCCTGTGTTGTGGCTGTGAGGCCCGCTGCCCACCTGAACTTCACAGCTGGCACTGAAATAGGGAGGTTTGTGGAGTGTGGTGATGACTTGATAGCTGGCAAGGACGAGGGGTGGTAGCTGCCAATATTGGCTAGAGGGCTGGTTGGTTGCATGCCTGTTGAACAGTGCTAACCGGGCCTGGTCACCATAGTTCCAGGTATATGCGGTGGCTGCTATGTCTCAGTCGTATCGTGAGGCTTCCAGGTGGACGTACTAGGATGTAGAAATGATGTTACTTGTAGATCGGTTGCCTTGAGACTAAACAGGGAGGGAGAAATGCTGGGTAAATTTATGGAAGATCCTGGAAATGTTGGATTGCAGGTTTAGTGAGGTTTGTTTTTGCTTCTCATTCTAGGGGAAGTAGTACTTGAGGAGACAAGGTGCCGATGGTTTCCTGGTAGTTGGGTCGATGATACGTATGACTATGTGTCTTAGTCTGCTGTCGCTGTTGGCGTCATGTGCCCCGATGGCAGAGATGATGCAACTTTTACCATAGACTTGTTGTCCTGGGTTTTCGCCACAGTCAGCCTGTGCCTGATGGGTTTTACAGGATCATTTTGTGATGGCTTTTCCAGCTTGTCGGAAGAAGACTATGCCGCAACCTGGGATAAACTGCACGGAAATTGTGTGGGGCTCTAAGAGCTACTATGATGAAGGTTCACGGATACCGGTAGGGCCATGGGGCAGTTGGTGTTCTGGCTGACGTCCCGTTCATAAGAGTGTGCGGCGATGCATCTACAGGTCCTTTTGGATCGGGGCCAGTGGTAGGCGCTGGTTTGCACTTCTGCATGCGGAACCTCTCCCTATTTAGTGAAAATTTATCAGGGTTTATTTTGATGTTTTAAATGACCTGGCTGCAGCAATCCTTTGACAGAGACTGATGAACACAACGGCTTGTAATGGGTTGGAAAACTGAAATAGCAGAGGGCAGCGTTATCGAGGAGACCTTTCCCGCAGCCTGGTACAATGGCACATGTGATGAGCCGTGTTGCGTGCTACCGCTATAGTGGCTTTACCGGACCGTGTTGTTAGTCTGCCCGGGGCATTTACCACAATAGCACTGTTAGCATTCCCTATCCTTTTGTGAGCTTCCGAGGCTGTTGCATCCCTATAACGATCGGCTTCGGATAAGATTTTGGGGTCATCTTGATCTATTTGTTCAGTAGTGATTTTAAACTGGGAAATCTATGGCGAAGAACGCTCAACCGATTTTCATCTATCATATAAGTCACTTATATTCTGTTCCAACTCATCAACTTTATTGTTGGCCCCCTACGTGTTTGTCGACCAGTGATACAAAACATGTATTGACAGCCGCCGTCACTTCGGCGTTTGTGTTTCTCTTCACTCTGGATGCCCGAATGGTTCGTTTTTGACCAGGTGGACAATGAAGTTAGAATACAGACTTAGACATTCTTTTGCTTCCAAAACAAGGGCAACCATGTTTGTAAAGGGATGAAAGTTATATCTGACCAGTGCAAAGGTTTTACTGGGCCGCTACACTTTAGAAAGAAAAGTATGTAAAAAGATCATCCGGTCACCCCGTCAACAGGCATGGTTGTTCGGACTGATCAAGGTTGATGTGCTCTATGTGCAACTGTTTGTTAGGAGGGTGACTGAGGGCTGGGGGCTCGGATAGCTAAGTTGGCCGAAACATCAATGATAGCTTCAGCAAAATTCTCGCGGGATTTTGGGTGTCAAAAAAGTGTGGGATTTTTCTAAATATCCTGACTAAGCTGTCGTCTCATTTGAATCGAAAGAAGCGTACATGAAAAGGGGGTCATTTTTCAGAATCACATGGTGATTCTTCCAAAGTTAATTCGTTGGTTAACACGGCTAACATTCAGAAGGAGGACACATGGTCCCAAGTAAGGATTTTCGATATGAGTAGTATGATATCGTATCTGGATGACAGGACGAAACGTACAAGGGTAAGAGTACCTGATAGGCGGCAATAACTGCGAGACCGGTCGTGTGCTTCCGAGGAAATTTCTTCTGTCACCCAGACTCAAGGCCATACTACTCATATCGAAAATATCCTAATTAAGCTCTACCATAGGCACGTTAAACTTAGTTCTGAATAACCTATACTTTTGAGGGGATTTCAACTAACGGCAAGAAACGTATGTACACGTAAATGACGTGATCCGGCCGAGAATCAGTAATGCATTATAGACAAAGTCGGTACAGGTGATTTTACGTTATGTTGAGCCGAACGTTCCTGGAGAAGGCTAATGTTGATAGTTCGCGATGATAAATTACGAATTCTCAGTGAAAGGGAGTAGCTAGCAGCTCCGAAAATACAATGTTTTGTTGTGGAAAAAAGATCCTGTTATAAGTGGCACAGAACCGATTCTAAATGAGGGAAAAAGCAAAAAACGGGACTACCTGATTTTTCACATTTACACGACCTTGACGGAGGCATCGTACTATTACATTCACCTCAAAGCTTAAATATCTACTTTTCTTCAGACCTCCCGTGGTCTGCTGAGTGAAGCCGGTGGAAATTGCAAGATTCTTCATAACTTATTTCAGAAGGCTCCTAGAGAACTTTGGTGATATAATAATTCCGCTGCTTCCCAGCGCACTCCTAAACGAGAGCATATCATAAGTCGCAGGATTCGCTTTTCAAGCAAAGCATGACCAATTCGCAGGAATCCAAAAACCATAACAAGATTCACATTCTTCTATGGTACTAAGCTGGAAATCACAAGGACACATATATTCAAAAAATTCGACTGTGCGGCCAGGAAATAACAGTGAAGCCCAGAGTTTCAGCTTTCTATGGTCTAAGCACGATAGACAGAACTGCTCCAAGGCAAAAGCTGAATGTTCCACAAAATCTAACATACATGGAAGAGCTCTGGGCCTAGCAAGGTAACGTTTGATATGGTCACAGTTACGAAGCATAAGAAAAATTTGGAAGGACCTTTATTATTGATCCTTTACAACACTGACCAAGATCCTTCCGTGAAAATGGTTGTCTGAGGTTCGGAAATGGGTCACTGTTCTTAATTTGCCTCCCTGTAACTTAGTGTCATTGCCCACAGTTACTAATTTTCTGCGTCGGCTGAATCCACAGTAGGTTATTAGACTATCGTATTCATAATTCTCACAGTTCACTTCAAAGAAACTCCACATTCCGCTGGAAGATTCGAGGTTGGTTTGGCCATCCGAGAATAGAAGCACACGGTTTGATATGCAATCGGAATGTAGGCGCTTCATAATCAAAATCTATGCTACAACAGATTGTTTACTGTAACCCAGGCATATAACAATTATTCCAGGAAGAAAGAGAATAAATTTAATGAATGTTGCTTAGACAAAATGACTTTCAGTGCAACGTTCAGGTTGCGTTGAGAAATCATGCAAGACGAAAAGGCTGGAAGGCTGGAAAGTTATGTAAATCTACTGCCATATTTTTTGAGACAAATGTTAATAAGTTCTAATTGTAAATCAGATTCGAGAGTGGGTATATCGCGGAGCGTAGCGAAAAGCACATCAACGTAGAAGCTGGTAGAATACTGTTAAAAAATAGATGTCTCAGGGAGCTTTTGAGCAAATAGTTTGTGACAAGGCCTAACTTAAATGCAGTCAATGAATGTTTTCCTCTACGGTCTGGAGTGGCTGCTCCATGTGATTCCAAACGGTTAGCTTCTTCGAATGATCCAAGAGAAATTTTCACGAATAACATCTTTGCCTTCCATGTCCGAGTCGCATGGAGAACTGGAGCTGAGCTTTCTTCTGATACCGTTCAAGAAAAAGAGATCAACCTGAGGACTTAAGGGGGGTAAAATGGAACGAAACGCAGAACCTTCAGCGCTGGGTAGACTGATACTTACGTAATATTTTTTACATGAACCTGAGTTAAACTCATCGACGTAGCCACTTCCGCTGTTCCCTCTCGATATGCAAAGCTCTGATATGCAGTCATAATAAAAATAATAATAATAATAGTGGAATATTGCTCGGCCACGGTCGAGACGCACGTGCAAGCGCACGACCACGGTCTAACATGTTACCCAATAAGATGAGATATTCACAAATTCTGGGAATAAAAGTCAAGATTATCGGCGACAGAAAAGCATAGCCCGCAATAGATTGAATGGATCACTCTAATAATGGTTTGCGCGGCAACTTCGAACCAGTTTCGAACTCGAGCCGGCCGTGATGCAGCATGGGGATGTCGAGAAAATCGTCAACACGGTGCCAAAGAAGCATTACGAACGCGAATGACGGAGGCTTACTAGGGTGCTGCGAACAGAGTAATTTCTGAACAGGAAGAAAAAGTAAGAATAAAAAATTGTAGAGAAGTATACTCGGGAAAATCGGCGCATGCGAGGAGGGTAGCTATCCATGAAGATGATTCAAACCGTGAATGACGGATTTGCCGGCGTTCAAAGAACGGAATGAATTTTGAAACGGGGAAACACCAGACACCTATATAGCTTGGCAGTGGTCAAGATGCTTGCACAAGGCATGATCATAGAATATAGCAATAAAATCAGTTTGAGGTATTCTCAAGCTTTAAATGTAATATCCGCACGATTGAAGCAATGGTATAGTAGAACAAAGCAGAATTTGAGTGAGCTAAAGCGGGGAAGATCAACGTGGTACTCATGAACCGGTTTCGAATTCAGCACAAGGACTTTTCTGATAGCTGGTCAGAGGTGGGAATGCAGATAAAGAAGGCACTAAAGAATGCCAGAGGTGCAGTGTATACAAGAAACAGCAGAGCAGCTAGCGAGGTTAAAAAGGAACGGACGGGAAGGGGAGGCGTAAAGTAATAAACAATGTGCACTGTAGGGTGCCGAAGCATGGCTACGACAGATCTAGTTGCCTCGGAACTCACACTCTAATCTACGAAATTAGATGAAAAATCCATTATTATGAAAACAGAGAGATAGTTTGGGAGTGAAAAGGAGATCAAAAAAAGTTGCGAAGGGTAAAAAGAGACTCTAGAGTGCACCGACTGGATACCTAGAGGGTTCCTTATCGAGGAGGCGGGAGGAGAGTGTCATCACAAAACACGGTTGAAAACAGAGCCCAGGTGGCTTGTCAGGATGCAACCAGAGATGTCAGTGGCTCATAGAGAAGGTCGACTCCACATTTCAACAACTGTTTTGTGGAGGCATCCCGTGATATGAACCCAAGTGGATCGGACACTATAAAGCCGTTGATTTTCTTGTGTGGGTGGTTACCAGAGCACTATGGATTTTTACATGAAGGTGGACATGAAGACAAAGGCCACCAAAAATGCAAAGTGCCGCTGAAGAGCATGAATGGCGAGTGGAAGCAAATCAGATAACTTCAAAGAGGAGTCGTTTGAACAAGGTGTCTATTGGAGGCAGAAGGTGCTGAAGATTGGACCAAGCTATTGTGTAGAGGTGGCGACGAGGTAAGAAAACTGTAGTGATTTGGAGATGGAAGTCCTGAATCCGCAGCGGAAACCAGATGAGTGTGGGAATAAGCCTTCCTATATACGCGATGGAAGAATAGACAACCAAGTTCTAATTAACTACAGATGTTAAGCATCTCATTTATCAATGATCCGGGTCGCCGCATATTTCAGGTAGCTAATGACTAGGGTGGCAAGAAGAAGCAGCTGGGTCGGCTTTGGTCAACAGAATAGGGGGAGTAGGTTGAAAATGCAGCGGCGAGGGCAGGGTTCCGGTGATAGTTTTCTGTACAGCAAAGCAAAGTCGACTGAGTCGTTTGGATGGAGCACTTGGAGTAGTTGCTAATGCGGTGTAGTGTGTCGATTTTTGGCAGGAATCCGCCGTGCCCTCAAGTGAGTCTACCACGGTTGAGTGCAACCCGGTTGATAGGCTTGTGATCACAGTGGTCAGAAATATAAAGTACTTTGTGCAGAGTCGCACTGTTTCGGACCATAGCAACCGAAGCTGGACAGCCGCCCAGTTCAATCTATCAGGTCGTTAAATCCGTACGGTAATCCCAGAGTAAAGCTCAGTTGGATAGCGGATACCAAAGTAACCGGCATGATCAGAAAGAGCTGGGGAGTGCGGCATTCTGGAGGATGTTTCAGCTGAGGGTTTCAAAGGTTTACTGGAGACCAGACAATAGTAATTTTGTTAGCTGACGGCCATTGGACACATCTGTAGATGAATATCAAGGGGAGAATTGGTGGAAGTTTTGTGGGTGATGGAGCTAAAGGGGCAATATTAGGCACGGACAAAGTCAAAGTGAGAAATAGTAAAGTTTGAAGATGGTAAAAGAAGATGGGGTTGCCTTGCGGGCTTTAAAACAGGAGAGGTTAGGATCAGAAAGCATTTTTGTGGGGGAGGGGAAAATAAAAATTTGCAGTCTGGTCTTTGGGCCATTTATGGGCGAGAACTGCGAAGATAGTAAAGACGGCAAATTCTCGGAGCTACAATAAGGCCTGTTTATGTGGATGCCAGAAAGCCTGCTTTTCTTGGAGGTCATGAGAAGGCCGAAGCAAACGGAAGCTATGTGTGGTGGTTCCTGGCACACTTTGAGCACATACGTAGATCATTAAGTATTGGTTGTTGAAGAATAATGACCCATGTGGTGAGACTCGAGTTCTATGGCTGTTCTTGGCAAAAATTGCCAGGAAAGAATTAGAAACAAAAATGGCAGGATCGGATGGGGAAGGGAATCAAAATGAAAAGGGAGGAAAAAAGAAGTAACGAGCAACCTGCGGCTGTGGCACAAAGAAAACGTGTTCGAAGAATAGAGTTCAAACCTACTAGAAACCTTTTCCAACTGCAAGAGCCTTCTTCCACCTACGTAAGGATCTATTAATTTTACTTTAGTATGTATTGTGAGGTATTTTCTTGTATGGGTCCTTAAGGCCTTATGTGGCATTATAAACGGTAAATTGTGTGGTAATTCATTCCATAAAGCAGCATACTTGGCTAGAAAAAGGTTGGATCTAAAAGGATATCGAAAAATAGAAACGGTAATTGCGTTCTTTCTCAGCTGTGAGGAATACTGTAAGTCCTTTAGGGCTTCAGCCGGGGTGCTGTTACTGTACTTTTATTTAAAACGCCGTGGGAGAATATGAGATTTAGCCTTGCGAGTCCTAACCAAAGCTGATCTAGTTTCAAACAAGTTCCCCGTCCAAACCACTGTACGTAGTGCAAAATGACTTCGGGATCCTTCCAGTACACAAAACTCTATTTGATGCAGGAAAGCACCCCTTCCAAATCGTCACTACCTGCAGAGCTGATACCAGTACAGGCATCTCAGGTCCATTTATCAGCGCCTGTTACCGTGTATTTCCAGCTGCTTTAGCAGGAGATATTTCGCTGAGTGGCCGGCCATTTGTAACTGTTCTTCTACTGGAACTAGCCAAATCTATGGACCTCCCGTTTGAAACTCTGAAATCCTCGTGTGTATTGCGCGTATGCCCTACCGTCCTACATTTACCATATGTTTGCCGCCTAGAACTGCGGTCCTCTGCAAATTAGCCATTCTCAGCAGTGAACTGAGTTTAGGCCGATATAAAGTTTCCCTAAAAGATAGGGTTTCTCACTGTGGTTCTAATAAACCTTCATCAGGCAACGGTTGGAAAGCTGATGGACATGGTACTGTTGAAAGGACTCACGTCAGTGACGGAAGACTCTACAGGAAATTCAAAACTGTGCCTGCGTGCTGAGATCACTTCTGGCTCACCACTGTTGCCCGCTCGACTAATGGAGTGAACAGCTCACGGAAGCTGCAGACAGCTGCAGTCACGAATCTAATGACGCTCCTCCATTAGTCAGGAAACCAAAGTCGGGCTACAGAGATGGTTATCCGAACCTGCGGATCAAAGAGTACAGAGTGAGCAATTATCGAGGATGACTCACAATAGCCTATGACTTTATGGCTGTCGAATCGGGAACAACTTTTTTCGGAGCGATAAAACAAGGCTTCTGCATAAGGTGGCCATAGAGAGATGATAATCACCAGAATTGAGTGCATTGTCACTAAAATTGGGTATTTCCATCGCCAATTTAATAAAGTTGGTGCTTCTTGGCGAAAAAATAAGCGAATATAATTGTGGCGGCTTTTTTGTCAGTGTAACTGTTGTGAAAATGACTAAATTTAGTTGAATTTCCTTCGCAACTCCGGAGGATTAACACTGGGTGACTGCACCAATGATCCTCGACAGCTGGTGACTACCAATGCCCTGGCGCAGTTGAACGTCAAAGGTGCCCAGGGGGAAAAGACTCTCATCGGTATGAAAGTGTGGATTTTGATTATGGGTGAGAAAGTCCGTCTTCAGAAGCCGTTCGTCGTCAGAGATATGCCAACGCGACAGTACAGGTTTTTCGCATTATCGCGCTTTGCTTACTTAAAGGCAAACTGAATCGGTCCGGGCATTCTTTTGGCAATGCCAAAAGAAATAGCAATCAAAACCTTGAGTCCCGAAAGCCATGTTCGGCGTTTTCCTCGTTTACTGTGTTTGAGAAATTCGATGGACATTTCAGTTACAGTGTAATACATTGATTGGGTAAAAGCGAATCAGTCTTCGTAATTACTTGCATTGATTACCATTTCGTTCTTACGTTCTCCATCTGTATTTTACAGAATGGACTTTTTCAAACGGTTCAGTGAGTCGGATTCTGCTGGAAAACATGGATCTTTGCAGTCATTAGGACTTGTACGCAAAAACACAAATATGCTCTGCTTCATTTCGCAGTCAGTATTGTCTCATCAAGTGCTAGCAATCGGATGGTATTTCGTGATGGCCGCGTATGCGGAGGACTTGAGTAAATTGAATGGCATGAATTTTTGTTGGTAACTTAAACAGATAATAACCTTTGGGATACGTCTCGTGCAGTGAAGGATCTAGCTCGGAGAATCCGTGATTCATATTGCAGTTGGGTTTGAGGAAATTTGGGTATTATTCGAGTGAGGCCTCAGACCGTAGTCATCAAATATTCGATGCTGGAAAACTCAACGAATTGCATTTTAAACTATCAGACATGTAGAAAAACGGGTTGCCCCGCTGTTTCGGCTGGTTTCAAAAGCTCCCAGTTGATCTCTCGAGTGGTCCAGGAAGGACTAACTTGAACCCAATCTGGGGCTAAATTGGGGCTCACTTCGGACTATTTTGCTGACTTGGTTATGCGGCTTCTCGCTACTCTAGTGCTTCCTCTCTGTAACTGTTTCTATTACAGCCATCATATCACCCTACTCATCAGCTTCCCGCATTAACATCTTTACATTATTCGGGACTGAGGGTATGTCTCTCTTAAAACGGCCTTCGGTTGAGGAGCCTAATATACATTATTGCGGGGTTGCCGCTCCAGAGGGCCAGTATTTTTTCCTGTCCCCTCGGCTACTGCAGACACGGAACTATATTGGATACCTGGAAGTCGCAGCGCGAGGGGAACTGCTTTAGCTCACAGTGCAAGAAACTGGAAGTTTATTGGCTCAGGTCGAAAGTGCTATGACCTTACCTTTAAACCGTCGAGCCACACAATACCTTGACGTGAACCGGCGTGGCGGCCGAGCCGGTAGAGAATACCTGGAAAAGAGGACAACCGGGTGCTGAAAAGAGCGATAATGAATAAAAGATGACCATGCCGCACCAAGCAGAAGAGCACCGGGCGAAACCGCTGAATGGCGGGATAAGATGTACTCTGAAGGCTGCATTTTAGAGGTGGGAGGAAGGTAAGCTTGAGAAGCTTTTTATCAGCCAGTGGCAAAGCCCGCAGCTGGGCCGGTCATTTCTCGCTTGTTGCCGTGTGTATGCCGATATAGGGCACTTGTGGTTTTAAATCTTGCCGGTAGTTAAAAAGTTAGCTAAAAGCAAGTAGTCCAGTGCTTCCCTTCCCTCACTTGTTCTAGCCAAAGCATTCTACCTTCCTGGAAAATATGCTTTGAAGATGAATGGGAGGCAAATTCAGAAATTCGCAGAATGCAGACATTCCCTTACGGTGCTTCTAGGTGCTCGAAGGAGGTAGGGATAAAAATTCGCTGTGATATCTGCGACCGTTGGTTTCATCGGAAGTGCGGTAAGCTAACTGGTGAAGAATTTGGACTTTATCTTGAAAACGGTGGAATGGTCCGGGCACTCACAGAATGTGTTAAGTCAGGCACAGGTCAGTGAAGAGACCTTCAGAGATCTAGAAAACCACCAACAATTGTAATGCAACAGTTATTTGCACAAACTCCAGCACACCAACAGTTGATCCCGGGCTAGAGACAGTGGAACCTAGATCCATGGATTTTGAAAGAGCCATGAACGAGGAACGTTTCCAACTTTAATAAATAATTATTGATCGTGAAATGGGGATAAAGTCAATAGAAAAGGAAACCAACAACTTGGTGAAATAGTTGGGGAACTTGGCCATAGACATCGAGATAGCCATGGAGGAATACACAAAACAGTGATTAGGAGAATCCACGAACCTCTATGTGGCTCGACCCGGCCGAAAGAGGGGGACTTGCGCATCCAAGTTGAAAACGTTTTAAGTACAGTAGGCTTACCAGAGCATGCCCCTAGAAAAATGATTTTCAAGCTGGGTGAGTGATGCATAAGGTCGGCAAAATCTTATTTTGCCCCGGAATGTGTTGGTGGAATTTGGAAACCCAAGAAGTGGAGACGCATTACTTGCTGCAAGTGAAAAGACATGAAGGCTACGGCAAGAAAGTCATGGGCGGAACCGGGTCACTCGGCAAGAGTTAAACGATAGCCCAAAGTGCCGCTCCTGACCTCCACACCCGTGCTGGGTCAGCCAACTTGGATAAGCATCGCCCGTTGTCTGCAGCCTGAAACGACCAATTCGTACTGGCATTGATCAGGTGGGATGCAGTATACCTGGTGTTTGCTTTTCCAACCTAGGTGAAGTGCGCTAGGAAACTTCAAATGGTGTAAATCCAAGAGCTCAAGGATTAAGACTATCAGAGGCACAAAAGGCAAATGCAGCAAAAAAAAAAAAACAAAGGAACTCGAGCAAGTTGCCTGAGTGCTACCAAACAAAACAGTTCCCACTCAAGCGACCCAAAACCACGACAGCGGCCACACGTGGGGGACCGACTGTAGTATATACCAAAGTATGTAGGGTGGGGAATAAATGAAGGGAGTTAATGGCTGAAGCCATGGGCATCAACCGCATTGCGATTACAGAAGCTTGGCTCAGCAACGAATTAGCAACGACAAGTTTTCTCCTAGCAAGTAACTGCACCGCGGGGTGGACATGCTGGAAGGAAGGGAAGAAGAGAGGCGTTCTTGCTTGCTACGGACGTGCCCGAGCAAATAGCTGGGGATATGATGTTCATACCAAACAAATAGGTGACCTCGTGGTATCTGAGTTCATGGAATGTGAAGGCGATTCTGACATCCGTCTACAGGTCTCAATCCTCATCTCCTAACAACAACTCACTGTTAGTATAACTTTTGGCCAGGATGGCCATCCAGTCCGATAGATTAGTGTCTGTGGGTGGTTTAAATCCGACGGCACTGGAGTGGTGGGGAATGTGAATACCCTGAGGTGGAATTAACAATCAGCTGATGGGGCTAATTTGCAGGCTCATACTGGCAAAACACATGAGCTAACCAGCCGGTGGAGAATGGGCCAGAAACTCGGCATTCTGGACCCCTTACTCACCGTCACTAGAGGACGCAAACCACCTCGAGGCTACTGCTTTCATGAACAGCAGCGACCATGGAATTATCAGGTTCCTTTTAAAGGGGAATCTCTCAGAGGTCCCTCAAAACCGAGGCAGAACTCCAGGAGGATTGAATGCCAGGCACTCAGGATGACTGCTGCAAGTATAAAATACGCAGCTCACAGCCTCGCATCAGAGAATGAGTGGTCACACATAAGTAGAAACTTGACTTGACTCACTGACGAGTTCGCTCCAATGGGTGAATTAAAAAGGAGAGGAGGAATGCCTTGGTGGGTCCGCAGGGCATATAAGACGCAGGCAAGCAAGTCAGCTGCGTGAGACACTTTCGCAGCGCAGGCAGCTATTTTATTTTCTGCAATTTCTGAGGGCCAGCAAACAAGCTTCTAGAGTACAAAAATATTGTCAGATACAGCAGGAGGGAGGATTGACACAAAATGAAGAAAAAGGCCCCAAGGTCTGCTAATACCATTTACTATCTAAGACCCAGTAATGGGTGGCAATACGGAACATTTTGGATGAGCGGGGTACGCATGCAGGCAAAGCAGGAGAAGAAGCGGAAGTACCCAAAGAAGTATTCGAGCAGGTGCGCATCGCAGATGCTGGAAACCATCCGCCTTTACCGGAGCCCCATTGCATCCTCCAAATGGAATACAGCTTTACAGTACCCACGGAAGTCGAACTGGCTACCAATAGGTTGGAGCAAAATTAGGCGGCCGGGACGGACGGAATTCACCCTGCCATCCTACATCCCCTGGAAGGCAATGTCCGGGGCGCTAGCCCACTTTTTCATTAGGCTGCCAGCCTCGGCCACGCTACCTGCTGACCGACCTAATCCGAAGTGGCGCCGAGCCGTGATTAAGGCATGAGGGAAATTTCATCCAACTACAGGCCCGTTAGCCCGCTCACGGTGATACTAAATATGTCCGAGGTCATTGCCAGAGATAGGGCTACAAGGCATGTTGAACACCACGGAATGATCAGAGTGGGGTAGAGCGGATTTTTAAACAGGAAATCGTATCTAGTGAACCTCTCGGTATTTCTGGACGAAGTCACCGGCAGGTTGGACAAAGGCAGACAAGCTAAGTCGCGTTTTCTGAATTTCCAGGAGACCTCCGACTCGACAAACCATAGACTGTGGGTGCACAAAAAGCAGGGCATGAGGATGTCACAAAGGGGAGCCGAGCTAGATTACGGAGTATTTCGTCGGTAGGACGCTTCGGTAATACGGCAATAATATTAATAATAACGGTATTTTTCTCGACCTTGGTTGAGAGGCTTGCTTGAGAGCATCATCAGTGTGTGCAGTGTTACTGAACGAGACGAAACATTTCATATTTTAAAAGAAGCCACCCGCCTTGGCAGATGGGGATCAAAAGCACATACTTTTTAGACAAAGTGTGGTGAGAGCTGTATGCGCGATAAGCATGAGCGACTTTCGATATAATCACGGACTACAGTAATGAATTAACGATGCCTGAAATTGTTGAGATGGACGTTGCCCCAGAGTGCAGAAAGTAAAAAATTTACAGTGATGATGTGGAAGTGATTGAGGATGCTTTTACAGGTTCAGTGAGTGAAGCGGACACCGGTGGCAGAACTGCGTAAAAGTACGCAAGAGAACATTTATAAATATGGATGGGATCTGGACCCCGTGAAAAAGGTGTGACGATTACCAGGAATAACGGGTATTATCCAGTGGTTAGAGTCTGTGGCGTGCGGGAGCAGCTTGGGGCTCCGAGATGTGAAGAACGAATTGATGGGGGATGCCGTGAGAGAGGAACAAAGTACGCACAATGAAGACGGTAGAACTGCTTCCTTGGACTGAGGCCTGACCACTCTGTCAAAAAAACAAGTATATTATTATATCTATTCTCCTGGGGCCTTTCTGCATCCGTACTGGGCTTCATAGGTGAGGACGGCTTACAGCATCTTGGGTTCGTGTATCTACCGTGCTGAGACTTTTGAGGTAGAGGGGCATCGCCAATCCGTTATTGAGAGAGGTATACTTGCACGGTTGTTCAACATAAGACACAGGCAGCGTGGAGCTTCGGCCAGGTATAATATATCTGGGGGGACTGTCACTGGTAAAACACATTATCCTGTGAATGTGGTCCTCTATTGGAAAGAGATGTGTTGTCGTGGCAGTGGGATTATCGGTCGCTGGACCGAGGCAAGTCGGTTGAAAGTGATGGGCACTGAGTACTATTGCGGTGACCGTTGGTGTGTGATCTGTCGCTGCTTGGGCTGGAATGGGGACATCTATGAGGAAAATACTGTATCAGAAACTCCAGTCGGAGTTCTTTTGACATTCAGTTGGACTGCTATCGAAGTAGTCGGCAAACAAAGATTTCCGGTTCCGCCTTGGCCAGCATGAGTCAGACTGTAATGGTTATCCGTCAGACATGGAAAGTGACATGGCAGAATCAACCATTTCACAGGAACGATGCTGTCTTTCAAGTTTTATCTGGGCCCTGCCTTAGAGTTAAAGCTATCCAACAGAATCTGAAATAAACGGAGGAATCGGCAGTCTTGAAGAAGTTTCAGCTGGGGATTGTAGTTGACAATTTAAGAACTGACCAGTACCACCCTTTTGGGCATGCGAGCTGATGGACTGATAGGTTTGCGAGCCTGATGGAAAATGTTAGTAGACTAAGTTGCAGAAGTCTAAGTAGCAGGCAGGTGAAGCTGCGATGGAGTATCGGCCGGGATGGGGAAACCATACTTGCAAGGGCTGGTAATTAGGGAAGCCCCCTTCTCTCATAGGATTGAAATGGGAAGCTGCCGGGACTGGGAAGAAAGGCCTTGGGGGGAGTGAAGAGAAATGTATTAGTGGGTGGTGACCTTGAGAAGTAAAGTGAAAACAGCGGAAATAGGCAGTTGCCACATAAGCCCAGTAGGACATCCAGGAACCATTCTCTGCAAAGTCTGAATGGTGGACTATGGCATGAACTTGGGTGGTAATCAAAGTTTATTGGTTATTCGTGTGAACTTAGACATTTAATGAAGGTTGGAGATTAGGTATCAGATCCTTGGTTCGTAGCAACGGTATCCAACGTGGACGAACAGCCCGAACTCATCTGATGGCAGAACTGTGCTGGAGTATTCGGGATGATATTTTTTCTGCCGGAATATTCGGAGCTATGATGCGCAGTTCATTCTTCTTCGCTGAGTTGCGTTTTGGGTAGGCAGCTCAGCCATCCCAGAAAGTAAAGCTGTAGTCAGTATTCTGGTACAATGTTTACTACCGACGTGATCAAAGTTGCGCTGCCCAGCAGTTGGTTGCCAGAAAAGCAGGGTTTTGGCCACGCCGAGCGGCGCAGATATAAACAGAAAAGTGGTTGGATAGGCTTGCACTGTGGAAGCGAGAACAACTTCTAGGATCCAAAGCCCAGAGCAGCAAGGGCATGGACCGGGGTGCCGCAGGAGTCAGTGCTTGGGTCCCTATTATTTCTTCAACAAAATGAACGACCTGGTGGATGCCCTCAGGTGCCCTGGTTTTCTGTTCATGGATGGTCTCAAGATTGTGAAGACCATCATCAAACTGGGCACTGGCAGATCTGACAAGAATGTGACAATGGACAGAAACTTTGGAGCTCCTTCTGAACAGAGGTAAGTGCGGACATCTGCTCCAGTTTGGAGGATCACGAGAGACTCGGTACTTCGATAAAGGATCACCCAAGGTGATCGGAACCACTCAGGTTAAGGAAGATCTCGGAGCCTAGCTGCGCGAAAATCTCAAGATCACCCAGCAGTGCCTTGCTGCAGTAGCAAGGGGTAAAAGTCCGCGGTTCAAGTGAGCCGGACTTTCAGGTCTCGGGATGTCAAAGCAGCGTTGCCACTTTACAAAGGCACGTATGCCCTTACCTGGAAAGCAGATTTCAGGCCTAAGGACCGAAACCATCAGGGGCCAAACACGGTGTGCTAGGATGATCACTTGGCCCTGAGTTAAGGTATAGGGACAAGACCTCAGGAAACTCGACCTGTTCCCGCTAAACAGAAGTCACCAAAAGGGAAGCTGATCGAGAAGTTTAAACAGCTTCAAGGACTGTGCCAAACAGGCCGGGCGCTATAGGTTCTAAGTAACAACCCGAACTTTGGAGGACACGAAAGCAAGCGGCTGAAATCCAGGACCTTCATAAAAGTCGGGCACATTTCTTTTCTCGCCGGGTAGTGAACACGCATAAAGACCTACCGCCCCATGAAGTAACAGCGAATAAAGATGTCATGTATGAAAGAAGCATCAATAACAGTAGAGAAGACGTTTGGGTGCGGCTTATGAACGTGTCTCTCATCAGTTCTCGCAGCAAAATACCAACGAAATTCCCTCTATCGAAGGAGTAGAGAGGACACGAGACGGTGGACAGATGCCAAAGTGTATCCTACATATCGTGGTGCCGAAGCTGCACCGATAGGAGAGATAAACGAAGTATAAGAAAATGCAACGATGAAGCAGAAAGCGAATTGAAAGCATGTGTGCTCGAAAACGAGCCGAATAAAGGAGTGACTTAAAAACAAGGTTCAATGCGACTTTTTAAAAGTCAGTGTAAAGTCCAGCCACCGGAACGTTCGAGCCACGCGTAGCAGCCAGTTTCGGCACAATTCAAAACAAAGTCGATTCCAGATAGCTACGGTACTATATACAACAAACTAATTAATTTCACAATAATCAAACCTCAATATTGTTCCTTCTGGGCTCTAACGCTTCAAATTCGACAACAAATCAACAACTGCAGCTGAATTACAGCAAAGGGTTAGATACAGAAGATGAGATTACTGAATACAGTCACAACGAAGTTCAAGCTGAGCGACTGTCGCTCGAGGCAACGGTAGGCGTCCGGCTTGTGACAAAGATTTATAGAAATAAAACAAACAATCGGAATTCCGGCAAAGATAGTCCATACGAATGAAAAATGTCGTTTGTAACATGGATGCCAATGCATGGAACGGGGTTCCCTGAACTCCTTTACACCAGCCCCCAAAATCCGACCCCGATTTTTCCCGTGCTCCGCTAGGTGTGATTAGCCTCACGCATCGGCTTGCTCTACGGTTCCCCAACACTTGGAACTGATCACCGTCGATAGCAGCTCCTGGTCCGACAAGTGGATCAACTCTCAGTCAGCTCTCCTAGTTAGGCCGATCCGACGACCCGCCTCCCACTTGAGGAGAGTTGGCTTCTGAACTTACACCATCAGTGTCCGGTTCGTCTTCAATAATACGAATCTTTCCGATGTCACGGAGCACTAATCCTCCATTAGTTCGCAATTTTGCCGTTCGTATCAAGCCATCGCCTGAAGCTGAGACGCTTTTGATAACTCCTATCGGTGACCGGCCATGTGGCAAAGCCTCCGAAACTAGTAGTACCACATCACCCGATCTAAAGTTGCGTTCCCGAGTTTTCCATTTCTGCCGCTGTTGTAATAGTGGGAGATATTCCCTGATCCATCTCTTCCAAAACACAGATGTTAGGTAGTTTGCCTGCCTCCACTGACGAACCATTCTATCTCGCAACGAATTCATCGGAATATCTCGTGGTTCGCCCTCACGCTAAGTAGGTCATTAGAAGTGAGTACTGGCATATTACGACAGCCCGAGGTCAAAGGCATTAGCCGTCGACCTTTTGCTATCAGCTCACTTTCCGTAAGAAATGTCAACAATATTTCGTCAGTCATCGGCTGCTCGTCACAAACTAAAAGAAGTTCGCTTCTAATCGAGTGCACCATGACCCCCCATATGCCACTACGGTGAATAGTATGTGGAGGATTAAAGAGCCACTGCAAGCCCGGTTGCAACAATATACCTGCAATCTTATCACTAGACCAGCTTCCCATTAGGTTCTCCAATTCCCTTCGAGCACAAAAAAGCTTGTACCACCATCACTAAAAACCTCGGACGGTGACCCTCTCCTTGACATGAAAAGCAATAATGTTTTAATGGATGAATCCGTGCTTAGAGAATAATTAACTTAAATGTGTACCGCACGCATTTGGAAGCAGGTGAAGATGCCTCCATATAGTTTCTCCAAGTTGCGCCCAAGTTTAACTGCAAATGGGCCAAAATAATCTATTCCGACTTACCTGAACGGAAACCAACTTTGTTGGACTCTAATGGCTGGTAGAGGAGCCATCATCTGTTTGCCTACGACGGCCAAAAGCTTCCGAAATTTCCAACATCCTCCAAGTACTCGCCTGACAGCAGCTCACCTTGTACGATGCAAAACTTTTTGCGAAGTTCCGCGAGTAACTGAGGAAGTCCTGCATGTCCCTCCATCGTGTGATACCATCGGATTATCGAGTCTGTAGTTGGGTGAGTCTTGGGTAGTGTCACCAGGTGTAACAGCCGATCGTGGAAAATCCCCCTTTTTCCTTCGCGATTCAGTATTTTTCCTAACATCACTCAGTTGCCTACATTATTGACTTGTCTTTACGAACTGGTTGTTTCTATGGACCAATTCTTGTTTGTTCGCGCCCAGAGCGCTACTTTGGCACATCCTTGTTCAGGACCTGCGTGACGCACGTGCTGTCTGCTCACACGCTGCTATTCGGTTTCTCGTTGTTGAGTCCTTGTGATCGTATTATTGAGATTTGTATATTGTTTATGTCATTGTTTATTGTAATAATCTAGTATCGTAGAATATCACGGATAATCGTCTTTTAATTTCGGGATCCGTTGCGAATTTGGCTAAGCGTTGCTCAAACGTTCGTTACACCGGGTGTTACGAACGTTTGAGCAATGCGTAGCCAGATTCGCAACGGATCCCGAAATTAAAAGACGATTATCCGTGATATTCTACGATACTAGATTATTACAATAAACAATGACATAAACAATATACAAACCTCAATAATACGATCACAAGGACTCAACAACGAGAAACCGAATAGCAGCGTGTGAGCAGACAGCACGTGCGTCACGCAGGTCCTGAACAAGGATGTGCCAAAGTAGCGCTCTGGGCGCGAACAAACAAGAATTGGTCCATAGAAACAACCAGTTCGTAAAGACAAGTCAATAGTGTATGGAAATGAGTGATGTTGGGAAAAACACTGAATCGCGAGGGAAAAAAGGGGGATTTTCCACGACCGGCTGTTACACCGCCCACCAAAATCCTCCTGGATCCTTAGCAGAGTCAAAGGTTCGGTATAAAGGTACTGATTCTTCCTACTTGCCCAGGCCCTGCTGTCAGTGCGCGCGCCTAATACTCGTCGTCGACGTTCTACTACTGGACGCACCTAATCCATTGGCTACATAGACGTGAGGCTCGTCTACATCTTCCACAAGACCAAATGACCGATGGCGGGCGTGAATGGTCACATAGACGTCGTCCTCGTAAGGGGCCGTCCGGTCCTGGATGTACGTGCTTGAGTGTGTGTGTGTGTGTGCGTGTGTGTGTGTGTGCCGGGGTTACAATGAAATCACAGGTATGACTACACATCAAAGGAGGACTTTCTGCAATGTCAACAAAAGACCGCGTGGTGAGAAAACGAGTAAATGTAGCATGTATGTGTGACCTGAGCTCCGCTACTTCCACATATGCAAGGGGCATTCGGTAGCGTCAACAAAAGGCTAAACAACGAACACTGTCGCATGTTTGATGGGTTTACGGGATGTAGAGTGCATGCGTGTATGTATCGGGATGTACAATGGAATCGCACTCATCGCCACATATCGGAAAGAACCTTCTGTAATGTCAACGAAAGGACCGCGAGCACCTTAACGTGTTTGACGGAGATTGTGTGGTATATATGGTGTTTCTTTATCCACCTCGATTACTGGTGTGAAAAAGGTTTACTAGGCCTCAGGGTTATCAGCTCCTCCGTCTTCGCCCTCGAGTAGGTTAATACTGCGTATGTCACGAATGAGCACTCCGTTAGCTGTCTTCAAATTCACCGTTCTTATCATTCCGTCAGTGCTTTTGATGGTTTCCGTAACCACTCCCAAAGACCAAGCGCTGAAATGTGTGCGTTCGTCGGCGATCATAACCACGTCCCCAACTTTGAATGGTCTTGTTTTGGCCAGCCACTTCTGTCGAGTCTGCAAAGCCGGTAGGTACTCCCGTAGCCATCGCCTCCAGAAGACCTTGGCCAGATAGTTCGCTTGCTTCCACCCGTGGAGGTAGCTCCCACGAAGGTTTACCGGCCCTTGGAAACCATCGTTCGACCTTAGCGTCAATAAGTCGTTTGGGGTGAGCGCCAGGTGGGTGGGGTCTCCGTTCAATACTGGAACCAGGGGGCGGTTGTTCAGGATTCGCTCCACCTCAGTCATGACGGTGTTCAGCGTCTCGTCGTCGGGCGGCTGCTGCTCCATGATTGACAGCAATATCCGTCTGGCGGACCGGATCATGCGTTCCCATATGCCGCCTCGGTGACTGGCCTGTGGGGGGTTGAAATGCCATCGTATGCCGTAGGCCACGGTTCGATTCTGCAGTTCGTCCTTGTTCATGTTCTTGTGCCAACGCTGCAATTCCCGTTGAGCGCCCACAAAGTTCGATCCATTATCTGAGTATATATCGGCCGGTACGCCTCTTCGGTTGATAAATCTTTGCAAGGCCCGTAGAAACGAATCGGTCGTCATCGAATGTGCGACTTCTAGGTATACCGCACGTGATTTCATGCACGTCATGATACATCCGTATCGCTTTTCTAATCTTTTCCCGCACTTGATCCACAAGGGCCCGAAATAGTCCAACCCGGTGTCACTGAACGGCCACCAGCCCGTAGTTACCCTGCATTCTGGTAGTGGGGCCATGAGTTGTTTGCCTGCTGTGGCATTGCGTCTCCTGCATTGCACACACCGTCGGATTACGCGTTTTACAGTCTCTCGTCCTCTCAACAACCAAAGACGCTTTCGGATAACGCTCGTCACGTGACTTTCCCCGGCATGTCCCTCCATGGCGTGGACGTGTTGAATCATTAGCTCTACTACAGGTTGTCTCGCAGGCAGCAGTATAGGATACTTTGTGTCGAAGTTCAGGTGGGCGTTGGTCAGCCTACCATCCACCCGCAGCAGTCCGTTGATGAGTTTGGGGTTTAAACGCTTCAGCTCGCCTCTTGGAGATGGCATGTCTTTATTGGTCGGCCCCACTTCTTCCGCCCTCTTGAGTTCTCGGGCGAAAGCCTCGCGTTGTATCATTCTGAAAAAATTGTACTCTGCCGCTTGTAGCTCATCGGGACCTATCGGGCCGACCCGTATCCGACCTGAGGGCCGTAGCCCTTTCATGACTAGTAAATTTCTCTTGAACCTGGTTAACCAAACTAGCGAACGAAGCGTCTTCATCCAGGAAGAAAACCTGACCAGTCGCGATAGAATGAATGTCGCTTCGACGACGCTGGTTGCTATCACTACGCCTTTGATCTCCAGTTCCAATTCCGTAGGGGGTTTTATTTCGAACACGGGCCAGTCCTGTTTGGGCAATTGCAGGAAGTTTAGCCCTCTCGTCCACGTGTCCAGTTGCCTGAAGTTGTTCGCACCTCGGGAGCACAGGTCGGCCGGGTTATCGCCAGACCTGACATGACTCCACTGGTGCGTGGCTGATTCATCGTGGATAATCGTGAGCCGGTTAGCAACGAAAGCACTAAACCGGCTCCGGACGTTGTTAATGTAGTAAAGTACTATCGTTGAATCCGTCCAGAAGCTCACCGACCAAATGTAGAGATCGAAACATCTCTTCACAGCTTGCACCACCCTGACTGCCAACACGGCTGCGCTGAGTTCAAGGCGTGGGATTGAGACCGACTTCAGTGGAGCAACGCGGGCTTTGGCAAACAGGATCCTCGTGGTATATTGTCCATCTCCTGCGCACCATCGTCCGTACACCACAGCTCCATAACCGACTTCGGATGCATCGGAAAAAGCATGTAGTTCTCCAGTCCGTATCGTATGGCCAGGAGTCAAACATCGTGGGATTCTTATGTCCCCTAATTTCTTCAAGGTGTTCAAAAATTCTTCCCAGTCCAGCCGGTCCCCTCGGTCCAGTGACTGGTCCCAATCAACTTTCTTACGGCATAGCCGCTGCAGCAAGATCTTTCCGGGTAGCAGCCATGGTGAGACGAAACCGAGCGGGTAGAACAAACTTGAGACGGCAGATAGTATGCCACGACGGGTTATTGGCAGCTCGGGAACGTTCAGTTCGAAAACAAAATCGTCCGTTTCCGCGTCCCATTGTATCCCCAAAGTGCGCTCGATAGGAAGTGGAGAGCCGTCCAAATCTCTTACCCCTTCGGCCTTTTCGTGATACGGGATGACCTTCAGCACTTCTGAAGCGTTCGACATCCATTTAGTTAGATGGAAGCCGCCCTCTTCCAGCAATCTCGTCAGACCCCTGAACTGCTCTAGAGCTGATTCCACATCATAGAATGACCCAAGGTAGTCGTCGATGTAGAAGTTCCTGCTGACGCTTTCTACCACCGTCCGATGTACTAGATCGCCATGTTTGTTCGCTGATTCTCGGAGGGCATAGTTGGCACAAAATGGTGACGATATGGCTCCGAAGGGGTGGACGGTCATCCTATAATTCACCACTGCGTTGTCCCGGTCGCTCCCTTCCCACCACAGGAAACGCAAAGCATCTCGTTCTCCTACCGGAATCTTCACCTGATGGAACATTTCCCTAATGTCAGCAGACAAAGCTACTTTACCCACTCCGAAACGGCACAAAACATCGATCAGTGGTGTGGTCCAGTCAGGCCCCTGTAGTAGGCGATCGTTTAACGACTTGCCCTGGAACTTGGCCGCACAGTCGAAAACCACCCGCAGTTTATTGGGTTTCTTGGGGTTGATAACCGGATGGTGAGGCAGATACCAGATACCCCTTTTGCTGTCGGTGTTGACAGGCACCTTTTCAACGTCACCGAGGGCCTCGTTTCGCTTCATCAAATCCGCGTATCGTTCCCACAGATTCTGGTCTCGAATGAAGCGTTCTTTTAGTCGTAGTAATCGTTGGAGAACATAATTTCTGTTGTCAGTCCACGGGTCGACCGGTGTGCGCCATGGGAGGGGAACCTCGA
Source organism: Fasciola hepatica (assembly GCA_948099385.1). Taxonomy (NCBI): domain Eukaryota; kingdom Metazoa; phylum Platyhelminthes; class Trematoda; order Plagiorchiida; family Fasciolidae; genus Fasciola; species Fasciola hepatica. Next base: position 769,225 of record CANUEZ040000108.1, read on the forward strand.
ACTGTTTTTTGAGGCCTCTAGTGCCTTGCCGCACCGTTTGTAGAGCGAAGTGATCCTCTTGAGACAACGTCGGTCTTTCGTCTCCAATGTCATGAAACTCCTTTTCATACAGCCGTTGCAGATGATACTCTATGCGGTCCGTTTCGGCGGATAAGTAATTCACGGAACCGCGTACCCCTACTGGACCGTATACCATCCATCCCAGGGCCGTGCGTACGGCATAAGGTGCCTGGCGGTCGCCCACTCTCTGGTCAAACACCCAATGCGCCTCTGGCACGTCGCATCCGATGAGGAGATCCACCTCATCATCTTCCCAGTCTACAACGGTTACATCCTGCAGGTGGGGCCACCGAGTCAAGATTGCGTTCACCGACCTTGGTGCTCGCATGGGGAGATCCGCTAACGTGAATGCCTCCGTTGGTTCAATTTCCTCGTTAGTGCCTAGAGAGATGAGTTGCAGCCTTAATCTACCGGCAGTCATTACCTGTGTTCCGCCCACCGTGCTCACTGCTAACGACGTCGCACCTTTAGCCAGTTGGTGTTTGTCGGCAAACTGCTCTTTCACTAAAGTGGTGTCGGATCCACTATCAACGAAAGCCAACGCCTTGACTATCCCAGTCGGAGTCACTACTCCCACGGCCACTACGCCTAAACGTACCGGTTTACTGGCAGATTGTGAAGTTGAACAAATCACGCTGGGCTTGGCACTCGCCTCGGACATGGTTACTCTCGCCTGATGCAGCAGCCGATGGTGTCTGCCCGTGCAGCCCTCGTAACCACATCGATTCCTTGTTCTACAGGCTGCTGCCCGGTGCGTGGTGTTGAGACAGATAAAGCATGCTCCTGCCATCCTCGCCATTCCCCACCGTTCGTCTATTGTGGCGTTGCCGAACTTGGGGCATTCTGGTAGGCCATGGCTAGTACCACAGGATCTGCAATTTGGTTTCACCGTAGCATCTCGTGAAATGACGTGTGTATTGGTCCAAGGCTGGTACTTTGGATATTCCCGTACAGGGGTTTGGGCTTGGCTAGTACCGGGCTTGTTTGCTCGGTTGCTGTCCCGGATGGGTCGGCCAAATCTGCTGTCAGCTATCTTCGTTTGCCTGTCTAAGTATTCAGTCAGGTCTTCGAAGTTGGCCTCTCTGTCGCCTCGGCTTATCCGTTCAGCTTCTTCCGCCCACCGACCCTGTAGTTCGGGAGAGAGGTGACGGACTATGCCTTCCAAAGTGTGCATGGCGTCTAGGTCAGCCCTGTAACCTAAATGGTCGAGGGCTATTGAGCAGTTCTGCATCTTGATCACCAGGTCGGCCATGGTGTGAACGTCGCCCTTGGTTCTCTTTGCCTCTGCCATCACGCCCTCTATTAGGTTACGGGCTACTTTGAAAGGTTGGCCAAACAAGTCCCTTAGAATCTTCCTTTCCCTTGTGTAGTCTTGTTCTGGGTCGAGCATGGTGCACCCGTCGATAGCTTCTCTTGCTCGGCCTCGGCAGTAGTGAGTAAAGTAAAGAAGCCTTTGCCCAGGGTCGGTTACCTTATTTTCAACGAACGTCTCGAACTGCTTGACAAACTTGCAGTATTGCTCAGCTCGCCCGTCGAAAACCGTTACCTCCATTCTAGGTAGATCGATCGATGGTGGTTTGTAGTCGGCGACCGGCGTGAGGTTCCCTACCTTATTGCAACCTAATCTATCGGAAGTGTCGAAGTCACTGGTCTCATGCTCTCGCTGTTTCTTTGAACACTTTTCTGCTCCCTGCGCCTGTAGTCTAGCCGATGGTAACTGTTGCTCTAGTTCTAGTATTCTCAGCTTATATAAATCGGCATCCTTACGATCAATATTGTTTTCAATAACACGTGAACTAGCACTGACAGTATTAGGCGATCTAGCATTAACTAAAGAATCATATGTACCCAAAACCTTCCCAGAGACTTGCCGTATTACTTCCTGTCCGGATTCGACTGCCTTTGATCCTTTTCTTGGCATTTTGCGTGATTTTTCCTCGTTCCAAATTGATCTATTGAGTATTGTTACGAACGTTTGAGCAATGCGTAGCCAGATTCGCAACGGATCCCGAAATTAAAAGACGATTATCCGTGATATTCTACGATACTAGATTATTACAATAAACAATGACATAAACAATATACAAACCTCAATAATACGATCACAAGGACTCAACAACGAGAAACCGAATAGCAGCGTGTGAGCAGACAGCACGTGCGTCACGCAGGTCCTGAACAAGGATGTGCCAAAGTAGCGCTCTGGGCGCGAACAAACAAGAATTGGTCCATAGAAACAACCAGTTCGTAAAGACAAGTCAATAGTGTATGGAAATGAGTGATGTTGGGAAAAACACTGAATCGCGAGGGAAAAAAGGGGGATTTTCCACGACCGGCTGTTACACCGGGTGTTTCACACCGTGAAGCTGTCTGGAGTAGTTCAGTCGTCCTCCAACATAAATAATTCCATTTAATAAAATTGGATCGAGTTTCAGTAGAGTCTTGTTCATCGGAGATTTGTTAATGCATATGATATTGTTCCTGTCTCGCAACCATTTTAACCTTTCGCCATATACCTTAGCTTGTACAACCAAAATAACACTTTCCCCCGCTTTAGAAATATCGTGCAACTTTGACGGCGCAGCTTTTAGTCCTAGATCTGTGCGATCGCCTCTCATGACTGCAAAGTACATTTTAAAACGGGTTAACCACCCTGCCGACTTCAGCAAGTTAAACCAACTAGAGTACCTAGCTAGAAGTGCGTCCGTCCATGTATCCTGTAACATTGTGAAAACTGTACTCGAAAGCTGTTTTAATTCCACTTTTGGTGGTGTTGCAGCAACCGTAGGACTGGTAGGCCATAAAGTTTCATCGTTCATCAAGAATTTAGGACCTTCAAACCAGCGGCTGATATCACTCGATGTTGTGCCTCTTGATGCCAAGTCTGCAGGATTAGCCTCCGATCTGACACGACGCCACCGCCAGGGTTCCGACCACTGATGGATTTCAGCCAAACGGTTCGCAACGTACCTACTGAATCCCGTTTCAGTGTTGTTTTGCGCGGTGCAAAACTATAGCAGAGTCCGTTCGGTAGTAAGTCATCAAATTTGCTTCCACTTTCTTCCATAGGAATCCGAGAGACTCTAACGGCTAATATTCCTGCGGCTAACTCCAATCGAGGGATCGTTACGGTCTTCAGAGGAGCTGCCTTTGATTTGGAGAACAGCAGGGCACAGCAGATAGCTATGTCCCTTGAAACCATTCTGAAATACGCCACCACCCTATAGCCAACTTCATAAGCGTCAAAAAATATGTGAAGCCGTGCACCATCATTCACTGAGTCACCTCTAATAACAGAACGCTGAATTTTGGATGCGCAAAGTTGTTCCGTACTTCTTAACCTCTCGTTCCAGAGTAATAGGGGGTTTTCTCCAATTGGGTAGCACAAACCAAGCTTCAAGCGACACAGTGATTGTAATAACACCCAGCCTGGCAGAATGAAAGCTTAAACCAACCCCAGTGGGTCGAACACTAATGATACTATAGACAACAAGCCAAGCCTTGTTTGAGGCTTTTGGCGTATTGTGAATGAAAACTGGAAGGTGTCATCTATTGCGTTTCATTCTAACCCCAACGTCCTTTCCGGCACAGGCGCGCAATCATCTATTTCTAAAGTAAGATGGGCCGGCCCAGATTTCGGTGCAATATTCAGCACCTCCTCCCGATTACACACCCACTTATAAAGCCGGAATCCGCTTCGTGATAGTAACTCACTCATCTGGATGGCAAAACTTTTGCATTCTCCGGTGTGGGCAGAGACACAAGACATTCGTCTACATAGAAGTTATTACACACTGCCCTGGAGACATAATCCTCTTACTGTCCTCCCCGATCGTCTGCCTTGCGACATAATGCGAAATTCGCACAAAATGGGGGAAGTGATATGAAATGGGTGGGCATTCATTTGATTTTACCCATTATCACCACCCAGTCGGCCATTTTCCCACCAGAGGAACCTCAGTGCTCCTTTGTCTCTCGTCGGCACTCGAACCTGCATGAACATTTTTTCAATATCCGCGGCCAGTGAGACAGATTCCTTTCGAAAACGAAGCGACACTCCAACTGAGTCTGCCGTCGCTTCCGGTCCCTGTAGCAATTAATTATTCAGAGAGAGCCCCTCGAATGCAGCCGCACAGTCAAACACCACCCTCAATCTGCTAGGCTTTCCGGGGTTTCTAGCTGCGTGATGTAGTAAGTACCACTTCGGCTCAAAAACCATTATTAGCTGTACATAGGGCACTAACTGGGCATGGCCCTTGCACAAAAAACCCTCTATTATTGTAGTGTATTTGTCAAAGAATTCAGGGTAACGCACATACCTTTTCCTCAGGCCGTTCAATCTCTTTTTGGCCACAATATAATTATTCTGAAGTCTCGCTTCAGGATTCCTCCAAGGAAGTGCAACTTTATAGTGTCCGTTCAACCAGGTCATAGCATTGGAAACCGCATCAACAGCCTGTTTGTCTTCTAATGAAAGATAGTTTTTCGATGCATATTCATTGCAGAAATCGGCCTTGTATAGTCGATCGATCTGTTCCGCTAAACAATCGACTCCCCTCTCAATGTGGTTTACTATCCTTACAAAGCGTGGTTCCTGGTTTATCGGACCAAGAACAATCTATCCTAAAATCGTCCGCACAGCATAGGGTAGTTTTCTTTTGCCGCGTCTTTGCTCTAATGCCCAATGTGCCTCTGGGACGTCGGCACCTATCGGGATTCGCACTCTCGAATCTTTCAGATTCTGCCTTTGGAAGCAGTCGAGTGAGACCAGGATAAAACGTTGGCATCTGTGCAGCACTGTACTGCTTGGACTGGTAGCCTATCAACACAGAAGACTCTCTCTATATACACGAAATCATCCTCTGGTAATGAGTTCAGTCGCAGCTCCGTTATTCCCGAATTCTAAGCGGTAGCCCCACTTACAGTCGAAATCGAAAGTGAGATGGGGAAGGCCTTCAAGCCCACCAGCTCCATAAGGTCTTTTTTACTTAAGTCACATCAGACCCACTGTCCAGCAGAGTGAAGACTCCACAGAGCCTCCCGGTCCGTCCACTCGTAGTGGTAGCACAACCAAACTGACACGACATTCTGGCCTAAGAACAGCCACATAACTACTGATCCACTGTCCGGGCCTTTTTGCATTGCCCGCACCCAGCTTATCCAGATGCAGCCTTTGTGTTGTATCCTGTGTGACTCGATCGGTACCTTGCATCCGTGCACCATGCAGTGGAGGTTGGTGCCGTTTCTGACAGTCTGATGTTAAACACGATTTGGAAACAGGACAGTTGCTAGACAGATGCCACACTTGAGACAAGAAATACAAGCCCCGATTTCTTTAATTAGGGCCCAACGACCGGGTATATCACGAGACAGGAACCGCTGACATTCCTCAAGAGCGTGTATTCCATTGCATACTAAGAATCTATTAGCTGCGACCAACAAAGTACTACCGTGGCACTTCGCGATGCAGGTTTTGTGCATAATTCCTCCAACCGGATGACCGCGAATACCCCTAAACCTTCATATTGGCATCCAGTTTTCCAAACCCACTTCGAGAGATCAGTGCCTCACGGGACACTAAGTGCTGTAGATCTTGAAACCTGGGTTCGTCTTCCCTTCTCAAAATATCATCAAAGGTCCTCACTCACAAATCCTGGAGAGGAGTTGGTAGCACCCGAGTAATAAGTTCCATATTCTGCAGCGAGTTGAGGTCTGACATGCAATCCATCTGTGTGAGGGCAACTTCGAAGTTCAGCATTTTCAACGACAATTTGGTCAGGGCATCCAAATCTTCCACCAGAGGCTTCAAACCTTGGAGTTAGCAGTCAATCAGTGAACGAGCCACTACATGGTCTTGTTCATACAGATCCTTTAGGATTTCCCTGGCCCTGTTGTATGCCAGTGTGGGAGGCATTAAAACACATTCGGCAATCGCATCCCTTGCTTGTCCCTTGCAGCAATGCATCAAATGAAGTAAGCGCTGGTCGTCATCTTGAACTCCACCTTCGAAGTTATACTCAAACTGTTTCATACACCTCCAGAACGTTGACGAGCAGCCAGAAAATGACTCCAGTTCCACCCTAGGTAAATCCGAAAGACGATTCACTGCGGGTTCAGCCACCGGAGCCGAGCTCGATGTTCGTAGTGCATCGTTCTGTACGTGGTAATCACCTAAGGAGCGAGAAAGATGTTCACTGACCATTACTCTACCCTTGACTTCATCTCTGTTGACTAGATTTTCTTTTTTCTCAGCGAGTGCCAAAAGCAGTTTCGTCACTTCCGTCTCATTCCTCACCTGGAGAAGCTTACATTGCTTATCTAACACTAATTGTTCTGCAACCTGCTTCTCGTTCAACTCAGCTAACAACAGATCGGCTCTAGCTCTATGGGAAACCGAGCTCACCCTAGAACATCCTGATATACCAGAGCCTGTACAAGAAACATGACCAAAACCTACGGGCATAAGAGTTTGCTCACCTGCAGGGTATTGTCCTTCTATTCGGGAAGGTTTGACGATTTGCTGCGCATTTTCATATCTCAGCGGTTGCTTAGGGTATTGAGTACCGTAAATTCCAGCCACTGGAACGTTCGAGCCACGCGTAGCAGCCAGTTTCGGCACAATTCAAAACAAAGTCGATTCCAGATAGCTACGGTACTATATACAACAAACTAATTAATTTCACAATAATCAAACCTCAATATTGTTCCTTCTGGGCTCTAACGCTTCAAATTCGACAACAAATCAACAACTGCAGCTGAATTACAGCAAAGGGTTAGATACAGAAGATGAGATTACTGAATACAGTCACAACGAAGTTCAAGCTGAGCGACTGTCGCTCGAGGCAACGGTAGGCGTCCGGCTTGTGACAAAGATTTATAGAAATAAAACAAACAATTGGAATTCCGGCAAAGATAGTCCATACGCATGAAAAATGTCGTTTGTAACATGGATGCCAATGCATGGAACGGGGTTCCCTGAACTGCTTTGCAGTTAGTATAGCTAAACGTACGCAGCCGATTAAAACAGTGAGTTGAAAACCAAGCTTCAGAAAGAATCGTAGGAGAAATAAATCGAAAATAGAATCCATGGAGATGGTCAAGGTGACTATTTATGTTTGAATGAGTTTGTTCCGGAGTATTATTAGCCAGTTCAGCACACCTTCAGGCTGCGCCTCTCCTTTCTCTCCCATCTGACAAGCGACAAGCCTACTTCCCCGCCGCAAAGTGAAGCACAGCAGATCTTATCCTTTTCACCCATTCAGTTGCTCCCTGGTGGATCCTCGCAGGTAGGCGTGACAGCCGATTAAGACAGTGAACCCGCTTATCCGAAGCGGCTGCCGGTTCTTCAAGATGGAAACCACTTTTCACTCTCTTCCTTGGGGTTTGCCACTCACCAACCACGAAATTCGGATTACCTGGGCCGAACTGAACCAATGCCCTATTTTGCGTATAACGATATTTATATTTGATTTCCTTCTCCATTCTTAGTTTTTCTGATCCGTCTATTTTGCTGCTTTCTGAATAGCCTCAGGGACCGTATTGCGCTGTTTATATGCCTCTCCAGCTTCCATCTTCTGAAGCCAAAATTTCCAGGTACCAAACAGGAATCAGTTATCCAGTGTGTTAGGAGAAGTTGATCTCATTCCGAGGCCTTGAAATCTTGACGTAGTTCACAAACGCGAGCCTTGGGCTCAAAGTTTCCCGATGCTTGTATTTATTTCTACTATCACCCAGCTATCCTAGAAGACTACTTGTCTCCATCAGCCGATCCCCTAACGATCGGACCGCTGGCCGTCAGGTAACAAAACATTCATTTTCTGGTTTCTAATAAAACAATGACCACATCGCACAGCTGGAATACCCTCCAGACTGCCGCGCCCCTGATCTCTTTCAGATCATACTGGTTACTTGGGTATCCATCAGCCAACCTGACGTTATACCCGGATTACCGTAAGGAACAAACAATTCGATTAATCAGATTGACAGTGGTTCAACCTTTGCTCTCGCCTGCTGACTTTATATGAGGCACCATACATGGCTGACCAGTGATCAAACTCCTATTACCTCATGAGAGTCTCACTGAATCGCGGAGCGGATTCCTGACACCAATCACCACCCCAAACCCGCTCAACACCTATTACCGTTACTCCATACAATCTGTTCGATTCATTCTGCCTTGCAGTACAAAATCAACCACCGGAATCTAGCTCTTGCCGATGCTTTCCCGACCTACCGCCCAGTTGGTCAACCGGGCCCCTTATTGCATGCCACCCTCACCATTCTACCTGCCATCACCTGCAACCAAGGCCTGTGTGGAAGAAAATACCAACCATCTGTAGCCAACCAGAATTTGGTTAATAATTCTTTTGTCACGGATACAGAAATTTTTATCTTTACACCCTTCCAACTTCGGCCTGACTGCATCAGTAGCGTTTGTCTCCAGTAGTTTGTTTCTTCGGTGTCTCCTCCTTTGAAGTCCCTTCTGAGACCATACACCATTCATGCCCTTCAAAAGTTCACTGCGTTCCTCGTGAGGCTTTGTGCTTTCATGTGAATTTCCATGTGACACCGAAATCAGCTATACAAAAGGGGCTATCTTTCTATCACATCCGAATCACTTGCATTTATTTCACAGGCTCCCCCACAATTAGTTAACCAATGTTGGATCAATCTTCTATATTCCATTATCATCTTGTAATGCACTTTGATAATCCCATAACCTTGCCTTTTGGTAACTCTCCCACCAGGTCACTCGTTAGTGGTCGTCCATATGTCCAGCTGGCAAACCCTCCCATCCTTTTCTGGACGCCATGGCCCGTCGCAGCCAGTTTTCTGCTCCCATAAGGCAAGGTGTGTATTACTTCTGCCTCAGCTTGCTGTACATTTTGTGTTGTCCGGAGCCTGTGGCTTTACCGGTCCTTGCGACCACTGCAGTTTTTACCTTTCTCCAATATCCCTTATATAGCATTCCCAAGTTCGTCTAGCTAGCCACAAGGCCCTCCCTGAATTCGAAACTAGTTTACAATTCCCGTGGTAACCATCTCCACTTTAGTTCACTCAAACACCACTCAGCTTGACTGTTTCATTTCTGCCACTGTGATTCTTATACTTCAAAACTGTGAATACCCATATTGTTGCGTACTGCTGTATTCTCTGTTTTTGCCTTGTGCAAGTGTCTTGACCACGGCCAAGAAACATACCATTACCATCATTTTTTCTCCGGTGCCACTGAGCTGGAATGGCAAAACTCGATAACTGGTGGGAAACCACTTCCTCGAAAGTGGCATTGGTCTAAAGATGAGTTTCCGACAAAGTACGTCAGTCTGAACTTATGGATGTGGGTTCAGAAGACCATCAATATTAGGTTTATTACTTTTACAGTTTGTGCGTAAGCACTATGCATACCTACTCGTAGGAAGGAGGAGAATAGAACTATTTATAACTGCATACATGTAAAGTAGATAGGACTGAAGTTGGGATGTAAAAATATTGGAAGGATAGTCTACGCAGAGGAAATCAGAGAGAGAGAGCTGGACTGGACGATAGTTTTAACCGGTTGCTAACTTTGCGCTAAGTGCTTTTGCGAAGAGGTGTTCACTACCTTCCTCTGGAGGTTAACCCGTAAAGATGCTATCCGAGACGAGAAAAGTTGTCGAATGAATGTATGGAGACAAATTTTGAGAGGTTTCCTCGTGTGTCCTCGCGGGATCTCCAAGTTCGGACGAGTGAAACCAGCCAGTTAGCCCGTTGAGAATGGGTCAAGTATCAGGAAGGGGTCTCCTTTAGGCGGCTTGTCTCAAGTGGGTAAAGATTAGGTGATGTAGGGCGAACCCGTTAAGGGGTGAATCATAAGACATGTACCATTGTGGCTGCTTTCCGTCCAAACCGCTCCAAAAGATTCAGATCCCTGAAGGGGCCAGAGCGTACTATCTGGCTGCCGGACTCTACAAGAGGTTGAATGTAGGTTCCATATAGAAGATGGAAGCCCTCTTTGGGGATCATCGGAAACGTTAGTCTGATAATGTCTGGAGCGTCGAAAGCAGATTTGCCGGCTTTCCCCTGGTGGGGAGAGACCGCTGGATTACTGCCCAGGGCTGCCCGCGGCGCTCGCATTCGGAAAATCTTGTTTGGCTTCAGATGGATTTTTCAAAACTGAATCCATTGTACTTACCAAGCCAAACCAAATGCCCTCTTCCACTGTCCAGTTGTCTATTTTTCAGTTCTCCGGCTGTACCAGATGCGGGATACTGTCGGGATTTGTATTTTGAACCCTCTATCTTTTAACTATTGTCAACTATCAGGGGGAACCGTCTTCCAGCCCACCGATGATTCTCAGATATACAGATAATCACGAGATTCAGGGCGGTTTGGACTTAAGTCTGTCAAGTGTGTACAACTTCGAGACTTGATCTTGAACAGCGCTGGGTTGTGAATTTACTCTACACGGACCTCTGATTTTTTCGAAAGGGAACCTCACGAGAAAGGCCAACTGATACGCGAGCAGAATTGCCATCGGGGGTGCAGTGACCTTCCTGTTAGTGACCTCGAGCTGTGCTAGAAGCATCCCGACTTAAAGTGGATCTGTAATTCCCTTGTGAGTATGTGTAGATCACAGCTTAGCGGGGGTTTAGGTGAACGACAATTAGCCAGAGGTTGTGAAACTACGGTATTCCATAATGGATCACAGTACACAGCTACTAACACATGAATGACGGAAGTGGAAGCAAGGCTTGAAAATTTAGAGCAGCCCCTCGTAGGCAATATATACGGACTGCAGAATACGGTAAACAGTAGAGACAGTTAATTAGGAAACCTGAAGGACCAAACAGCTACTATGGCGCGAAAACTGAACAAGTCTGAACACGTAGAGAACAATCGCCATCGGTGCGCACAGAAATGCCACAAATCTACTTAGGCTGATTGGTTTGCCCAAGCAACCTTATTTGAAGAGAGTTTCTAGGCTGGGTCTCTGGTCAGCCAATCTGAGAGGGAACCAGAGCCCCAGACCTGAGTAAGTGGAGTTTGGGAACCCGCTTTTCCAAGACAGATTCTAAGCCGGGGCAGACCGAATCCGTAGACCCACAAATGGAGTAATGCGTGCAGAGCTCAGTTACTCGTGGAGAGGCTCCAGAGGAAAGTCTGCTAAAAAGGAACCACATTCGCCCCTTTGATGAACGCGAGACCAGTGGTAATAGCCCATCATCTGCTCCAAACAATGTCCCCAGTTTCGAGACAGGAAAGCCGCAGTAGGGATAGCTGAACCAGCAGGAGTCAGTCTCCCTTCACCGAACACCCCAATCCAGTCACAAAAAATGGGGGGGGGGCTATCTGGCGATGGGTCCGAGAGCCAGCCAGGGGGATAAGTTGGTAATGCTCAGCAAGAGGACGGAATGGAAACCAGGGTAGCTTACACCAACACTAGCGGCACAGCAGGCGAGAGAAAGGGACCCGGGGCTGAAATAACTGGGGCCGCCTGCAACTCAAAAAAGAGAACATGATTACACCACAGTGCAGCCATGGAGCTGCCCGCCTCCAATGCAAACTGCTCCCACCGGACGGGCGGAAAGGACTGCACAGTAGGAGGGGGAACCGCTGCCGTTAGTCATTGATACTCTTGAACAACAATCTGAAGAAGCTTTATATACCCCAGAAATAAAAGCTCCCGTATATCGCCTACTATCTTCAGGATTCCCTGTGGATGTAGTATGGGTGTACCGCAGCCCAAATGCGAGTCCAGAAGAGAGTCTTCCAGAGTTCGAGTATCTAGCAATGACAGTCTCAGAGACGTCCCTCACTTTGATTATGGGGATTTCAACTACCCCGGGGCAAATTGGAAGAGCCTGTCCTCTTCGACTGACGCTTACAGTGGTAGAAAATTAAACGAGCTGGTGGACTGCATACCACTCTTTCAGCATGTCAACCAGCTGACCAGGTCGAGAGAAGGGCAAACTCCGAGTGGGTTTTACCTGGTGTTAACCGGATGCCCGGAGGAATTGGATGGACTGGAATTCACTTCCTTACTTGAGATGAGCTACCACATGGTCATCAGATTTCCAATCCAAGGGGCTCTCCCTGGAGTTCCAAATAAGACGCAAGGGAATTTCAGGATTTTTGACTTCGTCGCGATCAGAGAAGCAGCACGTGGGTTTCACTGTGGCGCTCGTAGTCAGATAGTGGAAGAGGGGTGTGTCGTCATCGGGGACCACATCCTTAGGCTAGCCGAAAGTTCGCCCCACCGAGAAGCATCAAAGACAGGGCACATCACAACGGTGGACGAGCCATTCCCTCGAGGAGCAACCGGCGAAGAGCGAAACTTGGAGTGTTTATCGATCAACAGGTGGGCACCAGAGTTTGCTGTAGTATATAAGAGCCCCTGTGCGTACCACTGGGGTGAAGTGACAAAGTCAGGCAAGGTACGAGGTGGCCGTGGTGGGCAGAGCAAAAACGAGTCCTGAGGCTTACTATAACTAGGCTTAGTCTAGGGCTACAACAAGAACACCGTAGGATGAGTAACCAATGAGAACGGAGTGCAGTCAACTAGCACTTACCAGAAAGCTCAGACTCCGGGGTAATTCTTAGAAAGTGTGCGCAGACAAGACATCGGCAAGCAGCACAAGATCACAGTAACTTAGCACACGAGGGCCACGGATGGAGTCGACAACTGTAGCAGTCAGGTTGAACTGGAGCTGGGCAGGTTGAATAGCAGTACGTCTGCGGAGCCGCAATGTATGCATCCGGGAATTCCAAATGTCCTAGCCGGTATATTCGTTAAACAGCTAATGCTGCTGTCCAACGTATCTCAAGACACCGGGGAGCTACCGGCCGACTAGAGATTGGGGAAAATTGTCCCCATTCACCAGGGGGGCAAAAGGGGGGTGTCTTGTGGCCACCTTCCCGTAGGCCTACTACCCATCGCCCTCAAGAGAGTGGAGGGACTGGTCGTAGAGCTACTAACAGAACAACTACGGAAACTTCAGCTGATTGCCAACCAGCAGCGCGGGTTTGTTATTAGAATACCCTGTCTGACTAGCCCGCTACCAATTTTCGATGTAGTAACTCGCAGATTGGACCGAGGGGAATGAGTGGAGCCACACTGTCCGGGCTTTCAAAAGGCCTTTGATTTGACAAATCACCGTTTCTTCCTGGTCAACCGAAGGTACTTGGAATGGCCCCACAGACTGTGGGGTTGATCGAGGGTTAACTTAGTAACAGAGCGTTCTTCGTATGGGTCGAAGGCTCCAGGCACACACTGGCCCAGCTATGCAGTGGGCTGCTGCAAGATTCCGTGCTGGGGCCACTGTTGTTCTTAATGAGCGAGAATGATCCGGTAACCAAGCTAGACTTCCTGGGATTCCTTTTATCAGATGGTATCGAAGTGGAAAGGTAATCAACTTCAAGGCAACCGCGGACGGACCTAATCAGCACTAGAGCAGGGGCTGAAAAGTGGGGGTCGCCACAGAAAAGCAACCAGGTGCAAGCACTTGCTGACGGGCTGGCGAAGAAACAGACAGGTACATACGGCTATCTGTCCCAGCAAGGGCTGGTTCTGTTGCTACGGCTAGCTACCCAGGAGTGCCTGTGCATGATATCTTCGAACCCGCCAAGCAGTGCACGTCAGCAGCGGTCGGGACAAACCCGGCGCTTTTCAACTTATGAAGAATGTCTGAGTCTAAAACGACCGTAGTAATCCTCCCTATAAACAAGGTGACTGTAAGGCATCACTTTGAGGCTTTTGTTCGGGCATGGGCACCGAGCCTAGTGGTAGACAAAAAGGTATTGGAAGACTTTTAAAGGGGGTTTACTCGAATGATAAACGGGATGCAAGGGAAGTTGTGCCAGGAAAGACCAAAAGCCCTAAATCTATTGCCCCTTGATCACAGTAGGCTGAGGGGAGATCCAACAGAGTGCTACCAGTTATATAAGGGAATCACTACGGCTGGCAGACCATTACTGACCCATTGTCACGACTTTGTACTCAGGGGACACAAGCACAAATTAGACAAACCAAGAGCAAATAAGAGCATTAGGGCATGTTTCTTTTCGTACCTTGTCATAAACAAGTGGAACAATCTGCCTCCTCTTGTAGTGACAGCAATCTCGGCCGTGGTTTTTAAGCACAAACCGGATACCTGCTGGGCTGGGGTATTTCCAGGCTATTACCAAGTACCCCAAGAAGCTTCCATTTTTGTTCTTGTATTCCCCCTTCCCCCCCCCTCCACCCGACTCACTGCTTTTTTCGGCATTTCATCACTCTATTGTATCCTTGCTGTGCCTACCTCTACCATAACCTTCATATCACCCTGCTCATCGTCATTCTATACCAACATTACACTATTCAAGAACTTGAAGTATGTCTTACACGGGGGCGGCAGGGACTTGTGGGGCCCAAACCAAAGATGGCAATGGCGGTAAAAGTCCGTAAAAGACTACGGGCTCATTACGAACTCCACAGCTCGCGCTACTCATAAGCAGCTTACAAGACAGCTAAAAGCAGGACCTAAGCCGTGCAACTAGAAGCAAAGCACGAGTGTGAGAGGAAGCCCGCCAAAACTGGGAAAGGTAGACCCACAAAAGTTCCCCGCTTGTGCACAGTCCCAAAAAGCGACATGCGAGAGCTTAGTTATCTCAGAAAAGCATGACAGAAGCATTGCTTTTGATGATAAAGACAAGGCGAAGGCCTTACTTGTGTCCTTTAACAGTGTGTATCGCCAGGATCAGATGTTTGCCACGAAACACTCAGGGGGTGGGAGTACTCGGGTGCTTCAGGAGCTTACTGTAAGTGAGGACAAGATGCTCCTTGAACTCAAATCTTTGTGCAAGCTCAGAGGAGCCAGACTGGACTCGATCCATTCGGCAATTATTCAGCCTCTTGTCAATATCTGATCAGTGGCTATTATCCAGCTGCACGAAGCCTATCTAAGGGGGGATGAGGAGCCAGGGGACTGGCGTGAGGCCATCGTCGAAGCCGTAATTAGGACAGGATCCAGGCGGAAGGTGGAGAATTGTGGAACAGTCAGTGTTGTGTAAGTGCCTGAAACGCGTAATTGGAAGGCCATTTTGCATACATCTGGTTAATAAAGACCTAATGCCACTTGCATAACATGGGTTCTCCAAAAAAGATCGTCTTTGGCAGACCTACTGATGTTCATAGGGGAAACCACAAAACCAGTGGATGAAGAAACGACAGTGGAGGCTTGTCATTCGAACTTCAGTAAGGCTTTCGATTCTGTGAGTCGTTGCCTGATGGACTGTAGCTTGCAGACCTTTGAGATAGTCGGAAAAGCAAGTTTTTGGGTAGAACCGCATCCAGGGATCCTAATTTCTGCGTCGAGGGGGGTGACTATCTCTCGAGGCCGGAGGTTACCAGTGGTGTGCCACAACGATCCAGTACTGGGGCTTTGGCTCTTTCTGAAGCACGTGAATGACCCAGCAAAGGAACTGGGCTGATCATTATTCATCTCTGCGGATGATGTAAAAACGGCGGGGAGCTATTTGGCACAGGACATAACTGGCGTTCTCAGATGGGCAGAAAGGTAAGATTTACACCCGAATCTTACCAAATACCAAATCCTGGCCACTAACATAGAGTAAACGAACAGTGTTCCGTTTCCAGGTGTTTCGGAGGTAAAGGACCAAGGTGTGATAGTCGAGAAGGACTTAATGCCTTCAAGGCAGAGCCAGAGGGCTGCCAGCGTGGCCAGAGGGTTACTAAGTAGGATGCACAGTACTGTCGCGTGCTGGAAACTAGAATCCATCGCCGCTCGGTACAAGGCTTTGGTGCGACCTCTTCTCGAGTGTTGTGTGCAGATGTGGGCTTCGTATTATTGGAAGGATAAGGAGCTCTTGGAAGGGATGCGGCGACTTGCAAGTAGGATGATTATCTATCAGCGGGAAAATCCCAAGCCTAGCGTCTAAAATATTTTAATCTCCTCTCTTTAAAGAGTCGACGAGGCTGGGGTGACCTAACGAATGCTTTCTGGATTGCAGGGGGCCTGTCAGGCATAGAAGTGGGTGGCCTTTTTGCCTTTGCCTGAGTGCGGCACCAGTGGGCACAATTTTGAGCTTCACGGACACACTCAAAGCCGGACATACGGGTTAAATATTTTACTTATAGGGTTGTCCCTATGTGGACTAGACTGCCGGAAGACCCTGTTAAGCTCAGCCACGTACTGACTTTTAGGAAGGCTAAAGATTCACGCTGGAGCAGGATGTTCCCAGAACTAGCTGTGTGAACGATGGGCGAGGCAATTAGCCTGGGGTATTTTTGTCAATGAACTTATGTCCGTTCGGGTGATATGGCCTGGTAGGTCCGGCCTTTCAGACAAACATTCGGCAAACAATGTTGGAAAGCAAGGAAACTCGCCGACAGCAAAACGATCAGTACTCAAGATTGATCTCGGCCTCTTTCATCCCATACAAACTGAACAGATCCCAACAGGATCCGTATTGGTGTGAGGCTGCTACTCCCGAAGAAGAACCTCTTTTATTTTCCTTTCCCTCATCTATTACGATAGCCGAATTATACTGGATACATGGAAGTTGCAGCACTGTGGAAACCACTTGGGCTCTCGGCGCAGGAAAGTGGACTTTCACCGGCTCAATCCGCAAGCCCCGTGACATGACCTGACCTGACCTCACTTTATTGCCGACCATGAAAGGTGGGTTCGAAAATTTGGGTCCACTCGCTGTCTAGGTCGTATTCCGTAGAATGTATGACTTCAAAGAAGATGATCAGGTCAAGCCCATGAGCCGGAATGAGAGCCCGCCAGACGGCGGGCCCTGTCCTAGCACCTTTCGGAGGGACACCTCGAAGGCTATGGATACAGAAGTGCTGAGAGCTGCAATGGCTGCCAATGAAGCGGAGATAGCAAGTCCCCAGGCCTTCAATAAAACCACCCCCCTTATCAGCCCCTAACTAAGCCATAGCTTTGTCAGAAAAACTAACTTCAGACACCGCGAAGTAATGGCAGGCCTCGGCAGCTAGCGCTGAAGGGGCAATTATGTGGGCCAGAGCTCCCAGGCGTATCTGGCCCCAGAAATAACTGGAACTCTGGAGATGTCCTTTTCTCTAAACCTTACCAAGGGCTCTCGGCTGACCTCCGAAAGGGGCAAACACATATAGAGTTTACTCCTGGAGTTATCTTCCGAGGAACCGACAACCAACATGATAGCTCAAAAAGGGCAGTTAGGAGGTCCCATACTTGAATGCGCGCATTAGTGCTTGACCACCCGTGGCACACTCTTCCCCGCCCCCCCCCAGGCCTCCGCCTCCCTTTACTCTCGTTTCAGCTCGGTGAATACGACAGAAGATCGAGGATTTCCCCCAGAACCGGGACACATGGACACAAAGCCTCGAACCAGTGTGATACTTCAAGACGGTTCATATTTTCAAACTCACTTACTGCATGGAGAAAGTTCATTTTTACACTAACGTCACTTTCTGGAGATTGGTTGTCCCATTGCTCTCCAGTTTTGCCATTCCAGCTTGATAATACTGGAGAAAAGAACAAACATACAAGAACCGGAAAATCTGGGCTGGAGCCTCGCACCTGTGAGCTAATTCAAGAACTTAAGCCTACTTCAAGGCTTCATGATTTAGTACTCTGAATACCGGTCACTAACTAGGTCCCAAGAATGGCCTATTGAATGGGCAACAAGCCAAAGGCTCCGAGGCGCGCCAAAAGATGGCAAAAGTCGATGGAATAGGTGGAGGAAGGTATGTACTGAGACGGCGTCATTCACTTTTAATTTTGGAAGCGACACCAGATGCGATAATAGATGAGAGATCTAAGGGTTCAACCTTCCGCAAACTGGACAGTCAAAAGTGTTTCCCCATTGGCGGTGTAATGGCAAGGCTACAATTCGTCATGTTTTGTTCGGACTATGCAATTATTGGTGTCCGTTGATACGCGCACTGAGCCCCGGCTCACGGAGTTTTCTTTCCCTGTGTTTTTCAGATCGAACACGCTCAACCACCCGGCTGGAGGTAACTGCTACTTTCGAGCTGCAGCGGAAGCCAGTTGTCCTCAATGCAAGCAGCCAAACAGTGCACAGCCCTGTGGCAGTGAACAACGTTCAAACTGCTTAAGACCAGGTGCTAATTGGTTATGTTTGTCCACGATCACTTTTGTTCGTGCACCTACACATTCAAACCCAGTCACCTCCAGATTACTACAAAGACCGCCATAAAACGGGCTGGTTGAACTTTTGAAGTGCTCTATTTTAAACTCAGTTTTGGAATTGTTCTTTGGGACAACGTAGGTTAGTCCTCACTACCGTACTTGCCACGGTAACCTCGAGGTGAGCTTTTGTCCGGGGAACCTGCTTTGCTCTTTTTCTCCCAAAAATCGTCCGAGATTTTGTATGCCATCCACCAAAATATATTAGACTGTTTTCAAACCGTAAGCTTTTCCGCGACACGTACTGTTTTGCCTTCGTCATCGTCTTGCCACTGCTGTACGCACATCATGAGGCGTGAGATTTTTCCCTTTCCCTCCACCGGACGCTGGAAGCGGGTGGACGAAGGTATCGAGTGCGACGCATGCGGCAGGTGGGCCCACTAGGCCGTTCTGGGATTGTTAGAGACGTGCATCAGTTATACTGTAAGAACAGTTGGGTCGAATGGGTTTGTGGTCCCTACAAGGAAGCTCCAACGTTAGCCCATCTAAGGCTATGTAAAAGGGGTGAGGTCCAATGTCCTCCGGAAGATTGCGGAGGTTCTGACCGCAAGTCGCCACGGAGAGGTGCGTTAGCAAGGTCATGTGCAGAAGCCCTGAGAAAGCCTGAGAGAACCGTCACTGAGGTTGTAAAAGGCCGGGACATCCAGCTGCAGGCTACTGGTACTAAATCAGGGAAGAAAGTTTATGCGGGAATCGAAGGTGAGAAGGGAAATGGATAGGGGACGGGCGCGTGATGTACTGGGACTTTCACGTGTACCAGATCCTGTGTCTTTTAAAAGAGTTCCCAGAGTGGGGAAATGGAAACCTCTACTCACGGAAAAGGGGAAAGAATGTCGCGTGACCAATACTGCTCAAAGTTGAGGGCAAACATTGCGTACGTATGTTGCTAGCCAAAGCGACAACGGCAGCACACATCACTAAGGCCTGATAGCAGGTTACACCTGGCGAAAATGAAGGAATGCCGAGTGGCTTGTCCTTAGGCGAAAGGTGGCTATGCCGGTGGAGGCGCTAAAGAAAGGTCCCCGGGCACATCAGAATGCTTTGTCCAGCAGTCGGGTCTCCTCAACGAGGACTATAATTAGGCCAAACAGGCCGTCAGGTTTCGTGGTAATTTGGGATGTTAGAAGATGAAAATTGGCCGTGCTTTTCTGTGAGGGACGACACAACCGTCATCAGAGTGGATGTAAAAATAATGCCCGTGGCGATGGATTGGGAGTACCCATTAGCCCTAGATGGCTAACGGACTCCGTGCACCCCAGTGATGGAGATCATTGCAAAACAGCTTGCCACCAACTCGGGCTTTTATTCCAAGACCGAGTTTACATTAAATAATAAAAAACCCGTGGGCATCGAATCGTATGCGGTGGTACTGCACTCTAACGTATTTAGTATTGTAAATAAGTGGATGGAGCTCTTCAGGGCTGCAAAGGAGCAAGATGCGCCCACAGCTGCTGGAATTACTGTTCGTAATTAGAGTTTCTTCTTCTGATTTTTGTTTAGTTACTGACTAGTAGTGAGTACATGCATCGGGAACCCCAGATATTCATGATGTACTTTCCCTGCTTCCCAGATATCACATCAGTTTATGCTCGAGTTTTATGGCGCTTATTACACGAACATTTCCTGTATTTATTCATAACCTTGTTTCCTCAAAGGTCCACACTCCTACTGCTCTAAAATCTTCCTCAGAGTTTCATTTGTACTGCCAAGCGGAGGCTTAAACTCCCAGCCTTATCGTCTCTGTCAATGCACTCCACCGTTGGCCGACACGCGTCAATGGCAATAACAGATCTAGTGCCGGATTTGGGCATTCATGTTGGCACGTACTCTTGTTTACTCCACAAACTTAGCTTATTTGCGCCTATTTGGTATTGACACTTTACTATTGCAACCGCAGTCTAATTCACACGTTTGTAATTGATTTATTGATTCGTGGCGGTAAAGGTTCTTGAATTATTGATTGTACCGCAACCGAACTGCGCTACAGTTTCGTTCAGCTGCCTGCTAAGTGGAGCGTTTTTATTTTCTGCGCTTTCCCGATTTTCGGAAGCTTACTACCCATTGTTCTTTGTTTCCTACCTAGCTGCAGGTGATTTATTTGCTGTATATTTATGCTTATTGTATTATTAAGAACCATGAAATATCGATACGCGCGATTATTCCATTGGACTTTGTTCTTCTGCTCGTAATTGTGTTCTGCCCATATCGTGCGTGTAGCTAGTGAGGCTAAGTTACTGCTAGATTCACAGCCCTGGAATTCGGTATAGCCGCATCGGTAGCAGTTACGAAAACATGCCTCTCTGAAAATGTTCACGTACCGGTAGTTCTATAAAATGAGTTTGCCGTCTAAAGGCAGGACATGGAGCATGACTGTGTCCCGGGAGGGGTGGCCGTCTTCATCAGGGCAGGCACAAGCTATCTGGAATCGCGGACGGTGGTCTGGATTGCAATATACAACTGTACATGGTTACGCTCACGATCCGGAACAGAATGGCAAACGTGGTCTGTATGTATAAGACCCCAGGTGCAAAACCGAGATGAGGACATTCAACTTCCCCACGTACTTAACATGCTATTTAAGGAAACCACCAAGACCACATGGTTGGGAAATTCAACGTACCTCACATAGGCTGGGTAGTCGGGGCTAATACCCCAGGAACCCCAGAAGAGGGATATCTACGATGCCTGCATTCGAATGCTCTATTCCAACACGTGAGTGAAGAGACCAGGTGTAGAACTGTTGTACGCCGTTTTTGTTGGATCTAATGATAACGAACCATGAGGATGATTTAGCGGAGCTCCAGATTCACCCTCTGTTGGGTAGGAGCTACCAAGTGAGTGTCAAGATCACTTCTTGCATGCGGCAACCCAAAGTCTGTTTGATGTTGATTAGAAGCCTCGCAAATATGGACATTCCTCGGCTTCGCAATGGAGCGATTGACCTATTATGGGACGCAAAGGTAGATGTTAGTTTGGAAGAACACTGGCAGGCGATTGAAAGATCTCTACCTACCATACAAAAAAGATCTGCTCCCTTGAAGCGTAGGAGGAGTAAGGGTGAGCCGGTGTGGTGGATGGCTACAAAGAGCAAGTCAGTCAAGCGTAGAAATCGTATCTAGGCTCTCTTCAAGGCCAGGCCTGAATTCACTATACAAAGCATAGAAATGAGACAGTGGACCTCCTGCGGTCTGCTAAGCGCATGTGTGAAATGGAGTTGGCCCAGGGTGTCGAAAATCATCTGAAGAAGTACTATAGCTAAGTGCAGTCTGAGGGCTCGTTGAAAGATGCAATAAGACCATTGACGAACCATGATCATGGAGTGGCAGCAGATAACGGGAGCAAAGCAGATGCTCTGGCCGGGTATTTATCAGTGTACACTAAAAAGATAACGACTAGCAGATAAGTATTGAAGGGGCGACTCTTTCATCGGGCCCAACAGACAATTCTTTCGGAGGAAATAGAACGTAAACAGCTGGAAGGATCAGATATACAACAGTCCGGAGAGCCAAGTAATATCCACTCTGATATCATTAAGCCATTGGCTGATATCATATCCCTTCCAGTAAACAAGTCGCATAGGTCAACCCCGGACCATAGAAGATTGCCAGAGGACTGGAAAAAACAGCAGTGATAGCTATACATAAAGGGGGACTCCGCTCTGAAATGGGAAATTACAGAACTGTTAGCCTAACCTGTATTCTATGCAAAGTGTCAGAGATCATCTGGGCCCACTTCTGCGAACACCTACTAGAGAATTCCATGCTTCGCTCAGTCCAGCATGGATTTCTAAAAAACAGGTCGCGCTAGACCAACCTCTTGGGCTTCCTGGACAAAATCGCTCGAAGAGAGGATGAAGGTAAACAGGAAGAAGTGTGTTACCTTGACTTCGGCGAGGCATTTGACTCGGTAAACCATCAGCTTCTACTAATCCAGTCGAGGTCATTTGGTATAAAGGAGCAGATTCAGGAATGGTTAAGGGACCTTCTTGGTGGTAGAACATTTTACGTGAGAGTGGGTGACAAGAACTCCTGGATAGACAACGTCACCAGTGGAGTACCGCAGGGTTCCTTACTAGGCACACTACTATTATTTATCTGGCCTCAGTCCTACAGTCACCGAGCTTCTTTTTCGCAGGTGACGAAAAGTCAGTGAGAGCTCAGGAGGGAGAGGAGCTGAGTAGAGACATAATTGCCGTTCTTAGCTGGACAGAGATGTGGGACTTACCTTTCAATGCTGGTAATAGCCACTTGTTGTCATGGACAGTGACAAGCCCGACGGTTGAACACGACCAAGGCCCATTTACCATAGAGGTAGTAGGCAGGGCTAAAGACCATGGGATTGTGGTAACTTCTGGTCTTGAGTGGTCGAACCGGTGTGCAGCAGCTGCAAAAAAGCACGCGGTGGGCTCTTCAGATCGAGATCAGCTTTTTAGTGCAGACAACCTAGGGTTTCCATACCAGTGTACATGCCCATAGTTAGACCTCTTAGAAAACTGAGTTCAGGCTTGGTCGCCCTTCCGCAAAATGGATGTCACCTGTTTGGAGAAAGTATAACGTCTTGTTACGCTTATGGCTGAGAGGGAGTGGGAAAGACGTATGAGCAGAAACCCCAGGACCTCAGCCCTTTCTCAGCGGAAAGGAGCAGACCATGAAGGGATCTGATAAGGAGATCTGAGACAATAAAATGCTTTTCTGGGCGTAGTTTGGGGAGCCTATTCCACATGGCAACCGACTCCAGAACAAGGGGTCATGGGAAGAAGCTGGCGGAAGTCCGATCCAGACTGATAGCTAGATCTCACTCCTTTAGCAGTAGGGTGGTTAGCCATTGGAATAGGCTGTCGGAAGAGGTAGTATAACTGAGGACCTTTCAGGTATTCAAGGGAGGCCTAGATCGTTAATGGAATGAGCTCACTTCTGACAGTAAAGTCTGGGCACTTTACTAGACAAAGGATGTGATGTGTTTGATTGTCGAACGTTTCCGTTTGTTACATGATGGCTTAGTGAACTCCCACGATGCGTAATGACTCTCGCAGTTGACGTGAGATGAGGTTTTACCCTTCCCTTCCATTTTTTGGGAGGGGGGACTCGAGGGAATAAACTCCGCAGTGGTGGGAGCCTACTCGGCGTGCACACCATCGAAGAAATTCTGGACGCTCGATTGGCCGTGGTCTTTATGTGTCCTGTGCAAATTGAACTGAACAGTGGCGCCGCGAGCTCGGACCTAGAAAAAGTGGATCGCCTGCGTAGAGTTACCAAGTGTTACCACCTCCAGAGGTTTTTTCTCTGGCAGCGGCTGCAATGAGAGGCTATCTGACAGAGGAAAAGGAGGTCACATGCTGTATGAAGCAGTTAGTGAAAACCAGAATGGCGGGCCTGCTCGCTCCAGCAGAGGCAGGACCAATGACAAAACTATTTTATACTGCACTTGAAACCGGGGTCCTGCCTGAGGATTGGTTAACCTAGACAATAACCCCCGTAACAAAGGGTGTGGTAAAGACAGTTGTGAAAACTACCTTCCAGTGAGTCTAACCTCAGCTGTGAGGAAAGTCATGGGGAGGGTCATTCGGGACCGGATAGTGTTGCAACTAAGGCAACATGGCCTAGTCCAGGAATCCCAGCACGGATTCGTACGGAAACGCTAGTGTCTCTCTAATCTCCTATGCTGCTCGGGGACGTGGCCTGGGGAACAGGTGCTGCGATCAACTTGAGGACTTTTACCTGGAATTCCAAAAAGCTTTCGACTCAGTGAACCGCCTTCTACTTATGGAGAAACTACGAGGGTTTAGACTGTTGGACCTGCTGGTGACATGGATTAGGAAATGTCTGCTTGGCAGGATCTTCCAGGTAAGAATATGGGAGAACTTGCCTCCAGCTGGATGCATGCATACCGGAGTACCCCAAGGGTCGGTTCTTGGACCTCTGCTGTTCCTCCTCTATGTAAACGACTAAGAACATGGTCCAGAAAACACGTGTTTCAAATTTGCCGACGATGTGAAAATAGTTGTAGTCAACCATGAATCAGTATAGAGGGGCCTGGGAAGAGTCCAAGAATGGGCTGCAGAGTGGGGCATACCACTGGACATGCACAAGTGTGTGCTCCTAGTTGACGAGAGGTTACCTCACAAATCAGAGGTACTGGAAACGGAAAGAGTGACAGTAACAGTACCGGTAAAAGGTGCGGCACAGGACTTGGGGGTCCCGGTTAGGGATAAATTCTGACCCAAAACCACAGTGACAAAGCGGCAAAAACCACCCCTAGGGCACCTTACCGGCCCCGATGAACAATCAGCTCCAGGAGACCAAGGATGCTTGTTCCACTGTCTTAGACTCATGTATGGCCCACCATGGAGAACTATGTCTAGGCCTGGGGTCCATATTTGGTTCGGGGCAGGCATGTACTAGAAAAAATCTGAAGACGTTTTATCAGATTCTTTTTCGTGGTAAGAGGAAAAGCCTACGAGGAAGGCTTGGAGTACCTCGACATATTCTCCACGGAACGTAGAAGGAAATGGGGGGGGGGGGACCTCGCCGTAGTGTACAAGATCCTCACAGGCAGGATCGACTTAGAGACTCGCTAGTATGCCCTCCTGCTGCCGGGGGAAAACCACAACCTGAGAGGCCATATCTTCAGGCTGAAGAAGAACAGGTCACAGACAAGACTTCCGGCCCATTTCTTCATGCAACGTATGATTGACGACTGGAATGAACTGCCAGAGGAAGTGGTCAAGGCAACGACGGTGGCAGAATTGAAGCATGGGCTGGATAGGGCATGGACCCGAATGTTCCGTGATGGACCACAATGACCGACAGCACAGCCTTGAGTGGACTGGTGATAGTTCGTTCGACCTTCTGTTTACTAGGCTTCCATTCCGTCCACCTTTAAGGCTTCTGGCCTTACGACGCCCTTTGCTTTCTCTCTACTTGTCCACTCGTTAGTCCCTATCTGTCGCCAGTTCTCTCTATATAGATTGTTTTCCTTTCTTCCTCCTCGTCGAAGTGCACTAACACCCACCATTTCGTTTAACTTTATCTTTAGCGTCCCATCACCTGGTCTACCATCGCGGCTTCCTTTTTTCCTAAACCTAACTGACGGATCTGTCCACGTGGTGGTCCACTGTCACCAACTGTGAACCGTATGTGAGTGGACACGGTAAGCGAAACTCCAGGAACCTCTCACTCCCGCTGTTGCAGCACCGGGAGATCGGTGGAGCCTACCTGTGCAAGAAACTGGACGTCTATTCCAAGTCGCCGTAGACTCCAGAACAAGGGGACACGAAAAGAAGTTGATAAAAGCCCGATCTAGGTCGATGGCTAGATCGCACTTCTTCAGCAATAGGGTTGTGTACAGTTGGAACGGTCTGCCTGGTGAAATGGTAGATCTGCAGACAGTCCAATCCTTCAAACGTGCCCTAGATCACAAGTGGTACGAGATCTCTCCTTGTAGTGAGCCTTGAGTATATCAACTAGATGGATGACGGGTAGCACTGTGGTCCTTCTGGAGTATGTTTTAGCAGACTTTTTCCCTCATTGCATACTGTCTCAGTGAACGCTCACGATGCATAATGTCTCACGCAGTTGATGTGCGATGAGGTTTTTCGTTTCCCTCTCATTTTTAGCGGGGATTCGACGAAATACACTCGGCAGTGGTGGGTGCATAACTGGTGTACATACCATCGAAGGAATTCTGGACGCTCGATTGGCCGTGGCCATTACCTGTCCTGTGCAGACTGAACTGAACTGAACTACCTGCAGTGCAGTCCTGAAATCAACCTGAACCTGAACCTGAACTGACTGAGCTGCGCTACGCCATTGACGTATGTCGTTGAGTTCTGCAAGCTTCAGTCATTTGTGGATTAAAACCTCTCTCTCTCGGTAGATTATTACAACACAGTGAGTGAAACGAATTGTGTTAAAGTGTGCGATTTTTTCCATTACATGCTTGCTCATGAGTGCATTGGGAGTGGCATTTACCCCATAGCCAAGAAAACCCACCCCATGCAGCACGAGTGTCCCCTTGACCGTCACCTAAGTGCCCCCTGAGTGTCCCTTTAACCATACCACTGAGTGACCTTCAATGGAACAGGGAAAGGGACACTCAGGGGACGGTCGGCGAGGAACCGGGAAAACGCCCGTGGAGCTTATTCTAGTTACATTCTCAAATAATAAATAATACTTATATTGCTGTTCAACGATACCCCATCGTTATTCCAATAAAAGTGTGTCCAATACCGCTGGTACGCTTGGACTTATGTATGGGCCCTATCCCAGTTATACTAGTAACGCACTTTAAAGTACGAATTCGTGCTTGATCGCATTTCTCCGGATATAAGTACGGACGTCGAATGAAACAAAAATAAGAAATATATGTACACACGAAACAACTTTATTGACCTTAGATACATCTACATATCCTCATTGCAAGAAATATACAGCTGGTTTTCATCATTTTCATCTGAAACACCAGAAACACTTGCACAGATGGTTCGAATATTGTTCACAGTATCCAGAACTATGGCAGAATATGTAATGTTGATAACAGTAGTGATAACAGTAATGTGTCCAATGCGCACCTTGAATCACTTGGCCCATCATATTGAAATGGTATTGAGAATTAAAGTGAATATTATTTTAAGTATGAAGACGTTAATTTACATGCCTTTGGTTTTCAGGAAGTTTGCGAGTGGTCCCTAAAGGGGACGGTCAGGTCCGGTCAGGTCACACGTTCTCCTGTGATGCCTGCGGGTTACTGACTTGCGCTAACACGTATTTCTTGCATTAAATATCAATAAAAGTTGGATCCTGTTAAAAGCATAACACGATCATGTGCTTTTCAGGGCTCATCGCTGACCGTCCCCTGAGTGTACCTTTTGGGGGATACCTAGCAGTACGATTAGAGGAAAAATCAGCGGCCAATACTACAGATTTACGAACTTTTTCGGGTATTTTAGGTACAAAGACAGTCTTTTACACATTTTGGAGGCAAATTTGACGGCTTTTAAGAAAAATGAAATTGACTGTCCCTCTTGGGGACACTCAGGGGACGGTCGAATGTCCCCCTGTGCTGCCTGGGACTGCTTTATTGGGGATAACCGGCAAGCAAACCCTGAGACTTGGAGCGGCGAACAGCCACATAAGTTCCCAGTGGGCCAGGTGTGGTAACGATCCAGGCAACAGTGGATTACTGTCTACCACCAAAGTAACCGGTGATGGCGGGAATTCGAACCTCGGAACCTCCGAGGTAGTAAGAAAACGCTCTAAATCACTCGACTGTAAGAAAACTGTGCTACCTAGGGCGAATGCCCTGCTTTGTAACGGACGTAATGGATGGATCCGCATTTATTGATCCAAAATTCCTGCGGATAAATACGAGTGGCTGAAACTATGTGAAATTACGACTAATAAAATCCCTTGTTCTAACTATGTTGTGACCAAGCTTCAGCCCCCACCGGACTCTCCGCCGACCCGAGTGTTCCCTAGCACGCCATCGGCGGACACATGCGCACCAAATATAAACCCCTCGTTGTCTTGTGCCTCGGTCGCTGCCACAACTTCGCTACAGAGGTCTCTTCCTAGAAGTCCGACGGAGTTGGGCTCCGATCGTGGTGGTAGGCCGAATGTATTGATATTCCAGGAACTCCTCGTATCTTGTTCGTATATTGTTGGTGGCGTCGAACGACAGCTGGTGAGCTTGACGGCCCGTGCACTCTCGAGGTCCGATGTGCATCGGTCCAACGATTTTTCGGTGCCCACGGGTCTCACGCTCGCAAGCCTGAGGATGCCGCGTCAGGTCCATCCAAAAAGGCGTCCAGTCGTCGTCTCCAGTGCCACGCTAACCAATCGTCCCGTTGTCCAGTGAGTGATTGGCTCCTTGGACGTACAAGGGAGTCAGCGAGGCTACGGCTGAAACCAATGTGACTGTGTGAATCAGTCAGAGAGAAGGAAAGGCAAACTGGAAGAAAATAGCGCCTGAAGGACGCCAGCAGATGTTGGACCGAAATAACAACACACGAATAATGGTCGGTGTTGTTGTAGTCGCTGGGAGACTGGAAAAAAATGAAATTATAACTACCGATTGTAATTTCCCGAGCTTGTTGACTGGTAAATCCATGACGAACTTCCCAACCTAGTGCTAACAATCGGCTGTAAAAATCGTCACGAAATCGGCAAAACGGACGGGCTTTCGTAATGACAACCACGACGGATGCTTCGCGTTGCGGGTGCAATTTCTGGGTTCTCACTGGGCGTAATTGCGGATGGTGCGAGTAATAACTCATTCGATGCGGCTGACTGAGCGGCTTGAGCAGATGTAAATTGGCCGGGCGGCTCGCATTCTATGACGGCAGGTTAGAGGCGGTCAATAGATACGTTGTGGTGTCGCCCGCTGATGTCTAATGATAAGTGTTTTTGCCTTGCGTTTTATCACCCGAAACGGGCCAGTGTATGGCGGTTTTAGTGATGATCGAACACCATCGACGCGAAGGAATACGTGGGTGTTGGTTTCTGATGCAGCTGGAACATAACTTGTAGACTGTTGTTCGCGCGGCGGACTGGCCTTGAGCACTCGTATGTGCTGCGTAAGGCGCTGAGCGTAGTCGCTGTAGTCGGATGTCACGGTTGGTGAGGGGGTTACCAACTCTCCAGATAGACCAAGTGTACAGCCATATATTATCACGGCCGTTATTCTGTGCAATTCTTCCTCAAGGGTACTACGCAGGCTTAAGAGTGTTTCACTCCACTTCACGCGAAGAATGAAACGGGAAGTCGAGTTTGTAGCTGGGGAGCGAAGTGTCAACAGTAAAGGGGGGTCTTGCATACGTGTTTCAGAGACACAACGCATATCCATGGTAAAGGTCTCAAGAGTTCTTTTAAGGGGAGCTGTCTGCCCCGTTTGAAAAAGTGTGCGGACGTTGAAAGCAGTAAAGTGAAGAGAACGCTTAAGTCTGAGATTCGATTCTCTTTTTTCCGCTGCCCCTAAGTTGCCACCTTTACCGAGAGTTAAAAGTTCTCGGTCATGACTCATTGTAGCCTCCGGTATCCACTCAGAACTGGGATGTGAAGGACGAGGGGCAGAGGGGAAAGAAATGTTTCTTAAGGGACGGTGGAGATTTTTGGGTATATCGTACTACGCGGCTGCCCACACCGCAGAAGGGGGTTTTCTCTGGGAACCCCAACCGGAGTCTTTGGCTGGAAAGTTTAGCCCGCAAGCCAGTGGAGCGTTAACTCAGCACGAGAACCAGATCGAAGCACCCGTGAGGAAACTTCTTCTGGTCTGTCACATGAGACGTGGTTGTTGCACGCATTTTGTCTCGTCTTCGCTGTCGCCTTGTTATCGATCCGCATTTCAGATTCATTCCTCAGCCCTATGCACCCAACAAAGCAAGCGCAACGTGGACGGGGAAACATCCGTTGGGCTGAGGCTGCCCAGATTAGGCGGGCGATAGCTGCCCAATAAAGTGCGATGACTTCTCCCACCGTCGGGAGAAACTCCAGGTACTGCACTCCTACGTCCATCTAGTTTCGGTTTTTTGACCGGCGAACTGCTTCTCTCTGTTTATTCACTGGAGTGTTCTCTCCAGGGGGATAGTGGTTGCAACCAAATGTTGCCCATCAACTCGTTCAGACTAGACTTAGTCTTGCTTCTACCCATTGACCTATCAGGCATGATCACATCTCGGGCTTAAGGAAGCCACCCTGCGTAGCTCTTTGGGTTATGGAGGCACGCAAACCAGCACACCACGCCAAGTGCAGTGTCGTCATGATGGTGACAGACAGTAAAAACCGTGTTTTGACGAATCTGTATCTACGCCGTAAAAGAAACCTTATTCGGTTCGTGATTCCATGCTTCAAGGTTAGATTGTCGGGCAGACTATCCCGCTTGTATGTAGGATGAAAAACGGTTAATGTCTGTGGGGAGGTCCCCTCACTGTATATCATTCTTGAAGCATGTAGCGATTAGAGAGTTTATTGTGACAGCATGTTCCTGACACGTGCGATAGTTACAAAAGGCTCAATAACAGGCTTGGCCATGTGTTACTTGTCAGGCCTCCATTTTGGATTTCAGAAGATCCATCCACCTGATGGTTAAATACACTAATCGATGCGGCCATATACGATAGTCGGTGGCGTGTTTACGCTCGAAATCTCGTCATCTACGTTGTCATCAATTGTGACTTATACTTTGTGTTTTTAGCTTTTTGTGCTTCATTTGTTTCGCCTCGTAATGGGTGATACTAAAGTTCAGATAGCAAAACCAAAAAGCAGATCTATCAGGTTATTACCTACAGGAAATAATCAGAAGAAGCTTATTTGCCTAGGGAGTAGAAAACGGTTACCGTTGAGTGTCAAAAACCAGCGCCGCTTTGACCTCTGCTTATTGACTAGTCAGATCTCGGGCAATTATCCTAATTATTAGGGTCGCAATTGAGTACATTTTTGACTACCTTCGAAATTCTCCGTGGAAGTAAAAAACGCGACTGTTTTTGCGTTTACTAAACCACTCTCCCAGGTAGTCTCAGTCTATGGCTTATAGCGATCTATTCCTGCAAATTATATTCCGCCTTAGTTCAGCAAGCGATCCTCGCACCTCTGTGGTTAGATGCAGAAGCTGCCCACCTCTTTCTAAGCGGAAGGCATGTCCCAGGAACCGGTTGAGTCTAAGCATTCTGATAGGGTTTTGTATGTGAGTGTCGATCTAGCTACGTACATCTACATTTATGCTCTCAGGGATACGTACTGGCGCTGCTTGCTGACCTGTTTGATGGTAGGCAGTAGTTCGCCATCACGCGGCCCGTTACCACGCCTGACTTATTGAGGCATTGTGGTTCTTCGAGTCTCAGGGTCAGGTTACCGGTTATCATTAGTAGTGTAGTGGACCTTCGAGGCAGTGGAGTATACCTCTTCCACGGAATTTATGCCCGACTGTGGTATGTACAGATGATGTGCAATTAAAAAAGGTTTCAAGGGCGATTTAGAGCACCCTGCTTTCATGGTAATGGGCCTAACCAATGATGAAAGCCACAGCGTTATGCAGAACAGTTTGTAGGGACGGTGGCTGCTGTCAGGCCACCGGCACCTTGGCCATATCCTATGCATGGTGGAGTGCCCGTAATAATTCAGAACGAATTTACAACTTAAACGTGTGCGTTTTCTTTTTCACTGCTGACATCTTTTTTCAATTTTTTGGTGCGTGGGATTTGACCCTCTGTTCGGTTCTGTTCTGACAACGATTAAACTTGCATTGGGTGCGGTGGCTTTGGTTGCTGTCTCCTAGCGGCAATCTCAAAAGGAAATAATGAAGGGGAAAAGAGTATGAAAGGAGTAAGAGGTGAACTACAGTAATGGAATTAGGTCGATGAAGAAAGTTTATGAATGCAAGAGCGCCACTGATCGCGGCATTTAGCCATATCCCCTAAAGTATCTAACCATTGAGTGGGAGAGTCTCTTGGACCCCACCCAGGAAGTCTAACACGCCCTGTATGGCCAAGTCCACTAGTTAGGCTTTTCATACCTTTCTTCCACGTCATGGACTGACCACCCTTACTCATCTTCCAGCCGAGACCTGCCTCAGCAAACATAGCACGCCGAGGGATCCTGTCAGGGGACATGCGTAACACATGTCCCAACCACCTTAGCCTGGTGAGCCTAAGTGTTTCATCTAATGATTTAATCCTTGAACCTAAGACTTTCCGCCAAACCCCAGAATTGCTCACACAGTGTTCCCACCAGATTTGAGCAATACTAAGAAGACATCAGTGTTAAAATACCGACAATCTTCGTATGTCCTCCACCCACAGTGGCCATGTCTCCGAACCATACAGAAGCACGGACCTGACTGCTGCTGCGTACACTCGACCCTTGATAAGTAAACGGATGTCATGTCGAAGCCACAGATGACTCAGGTTGGCAAATGCCAAGCAAGCCTTCTATATACGCAGATACACTTCATCCGATATCCGACCTCCGGGGGGAATGCTCCAGAGATAACAAAACTTGTCTACCACGTTTATAGTCTACCCAGACACTGAAAGGCTTGGCGTTGGACCAACCCAGTCGTGCACTTTGAAGGTGCAAAACGAATACCGAACATTACTATGCAATCCGTCAAACTATCTAGAAAAGCTTGTAACTTACCTGGATCTTCACTTAGAAGAACTATGTCTTCACCATACTCAAGGTCTGATACCTTTCCACCCGGGAAGAGTTCAATGTCGCTATCTTCAGCTATCAAAAGTGCGGTCTCTAGGATCATATCAGCCAAGAAGTTAAGGAGAAAAGGGGAGAAGGGGGGGGGGGGGGCAACCTTGACGTACACCACTTCTCGTGGTGAATTCGGGTGAAAGATCACCGTAACCCCGAACTCGGCTTCGGCTATAAATGTAAAGGGATTTTACGGTGAAAATGAATTTCTCTGGTACACCCTTCAGCAAGAGGCAGTGTCAGAGAACTGTGCGGTCGACTGAGTCGAAGGCCGCTTTAAGATCAAGAAAAATGGAGATAGTGGGTCTACGGAAGGTTTGTCTATGTTCTAAAATTTGTCGATGTGATCAATACAACCTCGACCAGGTCTAAACCCAGCTTCGTTCTCGCGCGAGCACTGTTTGCGAGCGTTAGATAAGCGATCGAAAATGATACCAGCAAGCAGTTCGGATGCGATGTTAACCAGACTAATTCCCCTGTGGTTTTCACAGGAGGACCTGTCGCCTTTCTTATAAATCGGTACGACCACCGATTTGCACCAACGCTTTGGAACTTGTTCTTTCTTCCATATCAGACCGAACATTTTTTCAACTCCAGTAAAAGTGCTGGGCCACCGTCTTTGAAAATAGACGGAGGCAACCCATCCGGTCCGGTAGCTTTATGTCGTTTAAGGTAGCTTATCTCACGAAGAAGCTCCATTTCTGACGGAGGATTGGTATCTGCATTGAGAGATGCACCCATTGCGCTAGTGATCAAATCCAAATAGGATAAAGGCCAATTAAACTGCATCTCGAAATGCTCCACCCAGCGAATTAGACGCTCCTGAGTTTGAACCAGTGAACCATTCGCTTCTTTTATCAGTTCGCTAACGCCTGGTTTACGTAGACCGGTTTGTCTGATCAGACGGAAAAGGTTGCGGCTGTTGTCAATCACAGCAGATTTTTCCATCTCCCTACGCTTCACAGTCAACCGCTGCTCACGATCATTTCCCAGGCTCCAAATCAGTTGGTGTTTGAGGCATCTCTGTGCCTCATATCTGAAATCCGGAGGAATCAATCTGCGCACATCTAAAAGTGCAACTGAGGATGCAGACATCCATCGTTTCTGTGTGCGTCTAGTTGTTGGACCCTGGGTAGCATCAGCAGCCGTACGCAGAGCCTGTTTGATCTCTGTCGATCGCTTTTCTGGATCCTGGGCACTAGATTGCATCGATAACCTGGTGGATAATTCTTTTCGGAGAGCAGATCGTTGGTTATCGTCCAGTAGCAGCTGTGGGGGAAGGTTCGCTTTGGCGTTGTTTGGGCCACCAACGAGACGCAAGTTGAAGGGCGCGCGGACAAGAGCGTGATTAGTGTCTACAGACGTGGATCAAAATGTTCGACAGTCTTGAATTGATCCGCTCCAGCCGTAACCGACAGCAATATGGTCGATCTGAGTCCAACGCTGTGAAGACGCAGGAGGGCGCTAGGTTAACCGGTGTCGCTTTCTGTGCGGGAAATTTGTACTCGCTAGGAATAGTCCATGGTCGGAACATAGTTGAATGAGTCCATCACCGTTATCTGTTCGATCGGCTGGAATGCAATATCGGCCTCCCATATTCCTCTCCGTCTCCTCTAGGCTTCCGAATTGAGCATTGAAATAGCCAGCAACAACCATGATGTCCGTAGAGCGCACGCTACGGAACAGTTGAGACAAATCCTGACGGAATTCGTGGGATTTGAACCACAAGTTATTTACTGATTAGTAAGCATGAATAAGTCATAGAGGATATATGCTGCAATTCGCTGTCGCAAAGATCGTTACAATACCATACCTATCGGCGCTTTTTTCTCCATTCCAAGTCCCATTCCCATAATTGCCGATCCCCTCTAACAGGACGGCAGAGGACCTTAATTAGGTAACCAAAATCAAGTACAAGGGTAATAATTGAACGAACTAAACTGATGTAGATCTCTGGTTATTGATCTACCTCCTTTACTGAGCTAATGGGAAAGTATTTAATAGGAAGTAACTTGTGGCACCTTTGGAGATCCGGCAGAGTAAAATATGAGGCTTGGTTTGGCATATCATATGCGACCCCGATGAAACAGGTATTTAAGTGAATAAATTGATGGTAAACTTGAACGACCATTACATGTGCCAAACTCAGATACTCAAATACCTGAGTTGGCTTTGGTCACCTGATGACCATCGGTTCGGCTGTGAAACTACTGGTATTTATTGTTTCTTATTCGCGGGGAACAATGACACCATTATCTACATTGTTCGGTCGGTTTTCCTTGTCATACCATTTTAGCAAAAAAGAGTTGAGATCCTCGCTCATTCTCTCCTTCAATCATGGCTAACCGCACTGTGAAAGATGCTCACACAGTGCATGGCACCAATCCGCAATATTTAGTGGAAAAGATTATACGCAGTCGCATCTACGAATCCAAATATTGGAAGGAGCATTGCTTTGCTCTTACTGGTAAGGGTTTGATGTTTGAATTTCATTCTTGTCGTTGATAGCCGAACTACTCGTTGACAAAGCGGTGGAACTACGCTACGTTGGTGGTGTTTATGGAGGCAATGTGAAACCCACTCCATTTCTGTGTCTAGCTCTGAAAATGCTCCAGATTCAACCAGACAAAGATATCGTTATCGAGTTCATCAAACAAGAACCTTACAAGTAACGAATCTTCCTACTACCATATCCTGTTACCCTTGTCTTTTCAGATATGCTAGAGCATTGGGTGCGTTTTACTTAAGACTTGTAGGTGATTCGGTGGAAATCTACAAGTATTTGGAGACACTATACAACGACTTTCGCCGTCTAAAGTTTCAAGATCGTAATGGGAGTGAGTTGTTACACGATTTTATAATGCCCAGCTTAGTTTTTTGAGCTCATGATTTTTTGCCTTTATGTTTCAACTATTTACTTATAAGACGCTGAAGTTTACGGTTTCCACTCACGTAAGGGCACTCGGTGATGCATGAGACTACTTAGCTGTTCCATTTTGATCATAAAATATTTCTTCGATGAGTTCCTAGTACGGTGCGATAACTATTGTACCTCAGTACCTTGTACTGCATCCTGGAGTGGGAATGCAGACCATACTGGACTAGTCGACGGATGGTGATCATACAAAGTCCGGTGTTTTGGGGCTATCTAACTGGCCTCAGCTGGTTCTTCACAGCAGTGGTAAATGGTCCTGCTGTCGTCCGGCTCACTACCACGCTTGATCTATTGAGGCCATGTGGTTCGCCACTTTGTCTCAGGATCATGACTGCCGGCTTCCTTCTCGCATCTTGAATCATGGCATTACACAATCGCACGCTCATCCGCTCTCTCACTTATTCTGCTCACTTGTAAAACAATTACGAACCCATCACTCTCACCAACATTTGCGGACTGGAACGCAATATCGATTTTGCAGACAAGTTTCTCCAGGCTTCTCCTCTTGTTCTATATCTGAGCGAAATACAAATCTCCCTTCGTCAGGCACCACTCACCTCCAATTTCCCAACCATATCTTTCACTCCACTTTTTCACCGAAAGCTGATGTCTGTGCCTTTGACCACCAGTCAGTCGCCGCGTCGAGACAAAATCTCGACTTCCGCAATCGTGGTTTTCAGTTAATGTGGCTGAAGCTCCGCCTTCCTTATTCTAACCGCTACTTTTGTGTCCACCCAACAGTAGTGACGCATCCATCTTCGGCTTCTTACCTTCGAAAAGTGAGCGTTTGTTTGTGACAGATCCTAACTGCTATATCGTCTTAGGTGATTTTAATGTTACCAGTCGGGATTGGTTGGTTCACTTATCTGACACTTCGGCTCTGAGGCGTGAAGCCGAGCATTTCGCCGAGGTCAACAACTTGTGATTAGTAGGCGCCTCACGTCTTTGGGTTGGGGTCCAAAAGACCCCTCAACCAGTTGACTGGAGACACTGAAGGATATGACAGCGAACGGTGAACAGTGACAATCGTTTTGTCACTTTCTGTCGAGTCAGAATTGTTGGTCACTGCGCGTTTGTACAGTTTTACTGTGCATTCTGTGTTTTGATTGTTAGCGCTTTTTTCCTCTTTCCACCCCCGTAGTTCCACTCCTTGTCTATCTTGTATATTCATTCTTACTACTTCTACGTGCAAAATGGTGAGAAAGGCAGTGGTCAGTGGGGCTCGCCCTGCTGTTTTACGCTGTACGGCGATGGTGATGATGATGATGATGTTGTTGATGATGATGTTGATGATGATGATGAAATCAGGCACGGTGCGAACGTAACAACAACAAGCACACATGAAGGTATACAACAGAGTACAGTAGTCAGTCATAATAATAAATATATATTTCGTGGCTGTATGCGTTGTGGGATGTCGTGCTTTTCGATCAGTTCAGTTCAGTTCAGTTTATTCAACCATCAACCTCGCAATTCTGTGCTCTGGTTTAGGTTGCTACCTTCCGGCATCGTCCATTAAAGGGCGTAAAGAATAGAAGCATAGTGATAAAGATTCAAAAAGTCAACGTATCAAGAGGAAATCAAGAC
Organism: Fasciola hepatica; assembly: GCA_948099385.1. Classification (NCBI taxonomy): domain Eukaryota; kingdom Metazoa; phylum Platyhelminthes; class Trematoda; order Plagiorchiida; family Fasciolidae; genus Fasciola; species Fasciola hepatica. Next base: position 806,178 of record CANUEZ040000108.1, read on the forward strand.
GACAAGAAAAGAGTCTGAAAGCAACTACGCCACTAGACGCGACACCTAGCCATATCACTTAATGTCTCCAACCGTGTATTAGGCGGATCACGTGGACCCCAACCTGGAAGTTTAACACGGTCTACTCGGCCAAGTCCACTGATCAAGGTTTTCATACCTTTTCGCCATGTCATGGACTGACCACCTCGACCTACCTTCCAATCACTACCGGCCTCAGAGAATGGCGTACGCTGAGGAAGTCTATCAGTGGGCATGCGTAACACGTGTCCCAACCACCTCAACCTGTTTAGATTCAGTACTTGATCCACAGACTGACCTCTGGTTCTCAACACCTTACGCCGAACCTCAGCGTTGCTGTAACTGTGTTCCCACCATATTCGGGCAATACTACGGAGACATCGGTGCTCGAAAACCGACAGTCTTTGGCCATCTATTTCCCTCAACGGTCATGTTTCTGAGCCATATAAAAGAACAGACCTAACCGCTGCATTGTACACTCCACTTTTAACAGACAACCGGATGTCACGCCGACGCCACAGATGACGGAGGTTGGCAAAAGCCAAACATGCCTTCTGTATATACGATGACACTTCATCCAATATCTGTCCACTTGGTGAGATGTAACTACCCAGGTAACAACATTTATCCACTTCAGCTAAAGTTTTCCCATCAACACAAGGTTTGGTATTGAGCCAACCCAGTCCTTCAGCAGCATTTTACATTTCGAAGGTGCGAAACGCATCCTAAGCGCCGCTACACTGTTGTTAAGACTATCTAAGAGAGCTTGCAACCTACCTGGATCTTCACTCAGAAGAACAATATCGTCCGCATATTCCAAGTAAGACAGTTTACTGCCTGAGCCGCTATTGTCACACGAGGATAGGGCTATCTGAAGAATAAATTCAACTACAAAATTAAAGAGGAAGGGCGAACGAGGGCAACCCTGACGAACACCACTTTACATGGTGAACTCGGAGAAAAGATCGCCGTAAGCACGGATTCGGTTTCGACTGTTCGCACACAAGCATTGGGAAAGAGAAGTAAACTTCCCTGGCACACCCTTTAGTGAGAGGCAGCGCCAGAGAACTGTGATTGATTGAGTCGAGCGCCGCTTCCAGACCAAGGAAGACAGAGATTTTGGGCCTACGGAAGTTTGTCTGTGCTCTAAAGTTTGCGGAAGAGTAAAGATGTTGTCGATACAACCCCGACCGGGTCTGAAACCGGCTTGATTCGCATGCGTACACATTTCATGGGAACTAGATACTCGGTGGAGAATAACACCGGTGAGCCCTTTCCTCTGTGGTTTTCACAAGGAGATCTGTCACCTTTCTTGTAAAAAGGCACAATCACCGATTCACACGATTCCCTTGGAATCTGCTCACTATCCCAAATAATGCGGAGGAGTTTTGCTAACTCTGAAACCAGAGCTTTGCCTCCATCCTTGAAAAAAGATGAAGACAACCTATCCGGTCCAGCGGCTTTGTGTCTTTCAAGTAACCTATCTCCCACATAATCTTCATCTCTGATGGCGGACTGATGTCCGCCTGCATCGTTTCGCTGGCAGGTATATTTCGAAGGTCCACCGTTGAAGTGGGCCAAATGAATTGTTTCTTACATTGCTCCACCCAACGCTCCAGACGACGTCCGTGAGAGTGAATCAGTGAGCCGTCGGATTTCTTGATTAACTCACTTACACCAGGCTTCCGTGGACCGGTACCTCTAATGAAACGGAAAAGGTTGCGAGCATTGCCAATGGATACAGCCTTTTCCATTTCCCTACATTTCACAATTCACCACTGCTCACGGTCATTTTTCAGGCTCTTAGTCAGTTTGTGTCTCAGGGATTTACGCACCTCGTTGAACGTGGCATCAAGAGGGACGGATTTGCGCGCATCCAACAAAGCAGCTGATGCCGAAGATATCCATCCTTTGTGAGACCGATTTGAACCAGAGTTCTGGGTGGCACTCAAAGGGACATACAAGGCTTCCTTGATCTGTTTCCAACGTTCATTTGGGTTCTGAACATCTGGCTGCATCGATAACTGCGTAGACAGCTTTATCTGAAAAATGTATCGTTGGTTATCGTCTAAAAGCAACTGCACAGGACGCGTGGCATTTACTTTGGGGCGACCACAGACGAAACGTAAACGGAAGCGAGCACGTACCAAGGCGTGATCTGAGTCCATAGGCGTAGACCAAAATGAACGACAACCTTCAGTGGATCCACGCTAGCAGTGACCAATCAAAATATGGTCAATCTGAGTCCAACGTTCTGAAGACGAAGGAGGACGCCGTGTGGGCCTGTGCCGCTTCTTGTGGCAGAAGTTTGTACTTGCCAGAAACGATCCGTGGTCAGAACACGGCTGAATGAGACGATCGTTGTTATCGGTACGACCGGTTGGGATAGCAAATGGACCTCCGATGTAACTTTCGGAATCTCCCAAACGGCCAATTTGGGGGTTGAAATCCCCAGTAATGACCACCACGTCCGTTGAACGTGCGCTTCGAAGTAGCTGAGACAAATCCTGATAGAACTCGTCCTTGGCCTCAGAGGAGCTGCAGTCAGTGGGCGCATACTCAGACACGACGAACAAACATCGGCGCTTCAGTTTGTTTTGTTGACACGAACATAACCGTCCAGTCGAACTCCACACAAACGACTGCTGACTGGAATCCAGTACAACAGTGCACGCTCTGCTTTCATGCTCAAAGGAATCCCAGCACCAGCCTGACGAGCTCTAGATACTAAACCACCCGACAGACGAAGAGCGAAGCGAGAGACTAAGGTTGTTTCCGGGGTGGGAGAGAGTTATCACAGAAGTGGGATCTTGTATGCGTGTTTCGGAGACACAACATACTATCTGACACAGTGTGCGGACGCTAAAGGCAGCCAGGTGAAGTGAACACTTAGGCTTAAGGAGTGCATCCGATTTATACCCAACTCCTGATTTACTGCTCTCATGAGAGCCACAATTACCCGTGGCGGTCGCCCGTCCATGATAAACGTTTTTGTTCGAGGATGAACCTTTTCGCGGACAGGTGGGTCCTGCAAGGGGGCAGCTTTAGCCCAGGTGAGCCGGTCTCCAATTTTATGGTTCATTCGTCTCTTTTAAGAAACCTTGTCGGGTAAGTGAAACACGACAAAGACCTGTGGCTTTATTTATTGACCGGCCACACTCATCATGTCACGGTGCCGTCTGCAGATTTGTGGGGTTTAGAGTGGAGCACGCTAGCCAAGCGGAAATTCCACCACGTCTTTGAGCATTGCTGCTGGTCGTTCACGACCGCTTATTTGGCGAATATACCTTATTCACGTTTAACCAACGGAGTAGCCGTCCTCCTACTCGAGACTTGGAGACGCCCGCGGAAGCATTCATCTACGCTAACCGCAATGAATCACTCGACTGCAGGCCGATGCTTGTTGGTTATGTCTGTGTATGCGCCCACTGGCTGCAGTTCTTCCGATATCAAGGACGAATCCTGCCACTATTTGTCTTAACTGCTTCTAAGCGTTCAGCGGCCGCGGTGGTCATATCTGGTGATTTCAACGCCCAGTTTGGCTGTTTGGGGGATTTCAAAAGGCACATAAGAGGTAGAATTTTATTGTTTACTAACACAGCGTAGTCGAAATCGTTGGTAGGTTGTCGACGTTTCGGTCACCACGGGTAACCTTTTTCAAGACTGGTTTTACAACCGAATGAAACTGGAATGATAGCTTAGAGCGATTGGGTGTTGGTCACAGTGTGTTCGTGTGTTGGTCTGTGTTTGTGGTATTTAATGTAAGGGTGGGGGTTGAACCTCCGTCCATACTGTGTCCGTGATACTGGGGTCATTTGAGGTCAACAAGGTGTTATGACCCGTTTTGGTGTTTATCCATCCGCGTCGTAAGTGCCATCCATATGCTTGAAATCTCTGCCCCATCGTTGCGGTTGAGGCACGATTGGTGGGCGTTAATCGCCAGAGCCTCCGCGTAGAGACTCTCGGTGTACGTACGAAACCCACACTGGAGGATTCTGGTGTTTTCGTAGTCGATGGTGTGGTTTTCGGATATGGTGTGAATTGCGATTGCAGAGTCGCGTTCTAACTTTCTTAAAGCCTTTTGGTCCCTCGGTCTGCATTTTTCTTCATTTTTGTGTTCTGCGATTCTGGGTTTGACCTGTCTGCATGTTTGTCCAATGTACTGAGCGGGGCAGTCTTTGCAGTTGATCATGTAAACACAAATGGGGTGTCTGAGAGGAGTAGCACTTCTAAGTTGGTTGACTGTCGTGTCCCTTGGGGCATCCTCCATCTCTTTGGTCTCCATCATTCACCCAACTCTCACCTGTGGCTCCGCGAAGCTGAAGCATGCATCAGCGGCCACACCCCGGCAAACCGCTCGACAGGCGGGCTAAACCAGGTTGAGGGTTACCGAGGTCTAAAAAACTTCGGCGAGACGGTGTTCGGCATGTGAAGACAGATCCTTCTGAATGGGCGGACGAGATCTACTGATCCAACGGCCACAAAGGAGACCTATTCAACTGCCTGATCTGGCATTCCAGAGGAGGCGAACGAACCGTACAGCAGGTCACCGGCTCCTCTGGGAACACCCTGCTGCCTTGCAGTCTGCACTTGGGTGTGCAAGGGCTAGAGGTGCAACCTCGAACAAAAAGGCCGAACGGTGCTGGGGACACCGCTTCGTACCCTACTCCCGCGACTCTCTATGATTATTCACGAAACCTTCGCGATATCCATGGAGCCGACTTATCCTCTCGCAGGAGATAGTCGTGTAAAAGTAAAAGTAAAGTAATTGTTCTCTTCGTGTATGTGTTGAGAGTTATTGGCTCTTTTGAGGTGACGTCGCAAAGTGTTATCTATTCGGAAGGAAATGCGAACACCATACGCACCAAGTACTTTCCTGATTGCCTCTGATGTGCCCGATCTGTACGGGATACCAACGGAGGTTAGCCAGTCTACGTCCTTCTTGTCGTGTGTTGCTGACACATCGGTTACTAGTCCTCGTGGGTAGTTGTTTGTTTGAAGGACCGTGTGTAAGCGTTACATTTCTTGTTTATGAGTGACATCGTCGATACGAGTGCCCGTTTTATGCATTGTGGATGGGCTGAGTTATGGTCCAAACATCTGTCGGAATGTGTAAGTTTCCTGTGAATGCTCACTGTGAACCTACGGGAGTTGTTTACTTGTAGTCGACAGTCAAGGAAACTGATGCCTGTCAGCGCTCTCAGCCTCCATTGTAAATTGAATTGAGGTAGACTGATTATTGAGACATTGTAGAAAGTCATGCCTATTTTCTGATTTCAGAATTGCAAACGTATCGTCTACATATCTGACATAGATTCGTGGTGGATTGTGAAATGCGGCCAATGCTTTAGATTTGATTGAATGTAAGAACAGACTGGCTACAGAAGGTGATACAGGGGAACCCATGGCTACGCCGTCAGTCTGTCTGTACAATGGTTGGTTTAAGGTGAATAAGGTGGAAGTGAGGCATAGTTCAACGCCAGTGATAATATCAGTTGAATTCAATGGACATCTGTGTTCTGAGGTGGTGTCATTGATCAATATGAAGTGTAAAAATTCCAAACTGCACATAAGACGCCCTTTTTCTATCGTGGCCGATCGCATTGACAACGGCGATCGTCTCATCCAGCTGTGTCCTGACCAAAGATTGTTTGTGGCGAGTACGAACTTCTACTATAAGAAGCAGTATAGGCCCACTCGGCATCCTCTTCGGTCTTCACCACGTTGGACTCGGGTTGACCATATTATTAATTGGTCACCACTGGCGTGGATCAATTAAAGATCGTCGTTCATTTTGGTCCACGCCTATGGACTTAAATCACGCCTTGGTACGTGCTGGCTTCTGTTTACGTCTCCTCCGTGGTTGCACCAACGTGAGAGCCACCCGTCCCACACGGTTGCACCTAGACGATAATCGACAGTCTGTTTTCCAGGCAGAACTGTCTACGCAGTTATCGATGCATCCAGGTGGGCTGTTCGCAACCAATCTCTCGGCTCTGGGTCGGGTTGCGGTGTCAAGTACATAAGAAGAACCGAGAGACAGTTTTCTTGGAGTATTTCAGAACATATCATCAAGAGCCTATCGCAATGTACTTCAAAGTTAGAAGCTCGGTCCATTGCACGTCATTTAGTGGTAGTTTATAAGAAGCGGCAAATTGAATTTATATTGCATATTTTCCAGCTAAACTCACCGTGAATTTGGACAATACATAATTACAACATAACCTTCCCGACGCAGATTTGAACACAGAATTCAATGGCATTAAATTGCACAATGTGTTCCGGACCGTTTCGCTGCATCTTCACTTGTGCATACTACAGTCAAGGTGACCATTTGTAAGTGAGAAATAGAACGTTCCCATGAGACCGAAGGCAGAGGCGCGCGCGCGGGCTCGCACACAATAAATGATAGGAAATAAAAAGACGTTATCAAAGCAAGGCTAACGTAATTATCCATTCCTGCTGTTTGCACAGTTGGAGGTGATGATGGTTAATTGTTAGTGTCTTCGCGCATCTCAATGGTTGTTGATTGTTTGTGACATAAGTGACGGTGAACGCCGTGCCCAGATTAACACAGTGCTTTGCCTCCCACAGGTGTTGCCTAACGGATGACGAGTGTTCTGCGTGCGACCGATGACGTCGCCGATTGCTTTTGTCCGCTCATTGTTGTTTGTAACCAAACCGGAATGTGTTTAATTGTTCTGTCACGCAGTTGTTCTTGCAATACAGGCGACTGAGCGCTCACACATATTGGTAAATGCAGTTGGACTTGGCGTGGAAAGGCAGCGGTTCTTTTATCGATGGTATTTTCATCCGGGAGGTTGTAGAGAGAATAATGATCTTTGCGGCGTAATACGTACGATTAACGGTACAGTTGAGGCGTCTGCTCAGTATGCTGGTAATGTCATCACAATTGTAAGGCAACCGTAGGATGGTCGTCAGTTTTGGGACTGTGGTAACCTTCGTTTTGTTCGGAGGTGGGTGTAAGTGTTTGGGCTTAAACGATTCTGGATATCCGTTGGCCTCAAGAGTTTTGAACAAGGTACGACACTTTTCTTCCAGCGTGTCAGTTTGACATGTTTCGTATGCCCTGTTAAACATGGTCCGGACAAAGCGCACCTTTATCTCATGAGTACGTTCAGTTTCCCACATAAATGAACACGTTGGCTGCAGCATGCACCAGTGATGATGCAGCGAAACGGTCTGGAATGCATCGTGCATTCTAGTGTTGTTGACTTCTGTGTTCAGTACACAAGTACATTGTTCCTCCTGACCAGAGTCATGTTACCCAGTCAGCGGTCCTAATTAAAAAAAAAAAAACTATAAACGGAGTTAATAAATAAAATGCTACGTACCTATTTGTGTGCTCTCAAAAGCCTATTGTGCCTTAGTATGTCTTCCGTCCAGGACACGACGATCAGGGAGGCTGACTATCAACTGGCACGTTCACTTGAGGCAAAATGTTATCATTAGTTTTGCGGAGTTCACTTTTTACGCCTTGTTCATCGCTTATTTGACCATGTTGACTTTCATTTCTTTTGCTCATTCGTATTCTACAGATTTCAGTTTGATGTACATGGACGATTTTATTGACAGTTTACTTACGGAAGAACGTGTCTGTGATGTAATCCTACCTCGTTTACAAAAGCGTGTCGTATTGGAGGAGGCCACTGTGCTCGAACCTCGTCAGTCGTTACTCAACGAAGATTTAGATGATCTCCAGTATGTGGACGAAATAGACACCACCGCAGGCATACCGGGACTGGGCGATGACGAGGAAGAAGGTGTTGATGGTGGTCGGGACAAGAGAAAATCTCGCGATCGACCACGACATCGTGATCGTGATCGTGAACACAGGGATCGGGATCGTGACCGAGAGCGTGATCGCGAGCGCAATCGAGAACGTGAACACGAACGGGATCGGGAACGAGATCGTTCCAGAGAACGAGATTACAACAGCCACCGACGTCGACATCGGGACGACTCTCCTCATGTAGAAAGACGAGATCGTAAAGACCGAATGGAACGTGATCGGGAACGTAAACACGACCATGAAAAGCGGGGCAGGTAAGTAAAATTTAGGTCGTGGTTATACATTTATGTCGTTTAGTGTTGAGAATTGTCGGTGGGCTATTTGTCATGTCTCTTTTATCATCTTAACGGTTCGGCTTATGGGTGGGCCTCACTTTCACATAGATTTCCTAATAAATACAATCTTGTATGATTTCGTTCCCTTGGTAGAATTTTATTGCTCAATAACACAGCGTAGTCAAAATTGTTGGTAGGTTGTCGACGTTTCGGTCACCACGGGTAACCTTTTTCAAGACTGGTTTTACAACCGAATGAAACTGGAATAATAGCTTAGAGCAATATGAACTAGGGACAACCTATCTAGAATGAATCCCGGGTACAAGTTGCGTCGAACATGACGTACGAAATATACGAAACCCCGCGCCACAGTTTGATTATTCTTTTCTTTGACGTTTCTTTCGTTCTGTAACGGCGGTCTTCAAACTCGGGTTTCCTTTTGTTTTTCACCGAGGTTCAACACGGCGTTTCTCGCCCGTCGAACTATCTCATCAAACGTTTTCTGTGCCTTGCTAGCTACTCGGTCTGACAAACTACCCCATCTTCCTTTAGGAACAGTGGTATTGAACTTTTCACGAGGAGCAGGTCGGCCACTGTGAAACGTGAGGGTGATATCATGTTTCCGACAAAAGATAATAGTAACTAGTAAAACTTTCTGCACATTCAGAACGATCTCGTGCGAATGTAGCGTAGGAACGTACTTACCAATGTTGGAGTATAAATAGATATTTTAGGACTGGGTTAGTCCTGACAAGGCAGTTGGTAGACCAAGCCGATCCGTACCTTAACTAAAGCGAATGCATCTCACCTAGTGTTCGGATATCGTTTAAATTTCTTCAGTGTAATTGGAAAATCTAATTGTTGTTAGATAATCTCTGTGCAATGTGGCTTCAATGTGATGTATGTTCACACTTTTACTGTCCGGATGCACGCAGCATCATTTGGACCATTTTTCTGCACTGTTCCAACTGTCGGTGTATGAGTTCTTTTCATATTGTTTTGTTGATTCCTGCGATTTTGCAGAATTTACGTTTTCTTTACAAGGACGTACTTGCACTCTGCTTCATAGATAAGGATGTGATGAGATCGGATGAGAATACTGAGATAAAAAAGTTGTCTTCAAAGTCCCCGTGACAGTCATTGCCGCTTTCTTCATACTTGTCAGAATGCAGACCGAATGGGATGCAATGGATCTACGATACGCACTTAACAGGAAAATAAGGCAAAACAAGACGAATGAATATAATACTAGTAAAGAATAAAATGCATGGAATGGGTGAAAACTGTTGATATCTTGTTACAGTTTCTCAAAGACTTAATTTTGGGCTGGTAGAATTCAATAATTCACATATGTGCGAGAATAAGAAAAGCCTCACAGACAGAAACCTGATCGCGGTATATTATTTGGAATATTTATAAAGATGAGATAACCGTCTGTCTGGTACCAAGTTTTCTTAGCCTGTGAATCTAGAACGGCAGTTGTATGTGTCCACCTTATTCGATAGAGGCTACTCTATCAGTGTTGTCCTTTACCGGTGTTCTACTCGGTGGGTGCTCTCTTATCGGTCTTGAGCATAAATAAGTAGGTCAGAACAAGTCGGGAATTTCTGAAGCCTACACCTTTCCAGAAATCAGATTGAAATCACACTAATTTTGGACGGACCAACACAACCACATCGTCTTTGATAGAGCATATGCACGTTGCTCTTTGTAATTGTGTTCGATTTGAACAGTCACGTGCTCAGACGGCCAGTCTCGCACACACACACACACACACGCACATGGTGGTCAGTAGACCAAATAAACCTCAGATACAAGGACACGTGCTTGCCACTACACACACACACACATACGCATACACACACAGCGTTTATGTCAGGCGTGTATCGATCGTCCCTGTTTGACCTGAGATGAATGTACGCCAGCGCATACATGAAACTCGCTTGGTTATATTAATGACCTGTTCATGCCCTACGGTCCATCTGGTTACCAATAAACGGATTACAAATATTACGTACTGTACGACTTATTTCAAACAGAACATTCGACGTCGCGGTGACACATTACAGCCATGAACCCGAATAAACACAAAACACGTATACCTGATTCTTTTTAGACGGAGCTTTCTTTAAAACCCACTACGGACGGCTAGTATGCTTGAATATTATCCTTCACAGATTACGTTGAACTGCTTGCTCAGTTCCACTCTAATGTGCAATTGGCTGAAGGCGGGGAAACAAAACTGCTTCGAAATTGCATTAGAAAACATGAGGCTAGAATCGTCGATATTCTGGAAGTCGTCAAGAAGACTAACGTTAGGGATGCTTTTTCAGATCTAGACAAAACTTGGGAAATTCGAATCAACGCATTTGTTATTTGTTAGAGGCTTTCTCTGAATAAACAGTCGACTTAGTTGTGCATCCCGTATATGATTACGGCACAGTACCGGCCTGATGCGTTAAGGATATTTTCTGCATACGGCAGCTGATCTCTGGCCTTTCTGATCACCGTATTCCGGAGCGATTGCCGACACAGGATAGTAGTAAGCTTACCTGAGAGGCTGCTCGCAGCCTTTCTTTTTGCGAAAGCGGGCGTTAAGGAATGCAACAAGGTTTTCTTACTCATTCTGCGGATAGATCACTCCTACAACCTTCGTTAAGTTTGTCAAAACTAACTACTGTTGTTGTAAAGTGCCATCCATATGGTGGCGTCAGCCACTTTGCAAATTACAAGAACTATCCAGTCATTAATGTTCTTGCATCTAAATGTCAGCAAGCGGAACGGAAACACGCATGCATGTAGGAACGTGCATTCAGGAGCAGCATTCCTTAAGCCCAGACACATGCATGAAAGGCCGAGTTGCATGCAGGTGGGAAGCGCAAGCCCATCGTACGGTCACATCAGTCCACGCAAGGCCGTTCAACACGATATGACCTGATTGGTCAGCGCAGTTCGGGATGAACCATACCTTCGGCTCCATATGTGTGTACGATTGCAGGCGGGCACCCAGTGGTGGGGGAGGGGGAAATTCGGATCATTTGTCCGCGAGACTGTCTGTCTGAGCACGTCACTGTTCGAACCCAACAAACATCACCTCCCTCCTCCTGAGGAAGCAGCGGCATAGCGTACAACGGGATAAGCTATCTGATTTGATCGGCGAAGTCCAACGCCTGACGAAGGATACACATCTGACCGAGAAGGACTGTAGACGGCAACTCACTTGTTCGCGATCTACGTTGGCTTGTCACCTGAACAGACGCACCCGAGGTCGATATAATGTCAGAAGACAGTCGAATTTCTCCGTTAATAGTACGTATTAGTGTTTCTCTCATGGCAAAATAGTTACATGAGTGACGTATGGCGCAATAAACAATAAAAAAAACTGGTAAAAGGAGCGAAACCTACATTCGAGGTGAACTACCAACGGTCTTAAGCAGAAAACACCGTCTGTTGGTGGTCCAGGCGTAAAAATGACCAGATTCAAGATGACCGACCAGTCAGAGCAAAGACCAGAAGAATTGTTTAATATGATTCATCATGCAGTTTGAACGCTCAACTCACCATTGAAAACTATGGAAGCACTGTACAGCTGTTTCATCCTTGTTGGGAATCATCAGCAGTGCACATCCACCGAGTACCCATGGGGACTCGAACTCGAGGTGGACGACTGGGAATCGAACACCTTAACCACAAGGCTATCCGAGCTTGCTCTCAACGGTTTGTTGAACATCTACACTGCATGATATAGCACCTTTCCGTCACTGGCTTTGAACGGTAACAACCCGCTTCCCGCACAACGATCGACTCTTATGATGGATGACTTCTCTGTAGGGGCATGATCAATCATATCATACAAATCTAATCTCCCACTACTCAATTGCATATAGTAACCAAGTTCCGTAGGTTGTTCATAACGGAATGCCTTCGTTGTACTTGGACCCCTACAGAGAAGTCGATTGCTGTGCGGGAAGCGAGTTGTTACCGTCCAAAGCCAGTGACGGAAGGGTGCTGTATCGTGTAGTGTAGATGTTCAACAAACCGTTGAGAGCAAGCTCGGATAGCCTTGCGGTTAAGGTGTTCGACTCCCAGTCGTGCACCTCGAGTTCGAGTCCCCGTGGGTACTCGGTGGATGTGCACTGCTGATGATTCCCAACAAGGATGAAACAGCTGTACAGTGCTTCCATAGTTTCCAATGGTTAGTTGAGCTTTCAAGCTGAATGATGAGTCATATTATACAAATCTAATCTACTACTCAACTGCATCAAAAGAATTGATCGTTAAAAATGAGGACACGTATTCCAGTTGTAGAGTCTGACTACTGAAATAGTAATCGGTAGCAGAACATGGGAGATAGAATAACACGAAGAGAGTGTTACAAAACTGCAAGATGACGGCGCCGTGCAATGTTAGGCGGAAAAGTGCCCAGTCCCTTGGCATTCAGTTTTGAACCCTCTTGCAACCGATATGTAGACGGCTTCATAATGCGCATAAAACTATCCACGTTGACTGTCTGATCTGGCCGGTATATTCCTCTTCGTTTCAGTTCCTCTACGTTGTCACTCGTTTTCCTCAAACACACTGCTTCGTGTGAAGGCGAATAGATCAACCTAGCATCAGTTCAGCCGGTGTTTTCTCTACAGAGTGCATAGGGCGCAGTTCTTTGAGTTAATAATGCCGTCAGAAGCGCGTCTTCCGATTGTTCTCCATCATGCTCAATTCCTTGTATTGAATATTTGAGCGTCCTGTTTAGTCTGTCAGCGGGATCGTCGGACATGGTCATAGAATCCTGTATACCGTTCTCGATCACAAATAGGCAAAATTCAACACTTCTGAACAGGAGACCATTATGTGCGATGACGTCTTCGGGGATTCCAAATCGGAAGAGGGAATATGCAAGAAATTTGATGACAAATGACCTATTTTAATTCCTCGCAGAGGGGCGTCTTCAGACGCTTGTCATAGGAGCAGGCAATAATAGTTGAATTCTTCTGGTTTGATGGTTCCTGGACGAATGACGTTCGAATGTCTATCGCACTGATAAACCACGGTCTTATAAGATATTCGATAAGTATCACTAGCACGTGTATAGGTTTGGCACTTTCGTCAGATTGTTGGCACGTGTAACATTGGTGGACCGATGTTTCCGCGCTAGAGCTTAAGCAAGGCCACCGTAGCACTCTCGTATAGCAGCTTCAATCTTGCCAACTCTTGAATGATCCTCACATCCAGAAGTAATTACCTTCGATCTCTGACTTTCTGGCACAGCAAAAAGTTTGCCTCTCACTGCATGGTCATTCGCTAGCTAAAGTTCATCCCGCACCGCGTAGAATACTCTCAGTTCGTCAAGCGCTGAATCTTTATCCGGTCTTACATCTGAAACAGAAGCCCGTATCTGATTAAGACCAGGGTCCTTTTTGGTATGTTCCTGTAGTAATTGCAGAGTTATCGCCCGTTGATTGCCATTTGAAAGAGCGGCTAGCACGGTTATTTCATCCAAATCTTCATTTCCCCCAATATTCGGTAGTGTAGGACGAAAAAAGACATTAGCAACCTGTTTTTTCTTCCCCGAAACGCATTCAGCTTCAAATGTCTGCAGTATCAGCGATTAAATCGCAGTGGCATCTGTCCTTTTTTCATCTACCAAGTAAAGTAGTGAGAGATGAATGGTCCACGTGGGAAATAAATAACCGACCGAACAAGAACAAATGTCACTTCTCTCAGGCCCAAACCCATGCGAACGATTCTTTCTTGCCTGTCGATTAATTGTGTTCGTTGGCGGATAAGGTCCGCGATGCATATGCGGCTGCTTTCTCCCCATTATTATGTATCTGTGATAAGAAAGCGCCCGACCTGACATTCGGCGCTTCCGTTGAAACAAATGTAGGCCACTTTTCTTCAAATATAGCAACGGTTGGAATACTAGTTATCATGTCACAGATAAATTGATGGGCTCATTCTCGTTCAAGTCCCTATTCAAATTTTTCATCCAGTCTAGGGCGTATAAACTAAGCAATCAGTTTGCCACCCCTAATGGGTTATGGACCTCACGCCTCGTCCCGCTGCCTTGAGAGCTAAGCTGAGGGTAGCTGAAGGCTCTGGTTTTGTACCCCTAAGAAAACCACCTGCTTTGCCTTGGGCAACCTGGCACTATTGCGCCCACAGACAAATGGAATCTGACTCCATGTACCGCTTCTTGCCCCGTTGTGGTTTGTTTTATTTGGCACACAGCCTGAAATCGGGCAGGCTTTATTAAGTGTGTATGTATATAACATATATATATATATATATATATATATATATATAATATATATATATATATATATATATATTTCAGAGAGATGGTTGGTAAAGTCTGTCGGTTTTTGTGCATCAGTGTCTCCGTAGTATTGTTCGAGTATAGCGGGAACACCTTATCACCAATGCCGAGGTCAAGCGTAGGGCGTTGGCAACCAGCGGCCAATCCCGAAACAAGTGCTGAAACTAAATTTGATAAGTTTTGTGGAATTTTTTACGCATTCCTACCGATAGATTTGCCCGTTATATGCTGTTCTCGGAGGTGGGTAGGGGTTGTAAGGTAGGTCTGAGTGGTGAGTCCATGACATGACAGAAGGTATGTAAACCTTGACCAATGGACTTGACCAAGTAGAACGTGTTAGACTTTTGCATCGGGGTCCACGAGATCCGCCTCTCAGGTAGTTAGAGAAATAAAACGACATGGTGTTGGGGAATTTCTTTCCCCCACAAATCGATATCAAGGAATTCAGATCCACGGTCAATTTTCACCTACCTTGCTTTATTTAGGACATATCCGATATCAGCTGCGAAGTTAAATGGCGCGCGGTTGTGCCTTATACAGAACTGTGCACTTCACCTCCGCCGGAGCATGCTGTGTTGTTTTTATCTTCAAGACCACACAAAACTGTATATAGGCAGCAAAGTAGCAATGTACAGTCGCCTTTGGTCCAGCATCAAATAAACGACTGAGCCGAAGGTCTTATCTTTTGTGTTCTTCTTTGCGTGTGCGGACTATCCTGGGATCGATTTACCGGTCGTAGCGCGAGAATTGGGGAATGGCGTGCTAACAATCGAACGGTTTTCGGTCGGGGTTCGTAACACAAGGCTAATTGTCACAGTAAATGACAGTTGAAATCGACCTCTGTCTTTGTCTTCGTGATTCCCGCTGCTTACTTTGTTTTCGGATCTTCTGCCCTCAAATGGACGAGGCTGTGAGGTAGTCTACAAAACCAGAGCAAAGCAGTGCGAAGTAGATGGCTGAATAAGCTGAATTGTACTTCGGCCGCGTTCTGCTCTCGTTTTTTCAATTTCCTGTTGAGTCTTCCACTGATAGGTTGCAACCAAAGCCACCGCACCCAGGGCATCGGTAATGGTTGTTTGAACTAAACTATGGTGTTCGGCTTGAACGAATGCGGCATTCAGTTGACTAAAGCCTACGGTGTTACTCGTTGGATAACCTGAATACCGAATATCAGAGTTGAATCGTATTCAAACTAATTAAAAGATAAACACTCAACTTTCTCAATTTTTTCTTTTCAAAATAGTGAAGGGTCATGTGGCTGTGCTGTACGCATGTGCTTCTTTTGTCTGCTGTAGGAATTCATCAATATGTGAGCTGTTTCCTCACGCGAAATAACTGGTTCCAGGTTCGGATACGTTATCGGAGTTAGTCACTTACGCGTAGAAATTCACCGGTAAAAGGCACGGAAATGTCAGTGGTTTGCATCTCCGTAATTCCAGAGTAGCATTGATGCTTGAGAAAAAGTGGCATTTCTACTATCCCACAAAGTATACTTTCCCCTATCGCTGTTGTGGTATGTGACACTTGTTTTATAATTAAAATCCAGATGGTACTACTAGTACCAGTTTGACAACAACTACCTACAGCGTGATCGTAATCGTGGTCAGGAGCCTTGCTTTTCCTACACATGAACCCTGTTCACAAAGACCGTGTACTTCATTGCCATCGCAGCTGTTACCTTTTCTTGTCCATGTTTACTGACTGAAAGCATACACACGAGGCGAACGAAAGCTTGCTGATGTGGCTTGTTAGTTTATTTATTTTATTCTTTCCTGCCCTAAATCCCAGACGAAGTCGTTCCCGAGATCATCGTGAAGGTGGAGGACGTCCGCGTAACGAAGAAGGAAATTATTCCCCAGGTACATTTACTTGTTTCCTCGCCTGGTTTAAACATGAATACAATCACTGATACCGTGAACCATTGGTACAGAATCCTGCGACTCGATAGCCAACTCATGCTTTTCCAGTGCATACCGATTTGCTAGTTGCATTTAAGACTTCGTGGATAAACTTGAATGGGATAGTCTCTGATGAGGCCGAGCAATTCCGCGTTGCATTTGTGGGTGTGATGCTGGTTCTGCGTACTGAATCATTTGCTGTCGCTGGCCTCTGATTCTGGTGTGACGTGTGACGTGTGACGTGTATGTGTGTGTGCAGCGTTGACTGTATGATGAACCGTTATCAGATCAGATTGTGTCTACCCGGATTGATGGACGTTAACGGCTATTGACTTAGTCGTTTACAAACGCTTCCAGGAATTGCAAACTCCAACTAGAGTATTTTCCGTAGTTTAAGAGCCGAACACCGTAGATTAAGAGCCTTGCATCGTAGTTTAAGAGCATTGTATGACCGTTAAACAGGGACGCAAGGCTCTTAAACTCTGGCATAAAGCTCTGAAGCTGTGGCGCATAGCTCTTAAACTTAATCGCAAGACTGGTAAACTACGGAAAATACTGCAGAAAGACTAAAACGGATCGAACGACTCGTAACTCAGCCGTTGGTACTCTGAACTTTAACGTATTCCTACTGTTTGTAGGACTTTGGTAGGTATTTGAAACCGTGTTGATTTTGCTTATGATGAAATTGGAATTAATCATTAGCAAGGAAAATTACTACACCGAATTTCCTCCTCGTCTGATTTCTTAGGTTGTTTTATTTTGTTCTTTCAGATCATAAACGATCAAGGGACAAGGACCGCGACCGTGGACGACGATATCAGCATTCTTAAAAACTCCGGGGTATTTTTTCTTTTTCAACTGTCATCTGTACAAATTGTATGAAAACTGTATAATCCAACCACTTTCTGATCTTTGTTCTGGTATGGTGAATGAGTCGCGTCTTAGCTCCACTGGCAACTTCCATCACAGTAACACGTACTTCTTTGTTTCCTGCTTGTTAGCATGGGTGGTGATAGATAAGAGTCTGTCATGTCCGAAAGGCTGTTTGCAAATCGACTGCCACAGACAGCGATAAAATGCAAACGAGCTTAGAAGTGAAGGAGGGGTAATCCCATACTCGAGACCAAATGCGGTGTGCTAATGCTCTAACCATATTTGAAATGCTGTTTTTGCTTCAGACAGATGTCCGCGTGATGAGAAGCCGTTTGTGTATTGCTTCCTCAGTGGTCCGCGTTCAAGTTAGTTTGAAGTTCAAGTTTATGGGAATAGTAATACGAAGCCTCACTGTTATCTTCGATTAGGATCTGGATTCACCGTTCTTCGCGGAATCGCGATGTTTTGTTGTTCCGATCACAGCTGTTTGCCATTGCCATAATGAGGACATATCACGTGATGCAAAGCATGCTGAAATTTCCATTGCGAATTTTGTTCCAGTGGTAAATGCGAGGAAAAATGATGTACCTTCTATGTATTAGCCGAATTTTCCAAAAAATGTTTCAGCATTGAATTGCATAGAAATGCTAACGCAGACGAGGTTTACATCTTGTAATTCTCAGCTCAGATAAGGCTGTTGGTCATCATGGATTGTTCTATTCAGTGTTTAAACATCTTCGTTGTCAATGCTCATGTTTCATCTGAATACTGAGGCCAAAAGATGGTGAAATTCAAGATCGCCGTCCTCGGCTTCAATTTTGCACTGTTTTTCGATGGGTCAATCCAGCGTGAGACGAATAATTATCAATTTGTGCATCGTCGTACTTCCCAGAGAAACCATCATCGAGTGTCCGATAGCTGCTGATTCTACCGAGTGTTGTGGGACACGTTGTGTTAGAAGAAATTAAGACCCCTTCAGTTGAGCTGAATTGAAGTGTCGCAAGGTTGGTTTTCGTTCACGCCTTGTCTTCAACTATACTTGCGTATGGTGCTTTCTCGAGCACTGTTTCATGAAGTGAAAAGTGAGTTTCAGCTGCAGTGCTGACATCATTTTGTTAAACGCGCTCTTAAACAAGTACGATTTGCTTAAGGGACGGCAAACGTTGTCAAAAACTACCTTGTATACTGTTTGTATCAAGCGAACGCGATGGCCTAATGAGCCTGAGATTTGATCTCAGTTAGACTTCATTTTGGATATGTCTGAGTTCTGCCACTCGGACGGCGATGGCCATAATCAGCCGAAGAATTTCTGTCGCCGCGTGCTAATTGTTTCGTGGTTTTCGAACTAAACTGAATGCGAGACAAAGTGGTACTCATGTGACCTGGTTTCAGAGCATTTTGGACTTTATGTAACGCAGTTTCGACAGAACCGTTAGGCACGATTCTGGACTGCCTAAAAGGTTCAGCTTCATACAATCTTATAAAACTTTCGAGCAAGTAGACAGAAGCTTTTCGAGTTTTGCAGTGTTGCGACCGGTGGTTAGGGCCCACTCCTATGCTGTAGACACCAGCTGAGCTGCAGTGAAGTAGATCTAAACAAACACCGAGCAGTGTTGTGGTACTGACTTGTTTTCCCCATTTTTGTAGTGGGGTGCGTGTTGTGTTGAAAAATGGACGAATTTGGGACGCGTTTTGTTGGTCATGGTAACTAATAAGTACTGTGACCAGTTTACTCATTACTGTTTTGTGTTCGAATCGCCTTGGTAAGCTTGTGACTGTGCTGCGGATCACGTGGTCTTCCAACTGAAAAAAAACAGTAATTCAAACACGCGCGAAATTGAAGAACGAGGGTGATCGGCTTCTCTGTCACGCGATGTGAGACCTTGATATGACCCAGTGGATATCGATCATTTCGGTTGAACCTACGAAAGTGACTTTGATATACATTCCGTAGCAAGAGACACACTTCGCTCTTACTTCAGTGAAACGATGGGGAGTTTTCAGGAACGACCCAAATCCAGGCTCGCCATACCCCGCATTACTACTGATCGGATGTCTCGATTTCTGGCACCGACGATAGCTGGTAACCTTACACAAATCACGTTGTGCCGACACAAAGCTTATCTGGAACAGACTGTGTTCTTTTTGAACGCTATTTCTCTGACAATCTGTTTGGTTGGCTTTTTGGGAATCCCAATGCTACGAGTTCAGTTGTACACCGCGACCAAATTGGAGTGTCTTGAAGGTCCTGGAGATGATTGCCTTCGGTTGAACCTGACAGTCGAGTGGCTTGCTTATTCATTTCATTCCGGAATGGAAACTCTCGTACCCCTACTTGGAAGCGCGTTGGCTTACGCCAAGGACAATGGCACGGTTGATAAAAGCGTTGATGAATCAATAGGTGAGTGAATGTTAGATGTCACATCAAATCGTTGAGGTCTGACGTAAGTAGAGTGAGCAACGACAACAACTTATACTAATATTGACTGTCACGAATGTTTTGTGAATGGAGACACAAGTGTCCGAAGATGCCCACCGCCTCATCACAGAAAGACTGGCGGCCAAAATTCAATCAACCACCGTGTTTGGAGAGAAAGTTCCTTAGGTTGCCGTCAATCAGATGATCAGTGACGGCAATGTTTACTAATTTCAACCGTCACGGATATGATTTGTGTCATCCGAATGAACAAATAAGTCTATCGAGATGCCCACACCATCATCAAGACTTGTGGGATTTATCCGTTTACCTTTTATCATAATGGAATTGGCTGCGAACTGCATTATAAATGGGAGTCAAGGGCAGCTTTTTATCTCATTCGAAGTCAAATGGGTGATGTTTTTGCCTGTTTATGTAGCGAAAAAATCGAAATTATCGTTCTCGTCTAATTTATTCATTAACTACATTCTCCGAACCTTATGACATAACATGAATTTCCAACAAAACATTTAGAAATGTGAGGATGATCAATGTGGAATGAGAGTAATGTATTCGTTTCATCTTTGCTTTTTGTATATCTCCAGGAATTGAACTAGTATTGTAGAATTTTATCGAGTGCCCGTTTACCGTTCAATTTCCCGAACAACTTGCTTGAGTAATCCTCCGCTTTCTATTGCATTTCTCGATCACTCTCACTTCAGAAGCTTCTCTCTTTTGTTTTTTTACCTAGTTTATTGACATGGCTTATTTATTATTTTCCGGGACGTATCCAGATCTACGGGCAAGTCGTCCAAACTGCTAATAAATAACTGGCGTTTTCCAGTTTGCTGTCTCTTCACCTTTCTCCATTATGTCAGTGATTTTTCTTCTAACTCCGTCGTGATTATAATAAAGGATGCTTTCGATGTAGCTACTATTCATACTGCACCAACTTAAAAGGACTATTCATATCTTTTAACTTTCAGAATATTTAATCTTCTGAACACAATGGTCTGACCCTTAGCTCTTCCAGATGTTCTGATTGTGTTTTCCTCGTAGCTTTTAGCTTTCCCGAATGATCCATCTACACTTCACACCTCTCAGTTAAATCAGTTAAATTTGTTAAGTACCTCGGAGCGCTGTTAAACAACTTTCACTGGTCGTATGATGCTACCAATTGCGTGCGCCAACAGCGGTACCTTTGCTTCCAATGTCGAAAGCCTAGACATTTGCCGATCAGGCATACACCTATACCCACCTGTTTCCCTCAATGCGTCAATGCAGGGTTTTCATTTCATTTCGAGACATTCAAAGAATCAGCCACATATCTTCCAAACCGTTTTTTAACTGACCAACATGATAGGTGATTTTCGCATCAGTGCCTGTGGAAAATCTGGTGGCATCACGTGTGGTTAACTGTGATTTATTTGATGCTAAAACGGTTTAACTTCAAGTCAAAGTGATATAATTACATTTATCCCGATATGGTGCTGTTTTCATTTCTCTACCCGAACATGAACAGTAAAACGTTCTCTAACCGTCACCCCTATCCAGCATTGGTAGATATCCTAAGACTCCTGTAATATCAGTAAGTCACCCAACTTTCTACACCGTTTCTGTCTTCACTGTACACCAGTCACCTGATCGCCCCGCCGGTATTAGTGATGCAGCCGAGTCAATGAATACTGGGCCACTGCGCGCATTCACGTTTACCAATAACTGGTCTCCTTATGATGCTCACTCACGCTGTGGTAATCTCAGGTCTTCCACAGACGGTGAAATGTTGGCTGGGCTGAGCCGGCTAGACGTGGAATATCTCTCCTTTTATGTTTAGATAGTGCACACATGCACCTATGCACCCGTACACATGCGTCACATTTTTGCTGTATCAACCATGCCAAACAAAGTTTGGGTACATTGAAATAACACTCATTCGGCATCACTGCCATTGTGGGATTCGCTGAAATCACAGGGGCTTGTCGAAAGTACTATTCATTGCCTACACGGTGATTCAGTAAACCACAGTAGTTCCACTGGGCTTGGGTAAAATTCCGGTGATAGCCATAATCCTCGAGTTGACACGGGCTTGAGACGTCGCGGGACGCTAAACCTTTGGTCATTCTCCATCACTGAGCCACCAGGACCAAATGCTAACCTGCTAAAACGCCCAGACCCAGTGGAACTACTTCTCAGTAACATATCTCTGAGCATTGGCCCCGGCAGATCGATTTTCAACTGCCCAACAGACTCCGTGGCACAAATCTTTCTGAGCAGTGCATAACGAAACCGAAATGATGATTTGATACTGCACCCGCGGATTATTATAGGGAATACACGACATACCATAAGTAACGATTCATCCGGTAGCCCTGGAAAAAATCCCGTGCAATCACTTTCCGGTCCCTAGAAGTACGTTTTGTCCTTCCCCGAGCGTTGCCGTCCCAGCCAATCACTAGAGGTGTCTGAAAAAAACACAATCGTCCGGTGCCATACAAGTCTGAATCCTTCGAATCGGGTTTTACGGAACGGCCTCCAGATTGGGAACTGGTATCTCCCGGCACGCGACAACACTGGCTTTTAGCTCTTCCAAGATCTCCGGTTTCGGATGGTAAACCTTTCGCTTAACGAAACCCCCCAAAAAATCCGGTTGAGTTAGATACGGAGACCTTGGTGGTCAAGCTATCGGTGCTTTCAGTCCGATCCACCTTAGCGCGAGGGTCCCGTCTGGTCAGCTGGTGTTAAGCGGTAGCGTTTCATCCTGCTGACACAGAGCTCCAAATGAAATGCCTGATGCAAATTGTCCAAGTGTATTAGAGCGCGAGACGCGCCGGGCCATTAGGTTTTCCATTGGGGACTTCTCGTTCGGACATCACCAAGATCAATGAAAAGTAATAACAATGCTTATTTGCATAACAGAGGCCCAGTCTACTTGAAGACAGTCCCAATCCAATAGAAGGATGCAGTCGTGTGGTTTTTATGCCTTCCTCCCTCCTATTGCGTTCAGTCCGTATACACGATCACATTCTTTGTCACTCCATGATTGTCCATGATTGATCTTTAAGCAATTAACTGCTCACTTATTCAGCGAGCAGCACGCATACTCCACCACTCTCCTCATCCTGATGAAGAAACTCAGTGTTCCGTGGACTGCCATCCAGTCTTCCTCCAATCCCGGTTTGTTATGGTGTGGTCACCAATCCAGCAACTCCAGTGTCGTGCTTCGTTTGGTGAGTAATAGGCATCGAACCAAACTTCGTATTGAGACAACTTCCACGATCAATAACCATATTCAGGGCATTCCAGGCTGTTTGGATCTTGTGGGATATTATCACGAAACAGATTAACATTACTTCATTTCCGATAAGGATCCCGCGTTGCACCATTTCAGCATGATCCAACACGAAGTGTTTATCGGTGTTCATTCGAATGGGATCATATTTGACAGCCTCTATTAGCGAATTCTCGGCAAGGGAAGCAACTTTTCTCGCGTTTTGGTCCTGAATCTCAACTTCAGCTTGAGTTTCCCCACACTTCACGGCTTCAATGGATGCTGTATCAGATAATAAGTCTTCGTTTCCCCCACTGTCCTATTGATATTCAAAGCAATCTCGATGACGGTTTTCCACACTTTCACAACGGATTTGGTGCGTGAGTGAGCATCATGAGGAGACCAGTTATTGGTAAACGTGAATGCGCGCAGTGGCCCAGTATTCATTGACTCGGCTGCATCACTAATACCGGCGGGGCGATCAGGTGACTGGTGTACAGTGAAGACAGAAACGGTGTAGAAAGTTGGGTGACTTACTGATATTACAGGAGTCTTAGGATATCTACCAATGCTGGATAGGGGTGACGGTTAGAGAACGTTTTACTGTTCATGTTCGGGTAGAGAAATGAAAACAGCACCATATCGGGATAAATGTAATTATATCACTTTGACTTGAAGTTAAACCGTTTTAGCATCAAATAAATCACAGTTAACCACACGTGATGCCACCAGATTTTCCACAGGCACTGATGCGAAAATCACCTATCATGTTGGTCAGTTAAAAAACGGTTTGGAAGATATGTGGCTGATTCTTTGAATGTCTCGAAATGAAATGAAAACCCTGCATTGACGTCATAAAAATTGCAGTTAAGAAAAGGAGTAAGTTTGGTAAAACGCATTAAGAAACACAGGAATATGTAAATTTAGATTTAACGTAAAATGTTTCTGAGCCATCGGGTCTAAAAGATGGTTCAGCGCGATTCGCTCAGACAACTGACAAAATGAGGTCAGTGTCTGCCTCAAATCCGAGGTGCCTGATACATTCGTTTTTGTAAATTAATGGTGCTCGGAATATAGTGATCATTCGGAAAACTTGACTGAGACAGGGTAAAGATACATTTAGAATCGCAAAGAATTGCGATATCATTACATTTTATTACGGCTCGGGAGGAGCCAGACGGGAAGCCGCAAACTTGAGGATGGGGAAATGGGCGAAAACACAACAGCTGGGAGAACGCTATATTTGTGTTTGAGATACATTCCGAAAGATAGTCACCTCGGTAAAGTAGCTGAAAAACAGTAATAAGCCGCTTCTGTTGTCAAGGTGGTCTTTGAATCAAGCAAAGGTCGAATAATAGTCATGAAATATGCACCTAACAGATCTAACTGTTTTCGGAGGTTTACTGTCAGAATGAACTAAGACGTATAACATTATTCTATGACATGGAATAAAGGTATGAAAAGCCTAACCAGGCGACTTAGGTATGTAGGGCGTAGTTGTCTCTTGGGTGGGGTGCAATAGGACCCCCTACTCAGTGGTTGGATACGTTATGGGATGTGGCTGTGTCATGATCACTTGCACTTTTTTATTCAGAGATGTTCTTTACTACCGTCATACTGCTATCGTAACTCATCTTACTCGTCTAGTACTCTTTTTTCATCATTTCCGATCGGGGTTGCTGTTGAGAGATAGCAGCCAAAGTCACCACACCCATGCATGATAAATGATTGTTGGAACTGAGCTGTTATGCCGCGTTCAGTAGCTTCCATGCACAATGCAATTCGTGACCAATTAAATTAAATTAGAAAACGAATGCACGAAAACCATAACTCGCCAAGACGGTATGGGTATATAGGTACACTTGTCCGTCCATTTCGAAAACATTCGTAGGAGCCAAAGTTAATTAACAAAAGTGTCCTTGATCACGCGACCACGAGTTGGTTCCATTGAATTTTCCTCCAATCTATGCTAACTAAGTAAGTTATGGCTACCGACAGTCGATTCATTAGTAAAAACTGGAATTCGATCGGATTGAAGCGCTCCCGGACGCTTTAGTCAGACTGTACAACATCTACCTTCAACAGGAACAGTACAGATGTCATAATCGTGAGACAATGCTGATTAGTTGTCTTCTTGAATGCTCATGAATGCACAATGAAAAAAATGAGATACATGACTGCCAAAGTAGCCGCTAGGTGTGGAAGACACACAATGACTACCGGTGTTTAGAAATTGATATCTGCAGCACTGGTCCAATAAGTTGGAAATAGTACTGTTGCGCCCAGTCCATGGTTAGAGATTGTTCGGGTTGAACTGGTTATATATATATATATATATATATATATATATATATATATATATATATATATATATATATATATATATATCATGCGCTTTACAGCGACTTAAAAACGAGCATGCTTCCAACACAACAACAACAAATACAAAATAGGATGCAGAGTAGAATACAGTATAAAGAGGAATTTGTTTAAAAAATAAATGCCTTGATTTTTTAAAAGCTTTTACAGTAAAACATCTGATATCTTTTTGTCACTGTGTTTGTCGGAGTGACTTTTTGTGACTACGGGGTACGACATTTCGACTGACGGCATTCGCGCCACTGACTTCTGTTCCAAGCCATGTCTCTCAACGTTTCTAACCAGCGGTAGTCCTCGTCCCTTGGGCCCCAACCAGGGAGCCGAGAAGCACCAACCGAAGCCAATTCCGATGCTGGCCTCTTCATACATGCACTCCAAGTCATGGCCTGACTACTGCTTCACTCCTTCCAGCCTTGTCCAGCACGTGCGGATAGAGCACGAAAGGGTAAACGATGAGCAGACATTCGGAAAACATGGCCGAGCCACCTTAGGCGGTGTAGAGGGATCAATTCGTTAAGAGTGCGGCTATCCGTGTCCAACACACGACGGCGCGCCTCGTCGTTACTTACTCGATGTTCCCATGAGACAAGAGAAACGCTTCGGAGATATCAGCTGTCAAACACAGAAAGACGCCGAACGTCCTCAAAGCAAAGTGTCCAGGTATCCCAACCGTAGAGTTGAACACTAGGAACCACGGCGAAGTACACCCGTCCCTTAAGAGAGCCGGATGTCGCGGCAACACTACAGGTTTACGAAAACCGCTGTATTTCTCGCAACTCGTGAACTGATCCCCTCTCCAATATCACCTGTGGCTGTTATCAAGCTCCCAAGGTACTTAAAGTTGTCGACTAACTCAAGCTGATTACCAAAAAGGATAAGCACAAGCACAGGCTCCTATCAGTCTTGTAAAAGTAATTTGCACTTGTAAGACTCAAAGTGCATACCATATCCGGATACCTCAATCGCCAAGCGGTCCAAAGCATGTTACAGTGCCTGTTCATTATCACTCGGCAAGGCGATATCATTGGCATATTCCATGTCGAAAACTCTGTTCCCTGGGAGGAATTTAACTCCGCCGCTTGGAAGACCGGACAAGACTTTCCGTAGAACATCATCTATAGCGAAGTTGAAGAGAAATGGAGATATCGGGCAAACATATCGTACTCCATTTGAGACGACAAGAGGGCGAAACATACCCGCAGGCTTTAACCCGACTTGAGATGTGACGATATAACTTTTTGAGAACTGATACATACTTCTCAGGTATACCATTTGTTAACAAACAATTCCATAGTGCAGTCCTATCCACGTAGTCGAAGGCCGAGCGAATCTCCAAGAACATGATGAACGTTGGTCTTTGGAAAGTGTGACGGTGCTCCAGCGGCTGTCGTAGAGTGAAGATTTGATCGATAAACCCACGATTGTCACGAAACCCAACTTGCTCCTCGAGATTCTGCCCTTCACGCGTTTGTTACAACTTGCAAAGTATGACAGGGGCATGCAGCTTCGACGTTATTGGGGTAAGGCGGCGCCCCTATGGTTATCGCAGCCACTGTGTGAGCTCTTCCCAAAGATGGGAACAACAATCGATTTTCACCACAAGGACGGAACCTGCCCAGAATTCTAAAAGTTTGAAAAGAAAACGAAGTTTTTTAACGAGTGGATCTGTACCATCTTTAAAAAGGGCTGGGAAGGCCATCGGAGCCCGGCACTTTGTGACGTCCCAAGGCCTGAACTGTCTTTCGGATCTCCGCCTTGGTAGGTGGATCTGTCGAAACGCACCAATGGGCGTGTACCGGAAGAGCTATTGAAGACTTTAGCAAGTTAACATAAACTCACACTTCAGCCAAATATAGGAAAACTGATCTTTGACAATTTGAAATAGCATAAAAATAGGTACTTTAGAAATAAAACTGGTTCAACCATCGAGGTTAGTCCGAGGTTCCTCTGTGACTTTTATTTTGTCAACCAGAACACGAGCTGAACAAGGCACCGTAGAATTACAATAGACATTTACGCGGGATGGGATAAGTCTAAATTCGAAACGTGTGGAGGGATGAGAACGGCATGCAGATAAGTCACGGTACAATGGATGGGTGGGGTCAGCGAGAATCTTCTTGGTGAATTTCTCACAGGCTATAATGTGCAAATTGCAAACTTTGGAGATAAGACAACCCATGGAAATCAAAGAGACACGACTGAGTAGAATGATAAAATCTCTCCTAAATAGACCAGGAAAGAGTACGGGAGAGCAGTAGAGTAAGATTGGTAGAACACATTGATGAACAAATGAAAGAATGACAGCTTGTGTGGCATCAAACTGCCTTAGCCTACGAATTTGAAAAGCCAGTCTAAGCAGTTTTTCTAACACAATCAGGAATATAACAGGACCATTGTAAATTGGCACTGATTGTGACGCCTAAGTATTTTACCGAGTCAGCTCTAAAAATTGGGACACTGTTGATGAACGATTGCTCGTTGGGATATTAGGAACGGGAAAGGGAGAAAGTACATTGGAAACGTATGGAAGTGTTGAGATGTAGTCCAGAATAGGACGAAAAGTTCTGAATATTATATAAGTTCTCTGAAAAAAGCGAAAAGTCTTTTTGGTTGGAGTTAGTTTGGCAGAGTACGACGTCATCAGCGTATTTAAAAAGGTGTGCAGATGATGCAGTGGTCAAGTCGCTAATAAATGTGGTGAAGAGAAAGGGGGAAAGAGCGGCACCCTGGAGAAAACCTTAGTTCTTAATCAAAGGACTCGATAAACTTGTACCAGTACGTCGAGTTCTGTTGGAAAAGTAGTCTTTCAACCACGAGAGTAAAGAAGTTGGACAGCCAAAAGACTCTAACTTTTGAAGAAATAAAGATCGGGGAACCTAATCGAATACGGAAGAATAGTCGAGGAAAATACATTGGACGGAATTCATGGAACGATTTAGGCTATCTGAAATGAAATGGCAAACTGAAGGAACTGCGTCCAGAGTGCATCTGGTGGGTTTGTACGCAAACTGATGGGGATCATTTGAAACAGCAAGAGAAGAATGCAATTGACTTAGGATAGCACACTCGGTCAACTTGACCGCGGAAGAAGTGATGGCGATGGGACGAAGACGCTTTGACAGAATGTTGGACTTGAAGTGTTTGGGAACAGACACTACTGTCGTGGCTTTCCAGAAGGCAGGAATGATATCAACATCAACAGTTTTATTGATGAGAGAAATCATGATTCCGGATAGTTGATGTGCTCCAAATTTGAGAACTGTAGAGGGTAAACCGTTTGGATCCACAGCAGAAGCTGTTTTTGGGGTTCGAAGAAGCTTGAAGATTTCTTCTGAGGGAAATGGCTCTTTATCTAAGGGAACAGAAGGAAAATAAGATGGCAGGGTATCCGATGAAGGATGAATAAACACGGCTTTCAGGCTATCGGCGTCTGTGTCAGTTTTTTGTTCGGGCTCGCTGTCCACATAGAAGCCGGATTCCTTGCTAGAGAAATTTGCTATTGGTGGTACAACAGAACTGGTGGGCAAATGTCTTGTTCAGCCGTCGAATCTCTTGTTTTATCAGGATGAAGTGTCGTTTCACCGGAGCCTGGTCGTGTAGTTTATAGGCACATTCTTCTTGCCTTCTCAGAGATTTCAGCAATGGAGAAGCTATTCTGCCGTTGTTAAAAAATACAGTCTCCATAGGACAACACAAATCAAATACCTCACTCACTATCTTTGTAAATAGGTCCAGCGGATAAAAAAGCCATCGAAGGAAAACCACAAAGTAACAATGGAAAGGGATTTCTGAAGAAGAGTAATGTTGGTGGGTGACAGATTTCTAGAGATTATCTTTAGTCGTTTTGTCCCGACGAAAGAACAGTGTGCTAAATGTGAATAAACTTTGGGTCTGATGATAATGAGAGCGTGATCACTCGTTGAAACAGGAGCTTTTAGTTGTAAGTGAAAAAGATCGGGATGGTTCGTGATAATTCTGTCTAAAACAGCGTTCCCTCTAGTTGGAATAAGCCAGAGATCACTTAAACCGAAAGCAAGTAAGGGATACGTAGGCGCATGATTAAAATCAACAACAACAAGGCATAAACAGCCAGACAGTAGTGGAACCAGGACGGATAAGAAAACGTCAAAGGACAGGTCGATGTCACTCTGGGAGCAGAAAGGAGCTATATACAAGTTACTAAACACAGTGCCTCGAAAAGGCGAGAATTGAGGGTTACATTTAATAACCACGGAGTCAATGCCATTACAGGAGAAAGTAAAAATAACTTCAGAATTGCCAGACCACTCGGAATTGATGTAAGTAATCATACCACCACCTGTCTTCTTCTTGCACTGTTTTCTGTCTTGACGAAAGCACCCAAAGTTCTCAAGGACAACGAGTTCGTCATCAATACTTTCATTTAACCACAACTCTTGGATACAGGTCACGCAGGTGCTCGTGTTAATCCGAGTGTTCAGGACGTTGGTTAGGAAAGACATCTTGCCAAACAGGGACGGAATGGTAGTACTGACCAATGCGGGAACTGTCATCTTCCTCGGCGTTGTGCGACTAAGAGCAGTCTGCCAAACGGCTCGCTTGAGCTTCCGAGTTCAACTTTATCTTTGCCAACTTTCATACAAACGAGTAGTGGATAGTGAAGCAGATCAGATTGTGTTTCTAATACGAGTGAATGATTCTTTAGAGTAGCGAATTCTAAGTAACATGAGTTGATGCTGAGAATAATTCCTAATGACAGTGATCAAGTTCACAACAAAATGTTGGACAGCCAATCGTGGGGCGCGCCAGTATAGGAGGGGCCGACACTGAGGGCCAGTTAAACTACGTAATAAAATGCTCCGTCCAGCGTTCGAGAGGCCGCTGTTGATTGGGAACTGGCAAACCGTGAGCTTCACAGATTATTTCACTCACACCTAGTGATTTGCTATAGGTGACTGAAATGAGATGGAACAGCATGTGGGAATTTCCCGTGGTGGCTGCACATTCCATCTCTGATGCATGTTGCGACTTTAACTGATGTTGGAAACAACGTATCCGAAATTCCATAAATAAACCCCATGTTTTGGGAGTTGAAGGTCAGTCTCTGAAGCGAGCTCATAATCTTGAGAGGTTCAGATGGAAGGACGATTTTACACACTTGCCCAAATATTGACTCCGTCGCTGTTCGTTGTTCTGTGTGGTAGATAGAGGCCAGATGATGAGTCCAGGTGGTCTGCCCCTAACACGGTTATACGACATGGAACCTCAAACAATGTACTTCCCTAAACAGGACGTGATAAGCTTCGGGGCTGTGGTCCACAAGAAGCCCCGCCTGATGGTTGGAGACAATATGCGTCATGGGCAGTTGCCACGATCAATGGAGTAGTTGTATTTGGGTTTCTTCCTTATTTACATTTATTTTCACGTAAATCTTTTTTTCTCCGTTAGTTTGGCGTTTATTTTTTGATTTAAACCACTTTCGAATGAATGGTATTACAAGATAATGACAAAAACCAGAGCACATAAATGCAAGGTTGTTAGATAAAAGAAGTGAACTGAGTTTTGTACAAGTTTTTTTGTTTTTCTGGCGTAAAGCGTTCAAATTTTGTGGTCACCCTGTCGTTTACAATACTCCATTGACAGTCGACCAAGGTAAAACTGAAATTAGTAATCATAAACCGTGAGTCTGAAGCGAGACTGTTGTCCACCGAGTGCTCAATCGCTTAGCCAGGGCAACAACAGGGAAAGCTGAGTCAGTATGTGGTCTATGTTGTCCAGCCTAGCGGAAGAATGACTCTTCTGCTGTATGCATCAGCGAAAGCGGAATTTAGAAAGCTACGTGCGTGTATGAAGCAAAGCAATAACGGTGCCCAAATGGGAGTGCTTGTGTGACGGCAGTAGCAGACACGAATGAAGAAGCCCTAGTTCGGTGGTCAGACAGCACACGTTCGCCTGTTTGGAATCAAGGACAAGGTTGTACTCAGCTAAGCAGACCGATGATCTGGCAAGCAGAAAGTACGTCACCGCTTGTCCAAAATCACGGACGAATTTGGGGCCAGTAAGTTTAAGTGCTTCTGTATGGTTCAGAAACATGCTCACTACGAGTGGAGGATCTGCGAAGTTTGTCAGTTTTTGAACACCGATGTCTTCGTAGCATTGCTCGAACCTGGTGGGAACACCGAATGAACAATGCTGAGGTTCGGCGGAAAGTCTTAGATTCACGAACCAAATCATTAAGTTAAGTACTCTAGGTTACCAGGCTAAGATGATTGGGACATGTGTTGAGCAGGTCCCATGACAGGAGTCCTCAGCAATTAATATTTGCCTAGGCGGGTACCGGTTGAAGATGAGTAAGGGCAGCCAGTTCATGACACGGAAGAAAGGTATGAAAAAGCTCAACAGGGGACTTGGCCATGCAGGAGGGTCCAAGAGACCCTCCCACTCAGTGGTTATATGCATTAGAGAGAATGGCCAGGTGTCGCAATCAGTGGCCTTCGTGTATCCACAGGCTTTCTTTATCGGCTTGATACTAATATTTTTAGTTAGTATTTTGCTCCTTTAATATTGCTTTTGGAAAATCCACTTGCATTCTTCATATCGAAAAGTCGGACGCCGCGAGCCGGAATCGAACCGGCGACCCTCCGCATACTGGGTAAATGCTCTACCAAATGATCGCGGTCCGAACGGTCCGGTGTGAATAATGCTAGTGAATAACCGATAAGGCGCAAACCACTATCCCAATGATACACAGTATCCGTCCTGGTTTTAATCATTGGGCTAGCCTCGTCGGTCACTTCCCAATGGGACGAACAGCATACAGATGAACGTGACCCATCGGACATGGAAATATATTCAGAGAATGTATTGTTGGCACGAGGAGCCTGAATCGTATGCTTTTGGAATATCCACTTGCATTCTTCACATCATTTCTCATTGTTCCCGACTGAGGCTGTTGCCAGGAGATAGCAACCAAACCACCGCACTCAGTGCATAGTCAATGGTTATCTGAATCGATGGGCCAACCAGTGACCTGAAGTTGTCTGGACCCACCGGATCCGAATCAACAAATCGGTTTCTAACTAGACCATCCAGAGTCGCTCATTGATGAAAATTGTACCAACAAACCGAGATGGTTCGGCGGCAGAGTGTCTTCTTACTGGTACAAGATGGAAGGCTAAGAATAGTTTGTGTGTGCGTGTTTGCGACGTGTTGCACAAATTATGTAGGGTGCATAAAAAACGTAAATAATTGAAATTAGCAAACTGAAATATGATGGATAAGAATGAACGTGAAACCAACCGATGACTTACAGCCGGAGGAATGAAATACCATCAGGAGAATCATAAACTCAGTTGAGACAAACCTAGGGTACGAGACTGCGCTATGAAGTAAAATGGCACGTTTTTTTGGTGATTACGAAACACAGCTGCCAGCCTAACCAAATATACAATTCTACACCCAAATAGCGGAGCGGAATTCGTTAGAAAACATAAAAATGGGGGGTATTGTTTTGAACCGTCACACCCGCGCCAGTGAGGAGACTTTTTTGAATTCGAACTATTTCGACATATTGACACAAGATGACATTTTATGCACGATGCATAATCGTCATGACCAAATCCTGACCCAAAATCTTATTGGTCAACTGTTATTCACGGTCAGCTCTTTTGAGTGAGTTACCTGTTAGCAAACCCAGCTGGTTGATTCCCATCAGACGGCAGTTGGCATTTGGTTGGTTATACGGTTTACTCCAATTCAGGACAGGCAAAGATGCGCTGATGGGCCGCCGAACCATCGTGTTGTCTAGTAATCGAACCAGGCCGTCTATTGGTAGCGTGTCAGCCCGCTCCCTCACAGACATAACACCTCTCCGTAAACTTAGTTATTTTTTCAATGCTTAAAGTCGTGCTTAGTAAATATGGTACCAAAATAGCACCTGAGAAGTACCCGAAAGAGGGATTTCCATCTATGGCGCTTCTTGCGTACCACAAACTGGCCAGTACTGCTGCAGTTGATGGTGATGATTTGGCTGTGGAATTGTTGTTAAATTATTAGGAGTTAAGCGTAGTTGATTTGCTGAACGTTTGATTATAGGTGTAAAAATTCGTAACATTATTTTTTAAATTGCTGATTTTTTTCACCAGCTAAAGTAGGCAGTGCTATTATTCACTGTCTAATGACAAAGTGACATTTGTATTAGCTGTGAAATTTCGAAATCGGGAATAAAATGTTGCACAAACTTTATATTCTCTCTGCCAATTCTGCCCTGAGCACAGGTGAGATTAATGAAAAATGGATGGACTACCAGGTAGCTTGGCCGTTAGATTTGGCGTGCTGTATCGGTGTGATTCTTTTGGATTTTATTCGTCGTGCCCGTCGCATGGATTATCATATGCATGACGCAGCTCCCATGTTCAGTATGAGCTTGTTGCAGTTCACTGTTGGTGAGTTTCTATCGTCATAAACGATTCTGTACGGATGATGATGATGATGAACATCATCACCACTTAGTTAACCTGGATTATAGTAATAATAATAATAATAATAATAACAATGATAATAATAATAATAGTCATTCACAACTGATGTAAACAAAGTATCATTTTCAATTCGTGTTATCCTTTTTCTCGATCATCATAGTTAGAAACCCACTTTATTCGTCAGACCGTTTTTGATGGTTAGTGGAGCTCAGAAACAAATTTTTATTTTTGATTGTTCTTTCTAGATTATGACGATATCAGTTGTACTTCTGATGACCATACCTGCGCCTCGCTCGTATGGAAAGTGTGCTTCAGAATTTCACGTTCTTTATGTTCTGTGTTATAACCTTCGAAAGAAACTCGTGACTAGCATGAAACCTCATTTTCAAAATTGGCATGAACTGCTCAAACATCACAAGTGGCACACTTGGGTGGTTCTCACAGGACCGCACTATAAAAACATGCAGTAGAAATTATGCGACCAATCTTGCCAGATTGATTTCTGAGATTTCCATGTTATCTGAGGATCACCGTTGTGCAATGTTTTCAAGTCGCATCTCTGACATCAGTAGGACATTACTTTTCACATATGGAATCGTTTATCAGTATGGCAAATAAATTTATACTCTATAAAGAAGATAGAAGACAAATGCTGCGAGATGAATCGCTTTAGTGTGAGTTCAGCCCGGAGCCTACCATGACTTTAACCAATCACGAGAAAACCACACACAAAATTAGACCCACACTTGTATCAATAAGTGCCAAAGTTACAAGAACGTGCCTTCATATTTTCTGTGCAATGTTCTACGTTCACGACCGGCGAGAGAATACGAAAGAAATCTTTCTCTCATCATTTGTCTTCTGTCTTGTTCAAATTCACTACCAGATACGACTGCTTTAACTTATATTTACTGGTAAATGATATACCGATTACGTGATCTTTCCATCAAATTTTGCCTCAGCTAGTGGTAAAATTTGGAGAAAAATAAATTGCCGTATATCAAAAGGTTTTAAAGATGAGTGAATACTGATTATGATAAAAGTATAACTACGCAACAAGTGCTTTCAGGAAATTTAACCGAGGGATGTAATCCATTTATAAGGCAAAGCCCAGCTTGTACAAGAGTAATTATGTTTTGCTTTTGCATCCTCTCTCTCTCCTTTCGTACTCACTGCAGCATGTCTACGTGCGGTTGAAACGTTTTTTTATTACAATTTACTGACTGGTATCTCGGTGGTTCTAAGTCGAGTGAACAAAGCGGTGAAGCGAAGGGCGATTGAGGAGAAACAACATATTCCATTGACTTTCTGTTTAGAACCACCAAAAATTCACTTTGCTGTATCCATGCTTGGAGTGTTCATGTCAGTATTGGATGTTACTTTAATTTTAGACTATATGGATCCAGTCTAACATGAGATATTAAGTTTCATCGCTTGTCTTTGCAAACTGTGTCTGCATGTCTCTTTGTATGAATGTTCACACTTCAGGTTGACGAACACGCTTATTCTGGCGGAAACATTGTTCCAATATTTAAATACAGATACAGATTAGTTTGCAGTGGAGTTGTGTTTTCATCTCACCCTTCATCATGGTTACAGTATGGGGGGCGAACTCTGTAGTCGTCTCAGGGGACCCGACTACACTGTCCGTAGAAAGTGTAAACCGTGAATAAACCTGACATTTGCGTTGGAAAACCATTTACGAATCGGATGAGCCTGGATCATCGATAAGTTGAACAACAGAGTGGGTAATGATGATGCTTCCATAAGGTTTGTGCGGATGGCACTTGAAACAATTGATGCGAACGAATAGGGAGCTTAAATGTCGTTTCACAATTGTAGAGGGTTGCTCTCTAACTTATTTCCGATAATCACATGCACGTACATATTAGTTCATTTTCGTCAAATTAGTTAAGTCAAGCGACAGGGCGGTTTTGTCAAAGCATCAAGGAGTGGAAGCCGGTCTAGTTGGGGTACAGTAACACAAAAACCATCTTCAGCGTGACGTTAACTCATCTCGTTTATTCTCGACACCAAGTAAAATGAAGGGACATCTTCAAAGTAATTTACACGGTCCCATCGAGTGAGACAGAAGCCATTCACAATCCACACTTGGCAACAGCGGGAGCAGTTGTGATTCGCCTTTGCAGAACGATCAATTTGTTCTCAAAACCGATTTGTCAAACCACCTCCGTTGTCATGGTCTAGAATCACAATTGAACCAAAATGGGATGCGACCTATTGCGTGATAATCTGCCGAATCAGAAAGTCATCAGACCCGAATCAAAGTAGTTTAACTAAAATCGCGGTGTCCCCTTCCTTCGCTATATTTTTGAAACCTCCACAGGATCCTTTTCATCCCCCAGCAACGCTGTAAATAACACTGTGCCGAACCAATCATTTAGTTTACGTTACCGGTGAACATCAATATGCGGTTATACAAGTAACTGTATTAGAAGACGAGTGCACAAGCGGTGGGCAAATGGTCATCTTGGCGGGGCCTTCGACCCTTCGGTCCCGGGTTCGAGTCCTGATTTCTTCGTCGGTCACTCCCCGATTGGCAGCCCCAAAATGGCACCATATTGGTAAATCCCCCAATAATTTAAGCCAGTAAGCTAGGTGTGCCTCTCTTGACTACACTTTGGCCTTTGACGTTGTACCACGCTGAATTCTTCCCAAAACAGTAGACTCTTTTGACTGTCCCGCATATTTACTAAGTTGGTGGAAAGACTTTACCCGGAAAAACACTGTGCACCAAAGTAGGCAGAAAAGTCTCCACACATCTGTTAACTGGTGCAGGCGTACTTCAAAATTCTATTCTTTCCCCACATTTGTTTTCAGCATTCATTAGCGATTTCCCTGTCTCATACCCAGCCCTCATCTTTAAATACGCCGATGGCGTTGTTTTAGCTATCTCTGTTTCAAATGGATCAGACTTCTATGAATTCACCGCAAATCTTTCACATATTCAGAAATTTCCTGTACAATCTGGTCTTCTGTTGATCAGTAATCAATGTGAAGAACGTACTTTTTCCACCACTCGTTCCCGATTCATTGAAGACACTTCCACCATTAATTCTGTTCCCCCCGCACGTATCAACCATGTGAGATATCTTGATGATATACTGCTGCATTATCTGCATTAGTCTTTGCACATTGAATTTGCAGTAGGAAAATTGCGTCGCTTGTTGTGTTAATTTAGAAATCTTCGGCAATTCAGTGCTTCACAGTCTGTTATTTCCACTTTTTTAAAACATTTTATGTTACCTATCATTTTGTTGTTGTTCCCCTCTCATTTTACCAGGATTACTGGAAAGGAATTTCATCACTTCGTAGAGGCTTAGGCACCGTGAGTATTGTTTCTTCTTTGATGTTAAGTGACCTAATCTTGGAGCTATACGCTAACAAACTAACAGCTTCCTTTACGTTCGCACTGGAAATCCCTTCCGATACTTCACACTCATTGCTTTTTTTATCTTGCTCTTTGTCAGTTCCACTCATCGTCCCGGTCTACTTATAAACCGCTTTGCCGCGGATTGTCGTTGTTTAGGAATTCCTTTGTTCCGCTTCTAGCACGTGCCCTAACAAACACGAACGTCATTCTGACTGGAATGAGATCCCGTTTTGTTCAGCGAATTATTTTGGCGTATTTTCTGGTTGAAAAGCGTTGTATAACTACGCTCAAGCTGTATAAAATATATCTCATACAGACATCTTGTCATCTTTCGTCATCAGATTGGTCCTGGTCAAGCACTCAGAGTGATGGCACGAAATCGGAATTTAAAGCTCCTAACCTTTTGTGCCACTGTACTGATAAGTAGATTTAGACCTCCAATGTGTGCACAGAAACTTTTGATTCACAATGTGCGTTGCCGTGGAGGTAGCCAAT
The DNA here is from genome assembly GCA_948099385.1 of Fasciola hepatica. Taxonomy (NCBI): domain Eukaryota; kingdom Metazoa; phylum Platyhelminthes; class Trematoda; order Plagiorchiida; family Fasciolidae; genus Fasciola; species Fasciola hepatica. Next base: position 843,782 of record CANUEZ040000108.1, read on the forward strand.
CAGATTTACCGGACAGTTTCCTAATTCCGTTGTGCTGCTCTGTGCCCCATTCGAACACGAATCCGCATGTTTTACTTACGCGATTGATTTGAATAAAAGAAATGCTTGCATCTCGTAATTTATGTCTTATATCTGTTCTGATAAAATGAGTGGTCCAGTTAGCAATGTTGATCACTGTTGGTGTTTTTGTGACACCAGAACTAATGAACTTTTGTGAACTAACTTGAACATAACAGTGGCTTGCAACATTGTGACACATTTCTGCCACATTTTGTTTCATTCTGATTCACCCAGAATATGGGAAATTGAACATGTCAGTTAGGGAGGCAAAAAAACCGTAGTTCTAAACAAATAGGGAATTGGTTTCTGAGCTCACTTTGTTTCCCACACGTTATTGCCCCGGTATCACACGTTTTGCTCCGGGGAAATACCCAAGTTGATATTAATAAGAATACTGGAAGTGAATGAAGAAAATAAAGAATAAACGTGAATAGACGGAGTAAACGAATTTGAAAAACATGCGCCAAAGTCCAGAAGACAAATCTGTTCTTCCAGCGGAGAGCAAAGCCAGTTTTGCATCCTTTCCGAGACTGAGTATTTGGCTCCATTCGCCGAATCAGCTACCATATCTCGCCTCATGTGAAAGTACCAGCTTTTTGTGATGGTACCGGTGATCTTGTCACGATTCAGTCTCAAGTTAGACAAAGCTGATCTGCTCCATGGATAAACCGAAAGTACGTTTGGATTCCACTTTGAGGCATACAGTGTGTTCTGGCATTTGTAAAAAATTGAAAAACTAATATAACTAAATTAATTTCTGAAATGTTCATGTGAGCTGCTGATAATGAATGGTGGCAAAATCCATATTATTGATATTTGGTGGCGTAGATAAATATCTTTTTTCGAAGGCAGAAATTCTTCACGTTGAACAACGAGATGAAGAAGAGTGATATCCAAGAAAGATGTTTTATTACCCAGTGCATCTTCATACTGGGGTAACTCACAAAAATGTGAATAACAGAAAAAAGTGGTAAGTTATGAGACCTTTTTTGCAGAGCTAACACCGCAGTGAGTTGCTCCACAGTTAGTATCCTGAAAGATCTGGTTGCTTCCCGACAGGCGAATTTTGCATTCACAATTCGATGAGAACTACAATTACCTCTGTTAAGCTGTTGGTGATAAGAATGTCAGTAGTTCAACAAAGCAAGGGGGACAAATAACTCTTCTTGATTGCCCAATTAGGGTTGGCAACAATTGATGGTGGTCGATTTTGTAAACCGAACGGGTACGGTGTTTTGTTGAAGAGAACAACTTTGTCAGATGTGGTCAAGTCTAATCAACGTCCTATCTCTATTATTTGACTACCGTCAGTGTAATTGGTTCACGAGTTTTCTGACCCAGGAGGCGATGTTTTGTGATCTAAGCAGTCACTCGGTTATCTGATGCTTCTAGTGTAGTGAATCATGCAGCATATACCGGTTGGTAGGCGTGCTTGTCCCAGGAGAAAAAAAGCTGCTGATTTGAGAGTCAGACGGTCAAGGTTAACATGAAATGGCGCATATTTGAGAAATAGCTGTGACACGTCCTCAGTTAGCAATTGCGGTTATTTGGTTTTTGCTGATAAATCTTGTTCTGCTTTCTATAATTTACCTTAAAGTGTTACGCGCTATTTACGGGTGCAACGAACTCTTAGCTATACGGAACTTTTGGGGACTAATTACCCGAGGTCATACCACCAGGCACGTCTGCCCATCACATCCAATACAATGTAATATTGATTACTAGTCAGTAATTCCATATTTCGGTCAAGTGATGAAAAACTGCGTACTCAGTGTGACTTCTACTCGTCCTCTTTATTTCGAGCAAAATCAGGGTTTCGAGTGGCTTATCGTTCATGCATTTTCGTTTCGTAACTCCCTTGGCGCTAAACTTTGTTAGGCTTCACATCGTTATCACTCCAAAGCGAACGGCTTTCAACCATATGTAACTCGAAGATACAAACCACGAATTGTTGTAACGGCTTTGTAAACACTTGAGTCTGCACCAAAATTCTGAATGAAAAATCACAGGTTGTGTATCTTGAAAATAGTTTCTGGCACATGAAACTAAAACTTATTTTCTTCCCGGGTAATTTTTTCTTTGGGTGGATGAGAACGCTACCACATCATGACTACATCCCCATAGTAGCCGAAAAAGCCGGTTTCAAAAGTCCTTTTGTTCACTCTTTCCTATCCACTTTCATTCATTGATCGACCCATCAGTGTGTGATAATATTCCACTTCAATTATTCAGGATTCTCTTGATCATCAAGGACAGAAGATAAAACCAGAGGTAAATTTTGCTGAATTACAGAAAACAAAATAGAGCATTCAATGGAAACTGCTTACCTATGAATGATGCTTCAGTTGTTATTTGGTATTAGTCAAAAATCAAAAAATATTGTTCTCAGTGAAATATCTGTAAATCTGTTCGGCTCAGGTTTCACCATTTGCATTGTACGACCAGTATTCGTCACCAAATTTTCTTTAAAGTGTATTCATTTTGGCGGCCAGATTGAATACCTCGATGTGTAATGAGATAGTATTTGTACGGGCAGAAGTGGGAGAATCGAACTGGTTATGAAGTAGCTCATCAATGCAAAAACAAACCTCAAATTACCATTGAAGATCTTGGAGGAACTCACTACAAGGCTTTTTCATAATTATTATTGTTCATCAGCAGTTCATATCCATCGATACCCTTAGGGAACTCGAATCCGGGGTTAGATATTATAAATCGAAGGCATACAGACTAGGCTTTCCTGGTTGGATCTCAGCGGTTTGTTCAACTTCAGCACCGGATGATACAGTGCTCTTTTGCCACTAGTTTTTCAAGAGTAACAACTCGTTGATCAGGCAGCAGTGGACACTTTTGCTGGACAACTTCATCGTAGGATGCCTAGGTGGTGATACAAAGCTATATTATATAGTAGTGGTTTTGAAGAAGCCAATGAGAGCCAAGCGGGTTGGTGTTTGGCTAAAAATCGTCCAATCCCGGTTCAGGTGTCAATGGGAGTAGTGTTTATGTATGACTTTATATGCTATTTTTTTGTGCATAGCTGACGGATTATTTGGTACTTTTCCACTGATTCAATTTCAAGGCATAAAACAATTCTGAAGTGCAAATTCTCATCACCTTGTTAGTGAAGATTAGTTAATAGTCTACGAAGGTCACGCCTGTATAACCCTTTTTTGTTCATTGGAAGTTTATTCGTCTCAAAAGAAGTCTACAAAAACGAACCGATTTCTCTTCTGTGATCAATAACATGTCCTCAGCGAGCCAAGGAAAATGTGAATCATCGTGAATGGTTGTTTTATTTCACTCACTCACTCATTCATTAAAGTACGCACCCAAGCACTCCTTCTCTCATTTACCCATTTATTCATTGATCGGTCGACCAAACAGATAGACAGATTTTTCATAAATCTTGTATTTGTTTGTTCAACTCATCGATCAACTATTGACACTATCGGAATAAAGTTCTATCGGACCTTTTCAGATCAAACGGGAATATGCGCTTAGCTCGCCGGAATAAACAATCAGTCACAGTTTCATGAACAACGAGGCTGGAAAATAAAAGTGTGACTAATAATAGTGGTATTGCTTCGGAGGCTAGGTAAAACAAAGATTGAAAATAGTGTACGCTCATAAATGTTTGTACGAAAAATACGGCACAACACTGAAAGCATGAAACAACTCGTTTTTTGTTAGAAACGTCCAAGAAACAGATATGAGATCAACCAGACTAACAGATGACTTCCGAAGTGATTGGTCTCTATTTTCGTTCGGGCATTTAAGCGTCTTCAGAAATGCAATGTGGTAGCCACGTGGGTGCGTAGGTACTAATAGATGTGTATAGAACTGTGTCAGTTTGACCGTCGCTGCCACTGATCTGAACACGTGCGGAAACAACAGGGATAGGACACACTGGGGGAACGACCTGCGGACTCTTCCGGAGGTGTGCGTTACTTCAGCAAAAAACAAAATTTCATGAAATATAGAAATAAACATTCATTTTGCCTCCTTCGCTTATCATAGGCTGAAACGCAACAGTTCAGGATGGGAGGTGTGGTCGAGGAAACGCTGCCTAATGGCGAGGTGTCAGCTTTGACGGCGGTCGAACCCGGGTCATTTTGGTCCAAATTGCACTATGAGGCCCGTTTGACCACGGCCAGAGGAAGAAAATGTGAAGGGACGAGCGAGTTACACAAGTGCGACCATGTTGCAATGGACTCCGAATTTTCATTAGTTTAGTAGAGGACGAAGAAATTAATGAGCAAAATTAGTGGAGCTCACTAAGTTTCCACATCGAACAGAGTGAAAAAATAACCGTTGCACTTCGCGTGACCGGAATTTAGCAAGGCTTTTGCGTAAACCTAAATTAAATTTTCGCCCCCAATCCCAACCTTTTCTTCCACGGTTTTGATGGGTGTGAATTCCAGTTTCACCAACGGAATAAAAAGCAAACAAACAATTAAACCGATTAGAAAAATCATTTGAATTTGAGGTTTATACCCTTTATTAGGCAGCTGTAAATGAAATCACTTTGACTGATACGAAATCCTAATTTTTCATGGCTGGAATTGAAAATGTCGGTCATTGGATTGTAGTTTGCTTTGAAATTCACTGCAATCTTTGCCGTAAAATCGAAGAGGAAATGGTGCAGACTTTCAGGCTCGAAAACTGCCCGTGTGGTTGGCTTGTTCAAAATCAAGCGAGGATTTCAAAGAACCGATAAAAGAAGAGCTCTTTTACTCTGTCAAACAAGCAGATCCTCTTGATTATTATCAATAACAAGTCCTTTTTGACGAGGAGAGGTCAGAAATACTTGTTGTGTGATGTATGCTGAATCACGGCAGTTTATCTGTACAATGTGCACACTTCAGTGGTGACCCTTATTATTTCATTTAGTGATTCGTTTCATGTGACATACTCTTTGCTCAGCCTAAGCAGCGATAATATGGTGTCCCCATCGGATTCAAGCAATGCTACGAAGACTTTGGTGTTCACATACCGACAGTCTTCGTGAATCCTCCACCCGCCGTGGCCATATCTCCGAACCATGCAGAAGAGATGGCTTTGCTACTGCAGCTTACACTCAATCCTTGATAGATAAACAAATGTTAAGTTGACGTCACAGATGACTCAGATTTGCAAACGTAAATACACTTAGCCCGATATCTGATCCAGTTCTGCAAAAGTGTCTTGCAATTTGCGGGTGTAAAAAACGCACCGAATATTGCTATGCGGTTGTTTAAGCTCTCCAGATTTCGCTCATCAACTGGTTCGGACAGACCAAACTTTGTCTGGTCTGTCAGGCGTGATTGCATCTCCAGATTATAAAAACCATCCTGTGTAGTTCTTTGGATCGCAGAGACACACAGGCCATCACATCACATCAAGGTGCAGTCTCATCATGACAGTGACTTTGAGCTGGTGAACTGTCAGCTTCACAGACTGTTTCACTCACCCTCAGTGGTTTCCTACGAGTGACTCGGTTGAAATTATACAGCTAGGGAAGTTTATAATGAGGCTCCATCTAATGTGATTTGCGACCACTAGACTTCGTGGTCTCTGGAAGACCTACTAAACGTTCAAGTCTTGTTGCGATCCATCTTTCGTTGTACCTGTTTCCACACACGGTTGACTGGCGAACTCAGGGAAGGCGCAGAAATCCGGGGTCATATGGCTCCACCAGAAAGATCATGGCTTACTAGATCAGCGAACTGTAAAGTACTCCTCATGGGCGACAAGTGCTGGCCTATATTATGATGTGGAGCTAAAGCTAGTTTTTCAGTTACCGCATTTTGGAAGACAGAAAGGTAATACGGATCAGAAAGAGTATTGCCATCTAACCGGGATTGCACTATGCCGCTGGAGCTTCTACATTAGCACATGAACAGCTTAGTTTAAACAACTGCGTGGCCAGAATCAAGGACAGTGTTCAATTGTCAGCGCGACAGATACGATCTCGACTAGTGTTCTGTTTTGGGAAGTCTTTAAATACTGTAACATTCTTTGCTAGAGCTCCTTATTAACAGGTATATAGAAAACTACTGATAAACCGCAAAACGTCGTAAGTACAAAGCAACTTCCTCTGAAAAAAATAGCTCCAGGATGAACTACGAGTAGGAGGCCGAATACCTCACCTAATATTGCGGGGCTCTTTTTATTTTATGTCCAATCAACTGACTGCTGAGTGTTACCTCGGGTAGCATTTGTGACTCAAAACCCGGTAAGTCAGTAGACACGAAGAAAAATAGTTTAATTTGCATACTTGTATTTGCACAGCAACAGTTGTTTAGTCATGGTTACGAGACAAGGCTGGAAACATTTCAAGGTTAGTTTTGTGTTGGGTGGGGAGCACACACAAGCGGCTCCGGACACGCGTAATTGCTTCCATGTGCCAGTGGCCGATTGAATGGCGTGAATTATAACAGCCACCCTGCTTTGCAAACCGCATTGTAGATTTGGATTCTCGGATGAGATATGAAAATCTATAACACCTATATCTACTAAGAAGGACTGACATTTGAGTATAAGCTGCCTCCATAAAAAGGCCACGGAGAAAAAAACAAGAACACTTCATGCTGAACGATCCTACAATGAAGGGGTAATTAGGGTCATTCTATACCTCCACCTTTGTTCGAGTTCACAGTTCGCATGATTAACCGAGCTAGATGTACCACACTGATTTTCCCCCTTCTATGGTAATCAGAATAACATTTTAGTTATCGTCTGTCATGTTCTCAATGTGTATACGAATAACTGACCTGGTGATAATCTGTAGTTGTAAACAAACAATGAAACGACTAGCTCGGTTTATGTTAAACTAGGAATTCAGTGGAGCGCAGTCAGAAAAGATGGCTTATTTTTGATCTGGGCTTCAAAAGGTCATCCTAAGTTCGGAAGAGCACTTCGGTTCTGTTTTTCGTGAGGGAAACCTTGGTGAAACTAGATGACGAAAGTAGTGTTAGGTATTTGTAATAGCTTCTTATAGTTCCATGCAAGCCAATTTAAGAAATATTGAGGAAAGTATGCTGGAAATGATAAACTGGTTGTTGTTATCTATCTGACAGATTTGTATGAGGAGGGAGTTTCACATGCATTACACAGGTGAACTCAAATTTCAGAAGCTAATTCAGCATCTACTATATAAATTTTTTGTTCATCGAAAGTATCTGAGGTGGATATTCACACATTCAGCTTTGTGCTTGTGACGCGAAAAACGTTCCAGTTATGTTAATCCAGTGCAATCTGTTCATTTTGTTCTGTTCCATTTAGGGATTACATGCCTTCAGAACAAGAAGGCTGAACTTCAAACATTCATGTCCTATTCTTACTGAACACCGATCTAGGCTGTCCCAATTTCCGACGGCTGCGTGGTATGGGAGGTACAGTGGAAGCTTTTGTGATTCAACTGGTTGTTGGACGCTCCGCTCAAATGATAATATTTTCTGAGGACACTGTTTGTGAGTGAGTTTGACGTATAAATGTATCTATTTTTGGAACTAAGCCTATTGCAAGCTAGACTGAGTTCACACTTCTTTTAAAAACCACCCCTTTGGTGGTCAGATGGTCATCAAGTTAGGCTCTGAACTCTTCACACCCGGGTTCAAACCTCCGCTCCGCCTCAGGCCACTCCCCAGTTGGCAGCCCTGAATTGGCTGCTATCCTCTTCCTGAAATATTGAACTATTATTATGTAATAAAAACGGATTGAATAGAATGATAATTATTAGCCAACAACGATGAGGTTCACCGGGTTTTCAACTACGGGTAACAAATTTTCTGGTAGCGATTACTTTGGATCATCAGCACGCCCTACTTGTATCGTGGAGGTACGCTCCTCACTAAATCCTCTAAGTATTGAGTTGTAGAAAAGAACTTTGCACAAGACTCCAACACAAGGTCCAAAATCGCCAAAGACAGAAAAAATAAGTCGAGGATTATATAGTGTTTATATCAAGTAAAATGTATGGCATATTCATTGAGACTAGTCTGTTAGATGTCGGCAATACTGACGTGATACGTTTATTCCTCGAAATGAGTACAACATGATAAAGCAGCCAGAAAAGTTTTAGTATTATTTAATACAGCATGGAGTATCTGTTTGTAACAAATATATTGAAAGTTTCAGCATATCACATCTACTTACTGGAGCACAGTGTGTCAGCTGCAACCATCTTTTTGTGTGGCTTGAAATGTGCCATTCGTGGTTGAATTCAGTTTGTGGTGCTAATAATTGCTTGTGTGGTCAACCTTGAAGTTTACCTAGCGCTGTTAGGACACTTACTTCAGCATGAAAAATAGACTAATATCGCTAGGGAGTTCAGGGTATAACTGCAAATGGCTGACAAAATCGCTAGCAGAAAAGCAAATCCAGCCGTCATCGTGACCGGAATCCAGGGTCTTCTATGCAGAATCATCTGGTGCCAATCAAACACTGCTTTAACTGAGTTTTGTCTTTCGAGTAGTCGTTAGGTAATCGTTATTCGAACGTTCAACTTAAGCAGGATATTAAGTAACCCCTTCGGCACGCAAAATCTCACCACAGATATAACCGAGGTTCTTTATTGAATAAAGTTGATGAGTCAAGCCGTAATTCTGTTACCCATTGTAGACGACATTACCCACCTCTGTCAATGCGGAACTACGAACAACTCCGTTTTTTTGGGTAGCAGTGATAACTATCATCAGCAAAACTACCAGGGCCCCGCTTCCATAGAACCTTTGAACATATCGGCTGTTGCGATGTATGCGTCGACAGTGGTATCGGAAGCCGCAGTGTAATATGGGTTCTACAACAGATCACAAGAAGCGATAGAAAGAGTCCCAAAGTGTAGTATCCTCTTCGATGCCGAGGATGGCAAAGCCCCCACTTACCCCTAAAACGAACAACTAAAAGTATCTAAAGAAAATACGTTCTTGGACAGCAATGTGGCCACGGAGAACACCTCGGTAACCTTGCAGACTACAACAGACTAATAGTCATGAACACCGTTTTCAAAACCCCAGGAGACAAAGCCCAATTTGATAGTCGAATGACAGTTAAATAGCTTGACACATCGACTATATCCTAATACGATCAGGCCAGGCATCTTCAGCTAAAGATTGCTGATCCTGCCAAGGCGCAAATGTAGGCAACAAAAATGGCACGGATTACGCCCTTGTACTTGCAAGTTTCGGGATCCATTCAACCAAACATCACAAATTCTCCGGTTCTAACAGACTACTGCAGTAGCTTTGGGATCACTAAAAGAGCGTCAAGCGGCAGTCGACGGAACCATTGCTTCTCGACTCTGACGTGCTACTCGTTCATGAGCAGGGGAATATATGGAACTGTGGATCATACCCTGGTTGTTTGCTATACCTTCGCGTTGCGGTTTCAGTGGTCCAAGATCCTTGCCACCTAGAGAGAAAGCCACAAAATTATTAGCAACTCATCAAACCAAGAGGGCAAATATAATGTACAGAGAATTTTAAGAAACGAAAGGTATTCGGTGAAAATGATATTGAACCGGAGATATATAAACCTTATCTTTTGGCTCCAATTGAGCCTCTCCATACCCCGTTTTGTTGAATCTGGGAAGAATAACAGTTCCCAACGGACTGAAAAAATGAATCTTTATCCCTTTTTCAAAGAAGCACGAAAACTAGGGTGGCATCTGTTTGAGGATGTAGCTGCACAGATATTCTGGATGCACATTTTGAATCGGCTCTCAACAGTGTGAGAAGTATACGTACCCCCCCCCCCCCCCCCCCCCCAATGAATGAGGGTTTCCAACGTGGTTGGAGATGCGTGGTTCACGTATTCACTCGTAGTAGACTATTAGAATATCAGTAAAAGCTGCACCGGTGGACTACACGTAGTTTCATTGACTTAAAAACCTCGTTTGGCTCACCCAAAAGCGATTCGCTGTAGATTATTCTACAGATGGATGAAATGCCTCAAAAGCTTGTCAGTCTGATGAGTTCATACTGTAACAAGGACGACAACGCACGGCAGGATACTTGTATTCCCACGATCACACAAGCCAAGTCATGGCACACATACAGTCGCTTATATAGGCTTTTTTCCAGACTTCGCGGCACCAAGATTGCTATTGCCGCTGCTTGAGCGCTTTGGCTGCCTTCTGTCCATTTGCCTGTGGCCGATTGCTTGCTTTTCTTGCCCGTCATTTCCCTTCGGTTGGCCTGACTGTCTCAGTTGACGGCTCGATCGGCAGCCCTTCACCTGAGCTATCTTGCTGGTTGCCGGAGATCCCGCTGCTTCCTCTCTGGTCGTCTGTATGCTTCTTTTTGCCTGCTTCGGGCCGCCTCCGACATATTCGCCACCTGTTCTTTTGTCTGTGGCCCTCGTTTGGTTCGTTCGTTCGCCTTGATGTTCACGCCGTTCCCTCGCCCCAGCATTCCCTGTTACAATACCAATAAATATGCATGAAAATGTACGCATCTTCTGCGGAGAATCCAGTTAATCCTTACTCATTTCCCACTTTTGAGAAAGCTGTCTCTTTTCCCGGTGCCGTTTAGCCGCACCATGGACTCGATGATGCGTCAGGCCCTTATCCATTACCCTGGCATTTAGCTGGGCCGTGATATAATTTCCGCCAACTTGAACTCTTAAAGGACATCTTCATCCTTGAGGACAGCCAGACTGCCTTACAATCAGTTCTGATCATGTAGAATCTCTTCGTAGAAGTCAAGAGTTTAGATATCTATAAGTTTTAGTCCAATGTCTTCTCGATCTGCTCTGCAAATTCAATACAGCTAATATACGCCAACGTTGAACAAATCGGGAATTTTTCGGCCTTCAAATGTCTGAATTGCCAGATGCTCTCAAAAGGTCAAGCCAGAGACGACGGCAAATAGTGGATGCATGACACCCGGACAGTGTTTCTACAGCATTGCAACGCAGTCTCATTAAGCAATAAGATAATCTTCCAGACCAAATTCCCGCGTCTTCGGGGCTATTTTCCGCCTAATACTGATTTATGTCTGCCAAACGTGACTGCTACATGTTGAGGACATCAGAAAGCTGGAAATGTTTTACCATCAGTGTCTTCGATGGATCCTCAAAGTGGCTTAAAGCGGTGTGCTTCCAGACGAGCCGATAAGATAGCGTTGCTTCATTGTGTACGAACTCTTAGTGTTCAATTCCGACAACTGCAAAGATATAGGCAAATCCCACGATGTCCAAAAAACTACCCAAAAGGTACATCTGTCCTTTTCTTTGCCCCGGTTGCTGCATTCATCTTGGAGGACAACTGAAAAAGTGGATGGGCCCTACTAAACAGGAATTTTAGTGGTTAATACTGTTGTCAGTCTACGACGTACTGAAGTGGAAGCAGAACTGGATTCCTTTATGCTCAGATCTAGGCTTTGATTACCGCTTGCTGGCAGGTTCCATTCGTGATATCCATGAAGACGGCTTATTCCGCAGACAGGACATTGCTGCACGAGAGTGAAAGTAACTTCAATGCAAGTAAGCAAGTTCACTGTAATTGTAAACACCAATTTTCTGAATACATTTCAGATTGTTTCCCCTAAGCAACTGTAAGGAGTAAAAATGCAATATTTTTCATTCTTTCTGTAAAGGCCAAGTGAACATAATTCTTCAGTCCTTCAAATACGATCTCCTTCGAATATCTCGCAGAGTTCGTAAGGGACGTTTGACATCCGTGGTGTTTCTTTTCAGATAATAACATTTATCAGCAAGGATAGGTTGACTTTTCATCCATTACACAGCTCGATAAATTGTGTAAGTATTTTCGGCAAGGTTTGCATAAAGTCGGCCATCGAAGCATCTCTCGGAACAGCTAAGAAGATATTATCCCTCTCTCATCCACTTCAATCAATAAAACCTTCTAAGTTTGGAAGCCCATGCTTTTCAACATCCTATACTATGATACTAATTCACCGTGTTTGGGCATAAGACCTTATTGTGAAGGTATCTATCTGAATCGACCACCAACTTTACTCTGTTGTCAATCTCATACGGTTTGTTATTTACGGAGGGTTTCTTTTCCTAGGACCTAGTGTGAGGCTTCTCTTTTGCACTGAAATTAGCTTAACTTTTCTTTTTAATGCATGATCACCACAATAAAGGGGTGGGTGATCCAAAAAAATATCGTGAAGTTGGTTATCTGTTACAGAAAGCACTCAAAATCTTTTCAGTGGCTCTTGTTCGCTGAGGTCCACTTTTAGGTACTAAATGTGTCGTTACCAGCAGAGGTTTAATCGTTAGTGTAGACTGACGATATTACCTTGACTGATAACGGAGAAAATTTTGCAATCTAGACGCCAAGCTGAGCGATCGAAAACCTTCGAAAACTATCTGCATGAACCATAAACACGACCAAATTTGAAAAGTACTAGGAACTCACAACCGTTACCAGTTACTTATAATACGAATTGTTTTCATTCTCAGAATTCAAATTCAAAACAATTTCATAGTAACGAATAAAGTAAAATCTTTTCTTTGTTAGATATCATCGAAGGTTTTTTTTGGGCGGGGGTGAGGTGTGGGAAAGTTTCGGTCGTTTGCCGTGTTAAATTCCGATAGCAAGATAGTAAACAAGTTTGAGAAAAATATATTCTGCTATTCGAATAAACACTATATTTGACAAATGCGGAAAACCTTACAATCAGATGACTCAGAACAGCTTTTCCAGAAATCTTGATCATGTGAAAAACAAGAACTGTGAGCTAGTGTAGAAAGTGGTAGGAAACTAATCTCCCGTTATCAGTCTCGGTTATCTTTCAGGCTTAACTTGCTTAAGTCACTCCAAAGACTTCAAATAAGGTAAACTTATGTAGATGCAGTCATGTATTTCCCATTGTGCAACACCTAAAACGTTGAAATCCACCCGAGAATGTTTTAATTTTGCAGTACAAAGGAGCACTGAGTGATCAGCATAAAGCCTACCGTATCTGTCTGTAAAAATATGATTTTAGCAGCAAACTTTAGCAATGGAAAGCAATTTCACCTTGAATAAACACAATAATTAGAAAGTCGTGTTAGCTAATCGTTCAAGTAAACATAATCATTATCTCTTATTTCTCTTGCGCATTCATTAAAAAGTGCACAGTAGTCTGCTGATTCCCTTTTTCCCTTTTGTCGTTGTGGCTGATCACAGACAACGATGCACGCAAGGAAACTACAGAGTTTGTTGAGAACAATCAAATGCGACGGTCAACCGGAAGCCGTTTTTTCGAACGATATTCAAACAGCCGATTTTCACTTATCATCAAAGTTGTCCGCGGCAATCATAATCCAAAATACTGCGTAACGACTAGTTTAGAAAGCCTACCGAATATTGTAGGAGAAGAAACCCTCCTGTTCCGTTTAGGCCTTGTTTATTACTCGGCAAATGTCCAATGCGAATGCGACTCACTGGATGAAATGTACCAGTTTTTCATTGCTTTCACTGGATTAATATGATTGATGGTAGATCGATACTTTACTTCGATCTGCTATATGAGGATTCCGTCTAATTTACGATAGCACGTGCCGAACATACTAAGACGTATATACCGTGAGTGCAAGAAACCGTTCAAAACGACCTCTTGATTTGAGTTTCTGAATTGAGTCTAACGGCTACATACTCGCGTCATACACGCACACACAAGCACACAGGAAGTGGCGCACTCCAGCGGATACTCGAAGTTGTGAACCATGGTTTTCTTCTTCCACCAGTAAAATCTATGTGTCGAGAATTATTTCCGACGGTATAATAATGTTAAATGATGTTGGGAATTTTCACTCTGAAGAGCAGTCATTAACCAGAAAGCTGATTGAAAAAACTGTATGTGACTAAATTCAGTTCAACAGTAATCGTTCAATAAGCCCTATCAGTTAAAAAAATCCTCAATAAAGTAAATAATACTAGCGTAATGGTTGAAGTAAATAACTATGCTCTGGATACGGTCACATTTTGTGGTTCCCATCTTATGTTATGTATTGATATGAGCATGAATAACTGAAAATAAGCCTGCTTGCCAGTTTGTTTTGTTTTCACTGGCTGTATTTGCTTGAAGATAAGGGTATTTGTGCATTGTGTTTTCATCAATTTGAATGGAAGAATTAGCAAATACCTACAATTTTATTTCCTTGTACGAATTTCTGATCGTTCTCTATTTTAGCTTATGTTTTATTTTTAAAATACAGAAACATGTTTGACCGTAGCCGAAATGGAAAAAGGGGTAGAGGGACTCGTATTGGAACACTGAATGTTCTAGGGCTGAACAGATGCTAAAAGAAAAACATACGGTTACAAGTTATTCATTGTTATCTTTTAAACTCATCCGATTTATGCTAAGCTCGTAGTCCGTAATGTAATTATTTGATAAAACCAACACATCACGTCCAGACAATTACTGTTTGTTTGAAAAGTTCTGCCGATGGAAGCAGGTATTTTAGGGAAAACTGACAAGATTTCCGGTCGATACGTCATTGCTCCGCAGAAAGTTTGCAACTTCAACCTGTTCAAACTTGTCTGATCGGCGTTTGTTGTCATTTCGCATGATTAACTCCATAGGGTGCTATACTTTTTGTTTTCCATGTTACTCGTCAGCAAATGAAATTTCGATTAAAAAATGATTGATGTCAAGCAAACGATGACAGAGCTCATTTTCTAATAAGCAGGGAAAAAACCCATTCGCGACCATTTATCGATTCCTTTCGGTTTTTACTGATTTTCCGACTAAATGATAATATCAGAAAATCAACAACCCGAACCCAGGTTCTTTTTAATATTCATCTGGTCAGAAAAACTGGCAATCTTGCTGACTCGAATTTGTCTGAAGCCAGTGTTCAGAGACGCATCTGAATGTGAATAAGACATTCCAGGTGGTTCTCAATGGATTTCCGCCGAAGATTGTGTTGCCCCGGAGACAAAATTAGGAAAACAACAGTTCATTGATAATATAGGGATTTCTGAAAACTCCGTTATCTGCTTGAGCCGAAATGAACAATATAGAATCGTAAGGGGTATACGTTGTAGTGCGGAGCACACTGAACGACGAAAGACTTGGAGAGTCACTGTCATCTTGTGGCGTCAGCCGTAAATGACACTGTGAGCGGACCACGTCATCACCAAGTCCCGTTTTGAGCTTTGTTTGTCATAATGACGATTGTAAGCACATTCTCCATTCATCAACTGTTTGTCAATAACTCGTTTGCAACAGGAATTCATTTCCTGCTCAACCAAGTACACGGAATTTCGGTTAACTGAAGATGGACCACCTACCACGGTTCCCATCAGCACTGTCAATCCTGCGTGCTCCGCTGGGACATTATAATTTTCATTATTTTTTCGCATTGACTCATTTCTTGCTTTTTATTATTCAAAACTGTTCAAAGTATTTAAATTTCCAAAGAAAAACTGTATTGCTTTGGTTGTTTGGAAGTAGCCTCAAGCTTAAAGTCCTAGTAGAATGCACAATAACCCAAAGTGATGTCACCGACACCGATCCGTTGACCAAGAAATGTTGCGCTGATACGCTTTGAAAAGATTTTCACTTCTGAACGGTTCCTCGTTAGATGAATGTTCAGTCTATGATAATTCAGACGAGAACATTTGGCTTTACTATGGAGCTATTCCTACCATCGATGTTCTACTACAGCTTGATTCCTACCCTAATAGTTACTGGTAAAAAATCAGAATCAGATTTAAAACTACAACAAAAATGCTGAAGAAGTCAAATAAAATCAAAATGACAGCAATAATATCAATGAAGAGAGTATTTTTGACAACAATAATGAAGTTGTCGTCCCCAATTGATGAAGGACCACAAAAGGAAGGTAGGAATCACGCTACAGTAGCATTGAATAATTATCCTCCGTGGTTTGCCAACGTTATTGCAAGCTGTTTGCAAATTGGACAGATCCTTAAAACTGAAGACTGAAAATCATTGAAATAACTTTAATCTGATGGAAGTTTTGCGGAAAAGAAAACTGCAATCTGCCATGAAGACTTACGACCTTAATACCCAGTGAAAGTGGACTAGAGAAAGTTTTCAGATGACTACGAGTTACTTCCATCCACCTAGAGGTTAAGAGAGAAGCATCTCAATAAAATAAATGATCTCTTGTTTTTAAATCATTCAAGATAAGGTGTGAAAGTCCACTGCTTTTGTGAACCATCGAACACTGATTTATTTTGATGCGAAAGTCTTTGAATTTTTTCATAGCGTCGGTCGTCCCGTGAAGTGATTCTAACGGCTGAGTCTTGAGAAAAGTGTATCCGTTTTGAGCAGTGTCTGTTGTCGTGTTCACACCGAATATTCAACATTGGAT
Organism: Fasciola hepatica; assembly: GCA_948099385.1. NCBI lineage: Eukaryota > Metazoa > Platyhelminthes > Trematoda > Plagiorchiida > Fasciolidae > Fasciola > Fasciola hepatica. The sequence continues at coordinate 860,120 of CANUEZ040000108.1, forward strand.
GCACAAGCACATGTACGAACCCATATTCGGACGAATGACTGCCTAGGCCTGATTGTGCCCGTTTGGTCCTACCAACCACATGATTAGTGACCTCGAGAAGCATCCGGACCGGTCTCGTGACAGTGACTGTGGCTGCTACACCTGACTACCAATACATGTGCCACCGAACATCCCCCATATATTACTTTTGACCCCTGGAATAGCTGCACCATGACACATTTGTACTTGGCTTTTATTGACACACCTTAAGTCACGTGATCAGTTTAACTATGCATTCACCGATTAGTCTGTCTCAAAGCTGGTCCAAAATGGGTACAATGAACATCCTATTGAACTGAAAACGGAGGAATAGATACCAAACAATTTTCAGCCATATGGAAAGTATCCGTTATGCAACGTAAGTTTTAGCGTGTATGCTTATCTAGGCTGATTTGCAAGCTAATTTTGTGCGTACATTAGCTACAATGAACTTAAATACGGATAATACTTCAAATGATAATTAATGATATTTGGGATTCGTTGTGCATATTTCAACTTCGAACTTTGCAGACAAACACACCAGCATTGTCATCACATGGTCAGGTAGAAACATTGCCTTGGATGCGTTTATCGAATGGAATCCTTACGTTAAGGATCAGCAGCAACTAGCGACCGACCAGTGATTGCAGTCAGTGAGGCAACCCGGCGCAGGATAGGCTAATCAAGGTGATCATATAGGGGACATAAACATTGAATCAGACAGAAAACAAACTACCAGTGGGAAAGGAAGTGATTGCTGGCTTTGTGGGTGCTTTGTTGAATAGCAGAGCAACAAATCGCTTATCGATAAAATCAATATGACCAGTGGGCACATTTGGTCGAAAACCTTAATAATAGTCGGCCATCTCTCTCTCTGTCGGTATTTGCTGTGCAGAATGAATGGCCATGAAGTATATCGATCCATTACCAGATTGGTTCAAGTTGACAATGACAAACTGTTCATATTTCGCACCAAAAAGGAATATTACGTATATTTTCCACAAATAATGTTTTATTATTTGCTTTATACCATACTTCAACTACTTAATGTTTGCTGCACTCAGTTTATAGCACTTTGGTACTTCGGATCCATAAAAAAGAATACTATTTCTTCTTATAATAAACGTTCTAGTTTCATCGTGTTTAGATGGTCCGATATGTGCGAGGTATTATTTTGTATCGGGTTACAGAAAAAGCCCATCAAGAAATGAGTTCTAAAATATTACTTTTTCTCAGCGCATAACGACATAAATTGTGAGACGCAAGCATTTTTTTTTTGTCTTTACAGTTGCGTACGGAAAACATGCCGATTGGTGTTCGATTGGGGCACTGAACCCCACTATAGGAACAGACTGTCGAAAAATTGAGGAAAGGTCCAGTAACTCAAATAGGCTACCTTCAAGGTAAACACACATTGTGAGCCATCAGTTTGTGTGCCCATAGTGAGGATCTATGTTTACCTATCAATACAGCCTCACGAAAGGTTCTGAGCTTTGGGTTTCTATCTTGCGCAACCATTCGGAACGCGTGAACCAGATCAGTACAGTGAAGTGCATGTATCTCGCAATTTATGTCTTCTGTCTGTTCTAATAAATTGGATCAAAGATGTCCGATTTTTCAATTAGTTTCAACGATTCATTCTGTAGCCTGTGCAGATCATTGTGGAAATGAGTGTGCTGAAATGAGTCCTTGGTCGTGGGTATTATATCGAAGGACTGGGGCTGATGAGGTCGGCGCATTTAGCACAGTCTATGGGCCTACATGTATAAATGATAAGAAGTACATAGTTTGGACCTGAGTGATCGAGATTGAGTGGTCGACCTTTGGCCACGGAGACTGAAAGGCATGAACAAGTTTTTCGAAGTGCTCAGGGCATTTACGACAAGGTTCTTGCTGATCCCTTCTATGGAGGCCAGTGTGCGTTGACCGAAAAATTCATTTACTACACCCATTGAAATCTTATGACCACTGACATGGCTTCTCGTCTTTTCTCCAAATTATCCGTACAGGCGAAACTATGAATCCTTCATGAGAACCGACAACTTCCGAAACCGTGGTCCACAATTCTAGGTGAATTTATTAGGTTATATCGTTTAAATTGGCCCTGAACGACATCAACATTCGCAGAGATGAATTTGGACACGAAGATCCAAGGGTAACTCAAAGCACGTAATAACCACGGCAATTTACGGTGTCTAGAAAAAGCAAACACAGAAAATCTGTAATCTTTTCAATCCAGCGGCATGACTCTCGAATCAAGCTGTTGAAGTTACTCTGGAATATAAATGTTGAGTGGATGGCAGTTCCGATCCAGGGTCTTCTAACAAATGTCGGTTGAATTTTATACTAAAGATGTTGAACTACCTTTTCGACGTAGCTAGAAAACCAATGATCGGTGAGCACTCCGGGACTGATCAAATGAAACCACGACAAGTAATTTACAGCCATGTTGCTGAATTAGCAGCACTGTCATATAGGAACAACTGACAATCTTTTACCACTCTGATAATATTCTCAGGTCACATTTCGAGCTCTGGCAAGTGCTTACATTCATCGTTTGGTGAATTGCATACTTAGTGGCCGGTATAGTGCAATCGAAGTGCTTTCAGTCAACCTATACCTGGCTTAAGCACTGCTGAGGACTAGGGGTTTGGATAAATTTCGAATTAGAGAACAAAGCTGGGGTAAAAGTGTTCTATCTTTGTTTATCAGTCAAAAGTACATGTTGGATATCTGTCAATCTTTGCCTTTATTCCACGTATTCCTATCCGTTGCTCCCCAGTCATCAGAAATCTTACCACGGTAACCAAAGAGTCAACTGGACACCATCATTTCCCACCACCCTGTTACAGAATATCAAAGGCTAACGTAAACAATGCATCACAGCACGTCGATTTAGTCAATACACCTAGAATCGAACTCGGATTCTACGCTTTAACCCAAACTAGTCCCCTATGACTCTCACAGTGGGAGCAAATAAGACCGAAATCGTTTAATCCTACTGATAAACGACTTGACGAACACAAACGTGCATATGCGTACATACGAATACATAATAACGGACACCTATTGGCGGGTATCTAACTCCTCGCGGTCAACTAATTCTAAATTTGACTTCAGAAAGGTCGTCCGCGTTAACCGAAATTTCGGTCGATTATTATTTTTTCACCGGCAACACAATATTACTGACATTACATTACTTCCGTTTGACACACTTAAAAGCGCATCGATTTTTCGATAAACTGCACATTTCATTTGGTCCCAAAGTACACTGAAATGATTCATTTCACCTGTTTGTTTGGCAGCACTGTGGTTTGTCCACTTATCTTTTTAATCAACTGCTCACCGATATATCATTTGTCTATCCTATGTTTAATCAGACATTTTAAGACAAAGTTTATAAAATGAAACTAAATTTCATCCGGTAAATCTGGATCCAACGATTGCATTAGATGGGCAGATGGTTGTCACAATTTTTCTGAGAGGGTTGTGAGAGCGGAATAATTAAAACTTGATCTGCTACCATGGGCAGCAAAGATCTGAAAAAACAATAAAGAGAATATTGTGAAAGTTAAAATGTTAACAACACAACGTCTTTGGTAGATGTAATACACCAACATTTCGGTTACGGTAGATAACCTTTCTCAAGGCAATTTTTTTAAGTAGACAAAATAAATAGAAGACATAAATTGCGAGATGCTAGCATTTCTTTTAATCTTCTCAGTCGCGTACGTAAAACATGCGATTTCGCGTTCAAATGGAGCACAGAGCAAAACAATGGAGTAGATAGTGTCAAGCGAAACTCGGAAACCATTCGGTAAACCTGATTGGTTACCGCCACGGCAGGCACACATTGTGGGTCAACAGTTTCTGTGCGCACAGTGGGGGCCTAAGTCTACTTATCAACACTGCCTCACAGAAAGCTAGGAGCTTTGGGTTCCGATTCCATGCAATCACTCGGAACGCTTGACCCGGATCAATCCGATGACGAGAGGTCACAAGGTGTTTCGCGATCGATGAAGCCGGGTTTCTAGTCGTCGTCTGTTGTCCGGGTGGAGGATGACTCATCCACTGCACTAACCACTTCGGTACATGCTCCCCCATTCTTTGACTGAGGCAACGATCCGTCCTGCCTATGTAGGTGTCACCGCAGCTGCAGGTGAACTGATAAATGATGTGAGAGGCATTCAGGTTCGCGACTCTGTTTGAATATGCTTGGAGGTTTAGTCGTTTGGTGGTTTGCGAAATCTGCAATTCAACCGCCAAGTAGGTGCGCTTTAGTGCACACTTTAGATTTTGGCTAATCCGATTGAACAGATGATCCCCTTTAAACGGCAACACTAGTGTAACTCGTTTCTTCTCGACCGTGTCGACTTGTACGGTCTTAGGCCCGGCTTCATCGATCGCGAAACACCTTGTGACCTCTCGTCATCGGATTGATCCGGGTCAAGCGTTCCGAGTGATTGCATGGAATCGGAACCCAAAGCTCCTAGCTTTCTGTGAGGCAGTGTTGATAAGTAGACTAAGGCCCCCACTGTGCGCACAGAAACTGTTGACCCACAATGTGTGCCTGCCGTGGCGGTAAACAATCAGGTTTACCGAATGGTTTCCGAGTTTCGCTTGACACTATCTACTCCATTGTTTTGCTCTGTGCTCCATTTGAACACGAAATCGCATGTTTTACGTACGCGACTGAGAAGATTAAAAGAAATGCTAGCATCTCGCAATTTATGTCTTCTATCTGTTTTGATGAACTGGATCAAGGGGACCCAATGTTTCAAAATAAATAGAGAAAAAATGAGGAATTTTGGACTTCATTGCTGCATCGGTTTGACAGAGGGGGTGCATAACCTGTTGGTTATCACTGATGAGCCATCTTTTATCGTTACCCGTGTGAGGAAAACAGGGTTTGGCATTACAACAGAAATAACGTATCGCTCTCCGATTGGATTTATAAATCGTGGATCACCTGTTATTCGACGAGAAACATAATCGTTTTCCCAGGTGTACGATAAAAGGTTGCACTTGGTAAAACGATTACTTCCACACCTCAGCATGCTTCGATCGAATAGTTATGTTAGAATTCTTTTCCTAAAGTGAAAGTTTCCCGTGAAATCAAAAATATGCCGAATGTTGGAAATAAAGGACACCTATAAATGAAAGCGAGTGCTTTGATTTGGGTAGGATAGGTTAACCGTTAATCATGTGCAAGGAAGGTGAAAACCTTCTGACAACATCGACGAAAGCTTCAGTACTGAAAATGAAAACATGATTCAATTAGGTAACCACTTTTTCAGTGGAAAGAACATTTCTGAATGGAGCTTGTATTGCACTCACAATAAACCTCACCAACTGAGTTATCTAATAGCCCACGCGAACTGTTTGCCTCACGGTTGCCAACATTCCACCTCTAAGTTTAAACTGAATGGTAAGGATTTGCCCCACAAGCAAATGGCCTCTTATTGCCAGTTCTCCATAGTTTTGGGGGATTTAATGGACGATCTAAATTCGTAAAGGTGTCATCTGAAACAGCATTCTAAATGTTTATTGGAACAGACTAGCTGCTGGACTTTAGCTGCCTGGTGGTGTATCGTCATGGTACAATACCAGCGTTTGATATTTCTATGGCGTGTTCTGACAGTATCATATAACGATTGCGATTGTAACACGGATGAGGGATACAAATTGGTGCCGCTAATTTTCAAATCCTCAGAGAGGTTTCTCATTCCCACAACTTCGCAGTTATCATTCACAAGAATTGGTAAAATTTTGACTTCAATAACCGATTTGATGATTTTCTCCACGAAAAAATGTTTTGTTGGGCTGTTGAAATATTCGTCCCCTGATGCCCCTTTATTTGAACAAGCATCCGGGTCTTCCAATACGCGGTGAGAGGGAGACTAATGTATGAATGATGAGTAGAAAGTTTGAAGAGTACTTAATTTCGTGAGTTCCCACAAACGTATGAGTACGACACTAGTTATTGGATCGAAACTGAGTGAAGGTCAGAGTGAATCGAAAAAACAATACTCCATGTGATATAATATTTAACAGTCAGTAACACAGCAATGTAAGTGGAGTTTATAATTAGCTGGCGTTCTGTTTAGCACGGATAATCCTTCTCAAGTCATGTTTATGATCCGCAGTTAGCCTATCTTGAGAAGGCTACCCGCAGGACGCTCTACAGACAACGATGGACAACGAACTGCTAGACGTCTACTTGTCTCGCTTTGTCTGTGTGTGCGTGTGTGCTCGATAAGTGCTCAAACCATTTGGTAAGTTATAAAACCTCCATCATGTGTGTCATTTCCTCCCCTGCTCTTTCTTCCATGCATAATTTCGAATTGCTGCACATAGCTAATATACGTAGCTTCCCTATAAAAACATCGGGTATTTGTTGCTTTCAGAACTAACATTCTTGAAGAATTATCCACTCGATGAACGTCTGAAATGCTTCCTAGAATAAATCAGGATTGTGAAAGCTTTTTTGACAGATTCGATCCATCATTAGAAAATACCGGAAAAAAGGATTTTTATGCAGTTATGAAAGTAGCTGTGTGTTTGAGCCAGGAACTAATTCTATGACCGTGATATATTTACAAAATAACGCTTAGAAAAACAAACACGGTTGATTTTTCATTAATAAATCGGAGCATTAGTTGTTATCTTCGTGAATTATGTTTATCCCGTCATTTTCAAGCTATTATTTTAAACAATAAATATTTTTGAATTTCTTATCATTTTTATGTTTATGAAATCAAAATATCGGAAAGAAAATTAGGATTTTATGCTGCAACAATCTGACCATCCGAGGACCGACTGTGCTGGAGAAAAATTTTTATATAAGAAAAGTTTTCCGTTTATTGTAACTCCTTTATTTGACAGCGAAAAGTCTTACGCGTAGTTGACAATGGGGAAGACCGAAAGTTTAACGTACCCTGATATTTTCAAAGAATGTGACAATTCCCTATCACGCTGTTGCATTCGAGATTTTGAATCGATAATACTGCAATTCATTTATAACTTGAAGCCACCTACGTCAAAATGATCGATGTGGATAATTCCTGGTTAGCCCTGAATGTCGATCATGGATTGTTTAACCACACGGAAATTTGGATACTCACTAAAAATCACAAAGTGGTCAGGAGTGGCATACTGGGATGTATCATAGCAATTTCCGTACAATTTTAGAAGAACATGCGTTCGTTGATAATTAAAGCGTATTACTGTAAAATGACGGAAGAATCAGAGCAAGACTTCCAACTGCAAGAAAATGCACATTATGCTACCAGTCAAACAAAACCACGAAATAACTTGTCCCAATGATGCGAACAATGTTTCCAGTAAAAGCTTATTCACTCTTGCACGTAATGGAAGCACACTTCGTAGAAAGTCACATTTCTAACGAGCATCTCTAAGGAAACTATCTGCCCACACCAGAAACTAAACGGGGGCCATCGTGAAGAACGGATGTAGTCGTCCACTTTGCCCGTGTTTCGGGCACGGTAAAGATGAACAGGTAAACATAATGTAACGCACTTGGACGGATGGCCACTCCCATCTTTATCGGTGTAAGTGCTGACGTATGCTTATGCATTTACTGAGCCCCGGCTCACCGAGCTTTCTTTCTGTCTTTGCAGATCGTGCACGTGCAACCTCCACACGGAAGACACTCTATCCCGCATACTACAATAGTTCATGTTGCGTAAACTTTGTAAATAAATCGAAACAACCATGTTTGTCATCAGGTAAAATTTATTTTGATTCTGTTCTTTTTTCTTTCTAGATAATCTGCATATAAAAAGTATGTGTAGATAGTGGTGCGAGATATTCTACATGTCAAAACACGGCAGGAAGGGTAGGGGGTAATAAAGACACAGAACTGTCGGGAAATAGTAAGAATATGGTATTGTGGTTTCGAGGAAAGCAAACTAATACATTATGATGAAGGGAGATTTGGTGAGTTATCTCAGTCAGATTTGACTCCTTTCCCCAAACATTAACTAATCATGTTACCAATAATACCATGTTTGTGAACAAGCGATAATGCTTTGCTGGGTAATATGGGTGACTTATTTTTATTCAATATGAGTGGGCTGTGCGATCACAAAGAGGCTTTGTATTGTGGACTGTCAGATGGACTGAGTGGTTGATGTTTTTGTCACGCAGTCGATGTAAGAGACGCATTCCCTTATGATCTGAATGGGATTTGTACCATCTTTCATTGTCCGTGAAGTGCCTGAGACGAACTTATTTTCTTCTCAGTCAGCAAGTCTTTCTTGGAAACGATAACTCGTAATAATGTACATCTAGAAGGCTTGAACCCCCATCTAAAGCACTTCTGCCAGCCGTTATTCGAGATTATTCATACGAAAAAATGTGAACAACATTATCGCAACCGAACCATGCAGAAAAAGCTGATATTCACGTGATAGAAAATGTTTTCGGGCATGATGCACATTCTAGAGCAAGGCAAGATGACACAGTTTGTGCTCTATCAAAGCTTGTTAAAACACCGCCGAAATCAGGCGTCCCAAGTGGGGATGAACTGGGCTAGACAAAAGGATCCAAAAAGTGTTTCATCACTGGTCGACCTTTTGCAACCTGTGCTGTACTCACCTGTATTTGGGAGAATCCTGTCTAAAGATCTGGCTTCACCATCCAAACAAATAGTGATGTTTTACGAATATTTTTGCAGAACCTGAACAGTACACCTTTTGCAAAATTCGTCACTTTTGCCAATTTATACTTTCAGGGTTGGTACCAATGCCTCATAAACGAATTCGCTTTGATGTTCGTAAAAATTTATGTTCTCGGTTGTGTATTATTGCGATCTGCTGACATGAGTTCAACTATCTGTGTTTGGATTTTCGAGAATAAATCCAACTTAACTAGGAGAAACAGATCAAATCCCACCGAAATTTCCAGTCGTTCATACAAACTCTTACATAAACCAAATGCTGAAAGCCCCCGAAAGGCCAAGCTTCTTAGTATCTGCGGCAGGATTGGTAGTGTTGAGAAAAGGCACTGTGAAATTTGATAGTCATCAGGGATGCAGATGCTAAATCCAAGAGTATCACGCCTCAAGACAAGAGTGAAAGTAGGAACTGTCACTTACTCTCCGGTGAATTCGACTCAGTGATTGATGGAAGTTTTGTGATCTGAGTTTCAGGCTGGTCACTCTGGAGATCACGATGTACATTCACCAGAGATTTGAGCGCTACAAATATTCAACACCACGGTTAATTAATTTTGTTCCGCTATTCTTTTCGGGAACAGAATTACCTCCAACTTACTTTCACGGAAGGTGAGAAGAAGTGCCTCATTACAAAACCATAATTATAGTGGACGAGCAATACCATTCCAAGTTACGGGAGAAAAGGCTGTTGTGTGTTTGGCCATGCCATGGGATAACTTGTCACTTTGCATTCCGCTTACTGTGAACGGCTGCCTGGTAGACACAATAACTACGCGTCACCTTGAAAGTCATCAGCTGAATGAGTGCATCAAAATGCCGAAGATTTGTTAGATCAGCTTAGTTTTGTATTTTCCAGATCTTCACACGTGAATTTCTTTCTGTTAGATGGTTTTTCATTCGGAAGGATAAAGCTTTTTTACTCCCGCAAAACATACCAACAATTTCTTTTTTATTAAACCAGAATAATCGTGAAAGCCCAAAAATTTCTTGCCATTTATTTGACTATCAGTAGATAAGGAAATGATCATCCCAGGCCACTCGGAGGAAACTGGGAGCCGAATTTTTCTAAAATTTCATGGAACACGTTCCCATACAATTATTTGCAAATAATACACCTTAACGGAGGACCTAATTACGACCAGAATTATTGCAGTACAAAGGGTCTGAGTAAATTGACTGCGTCATAAAATTCGACAAAATGCGGACGAAATGAGAAGCGAAAACGGTAAGTTTTTCGAGAGGCCCCAAAAGGTGATGTTCATTTGGAAGATTCCGTAGGTGCCTCACTTTTGTTTGTTGTATATGAGTTTGATGGATTTGCCTGCGTGCATTATCGACATTTTGTTTTGTCCCATAGATTCTATCGTGCCAACTATGTTTTACTTCAAAAAACAACCATTACGAATGCATCTGGCTGTATCTTACCTTTGATCCCAATTCTCGTGCCTGAATTATTGTAGAACGAGAAAAAGCCTTTTTTCCTATTATGAAACCAAAAAAATCCAAGAAACACTGAGGTTTAATAATTGAATTTTAATTTAACCGTAAGCGACCTAAAATTCATTTACTTTTTTTGTCGAGGTAACAGAAAAAACGCAAAGCGTGACGATATTTCGTGATAACTGCTTCACAAAAGATCTCCATGAGGAAGACACAGATGTGCTAAATGTAATGACCCACTGCATGTAAGAATTGTTTTTCCAATGGCCCGACAATTACCATTGAAAATGAGGTGTCCTGATAAGATGTCCCCTCAGAAGCTTCGTTACATTGAACTCACAGTCAGGTTTTATCATTTTCTGATGTTTATTGCGATGGTTTACACGAGTAACGATACAAGGGAAAAGGTTCATTATTTTCGTTGGACAAACAAAAATCATGGCGAAGAGATTCATGACAGTTAACGTAGTTCACTTAATATCCTTTCGCGGCCCCCAGGAGTTTTTAACACGAATTTTCTCTTGCCTTTTTGCATTAGAAAGCTGATTTCTTCCAGTTATTAAGATCCTCCAATAGAAGATAACGTGGTAATATTCAGACTTATAAGACACGCTTTGGCTGTAGAAGTTATTTGACGTTGTCTTATGTAAACCACGTTTTCCATAGTTTTCTCACTTTCACACTCATCCAGGACAAACTGATATATTAGCAGGAAGCATCCGAACAAACGGCCATAATGTGCTGAAAAAATCTGATTTTCTGCAATATAATTTAGCACCTTCAGGTCTCCTAATGAATTATCACCATTGTAGTGTGTTTGCTATGATATTCTACTTTGAGTGACGGTCATCTACTTTCCACTGAACGCAAGGTAACTGCGGGTTCAAAGTAAATATTTATTTTCTTACGGCCGTTAATCATCAAAGAAACAAACCACTCACATCCCATAAGCAGCCGCTGAACGAGAATCTCGTGGGAAACGCAAATGTCTCAGTGTGTCCCTTGCGGACGAAAAACTGACCGTGTCATATGTTCTCTTTTCAGTTTGCATGAAAGTACCTTTTCCGTAATTACATGGAAGACTGCGTTACCACGGTTGTGTGAAAAAAGTGCTACTCCTGGGTACAGTGTAATTCACTATTCACGCAAGTCTGAGAAATGTATTTTTAGGGGAAATAACAAAAATACATTCGTCTTCGACAGCACTGGAATAACAAGCATCGTTTTTTTGAAATGTACCATAGGCTGAAATAAATTGTCGTATTCTGTGTAAAATTGTTTTTGGTTGGAAGGTATCTATCCGCACGGGGAAGAGTACGGTAGCAAACAATGTCGGTTTCAGTAACTCAATCCTCTGGCTAATACAGATGCTTATACTTATGGTATGCAAGCATATTCCGGAATAATTTATGTAGGACTAAATAAAGATACGTTAATCAATGTGGTAGTTACAGCAGGGTTCGGAAGAGTGGGAAAGTTTCACCTTTCGTGGTTGGAAAAGTTCGGCGAACAAAGTGCATTTTGGATAAGTTAACATCTTCCTGTCTTATCTGAGAGGTCATGGCTGAGGTCTCGGTGCTTTTCTTTGCCGTTTTCTGATCACTGCCTGAGTGGACAATGACAGTGCGAAATCATCTATCCTTAGAGTTCACTGTCGCGCGTTCAAAGTGTTATCACTGTTAAAATGTCACTGACAGAAAGGCGCTATATCATATAGTGCAGAAGTCAAGCAAACCACTAACTACCAGTCCGGTGTGCCTAGTGGTCGATTGATCAACTGAAGAGTGTTCTTCCCGGGTTTGAGTCCAACTGAGGATTCCTAACAAAGTTAAAGCAGCGGTGCTGTGTTTCCCAGATTTTCTATGATAACATGAAGCACTGATGCATTCAAAATGTTTTTTGAATGAAATAATTTGGGCCCCTTTTGATTAGATGAGTTTGCCTTGTGTGATCTATTTCCTTGCCACGTTTTCCATGGAATAGATCTTCCCTGCCTGGTCTCCAACAATCCTAACCTTATTTCCTTCACGAATGTTTACACACTGAGATAACCCTATCTCTTATTTCTTGTCCGCCTACTTGTAGACTGCGACCAAGTAATCAGTGATCCTATCGTTCATCCTCACCGTTAATCTAAATGAATTTACTGCCTGATTTCGCTTCGACTCCTCTCTTTTCACATCCCATTTGGTACCTATCTAGTTTTAAGTTTTCACTGGAAATCATACACGTAATGAAAGTCCACCCTATTTCCTGTGTAAACACGTTCCAAGACATGACCTGAAAAAGCAACACTTCTTTTTTTCCAATTTCCCGCCACTGTTTGCTAGTCACGTATCTCCGACGTATCGTATTTTGAAATCGCATTTTAATAAGTATACTTACGAAGCTATAATTGTAACTGCGTTGGCCAGAGGATGGAGTTGTCAAAAATGGGCTTGTTTACTATTGTGCCCCTTCAAATGCAATGCTGTGGGAACATTCCGTGAACATCCATCTCTCCGTGAGCTTGAAACCAGGCACTACCTGAGTAGGAAAGATGAAGGATGTATCACTATATGTTCAACTAGAAATGAAATCAGTCAGTTTGATGATGAATAAAATACTACTGACGAATTCGATATCTGAAAAACATCTTGATCTATATCTGTTATTGAATGGAGAGAAAGTCTAGCTGTGGTTATAGCGTTGCGTGCCGAAATCTGACGAATTTACCGGTAAATATGATCACCCTTTTTTGAATCGCTATTTTACTTGTGATCGGCAGTAGAGTCCTCTAGCGTATGCAATTGATTGTCTGTGTCTCAAGGCAATTTTACGTTTGTTCTGAAAAAGGTTACCCAGAGTAACCAAACTGTTGGAGCATTACGTTTACCAACAACGCTGTGTTATTACCATTATAACTTTCACGTTGCTAAGGTAGCTTTAATGGAAAGACTTCAACCTCAGATGTTCTCAATTACAGTTGCAAGGAATGATTTTTGTTCTAATTTTTCTTTTTACAGAGCAAGATAAGCCGAAAATTCATCAGTCTCGAAGTGGACATCGCACTGATCCCACGTCCTTCTAAAGCTCACTTTTAATAGTGATTAAGTTTTAGGTACCAATACAAGATTGCGGTGAAATCGATAGCTTCATTCGTCGAAAATCTGTTCTGCTATTCATATTCTGCTACCAAGTCCAAACACTCAAATGAATGACGTGTTATTAGTGAACTTCATCATCTACAAAGGTACTGACATAATACGAGGACATTTTGAGCACATCTTTTGTCCGACTGAAACAACTTGTGTTTACAACATTCTCTTTTGTGACAAGAAGTAGAATGCCCCACTACGATCATTTATCTTAAGCAAATGATGGACAATAAAGCACTGCATCTGTGCTAATTTGTCATCAGCATCATCCTACAGTGTTAAACAATAGGACAAGCCCCACTGACCACTGCCTTTCTCACCATTTTTCACGTAGAAGTAGAAAGAATGAACATACAAGGTGGACAGATAGTGGACCTACAAGGGTGAGAAGAGGAAACAAAGCTCTTGCTATCAAAACACAGAATACACAGTATAACTGTACGAACGCGCACTGACCAATAATTCTGACTTGACAGAAAGTGACAAAACGATTGCTACTATTCCCTGTTCGCTGTCATATCCTTCAGTGTCTCCAGTCAAGTGGTTGGGGTACCTTTTGGATCCCAACCTCGAAGACGTGAGGCGCTTACTATTCCATAATTTTGCTGTACATTTTCTCATTCCCTACCACCACGTTATTTGTTGACTTCCACGTGGTTTCTTTCACTCCCTAGGAGGAACGGAAAACAGGGCACGGAGTGGTAGACGTGTGTTTTGCCATACGTGACACGTGCCCCAACCAACGAAGTCTACCAATCTGGTTACACTGTGACAAAATATTTTCTGAGCTGGTGCCCAATACTCGATTTCTGACTTCAGCATTACTCCCTCGGTTATTCCACCCCAGCTTAGCGATACTACGCAAACATCGATGGTCGAAAACCTCAAGACGATGAATATCTTCCGCACACAGACCCCAAGTCTCGCAAACATACAACAAAACTGAACGGGCAGCGGCACAGTACAAACGACCTTTCAACTTCAGCCAAATATCAGGTCAACTTCACAGGTGCTTCAGTCCACTGCACGCCGCTCGAGCCTTGGATATACGCGTGCTCACCTCTACTACCGTGCACCCATCCGTCGTCAGGCTGCTGCCGAGGTAAGTGAACCGGTCGAAAAATGCCAGCACCTCCCCATCGAGCATCAAGTTCGGAATCGTTAACGTCGATTCTTGCAACATCACTCTAAACTTTTTGCATGGAAAGCACATGCTTAATGGAGCTACAGCTCTCATGTGTCTGCCTAATGCAGGTTGCGCATGTTCCTTGCGTATGAACAAGCTGAAAGGTTTTTCGGCTTAGTCTAGGTCACACAGCTTTTCAGTACTTCCTATATGGACGCCCACACGCTGAAGGTTTTGCAAGGCTTTCTCCATTATTTCGTCCATGACGAAGGTAAACAACAATTTAGAAATAGGTCACCCACTCCGAACACCACTGGTCTTTTCGAACAGAATGGATATCTCACTGTAAACCCTTACACGACCAGAAGTATGAGAGTAAAATGTTTTAAGTAGATTTGGGAACTTCCGTGGCAAACCTTTTCGGCGAAGAGCTTTGATTGGAGCTGTTCGACTTACTCAATTAAGAGTACCTTTCAAGTGGAAGGAAACCATCTTTGGAGGTCGAGGGAGTGTGCGTGACGCGTTTCAAGTAAATGACGTAGAGTAAAAATCTGGCCGATTCATCTTCGTCCTAGGCGGAATCGGGTCTGTTGTTTGCGGGCTTTCCCGTAACGGGCTTTCCTGTCATGGGCAGCCGTCAAACGATGCAGCAAATCGGAGCTAATACCATAGAGACGATCGGAATTAAACTGATCCCACGAGGATTACTACGTTCATTGCGTATTCTCTTCTTTAAGATGGTTATAGTCATTGACACATCCCATAATAACGGAATACTCCCCTCTCTCCAAATATCACGCATGAAAGTTGTAAGTGGTTTTATCAAGGCCTCTCTTTCCAGGGTGAAAAGAGCTGAGGGAAGTTTCTCAGGACCGGTCGCTTTTCCTCTCTTTAGTAATTGAATGCTTAACTCTACACTTCCAATTGGGGATCAGGTGATATCCCAAACGAATCGCAGTTTTTGACGTCAGAGTAACTGCAGCAGCAAGCGGCAGGATAAACTGTTCTCTGAAGTATCTGGTTAAACATTCCAGTCTTTGCTGGTTGCCATAAATATGCTTTTCAGTTCTATTACCTATAGTTTCACTGATTGGGGTTCGCCATCCACCGGTGTCGTGAATAAGTTTGAAAAGTCTTTAGCCTTCACCTGAAGCAGATGCTACTTCCATTTCTTCGGCTACCTGCACCCACTTATTTTCTTGATCATTCTTGAGGTTTTTGCAACCTGCTTCTGTAGATTTCCTCATCTCCTTACGATTCGAAAGCTGATGTCCTTACCACCCCAGACTTGGCGACTCTGGAGAAACTAAGTGTCTTAAATGAATATCGGATCTAGGATCACAGGTGAAACCTACTACCAGGTGCATAGCTTGTTTCTTATTGGCTCAGTGCTCGTCTACACCACTGTTTGTCGTAGTTTCTAGTTCATGTGGTAAATCCTGGCCCCAACTAGTGCGAATTTCTGGATCAGACAAACGTTGTACAGCTAACCGAGTTGGCAGTTTGAGTCGACGACCAAAGAACTAGAGCTATAATCGTGTTAAAACTAATGCATGGTCCGAATCTACGTCCGTGGATCAGTAGGATCTACAGTTCTGAACAGTACTGCGCCACCGGTAGCTTATTGCGATATGATCGCTCCAGCTCACAGCACTTGTAAATTTAGAGCTCATTGTCACTGTGCGGCGCTAGCTCTGTCGGAAATATGTCCTAGGCAGAAATAACCGATCGTTTGCACAA
This sequence comes from Fasciola hepatica, assembly GCA_948099385.1. NCBI lineage: Eukaryota > Metazoa > Platyhelminthes > Trematoda > Plagiorchiida > Fasciolidae > Fasciola > Fasciola hepatica. The sequence continues at coordinate 876,279 of CANUEZ040000108.1, forward strand.
AACTGGAGAAGCCTATCCCCGTTATCTGCGAGCCGAGGAGGTAAAGTACAAGGCCCAACTGAACAAGCTTCTGATGAACTAAGTTTGCCAATTTGTGCAATAAAGTCGCTCGCTAGTACTAAAATATCAGGACCTTTGCTCTTGCTAACGAGAGTGGTGAGTTCTTCGTAGAATTCATCTATCTGCATGTCAAAGTTGCAGTTTATTGGGGCGTAAGCCGAGATCACAAACAAGTAGCGTCTAACACGGCTAGTCTTTCGAAAGCCAAATGACTCCTGGAGACTCGCAAAACAAACGGTTATTAACCGGTATCCAATCTAACAGAGCAGCTTCAACCTCGTCAGTCAAAACTTTTATTATACCACGTTTACCCGCAGCTCTAGCTGTTTCACCTCCTGAAATGCACGGGAAATATCTCCATGAGATAACAGGAGCAGTTAGATGAGTCAACTACTCAAATCTTGGATACTGGTTTCATTCAAGCAGCTGATATCCATCTTTAAAGAATCCATTGTGAGCACTAGGCACGCCTGCTGACCAGTCTGCATGAGTGTACACGCTTTAAAGTAGTCAGGATTCTGAGGCTGACGAAGACTGAGAAAGTGTGAGTTACGAGACTGACGACTGAATCTTCGGCTTCAGTTAAGCCATCCTGAATAGCTCGCTGAGTCTCTGAGGCACCCAAGCCGTCATGTAACGTCAAGCTGCAGTCTCATTAAAACGGGTCGTACTTTGCGGTAGTTAGTGTTCAGTGCGTGGTACTTAGCGTGATAGCTTTCACATTATCTTAAAATCAATGAATACTGTCAAACAATGTTTACTGATAACCTACAAGAAACGAATAATTGATGTACTGGTCTTTTTCATTTTGTCTTTAGTAGCATGATATCCCGAAAATTCCGTATGAGATCGCTCATCAGCTTAGGATTATATGTTCAATTCAGCAACAAAGCAAACATCGGAGTTTTGTTTCTGATTCATATCTTTGAAAACTTGTAAAGATCACATAATAATTTCCCGACTTACCAGATTATCTCCACCGAACGTTCTTGAAAGTTAGACGGAGGTGAAAAGTTCTCTCGGATGACTCAGTCACATCGATGCCTTTTGGACAGCAGCAAGATGCGTGTCTGATTGCATGACAGTGAATGTGAAAATATTTTTCCAAACATCATTTATCATTTCCAACGGACAAGCAATAATTTTTGGGGTCTTCCAAAATGAATAGAAAACCAGCACTTTTCTAAAAATAATGCACCTTAAATGCTGATTAATCAGACACCGTAGAGATGCAATATTCATTGCTCTGTAGCGTGATCATATAGCCCTGAAGGTAGAATATTTTTCTCGGGCTGCGTTTTTTCTTACTTGTTAGCCTTGACAAGTACTTGCAGATAAATTTGGATATATCAAAATTTGAGATTTCTTTAACTCGTGATTTTTGATGAGGCTTTCAAAAAAAGGTTCACAGTGGGTAGTAAACGCGTTTTAGGTCGTTCCAATGTGGCCATAATGATCTTTTATCCCACAAAACAAGCTCCAAAAGTCAGTTTTGATTAAATATTCAGATTTAGCATTGGATGTTGCATCAGGTCAAACTCACCTGACCTTTCCGACAGAGACTTACAGAAAAGAAACCAGCCCGCTTCTGCTCTTGCACTGATCGAATTTCTTGTGGGCTAATAAGGAATCGCATAACATGGGTTCTTTGAGATGAGGATGGTTCACTATCATCTACACTTCGGAATGCCCAAAGTGGTACGGATTTCGTTGCGCACTGCTTATAATTTTTTCCTTACATCTTAAGGCCAATTCGTACTTTTAGTGATGAGGTGCTTTTCTAAAGAATTCCGAAAATACGTCTACGTCTGTAAAACTTTGTGCAAAAAATATGAGCTAATAGGTGTGCCGAAAATTGTCAATAGCCAAAAAATTTGAAAATTTATGAATTCCAAAGTGTTTGTTCTGCTTTCCGTAAGACACAAACCCTAGGGTCATCTCAAGGTACGTTCTTAGCATGTTTTTGCTCCCCACGTTAGTCAGAAACGTAAGACAACCATTTCACTAGGTTGATTGCCAATAAATTTGCATAATTCTCCGGGGATTTGTTCGAGTTTCGTCGTATTTGCGCCTATCTTCCAACGAGGATACGCCCAATTGCTGTACTTTCGTACGGTAAGAATGAGTTTAGCGTATGTCATGTGGGCTATAACTGTCTTCCTCGAGCATTTTGTCGTACACAAATAACTAACGGAAAATAAGAAAGCCCTCTTAAGTTTCATCTTCAATCAAGCTCGAACGTCGGTATAGCAAACAAATACAATTAAAATCGAGATCCACTTATCAAATAGAATTCGCTGATCACACAGACAAATCTGGATCACAATGGGGCTCATTTCTGGGATTTTGAAGCTTCCGACTTTAAGCATGCCAGAAGGCGATCAGCGACTTGTCTTACGTTAACACTGTTTTGATATCAATCATTAGTAATATAAAGGAAAGAACTACGGTTAAATCCCAATACATAAATTGAAGCCGAAGTAAAATTTCTTTAGTTTGACTGATGACTGATTCATCCACAGTATAGGAAGAACAACTTGCTACTGAATATAATCCATTAGAAGTACAGTAGTCTCAATAAAATCAGCTTCGCCTGCCAGTATGAATTTGTTTATATGAGCGTATTTGTACACATTCATGCACACATCGATGATTCCAGTCGATTTAATTTCGCTGAACAGGATGACATGAAGATGACACCCAAAGACCGATCGTTTGCCTCTAATACTGTTTCACTTTAGGTGGCAAGACAAAACCCGTCAGTCTAACTATTGATCGACATATTTCACAAATCCACAATAAATTTTATTCGTCATACAGCAGCAACTCTCAATATATTACTGAAAACCGCGGAAGCACTGTACTGCAGTTTCATCCTTGCTGGGGATAACCATAACGCGGGGGTTAGATTTTCGACTGGGTTGGACTTATCAAACATACCGAGTCTCCGTGGTTTTCACTGGCTAGGACAGATTTGATTTTGCATTTTGCCTGATATCATATACGGTTATGTTTCATCCGGAATGTTGGTTCTTGGTGAAAAATCTTAGCGATACTAAAGTACTTTTATCATTCTCCGAATAAATCATTAAAAAGTAGTAGATTTTTACGGCTCTGTTTACATCAGTAAAAAGAGTATTCTTTATAGTATGCCGAAATATTTTGAACTTTTCTAGTCTAACCAGTCATTAAATACTCTGACGACGTCATCCCTGTTGTATCCCGATCTATTTGCTCCCACTAAAAACTCTTGCACCACAGATTCACTGAACTCTCCAACTGGTCCTCTAGTCTAGATCTAAAAGTGAACTCTTTTAATTGATTCGATATCATACTTTGTCGTCATAAACTAACAGGTATTCCTATCTTCTTGCATCCACTTCTGACCTACTCATAAACTGTGTGCAAATTGTGGAAGCATCATCCACTAGGTATCTCGGAGCCACTATCAGCCGTGATCTTTCTTGGTCGCATCTTAGCGCAACTCTCTTCTAAGAACTTAGACAATATGATACGAATTTAAATGAGCAATGTTGTTTTAGATAAATTCTTTTCCGATAAAATAAGCAATTTTTAGGTTGCATATTGTTCTTTAAAGTCCCTTTTATTGGCAATATGAAAATATGTTCATCTAATCTAATTTTTCTATATCTTTGACCGAAGTTCCTATACTATCAGAACAGGCAATCTTTCGCGTGCGTGGAAATTTTCATAGTGATTGATGGCTGTTTTATCAGCTTTGATTTATGTATATATATATATATATATATAGTTGTTGGCAGCTATAATAAAACAAACGCATCTATACATACAGGAATTAAACAAGTTCCCTGGAGGATCCAGAATCCTACTTGATTGTGTGATTCAATGCTATCATTCCCAAAATGGAAGGAATCTTCCAACAGCGAAGACCTCTACCTGTACGTGGACTGTTTCGCTTAAGGCTTTTTGCTAATAAAAGCCTTGGATTATTGAAAAGCATTATTCTAAAATAGAATATCAGTCCATCAGTATGGATTGCTGTTCATCCTAAAACAATGGACACAACTGGGATGGATAATTTCCAGGTTTTTTGCAGAGAAGCATCAATCGGAAAAAAACCGAACTTTCTCTTTGAACTCTAAGCGGAACATGGCGTGCTGCTGGTAACATCCACACATAGCAACTTTCAATGTTCTAAAACGCCATCACATTTACCAATCGACTGCTTGCGCTAAGCTCAAAGAAAATTAACGAGGGCACAGCACGAACTATCAGAAGGGATGATAGTTTTCCCAGGTAAGATGCAGTTCGGGGGATTTTAACGATTTGAAAGCGAACGCTTTCCGCTGAATGCTCGTTGATTTATCCTTCTGGGGTTGCATCACAGTTTAAATGATTCGGTGTGATATTATTTTATGTGCATGTTGAATTACCATTATGTTTCTGGGGGTTTCCATGAACTGTTTAATGTTTCAATTTTCCAAAGTTCGTACCAAGCTTGATACTACCAAGCCAATACTCAGGGAAGCGACTTTAGGCTGGTCGACGTTTGACCTGAGGGTGGAAAATTATAGGTTCTGGACTTATAGCTTTTTAGAATTTAGAAACATATCAACAGAAATTCGCTTTCATATCACAGAACTATAAGTATTCAATGGGCAGTTCAATTTGGGAAACTTTAACCAGTATGACGACATATTTCATACGGTTGTTATTTATTTCATTTTTAATTTCTGTTAACCTCGGATGCGAATAAGTATATGATTTTCTTGTTGTCAAGTATTCGTTTAACTAGGTAACTGAGAACTCTGAATACGAAAGTAAAGGCCGTTATTCATTACAAAAATTCACTTGAACAAAGCGTTATTGAAGCTAAGCATTCACTTAGTTTTCATTCAAGTGTTTCATGCAAATTTGACTTCTGTTCTGGTAAACCATTTTGTTCAAAACTTGATTTTTATTTCTTAGATTATGGGTTTCAAGCTGAAGAGTAGACTGATAATTAATATAAAGTTTATGAAAGTAACTTGGAGAAGATCATCCTTTACTTTATTTTCTCCTATTTAAGTGGAAGATGGACACAACCTATTTCTTCTATCTGGCTTGGTACCAATATGCAGAAAACATGCCTATCAAGTTCAAGTCAAGATGCTAATAATGCTGTTCGATTGAATATCGAGATATAAATTACGAAGAGCACTTCAACGGTTCCATCCCGGCCCACGGAGTTCTATCTTCAGGCTTGAAAAATGCATTGGATAAAAAGATTCAGATTATCCATGCCAAAGGCGGAAATAGGTTTGTTTCCGTCACCATTACCAGAATGCATGATTTGGTAGCTTTGTAAATAGCTACACATCTTCATTTTAACAAGCTATGATTGAATATTCACTATATCAACCGGGGAAACCTGGGATTCCAAGGTCGAATCCCGGCTCCGAGGAAGAACTTTTGACTTTTTGGGATTCTAATCGGTCGAGTTCTCCACCAGAAAATATCATTGTTATGTAATGAGTACATAATAGGAAATATAACTAATAAACGTATTCAAAAAGGAAATAGGATTTTCTCGGAAAGATCTTAGTATTTCAGGAGTTTTCCAGAGTAAAAGCTAAAAGCATATCGGTAATTTGGCATAGATAATACGTGAGAATTTCACTACATTCGAATCTATTATTCTCCAGTTATTGGCTCACAAGAGGCAAGATACATATTGTGAGGTTTTTAACCTCCTTTAATGAAAAACTGAGTAAATTTTAAAATACCTACAAAGGAACATTTATTCAGAAAAGACTACTTTCCCTCTGTGGTGCTGGTGTAACAGTATTTTCGATGCTATCACGATTTTTGACAGTCAGTCATGTGGTAACAACGTAGGGCGTAATGAGTGCGCTACTTATTGGCACGTAGTACATGCTTCTAATGGGCAAGATAGCACGGGACGCAGACCAAGGTTTTCTCGTTTATGGATTATAATGAATTATGCGTACCCGGTTCCCCTTTGCCCACTCATCTTCACAGCTGTTCAGTCTGCAGGTTCCTTCTTGCCAAGGATCTTATTTGTTACTTTAGGAATGTGTACAGATCCTCCTTTAAAAAGAATTCCCAAGAGGATCCCAAAGGTTATTCGCTAACAGTTCGTTATGGGCTAGACTCTGCTGAAATACAAAAGACAAGGTTGTGGTTTCAAGAAGATATTTGTGGTAGTAAGTAGTACCTACAAAATTTCCCCGGAGCACTATAAAAGATACGCATTCTTATTTCCGATGTGTCAGGGCTAGTAAGTACTTCGTCTGCACTAGACGTCCAATGAGGAAACTGGTAAGTGTTTTTCAAAACATTGTCTCCGTACGGAAACAATGCAAAACTCAAAACTGTATTTATACTGATGCAGTTTTCAACATATCTTCCTTTCCGTGTTGTAAATTCAATCCTACAAGGTCTTTTTGTTTACCTGTGGACATAGATATTTAAAACTACTTGGGATTATCTGCAAGAAATGGACGATAAGTGTACTTCAAAAGTATCTTGTATTCGGCTTCAGGGAACTGACTGTTTTTTTCAGCCAACAAACGACGGAAAAACATTTTAAAAACTAATCAGGACATATTCGTTTACCCTGAAAAGGTCTCCTATGTAGTCGCACACACAAACACTGTGCAAGATGTCCCCGTTTGACACAACACTACAGCGACATAGACGACCTTTTAAACGAAGATTGCTATTAGCGCAGCTGATTCGGGTACAAAACAACCAGTTACAAAATCAATCTTTTTCTCTAGTGCAAAACAAAATGGAAGGAAAACGCGTTTGTTAAGTAACGCAACTAAAGTTACCGTTTGTCACAAGATAACGGATAACAGGACACATTGGGAATATGGAAGTGTCCCAAAAAGAGCTTTTTGAATTAAACTGCTTACAGCTGAACATTCCGCATGGACGCAGTATGCTCATTGTCCCCGTGGGAGGGCAGAGCACTCAACAGCTGCTTCAGTGACAATAATCGTTATCATGGTCTTACGTGTTTGATGCCTTGGGCCACGCACGTATACACAAAACATGCGTGCAGTACGAAATAAAAACGAATGCTATGTGACTATGCTTAAAGAAGTTCCAATGGGGGTTACGGTAATAAGATGGGTGATCTACTCGGAATGGGGTAGCTTGCTTACCGATTCCACTCGTTGGACTGTCTCGCCTTTTATATTTCCATTTTTTTAGCTAAAGGTGTATATCACACAGTAAATTCGAAAAAATCTTACAAAAATACATCAATTAGTATATCTTTATGAAGGCTTAAGAATGTATTCATGTGTAATAAGTTCAGCCGATTTTGCTTTCGATCTCGAATGCAAAGTGAGGTGGGGTGGGGGGAACTGATCTCAATGATATCCACAGATTACCAGCCTAATTTCCCCGAAGTTTTGTACTTCAAGCAAAGGGTCATAAGAACGACCGGGGTTTGATTCCCGCCTCTACTGGTCTAATTCCCATTTGGCGGCCCTCAAGTGGCCTTGAACCCCTTCCTGAATTGTTATATTTTGTTTATTGGTAAATAAAAGAAAGGGAGTAGAAAAAGTATTTATTTTATTTATTCAAAATGTTATTTCTTATGCAAGGGAACAATGAACTCCTGTGTGGTGAATGAATACTGGAAGATGCTAACACAACCGGCAGTGGCAAGTAAGGTGAATAAAATCAGGATATGCTGAATTCATGGGTTCGAATTGCTATTTTCCCTGAGCTGCTGCTTGTTGTTTTTCCATGTCACATGAAATATTGGGCTTTTCTGAAGTCTAACTTTATCTCCGGATTCTAAAAGATTCTAATTGCGCATGGTTTGCTGACTGCTGCTCCCGATATGCTCTGTCATTAAGTAACTAAATAGAACCACGGAACTGCTTCCTTACTGCTGCTTTTCAAAAAGCACAGCAATATCCGGGGTTATTTCATCTGGTGCGAAAACCAACCATTTTGCTTCTGTACTTTGTGCAACTTTTTTCGCTTCATCCAGCTTTCTCGCTTAACGGATGATTTAGGAAATATTTGTGTACAGGGCATATTTGCGGTACGACGGTTTTCTGTTTCTCGTTCAGCCTAAACACCAATAGCGGCTGACTGCCGTATAACAAAATCGTCTTCATTTTTTATTTTCCTGGATACAACTACCCTTTTGTTGGCCATTTATCCCAAATGGCGTTGGCGTAGCACATGTTCCGGGAGATATTGTTTTGCAAACAGTACCGTAAACGGTCGTTTGTTGTTGATAAACTTGCTACTAGTTTTCTTTCGCCTACATACGGTTTTCTTCCAGAGACAAATGGTCCATAAATGTCTAAATTGTACCAGTATTTAGTCCTCAAATTTAGACTGATACTAGTCCATGTGACAGCAATTTCCTCTCGATAATGAGGTCCATATTGAACGTGAGGTGAATACATTTCTCATAAAAACAGTCTAAACTTACTCGGAATATATCAGAAGACTACAGTGAGCAAAGCCGTTTCATTTTTTGCTAGGCGAAATTTTCTATGGACAAATTATCTTTTAACCTTGAGAATCCAACAAATTGTAGAGTATCCTCAGGGTGCTGAGCTGAAGATATTAATTCTTCAGACAAATGTTTGTTCCCTTATTTATACAGAAGTAATAACTGTACCACAGGAGCATCATAAAATGTTTAATTGAATTACCTAATAAAAAGTACTTATTTTGCAAAGCAGACTACTAACTAGTTTACGCAAGACATAGGTGAGAACTAATTACTCCTGACCAAATAAATAGGTAGCTTCTCGATCAGATTGTCCATAAAATTTCACCTGAGTTGTGTATTCGTATAGTTAGTACGTGAAGTAATTTGGTCCATCCCCCAAGTTTTCTGCCATTTATCGAGAACGGTTGTACGAGGGGTCGCGAAATATTTTGTGCGTGTCTTTTCCTCTCATCATATGCGGATTGTACACGGACTGCAATTTTGACGTAGAAAAATCGATTCTGTTCCGAATAATGTTTTCTTTTTTTTGGGGGGGGGGAATTTTTTTAGCCCATCCCTAATTCAGTGACGAAATCATCCGTCTGCTTTTTGAAGACAACAGCCGAATTTTACTGACGTGACCTCTGTGTACGGAGGAAATTCATTCGAAGGTGTGACGTACGGAACAACTGTTTACTTTCCTCCGATAAATGCCAGCTTTGATTTACCGTTCGCAAAAATAACACCCTAGGCCATCACAAAGCCTCTATCGAAAGCCTGATGGCCGAAATCAAGCGCGCTCTTCCAAATACCATACCAAGGATATATTAGCCCATCGGGAACGCCCAAACTGATCCTTTTTCGCCACTACAGAGTGCGATGTCCCAGTGAGCCACCCATATGATATAAATCCCCACTCGTTGGACTCGAATTGAAATATGTTTCAGTCATCAAGGGCACTGTGTACATCTTTCAATACCATAGCTCTAATGCTCCTATCAATGCATGATGCACATGGCGAAATCTACTACGTAACTTCATCGACCCCTGCAAATTTGACGCGTTTGTTGTTTGGTTGGGTGCAGCACGTAGAAGATGCCTCTTGGCATGTTAGACGTTTTTCTTCGTATTTCACGTTTTTTCTTCGATAAGTAGTTGGTTGGATTCCTCAAAGGCCTCCAGATAACTTACCTTGATCTATGAATCTTTTGCCGGTTTTGCTCAAAGCAACTCCCGAGTCTTTATAAGCAAGCGCTTTTGAAAAGTTAGGACTGAGATAGCCGTCGTCCATGCGACATTCTTCTGTTCTAATGAAGCAGAGTTCATGGCTTGTAATTATATTTAATGAAAGGGGTTGGCTTCATTCACGAAACACTCACAATATAAATTTTGCTCAACAACTTATCACGAGACGTCGCCAGTGACGACGGCAAAATGTGCGACCCATGTCGCCTATTGATTGAGCTATAGTATACACTTTTTCGACAGTGGTCACAGGGTGCGCTTAAAGCATTTTGCAAGCTTCGGAAAGATTATTCCGGATATGGTCGATTTTTCTAAGTACACATTAAAATGCTTGAAGAGACAAAAAGATGGCGTAACAGATTTCACAATTCCTTGTAAAATGCATTTGCGAGAAATCGCAACCTAATGAAGATACGCGAAAAGCATTTTGTGCACTACGTATTCGGATAGAAGCCAATAAGTGCAAACAGATAAGCTCCCTTTGCTGAGGGGGTACAGGTGTGCTTTCGTGGGCAAATCCCGCTCTTACGTATTCCCTGAGATTGGTGCCGAAAGCAGACAAAAGATTTTCGTCGCCGAACAGATGCTTTTCACAGTTCTTTTCAGAGATGAAGAACACGCTTTTTTAATTGGAATGGATGCGGTAACCGAAAAATAACGCGCTCATAGTTCACTCAAGCCACGTACCCCCATACAGGATACAATGCACCCGACTAGGTAAAATCATCTGATTCATCTTCGATAGAATGATTCACATTTTCCAGAAATTTTCTGTGAAGATGAATGACAAAACCCGACAACTTAGGCTGTACGGAGATAGGTATGTATTATACAAATGCTTGATTTTCTGATGTGATCACAAAGCCCCGTAAAATTGAAAACCCCTGTGTTTGTCAACTTAACTAACCGTCTTTTCGAAATGATAAAGTCCGTACGCGCTAAGTTATCGACTCGAAATGAGTAGGAAAATTACTAGGTAAATTTGAAACATTGGGTCCCCTTGATCCAGTTCATCAAAACTGATAGAAGACATTTGAACACGAAATCGCATGTTTTACGTACGCGACTGAGAAGATTCAAAGAAATGCTTGCATCTCGCACTTTATGTCTTCTATCTGTTTTGATGTACTAGGTAAATGAAATTTTCAACACCTTTCTCGATGTTGGATAGCAATTGACCGCACGAGACTCTCCGTATAAGAACCTATTACAGGGGCAACAACCAAATTTCGATAGATCGAAGCTACACGGCGATTAAACTCGAAAGACTAATAATAATTTCGGTTGGGTGATCATAAAATATGGACGAGTTGAGTTATGGAAAAGTTTGTAAAAACAGCGCAACGAAGTCAAACGGTTGGTTTCTTTTGCGATTCGTCCTAAGTGAGATTTGAGTGAATCGGGGGAAACAGTCGGAGTTTTGTTATTTACCGTAAAACCTTTCAGCCTGGGCTGAGATGGCCTGAATATGGAATTACTGACGGATTTGACAAAATACTCTTCACTCTTTGAACATTTACCACTGGCTATGAATGTAAATGCTATAAAACACCACGCCGTATGACAACCTCTGATGGCCAAACCAGAACAGTTGCATGGATACGAATGAATTTTAAAAAAATGTTAAACTGCCAATTGCGCATCAGTGTCAAATTCCGTGTAGCAGAACAGTGAGAGTTAACTGAACGTTTCCAGTGAAATGACGAATAGTGAAAACTGTGTTGCTTATACAGTTTAAATTCTTCATCTAAGCTCTACCTGCTGGTTGCAGAACTAGCATGGTTCTTCTTCCACGAAGGTCTGATAAGAAATGACATGATAATTTTTGGAAAATAAAACAGTACTCAATAATCATCCGCAGGCAAATGTGATAATTCGAAGGAATACCTGAGTTGCTGACTGGATAATTTCAGCAGATGCTCAGGCACTCCGCAAGAGAATGAAACATTCATTTTAGCTTTTATGTTTCAAAATAAATCGGACGAATGATTAGAGACAACTTTGGTCACCCATTGACATCGATTACAGCCAAACCGACCTCAAAGGAATAAATCAGGAAGATCCATTTGCACCGACTAAAATAACCACTTTGATCTCTTTCTGTTCTAAATCCACCCAAGTTCAACTAATCTGAGCACTGACTGTGTTCGTAGATCAGATTGTTGTGAAAGTTTCGCAAATCTATTCAGATCAATTGTTGATTGTTCCTCTTATCGGGTCAATTTTGTTCTTAAGAAAATGCTTTACCAATCTCCTAAATAATAAAATAAAATAATTTGTGGCTCCATTAGCAACCACATTACATTAGGGTAGTCAGGCCAGGTTCAAACAATTTTCAAATTAAAACATTCTGGGAGTTTTTGCAAACTAAATAAATGAAGGCAAAACGGATGTGTTTGTTTTGATTGTGGCTTATCCAGAATATATATAGAAAAACCGTCACTTTACTTGGCGTGCTTTTTGTCAGTGTATTCGTTTTATTACAATACTGATCAAAATCCTCTTCTTATTGAGTACAAACAAAAACAGGAAAAATCGACTTAATCAACAGTTATTTTGCTTAGTAGCCGTTTTTACCTATGTTAATTATCTTCAGCCAGTAAACGTGTCTGATGTTGATAAATGCGCTGACGATAGAACACAAGAATGTCAAATTTTTGTGAGATTGTGGTATCCGACAAATCTTCGGTGACTCAAATAACTAGCGACGTTATCGGATGACAGCGAGTTCGAATTCGAATCATGGCCACCATGATTTCACTCGTGTTGAGCCAGGTTCACTGATGCAGGTTTCAGCTTGTTCGAAAAACACAAGCCGCGCATACTGCGGCTAATAAATCTCAAATCCCAGGGGATCGTGTGTCTCTGGCTGACTCAGTTTTCTTTCTTTTACTGACAGACTGGCATACACGCACCCATGCAACTACGATACACTTCATTAGTTTCTCATTAGTTATTCTTTCCCATATTGCCTAGTAATCTCGTGCATGCTACTGCCAGTATACACAGTTCGCCCCGTGTCATTTGATTTCCGTGTCTTCTTGATTACTTTCCGTGGTTTGAGGGCAGAACTTTAGATTACTGGATTTTAAGATTTTAAGCATCACTAGCTCTTATCCTTGATAAATTAAGTCACAGTACAGCTTCGCTTTATTTTATCATAATTCCTTTCTGTTGCGTTCATTTCTATATTTAGTCATTATTTTAATGGAACCTTAATTCCTCTTCACGCTGTTATTTTACTACCGAGAACATTGTGTCTATCCAAAAGGTTGAAAAATGACACTGATGAATAAAAAACCATTCCGTTCTTTTTTCTTGGCTGACGCGTACAGCTGCTTGTTTTCGTTTTTGTGAACATGTTATCGAAAGATTAACGCAAGACGTAATCTGGAGCGCGGTGTGCGAGCTTGGGGACGGAATTCAGTTCAAGAAAAGGAGCTTTTGAAAACCATCCAATAGAGATCCACTAGTTGTGTCCGTAGTTGGTAGCAGAACACGTAGTGGTGGCGTTGCATTTATTTATCCCGACGTAAGCACAAAACCCGGTCTTAACAGGCGAGTAAGCCGCAAGCAACCAAGGGAGTTGTCATAACGACCTAAACTACATGCACTGTCACCAACAACGGAGTAAGACCAGTAAGAACATGGCACAGTCGATAAGTCAATACAGCTGACGGTTAAGCATGAATAAAGATCAAGGCAACTCAGGCGTAAGTCCATTTATGAGAGGAATATTGATCGGTGGTCCGCGTAGTTTGCGTGACTTTAACCAGACACAACACCATTAAACTAATTGGAGCTCTGTAGGTTAAGCAATATAAGGATAGCCATGAGGCCCGACACCTGTTCTCTCTCAGCAGACGTCGCCTGTGGGAAAAAAGCAGATATTTGAACAACTCAGTGAGTTCCCCAAAACTGAAAGCCCGTTTTCCGTCCGCAAAAGAGACAACCTGCAGAGCAAACGAAATGGAACTTACGTTAAATTATGCGAGTGAAGGAAAAGACCCTCTCCCGATCTGCCAAGACATGGCAGCTTTTCAAAGAGGAACGAACTGAAGCTACCGAAGGATAGGTTAAGAACTCGGATTAGAGCTGTTTTTTAGCACCAGGCTAGCTACTGGCTTGAACAAACTGGTGAAACATTTCACCGGAGCCTCGACGGTGTTGAAGTCAAGGGTCGACTAGGCTGTAAAATGAGTTAACTGTTTGGCGAAATAGCACAATTAGTGGTCACCATATCCCGTGTTTAGGTTTATTCCTTATTACCCTCATCTTTCTAGTCTAAAATTTAGCTTCCACCGAGACTACTGTTGTACTCTATTCCGTTTCGCTTCATCACTTTTGGATCTTCGTTTACAGCAGTAACTTCCCCAAATCTATTACCCTCTGAGTGATTGGCTACCACTTGCTTAGAGCTAGAAACGAGGGCCTCTTACAACCTTCGTATTAGGACATAATGACTGAAAGTCACTTTTTCCCTTTTTAACTCTCTACTGATCGAAGAAGCCTTAGCCTTTCCAACAGTTTAGTTACAAAGAGATCCAGGGAAGTCACATTTCAAGGTACTGGACAAACCTGGCCTGCTGCCGTACTTATCTTACAATCTACTAAACCCAGGCTTATTCGCCTAAGAGCTCATATTCCATCGTCAAATTCTTCATTATTTGGACCGTCTGATGTTTAAGTCACAGGGAGCTAGTTGCAGCTGACAAGTGCAAGAATATTGATCTACTGGCCAGAGCCACAATTACTGCCACTTGACCTGAAACTAAGCTGTTCCAGTCTTCTGACTTTCGTGAACTCCTTCATGGATAGCTGATGGAATTCCCAATCTGTAGGGTCCATTATGTCAAAGCAGGTGATGTTTAGGGCCACTGATATGACAGCTTCACAAGTACACACATGGTTTAAAAATGACCAAATTCGGTGGCACCGTTGACTCTATTTTTGTATGTTATTTTCTCTCTCTTGCCGTTGCCCAATACGCAAGGTAGTCCGCTTTTACCTTCCGAGTTCTTTTCGTTTGCTCTCAGCCCAGTACTGTCGTTGTCGTGTTACCAGAAGAAGACCGAGAATATTAGACAGTATGCGGCAGCAGTTTCAACTAGACTAAGAAAGAGTTTAATAATGTTACGATTGTTCAGGCCATGCTGATAATCAAACCGCACTTCTTTTGCAAATAGGTAACTATTTGTTTAGTTTTCCTGAGGGGCTGATAAAACTGCAGACCAGAACTGAAGAAAGTCTTTGATTCTGAAGATGAATTAAGCAAGAGCGAATCATTTTGATAGAATTTCCAGCGCTAACGGTCCTTTAGATTAAATGATTTGCTTTACAACCAAGAACGGTCAGCTGAAAACAGATTTTTCAATGAACAAATATAAAATTTTAATTTCCGGTATTTTTGATTTTATAAATTTGAGTTCTGCAGGTTTCATGTCAGAAGCCTTCGGTTTCGAATTAGCTGGGACGCACGACCAAACGTAAATCACTTGACCGTGTGCTCACGTGGGACATTACAATAGCCAAAAACACCTCATTAACTGAAGACATTGTTTTTTCCTACCGAATTTAAAATAAGTTCGGGATTCTCTCATTCATTTTTCTGCACCTCTGCTATTACATTCGGCTACCAGCAAGGTTATAAGTTTAAGTAAACGATCACTTGGTAAATTGTTTGGTAAAACTGAGTTAAAGTGCTGTCCACTTATTGCGTACTTCCGTTTATTTTTTGGGTACTTTCGGTTTCACAACGTTGATCTTGAGATCTTCAATCCTACATGAGAAATAGACTTGGAACATCAATTAATATGCCATTATATTCATTTCTTGAGGTCGATTTATATTAGGCGTACTTCAAAAGTACCACATTAGGCGGTGTTCCAAAACGTCACAAAATACCGGGGATTTAATAAACTCACCATAGTGTAAAGGCATATTGTAGACCACCATGTTGACTTTTGTTTGATGCGAACGTAGGAATCAGTTACAACACTTGCTAAGCTTTGGTTTCATGGAATTTGCTGTGGTTTGTCGTTTTGGGCCAATCTTCTGCAACACCCCGCCCAAGATCTTTGCTTCAACATGCAAAATAGTACCTTGATAGAATAAAACTGATGCAAAGTTTTACTCCGCTGGGAATAGAGGTTTGCACGAAATACCGGTGCCACCACCACAAAAAGCCGTACCTCCTACTCGAAGCTCCAATATTTTTGGAGTAACGTCGTCCTGGAAATAGTGTTCATTAAATAAGGTATAGGTGATACAGTTGGTTTTGTCTGCGTAATTACCGGAGCAAAAATAACCTATGCAACTCCGTTTATTTTTAAATATGTAAGCCTAAACTCCAGCCGTAGCCGGGGAGCAAGTAAGCAGTCACTTATGTGAGCTCGGTTACACAGGCTATCACCAAGATACCACGCAGTCATTCAGATGAGGCCAAGCAAGATCAGTCAATGAATAGTGAGATCGATCGGTCAATAATGTGTGAAATAAGCCGGAGTAGACATCAACTTAGTGCAGACTTGTGTTCCTTTTGAAGACGCATATAAATTGGCCATTAGAACGGAGTGTGTTTACGAGTTCGCGTTTTTTAGTGCACCTAACATTTTAGACGGAACATAACTGTTGGCAGGATTCCACCTCAGGGTTTTCAGATCAGTAGCGATATCCAGTTCGACAGGACTGAGGGGAACTCGCAGTGAGCCGCAATCTCGATGTGCCGTGGTATGCGGTAAACGAGAAAAATGAAACACTAATAACTCGGGATTGTCGCTGGAAAAAATATAATCCACCGACTTTTCAGGTAATCTTTCTCAAATCAGTTTTATAATGCGAAGATTCTGGGATCACTTACATGAATGCAGAATTTTCTCGTGAAATCCTACTCACGGTAACTGTCCCGTCCACTCACTGCTTTTCTGCCACCGACAAAGCCATTGTATTGAGAATACTTTTTTATCACATAAACGTTTTTCTTCTGGAGCCAACTTTGATTTTGGCCATATGAAAATTTTTACTTGCTTCTGAGAATACCAAAAGCATATTTTAAGAAACCACAAGAGTTTAAGCTAAAAGTCACCCGACTTCCGACTGTCACTTCATATATATATATATATATATATATATATATATATATATATATATATATATATATATATATATATATATATATATTGGAGAGTAAAATCGGTGAAACTGAGATTTTGATTGCATCTTTTTGAAATCCTAATGTCCAAAACACAGTCTTAATATTATTTGAAGCATAAGGTTTGATTCGTACAAAGTATGTGTGGATACAACCGAAAGTTTCAATCGATCAGATCCAGTTTTTTCCATTTTCCTAAAAATTCCCTGTTGGTAGTGCCTTACTTTTATCAACAGAAGCCTAAACCCTTGCTCCAAAGTGTAAAATGGTTTTGCCGTTACACTATGAAAACCAATTGACGTGTTGAAATCGAACAAACGTTGGGATACATATCGTAGATAAAGATTATTCAAAATATTTTTCGTCATGTAGACCTCTCCCTGGAAGTTCTACGTGAGTGTACGCGGAATAAAGCAACACAAGTGACGATAGTTCTCTTGAATAGATTATTTTTTTCCTAATAATCTACAAGACAGCAAAGAGCCGAGTTGTTGCATTGAAATACTGCGAAAAACGTTGAGCTTCAACAGAAGTTTCTCTGACTTTGTTGTTGTTTTATTGCGAGATTTGAAAGTACAAAAAGAATATATACTTTTTCTTCTGCTACTGTTGACAAGCACAAAATCAAAACATGGTGTTCACGAATAATAAATTTTTCTATCGGTTATTCGGGGCGAGCACGGACGTTTTAGTTCAATTCAGACAGATGCAACTTTAAGAACGTATACGCACGTACAGGAGCAATAAAACATTGCAGGTATTCCTGAAAATACTTCGTTTACCTTCCAGATGCTTCTCACAGTGAAGTACGACGCGATTTATTAATTGTATTGTGGTGAAAATCGAGTGATTTAAATCAAATGGATTTCTCAAATAACTTTTGTTTAGTAATCTTCCGCTTACTGGGAATTATCTTTCATTACTGGGCTAGAATGGACTGCTGAATGATCGTGGAACACTCAAAACGACGGCCTTCAAACTCGACTTACGGCACACTGTTTTTTAATACCTTCACTAATTTGCGATGCTCATCCATTCTTTTTTGGACTCTGTTGCAGAGCTTGTTATTTTTTGTGAAATTTTCAGTTATTTCCATTTCCTCAAATTCAGTCACAATTATACATCCCGGGAATGCGTTCTGTCTCTCACCTCTGACAAAATTTGCTCATGTGCTTAATTTGACTGAAGCCTGTTGAAAAGTCTTTTGTCCTGAACAGTGTATCAAAATGAAAGCAAAATGTGTAACTACATCCAAAAAAACCAGAAATCTCAATCCACTAGTCCCGAGTCATGCAGTTTAAAACGACTTTCTTTGGTCAGTATTTACGACCACCGCATTCTAAATATTCAACGGTAAATCATTTCAAATGTTGTTATAAATCCCTGAACTAATGACCATAGCTAGCACAGGAGCGGGAGAGTGCATTCACCAATGCGTTGGTCCTGGAGTCGCGCTCAACAACCTTATCAACCGAAACCTACTGGTCAGTTGCTACTACAAATATGACTAGTTGTAACATACGATCCCACCGGATTGAAGCGTGTACCGTTGGAAACATTTCCTGAGTATGCCTCTTTTCTTCTGATGAACTGAAATGCAGCATCGTGCAATATATGTGCAAATTTTGAATGATCCATTACGGCTGTTTTCAGGACATTAACAATAAAATATTGCAAGCATAACGTATATGATAAAAATGGAGATGAAACTGATTAGCGCCTAATCAAGCCTTGAAAATATCGGGTCATCCCTGAAAATAAGAGCCTGCACGAGAAATTTCGATTGCAGCCTTGTGAAGGACATATGATCAAGGAAAATTTCTTCCTAACTTTTCTGAACCCCTCTTGTATGAAAATTAGACAAGAATGAGTAAATAATGCATCTGCAAAGAAGAATGTTTGCTTAGCAAATAAAAGTCTATCGTCTTTGTGCACAACTAGTCTTGGGTGGACCAAATATTTGACTCCTAGTCTGTTAAATATACGTAAAAATTATTATTTTCTTCAAAGGGCACATTTTGATGATGACAAGTCATTTAGGTAATGTTTTCCGCGAGCATATCACAGACTTATGGGCCGTGAAACTATGAAACTCCGTGTGGTTTACCATATTAATCTTACATTCATTTTGATGTATTGCTCTTTGATTACCAGCTGAATCATTCAGTAGGTATTTCACACTACGTAATAATAGTAGCTTTGAGAATGCATTCCATGAATAGCTCATCAATATCTCCAAATAAATTTATCAACGCATTTTTCTCCCCCGGAAAGTTGTTCTGTGTGCTTTGCATTTCGGTTGATAGAGTTTTATCATCGGTGGACTGAACTTCAGCCTTAGTACTTAAGATTTTGTTGTAACCCTCAATATTGGACCCTGGCACACTCACAGTCGAAGTGATACAGGAAGTTTGAGTTCATGGCAAATCGCCTCTTGTTTAGTCTGATTTACCCGGGTTCCGTAGCATCATCAGAATAATAAAACAGATGGATCGGCAAAATTTTTAAGTCCCATTCTTATGGATGCGTTGGTAATTTAATATGCATGGCCATGGTAATATTTTCCAAAGTACCTTTTCACGGGTTAGGAATTAGCGGAACAAATATGACACAAAATGTTTCACCATTTGAGGACATAATAATTTATGCATTGATGATTGGCAGACTTTTCTCTGTCACGTGACACAGGTAGAAAAACAGTAGATCTGGTTTAATTGATGCGGCTGAAATAGAAAGAACCAGAAAATGGTCTTATTTTGTGGATATTTAATGAAATTCCTTTCTATACTATCTATCGCTTATTACAACCTCCTTCCTCGAGAACCATATTTTACTAGAGGTACTTTTGAATTATTCTAACCGTAGACAAATTACATTAATTCATTTCAATGGAGAGTTGTTGGAAAAGGTGGCATTCAGTTGGCGTTTCGGTTACAGTGAGTGATCTTTTTCAAGACCGGACAATAAACACTTACCTGTAACACACCACATGATGCATCTTTTTTTATGATTCACTCCAAGGTGATCTCGGCTCCGATAGGCATAAAAATATTAGTGATATAATTTCATCTTTTCAATAGACTGAATACTTCTTGAACAGGCCATATGCCATTGAATGAGGATCACTTTTCATTTGGTTGTTGAGTGGTGATTCAGTCCAAACGAATACCTCGTTTTTCTATCACTGGTTGTGTTCTTCCATTCAATCCATGTTCATCCCTATCTTGGTATTTAAATTTTTCCATTGGTAATGATTTGGGATTAACTGGACCAAAACTCCTGCAACTAAGACTAATTTTTGAAGGTGAGTTTCATCGTTCCCCATTTGTTTTAATTGGTTGGTATTAGGTTGCAAAAGTCTTTTTCGGTGGAATTCAGGAAAACTGAAACTGCGCAGTAATTTGCACCAACTTACGGCTATCATGTGGGAAGAATTTAGATACCGAATACTCGTCATCAATGACATCACCATCTCGTCAAATGAGGTTTCTGTGGCCTGTTGTAGAGGACCAGCAAATATCTAAATAGGACCAGTGATGTACGATGGATACGCGAGCCTTTTCTTCCGTGTTTTATCGATCGGTTATCTGCTGTACACCAAATCATGCAGAAAACCGATAAAGGAGTAAGCCTTCTCGCTTTCAACGTAGCATTTGGTTGTGAGAAAGTAGCAGGTGTTTGGCTGATATGAACGTTCCCCTAATGTCGCCTGCATTGTTCTTTTATCGACGGAATGCAAATTTGAAGAGCTTTGGCGAAATGAGAACGAATTGCACACGTTGCTGTGGTTATTTGCTGTTTTTTCTACCAAAACGAGGGTAGATTGGAGTGACTGAGGTCGCATAAATACTGATTCATACAACACCACTGATCTATTTGAACTAAATTTGAGTGATTGAATAGGTTGTGTGTCTGCTTCATTCATTCATTAATCGGATGGCTAGTTTTGGATAAAATAATTTCAGTCTGGCTGAATTCTATCATTCTCGAGGCTTGACTAAATCCGGTTTGATGTTAATTTGATCTGTCGTGCTTTCTTTTTATTACCATATAGGGCTCCGTTCTGTTTTCAGGGCTATGAAAATATTGCTGAAAAAAAGCTAGTGTTTTTTTCAGGAGTTATACACAGACAGACGTAAACCATGGCAAGTCGGGCAAAAACTAAATTAATGAAAATCCAAAATGGAAAGAGCTTGTGTTACATTCGTTCATGTACATCATTGGTCCAAACGTTATATTCTTTCTAGACGAAATTTGAGCTCATCTATGGACTGACCCCACGGCTCGGTTCCACAAGGGCTCTTTTGTTCCAGAACCAAGTTACATTGGCAGCATTCTACATTTCCAAAGTAGAAAACATGAATTGCCTTTCCAGGTTACAGTAGGATTTAATACCTACAAAAGAGGTTGTAACTTGATTGGATTTGCTTTTCAGATCCTAGACTTCCCTGAATAGAACCGCAAGCTAATTCGCATGAAGTTTATCATTCAGGACTCAGTTTTTACCGGAACAGTTTGAAACCGTAAGCTGAATTTTCAGGTCTCTTCCAAGTTGAAATGGGGTCGCTATTTTTTGAGTTATTTCATGCTCTAAATACAATGTTGTTCTCTAAAGCAGAAGTTTTATTATCTTCACCTAACACTTTATGACCAGTATTACCGGATACCTTTCTTCCACGGGTGAACATGGTGGTGGGAATTCAAAACACTTATCATTTGGCATAGATTATCATTCCTCATAATTGATGTAGCGATACCGTCAACAATTTTATGACATGATTTTCTTTTTACTTCCTTTATTCCGTATACAGAAAAACACAAAGTTTTTGGAGGGTTATCCCGGTCAACGGAAGGTTCCCAAAGAGGGAATTGACCGGCCGTGGGAGGAATCGAACCTGGGTCGCGAATTTCGGGCATATGGGATTTTGAACCACCAGTGGAGAAACAAAAGTTATTGTCAACAAGTAACGTTCGACCATAGTAGTCGAGATGTGAATTATTCTTAGAATAATATGTTAAACTGTGTTCATTCTTAGTGACTTAGTTACACTTTTAATGCCTGTGGTTTACTGACTAAGTTATAATAACAAAACTTGTCCTGTGATTCACCAAATGCATCATTTTACCTCCAAATTACAATGAGGAAAGAAATGATGACTGTGATTCAACAAAGGTGAAATTAATTCTCCATCACAACCACATCACAGCTGTAGTGAGAGATTGTTTGGACCAAACCTTCAAGTTGTCTATCGTTTTGTTATTGTGAAAAACAGAACAAAATGCGTGGGTTTTCTACGATCAAAAAATTAGTATAACACCGTACCAAACGCGCTCACAACTCGACGGAAACGACCACGACGAGAACGACCACGACCACCACGGCGGTTCCATGCGGACGCAGAGACAAGCGGGCCGTAGTATTAGTTTTGGGAACAGCACTCTTCAGTGGGGCTTGCACGTGCACGAACCGTGTAAGCACAGAAGGAATGGAGAGCCAATGAGCTGAAAAGCAGTAAGTGTATAATCAAGTGCCAACACTTACATCACAGTGTATCGGCACGGCTGTCTACGCCAATGCTTTATATTAACATCCTGATTTGAGGCATAACCTGACGCGTCTTCCGGTAGAAAGATAGCGTTTCTAGAAATAAATCAGAACTGGCCGACTGAAAACATTTGTTTTTTGAGCTCAGTGAATTTTGCATTGCTCAAGAATAGTCTGGTGACTCTACCGTGAAAATCTTTTCCGTAATTTGACGTAGCCTATATCTACCGCCGGGAAAAGATTTGCGACCCAGAATACACTGGAAGGAATTCCACTTTGAATTACATAATATTCATCACTTTTCTCGTGGCACTTCAAGTCACTCTAAAAAGTATACCAAGTAAATGGATAATAACAACGATTACGGATAAGTTTTGAGTTTCCACGCGATTGCAACAAGCAATCACCGTTGCTGGTTGTATAATGCTCGCCCCGGATCGGCAACTTACTCTGCTTCATCATTTTTCTCCCTGATTTATTTAAAATCTACTGACAAATCTTCTCTTCAGTTATATTTAGTGCTCTTTGGCATTCGCTTAAGTAAAACGACAGAAAACACTGGCATACACAAAGGATGTGTTTGCGTTTCACAAACAGCGTCTTGTTGGAAAGTCATGTTTTACACAAATAATAAGAAAAATCTGAAATAATTTACTTTGGGACTCTGGGAAGCACCTATCACAAAAGCATACATCCGATACGTCATCAGGATCTCATCACTCACCTACTTAACCACCATTCATCATTTTCTGGTTCTGATTTAACATTTATCCACTAATAGGAAAACAGAATAGATAAAATTCCTGTGAAATTCATGCATTCCAAATAAACTGACAGCAATACCTACAGATTCGTAAGTGAACTACCGACATCGTGGTTGCTGTCGAGGAACGCGTATCCCGTACTCCTCAGATTGTCCATTCCTTCTTGTAACAGGGGAATCCACGAACAGTCCCAAAGTACAAATTAGATAGCTGTAAGCAAACCAACTGTGTTTTCTCCGGGAGACCACTTTCAACGCTGAATTTCCTATTGAAAGGAGAAATAATAAAGTATTCCCCAAATATGATTGTATTGGTGTTGCTTCGCCCTGCTAGGCAGAATGAAGTTTGACTGTTCAACAGAAAGAGCTGATCCTAGCGGGACAAGCCTTTATGCACCAGTGAACAAAAGAACCCGCTAACAATTGTAACTTGATAGTTTATAAATGACCCATATTCGGCTTTTCTCTGAATAACGTATCTCATGCTTCAGGCACATTTATCGTGGTTACTCAGGCGACACCATTTGAGCATCGAAGAAAACATGGATAGAGTAAATAATAACCTCGCATAGTTTAAATTTATATTTATATTTAGCACAGTATTTCGGGCAGGAGATAACGTCTAGTTATCGACTTCCGAACGAAAAGCTGAACAGGACTGGATTTTATAAATTTGCCAGAACAGAAAATGGACATTTGTTGTGAACAGCAAGCATTTCGTACCCTCTGGTCAACTGTAAGCGTAAAAGGTCTAAGTGTATATATATATATATATATATATATATATATATATATATATATATACACGACCGGTTTCGCGGTTGTTGCTGCTCGTCAGATATGGGTGCCCGGTACTCGTCTGTCCGCTTGTCTTCATACTTGTAAACTCCGATGTTATACGTTCAATAGAATCTAATCTGAATCGTCTGGAGTGTGAATGGATACTCTTCGTTGAAGAGCCCACAAATGAATCACAACTGTGATTTCTCATAGTTATTCGTGTCTGAGTCACTGCTAACCCAACGAACAACGAGGCTGCATGTGCAAGCGCTCATATATATATATATATATATATATATATATATATATATATATATATATATATATATATATATATAATATGTGTGCTTTAGGAGGGAGAATATAACAAAAGTAGGTTAACTGAAGATTTATTCGTGTTTATGGTGGGGTGAGTGAATTAGGTAAAATGGACCCAGTGTTTTGGTTTCCACTAACGAACCCTGCCTTTAATGTCTTGCGAACTCTGAATATATTTTAAAGCAGCAGTGGAAAAGATGCTTATTAGACTGCTCAATGAGCATGTGAGTGTGTCATTTTCCGAATATATTCGTGGAACTTTTATCGAAAAGAATTTTGCCAAGAAACAACGTTGATCTCGTTGGGATCAATGATGCCCAGAATGAAGCAGCTCGCGAGGTGTTAGTTCAATGAAACACATCAACCTCAAATTGGCTTCCTTAACAAGATATCTCTAGTATTTAGAATCATATCTGAGAATTTTCAAAAGAAATAATGCAAAACACCTGGTTGAAAGCAATCTCAATCCCTGAAAGCTGTTAGTGTGAACAGCAAGCAAGGTCCCTATTCCACACGGGCACAAGCATATACATTCAAAGTCTTTTAGTTAGTCATTTCACCCTGTCATAAAGTAAATTCCTCCACACCAAAACAAGTGAATGCTTCACAAACAGGTTTTCAATTCGGTAATCTTTACGACCAAGTTAAAGATCCCGTTTCCACACCATCCAACACATCGGACTTGTTCAAGGCCAAACTGGTTGGTGTTTCAGGACAAAATCTCACCACTCCCATACGGTAACGTTTTTTTTCGTCACAAGATGGTGGCTGAAAAAATCAAAAGTGAATGATTTGTTGTTTCACCGGCCAGATAAAGAATCGGGCGTCGTAAATGTTAGGAATAAAGTGTACTTGGAGAAGATGGAAGAAAGCCGTTCGAAGAACAACGATTCCAACTGCGTACTAATCAAGAAAACAACACATTCACAGAGAAAAAGATATCAAGACAGCCTGAGAAGCTTCTACCAAATAGCTTCAATTTCAGAATTGTATGCAATAATCTAAGGGCACTTGGGACATGAACTCCATACTTGAGAGGATAACCCAGGCAGATATCATGCATGTAGAGCTAGCCCTCTTTTGCAAATCTCCCCGCTGGTATATAAACACCCTTACCCCCGAACCGGGAACATATGACACCTGTTTGGCCAAACGAATCGCATTCCAACTCTTAAGTTTATTTACCGATGTTTCAGAGGATTAGATGAAATTCACTTAGTTCATACTACGTCAATTTTCACAAAGGTATGGCGTCATGAAATAGCAGTAAATCTGTGTTTTTATTTCTTCGCTTACCGCGTTCACCATGTTGAATACCTTGAGTAAGTCACTGCGTGGCGCAGGCAAAATTTTCGTCTTCCTCTTGAAGAAAAATCCTATAGAAAAATGTATTGTGTCCCCTGCGGGGTACTGAATCAAAATTAGCAGAGATATTTTTAGTATGATCAAAAAGTAACTGTATGATAATATTTTCAAATTTCGTCTGTGCACACGATATGTGGACATTCTAATTCATCCGAATGAGGAATGTCTTATTCCATTTGTTTGAATCCTTATTACTTTTCATTCTTACCCCTCTGTTTCCCACGATGAAGAAAGTGGTAAGTTTTCAGCTGCCTTACACACCCGGATTAGCCAGATTTCTGTTCAGCAGAACGCGGAAAATCTGCACGAATCAGCTGCAAATTGAAGAACTTGTCATAAAACACGTTACTGGCCAATGGTTAAATGGTAACTTTACCAAACAACAACAGAAGCAGTGATTTTTAGGTAAGAAATCAATAATGGTCAAAAAGGAAGTTTTCTTCACGTTCCCTTTCAAAGGTGACCATTTATTTAATAAAATCATTCGAGATCTTAACTCAAAACTGTGACTTATATGCTGTTTGGAGCCGTTGCTTTCGCGACAGACAAACAAAAGAGTGGGTTTTCTAATCAGTACTTTACACGTGTGAAGAATCGTCGACGGTAGATATCTATTCGGTTCGCATAATGTTTCGTATCAGTGTGGTAAACTGTCAGCCTGAACCTTAATCTCGAAGTTTACTGTCACTTTAGCAAAGGATACCGCAAATTATGATTTTGATAACCGTGAAAACGCTGTATTTCAGTTAACGTTCATCTTAGAAAGTACGGATAAAACAATGAGTTTCTTGCATGTCTGATAGATTTTATGGAGAAGTAGTTGTTGTTTACCCAATATTCTCGGAGATAATTGGTGCATTACCACCCAAGTGTTTGGTCTACCATCTGTTCGTGAAATCCGAATATTTTACGTCAGTATGCGGGCAATAAACCACGTCTGAACTTTCAGTCTACAATATTAGGTGCTGAACTGCACACAAATTATTGACCTATTCTCTAGAGGTCATTCTGATTTTCTCAATCATATCATTCCCTGTTTTGGAACAGTGGAACAGATGATAACCGCCTCTTAATCTCAAAGACAAGCACCGGTGAAAACGAGCTCGATGTAGTTCACTGGTTGATCAGAATTTCAACGGTAAGTTGTTTCAGTTGCGCAAATATATAAGACTAAGATC
Source organism: Fasciola hepatica (assembly GCA_948099385.1). Lineage (NCBI taxonomy): Eukaryota > Metazoa > Platyhelminthes > Trematoda > Plagiorchiida > Fasciolidae > Fasciola > Fasciola hepatica. The sequence continues at coordinate 903,138 of CANUEZ040000108.1, forward strand.
AGATCTCATTCGGCAGCCATAATCTGATAGTCTTAATACGAAACTCATTTTTATGTGATCACTAACGGAATGTCCCATGCCTTAAACGGAAATTCGTGAGCCCTGAGAGCGGAATGTCCTTCAATAGCGACAGTTTTCACAACCCAGTCGATTTGATTCGATTAATTTGGTGATTCAAAGGCAAAAGACGGCTGGTCCTCCACGAAGCATACAATTCGCTGCTAGACTCAAAAATATACATTCACGGAATTATCAAGTTTTCTGGAACAAGGTGTCGCGACTGAATGTTGCTACTGAATTGAGCGATGTAGTACTACTTACGCTTTCCGGTGAAAAGACATTCCAATTTTTTTTCGAAAATGGCAGATTAGACGGTCTCAGTATGGATTCTGAAAATCAAATTATATATATTGCGTCCAGTTTTATATTCGAGTTGTATCTCTACCAGTGAAACAAGTCATTATTCTCACAGGATAAGATTTTGTTCCAACTTGTAATATAACTTTCATTTCTTCATTTAATGACTCACCTTTGATGCATGATATACCGATCTTTTCCCTTCTAAAAATAAATTATCGCCAAAGTAGAAAGCTTTCAGTCATGGGATTTTTGCTTACCAAAGAAGATGAAACACAAGTCATTCAGTGTAACCTGGTCTTCCTATTATGTGCACTGAGTTGTCCCTAGCTAATCATTTCTATCATTCCTAATGATTCATATTGGCAGACCAGTTCCCGGAGCTCTCCGGAAATGGGAAAAATAGGAATGCTTGGTAACACGGTAGTGACGTTGTGCACTGAAATATGTTGTAGACTCAAAGCGGAGGTAAACTGTTTTGGACACAGAAAGCCGGATCGAGGCGAGTGACCGGCTAAACCCTCCGTATCTCCATGTGGTTCAGATTCTAGTAAGTCAAGATGACGAAACGCATCAGTCATATAAAACTTAAGTTCACTTTCCATCTGGTAATGACTAACTGCTGGATTCGGTGTATTTGTCGAATTCAGAAATTACAATTTGAGATTATTCTTCACATCATACCGGGATGTGTTCCACCGCTGTAGCACTTTACTCTCCGTTGGTCCTGTATGCTCCATTTTAATTAAAATAAAATCCATAAATTCAGTGAAAAATCGAAGCGGAGTTGATGCGGTCTTTGAAAGGACGTGTGGAGGAAGCAACCGTTGATTGATCGTAGCCATAACACTGCGGCAAAAATAATTCCACGAAGTGCGTTTACAAGCTGAGTCCAATGACAACCCTTGTCCGGAGTTGTAAATGCCGAAAGGTTGTACAAGATGGATTCAGCTAGTTTTTCCATTTTGTGTAGTGTGGTAAAACCTATATGAGTTATATAGAACAAGGTGTGCTTTCTGTGAATTTACATTTTCAGTCAGAGAATTTGCCTCAGTAGCTGAATCAGTTCGCGATATGATGGACTATGCATGCAGTTGTTCCGGACGGACCACAATAACCCGTCTGCTGATCTTTTTCCCATCACTTTTAGATATCCAGCTTACTTATCAAGCGATTGCAACTGGTATGATATGACTTTTCCAAAGAATCGGATATATTCTGGTGAAATATGTAAATGTAATCTAGATTTATCATCAAAAACCCATCATTTAGGCATACTCATTTCTGTCAAAGTTGTTACTTAGAATTTTTCATCCAGCTCCTGAGCATTCTCTATTTTTCTCTGAGTGCCACCGCACGCTTTTCTTTTTCCAATATAACCAACTTATTGAAGTATCTGTTCAACAATTCAGCCAACTTGAGTGTGAACCAATTTTCTCTTCACTGGATTGACTTCAACATATTTTTATGGATAATTTTTTGATCAGCTTATAACAGTCAGAGTTAGCCGCAAAGCATCACTCAGAGTTCTAGTCCACAATTTCCGTATAAAATTGTTCCAGTTGCGTGAAGAGAAACACTCTTCGAGAGATAAAAGATGAATGGGAGCGTTTCACTTGTTAAAACTGATTGGTAAATATCGACAGCCAATCTTCATTCTACCAGTTCAAGATACTTTGACTTTCATAGTACAAATACCAATGCTGCAGCCAGTCAAAAGCAACCACGCACAGGGATAAACAGAAAATTTCTCTTTGTCTTACGTTTTACCACTCTATTTTATTTTGCCTCACATCATTTTTTTGCTTTCTATGAGAGTTATGGATCGGCTTGCCTTGATGGACAGGGAAATAGTGATTTCACCTCATATCGACAATCTATTGTCGCTTGTCTAGTATAGTTCATGCAACCGTCACTCGTATGACAAAGGTGAACTAACAGTGTTATCATAAATGATTGGTTTCTATCTATATCTCCTTCAAGAAAAAATGGTATTGTTAATATAATTATCAGCGGACTGATCTTTCAAGGAACGTGGATAACAGATGAAGAGGATGTTGCTCGTGCGATTATATTTTTGTTTTTAACAACATTTCACCGTGAGTGAATATCATTTCTGCAGCTCCGCAAGTATACTTTCGTTTTATAATTTTCTTCTCGACTTTCATGATGATTGTCTGCTTGAGGGATCCTGAGTGTATGGTGGGCAATGTGAGAGAAATGCTTTACTACCATCCCAGAATTTGCCGATGCATTGATTTGCTCCATTTTATCGGCAACACTTTAGATTTTCATAAATATAATTAGGTTAGGATGTACTAATGTACATTGTAAGCAAATTAAATTGTGGGCACTAGCTGAAATACAAACCAACTCCCTTGACTGTGATCCACAGTTATACTTCGTAGTTTCGAATAACTTGTATGCTTCACTGTTACTGAATAACAATGGTAATGTGTTTCAGAAAGAGACCTGGGGCCAGTAGCTCTAGTACCCACAGAATTTCCACCCGCTCTAGTGACCTGAAACGCGAAAAACGTCAATGTGATTCAGAAAACCTACTGAGACTTCAAGATGTGATCAAGCAGACTAACTTCGACACCTTCAGCCACCAAGACCCCACTGTGTTTTGTGAGTATCTCACCAGCTACCTGAATTTTGCTACGATATGTTGTCTATTGGAAACCATATACATCCGTAGTGACCGATTCTTCTCTCCGTTCCTCAAAAGTCGCGCCGTAGGAAACAAAGTGCTTACAAAGGCGGAAACTACCGCGCAATGAAAATTATTTCTCCGTCATTCAAGTCAGAAATCCGCAGGCTTAACTGCACATCCAGTCGTGCGCTCCTAGCTCACAGTAATTGTCGAGAACCCTGGATGTCCATCAAACATTTGAGTGGTATCTCCACAAGACGCTTATCTCCAAAAGTTAATGTTTTGGGATCTAAACCGCGACTTCAACAAGCAACCTCGTTCTTTGTCGTTCAGTTTTATTGACGTCCTATCTTGTCACAGCTTTACCAGCTCCTTCTCCCACAACATACCCCCTCAAGCAGTCTACAAAGAGCTATCATACCTCAAGTGCAACAAATCCAACGGACCCGATAATCTTCCCGCAGTAGTATTATAGCAATGTGCACTGATACTCACACCAGTCATGACAGAATTATTTAATCAATGTTTGTACTGTGGGGAGATTCCCGACTGTTGAAGATCAGCTTCCAGCACACGTGTGCCCAAGAAATGAAAGGCGAAACTCCATCCAGTGGCCTATACCTTCATTGCACTAAAGGTGTTTGAGAAGTTATTACTCCAGGAATTGTCCAGTGATTCCAAAATACGAGACATAAACCAGTTTGCTCCCCGCCGCTCTTGCTCTACCTTGGATGCTACTGATTCCTTGACTCATCCTGTCTCGTCTTCGCCGGTCCTAAAGCCATAAACTAAGCTTAAATCCCAGTAAATGCTCAGATATTGCCTTTTCTCTTCTCGAAGGCTCCAAGTATGTGAACCTTCTGGAATCCTGTCCAGACGCTCAAATAGGAAACATCTCCGTTCGTCGCCAACTATCGGTCAAGTACCTTGAGATTACGATCACTCATACCCTTCGTTGGACTGAACATGTTGCCTGATTTTTTACAAAAGTGAGAGGACCAACCTAGTGTTTTTTGCCTCTGAAAGCAATGCCTGTACCCTTATTACATCATTCAGCTTTTTGTCCTTGCATGTATATTACCTCACAGGTTGTATTCTTCTCCCGTCTTCTTCCATGGCTTACAGGCTAGAGATTTCACCATAATAAAAAGGTCTCTCAAGCACTTATCATACGTGAGATCTCACAGACTCCATTATATCCCTACATCATGAAATGTGCAAAAGATTCGCCGAGAGAATTCTGAATGACTCACTTCAACCACTTCACGGGGACCTCGGCGTATGTGCTTCCTTCTCTTCCACCCTCAATAATTATAAAATGATTTATGCACGCACGACTGCCTACTGGTCCTCGATTGTCTCTTACCTAGCTCGATTCTTACGTAAACCAGGAAACATCGACGCTGAACTTAGACAACATTCATTGTCTTGGCTACTAAATCATCTCTTAACATTGCACTTTTTCTGTATTATCTGCCGAATTCTTTTGGCCGTGGCATCAGGAAGGTCTGCAATTTTATCAAGATGACCTTCGACCACTGCCGGTCACCAAAGGCTTTCTTCTCGAAATCCTGATTACCTAACTTGATTAGTCACTAAATCCTGAATAATGATTGGGTGTCATTTATGTGCTCTTTTTCCTGCTGATATGCACCAAGGCAGTAGGTACTGATTTAAGGAAATAGGTACAGCAGCTGTGTCCGAAGTGTAGGATCATGTAAAATATGCATGTTTTTAATATTAAAAAACAAAGTTTTGGTATACGCAAGTAAACGGATCTACTGTAAGACAAGAGGGGACTGAGATTATTCCCCCAAAATAGGGAGTTACGTCTCACACGCAAAGTTAGGATAAAACTGTAGCACACTGTAAAACATTGTGGATGAAAAATAATTATGGATAAAAAATGATCTCAATGTATATTGTCACTTATCCAGTATCATGGTATGGTATTTATCACTAGGCATTGGCATCACCATAAAAACTATCAAGCGTTTTGTTATCTCTTGTTTAAATATTGAAAGCTTTCTGGAAATCTGTTTATTCTTTAACTGATCCTTTTCGTCTTACTGTATTTTGCCCCGAGTTACTCTTAGAGAGACGTCGATAAACTTACATTGTCTGAAGGGGTCTCCGAAAAGATTGTAAATATTTAATTTCGCTTCAGAATTCTTCGCATGCTAGAAGAATTCTCCGAACCCATACACGACATCATTTTGATTTTCAGTATGACTCAATTGACTTAAATATAAATGTATATCTCGAGAAGTTAGCCAAGTATAAACTGACATTCTTGTCTTTTCCCGTTTTCGTTCTCTACTATTAAGTGGGCCAAGATATTAACGTTAGCCTAATTGTCTTTCAAGCGATTTTCACGTAAATAGCTAGCTGACATTGGCAGTTTTCAAGTCCTATGGATGCTAAATGCAGACTTCGTATCCCAATGCAATACCTTTCGAAATGATTGGACAATCCAGCGTAAAAGAAAGAAAGCTATTCCTATCATCTGGCTTTCGGGATAATAGGATAAGGACAGCAGATTGTAAAACTACTGACAAACAAAGTTCTTCCTTGCTCTGTACTCTCTTCACATCGAACAAGCAGATTACATGAGTAAGCCATTCAAACATTCTATGTCTGTTCTCACTGAAGGTGATTTACAGCTTAGAAAGCAGGTCGATTTAATCAGTGTAGGCAACGCTAATGGCCGTACACGTATAGAAGGTCATTCAAGGGAGAATGGTCACGCGATATCGATTGTCACAAGATCTGAGGTTCTGAAATGAGGACGGCAATAGTGTGAATATTCCGCAGTTTACTGACACACATCACGTGTCCGCTGTCACCATTTCAATTGCAATTCATTTCGCTTACCATACTCTAGTTTCTATTCTTAGAACAAAATAGTTGAAGTGCACGCAGTTATCAATATTCTTTATATATATACATATATATATATATATGAGAGAGAGAGAGAAAGAGAGAGAGGGAGAGAAGGGAAAGAAAGAAAGAAATGGTTTTACTCGAACTACGTGAAAGCAATTGATCCAGCACCGAACAATCTGTTGGGATTTACACATTCCGCAGCAGACGATCATGCTTCTTGATTACGTGTCTGGTCATTACGTGAAATGATTCCTTGCAAACGAGCAAGTTTATCTATTTATTTCCTTGTTTGAGAAATGTGAGAAAACAGAAAGTCCGGTACACAGATTTCAATCCCTAACTTAGATCACGTGAACATAACGATGCTTACCGATTTCTATTCCTTTTCGAAGATTATTTTGAGTCATCAAATTCGGAACACATCCGCTAATCCTCTGAAGGACTGCGTGCATTTTCAGTGCAAGAAACCAATCAGAAAGTATGTCTTTGCTAATACGGATCTTTCACAACTTTGAGGTAAAAAAGCAACAGTTAATGGTTTCGATGTAACAGGCCAAAATCACTTGACAGGAAACATTGATGCGGTTACTCTCACAAGAGTTTGTGTTATTCGACATATGGTATCAGTAAATGTCAATGATAACGTCAAGCAAAGTGAGAGAACATAGGATTAAAAAGCCGCTTTTCCTGAGCATAACACACTTACCAACGAGAGTTATTTCCAGTGAACAGTAGAGTATACCAGTCAGAAACTACTTTCAAATCAAGAAAGACCGTTTGTGGGCAAGTGGATGGTTTTCTTACTTACTCAGTACGGAAGTGAGGGCTTCGTCTTGAAAAGTGGGCAGAATCGGCCTATTCAGTTAGCTTATAAAACTAGGAGATTCGGATCTTAACTGACGATTACAGTTTGCGTATTTTTGTGTTCTTTGTACTCTGAAAATGTTTCACTGTACCGTCAGATGGCGATCTTGCATTGTAGACAGTGGATTGTTATCTTTCTTTGGTACGGATGCTTGCACTTGTTTTCCGAAGGTGTATGTTCCTAGTTAGACAACGATGATTGTGGTTTTAACCCACCTTTTCCCTATAGTTCTAAATCTGCCACCGCGGTAGTCATTACCGAGGAAGCTTTCTAGCTGATATCTAAGATCATGGTCGGCCGTGGTAATGGCTGACTTAGAACTTCGCGATGTCAGGTTCGGATCCGAATAGAGCCGAATAGTTCTCGTTCTGTATCACATGGTTAGTTGATCCCTCTTCCTGAAATATGGCCCTCCTTTAGTATAAAAATGAGTGGGAGTAAGAAAGTTTTGTGATTGTCAGAAATCTGGATTGGTGGTTCTCCGCGCTTTTCACAGTGTAACAGCTGATGCAGATGTCCGCGGTATCCTTGTACTTATAGTTCTGGATCTTTTAGTAGCGTTAAGTTTCTCTAGGAAAGATTTTTCATTTGAACCTCAGTTTTCTATATAATTCGGGTCACCTGGGATACAGAAGGCCTTCCAGTTATTGTTTCACTGGTATAGACATTTATTGAAGTGATTTTTTGACCTTCTGTGTTCTTATTCCTAAAAACTACCATCTACTTGATTTTGCCATGCGTATTACTGTACCGAATACGAACCCGTTGTAGATGAGCACTTTCCACAGAATAGCCACTTTCTGTCAACAGAGGAAACACGATTCTATATTAATAAATGGAACGCATTACACAACTGTATTGCAGTTCCAGCTGAAGTTAGAAACAACCCACGCACTCTGAAACACAAATAGTTTTCCGGGAATCGGTTAGCATAAAAGAACAGTTCAGAGATCAAAAACATAAACAGATCCGGTTCTGGGAACGGAAGAAATATATCATTCTGAAACATGTGAATTTAAGGAATGGCGAATCCGTGGGTGGGATTGTAATCCATGAGTCTATGGAGGGTGAAAAATGGAGCGTACTGAATAACATCATACACGAAAAGAACTGTGCGAGAATTGTTTCGAGGAATAAAACCGATTAACTGTCATAAAGCAACTGCAGAAAGATGTCACATGGAACACTAAAGCGCAAGGTTAATTCCATATACATACCTATATATATATATATATATATATATATATATATATATATATATATATATATATATATATATATATATATATATATATATATATATATATATAAGATCCGGAAGATAGCTGTTTACCACTTTCTTTGCAACTTCACCACGGAAGAAAACGTTTAAATAGTACGCATTTCCTCAAAGTTCATGCATTCAGAGGGACAGTTACATGAATGTTTTGGACATTGGATAAATATACTTCCGTTTGGTACGTCTGTTTCACTTTTTCTTAGACACCTTTACTGGGGGTACCACAACGACAGGTACATTCGCATTGTGCAAAACATAGTCACTCACACTACCAAGAAATGTTCTCCGAACTGTGCCAATACCACGATTTCCAATCACAATCATTTGAGCATTTTGGTCCTGTGCAAGGCGTACAATGTGTTCCCCTGGCTTTGTTCCTACGTGAATGGTAAAGCGCGCAGCTAGGCCAAGGCTTTCACAACGCGAGAGAAATTTTTTCCTTAAAGTTCGTCCGGATTCGACTAGTTTGTTTATATGCTTTGCAAAATCATCCTTCATGGCCGGTGACTTGCTTGCTATTCCATAGTTTATTCCTGGCGATGATGGTTCCACAATATGAGCCAGATAAAGTCCGTCACCGGATCGCATTATATTCTCTAGATACCAGTTAAATGCGCGTTCACTGTGTTCGCTTCCATCAACAGGCATCAGAACACGACGTTCAGCGTCGATCAAGTTGTCATTTCCTTGCGTTTCATCTGAGTCACTCAAGTCCACCGATTGTCGCGCACCGTCTGCCATGCTCAGCGGAAATGTGTACTGCGCCACAGACAACCGGCTAAGTGGTGCGGAGACGAGGTTGTATTTCACTTCATTGGCCGTGCCTAGCTATCACCCAATCTCCGATCGGCCAGGTCACGCGCCTTCATTCCGATCGATCGGTCGTATATTTCTGATTGGTCCAAACCAAACAATTTGCTTCCAATGAAAGGCTTTGGCGAACGGTATTACCTTGGCCCCCATTTGTGCTTCACTTCATTAAAGGTTAACTGTTTTACCCTCGTAAATAATGTCGATTGAAAAGTGGTTAGGTTTACTATTGTTACAAAGGAGTGTTCTGTTTTGTAGGACTAACAAGAAAGTATGATTTTATCGCCCTCAGTAGCAATGGCACTTCAACAAGGAGAGAATTTCAGTTTGATGAAATTTTCAACCTGTATTATCATCAGGTTTGGAGCCTTTAAAATGAGCGTAATTTTAAAAAGAAACCGATCTAGTTTATAAAAGTGTCGAAGAACTCAGAATAAATAAACTTTCAACACACGAAGTGCATGAAATAAAGTTAGCGAAACAGAATTATCCAAAACTCCATGAATTTGCAAGGAACTGAGTTATTCCGCTTTGTGTAGAAAAGGTTCCATTTAGCTAACTGAATTTGTTTCTACTTTTCATCAGGACTAGATGCCTCACGAACTTATCCGGTTGTGAGATACGGCTTCCTAAAATCGCATTAAAATATTTCGAAAGCACTTGGTGATACATCTACCTAAATGTGTACGCACTGATGCTCAGTCCAGCCAAGGTTCTAAATTTTACTAGAATGGGCATGATTTAATCTCGTGCACGGTTTACTTTGTGCATGAGGAGAGAGAGCATCAAGTCGAACGCAAATATAAATCCCAGCAGATTCCGTTTTTCCCACAAACGGGCATCACGAAAAGTTTCTTTAGGTTCATCAAACTAAATATCTCGTAATAGTAATCTGTTAGATATCAATAGAAGCAGATCAGTAAAATGGAATATTTACACGCCTGATCCAGAACGTGGTACTAATTGAAGAAATATAATCAGCAAAATTATTCCTTACACCGGAATTAACCTTTTACTTCCTCAAAATACGGTAAAATCATACCTCACAGGTGTCTCTCAAACTTTGGGCACGGTCTTAAATTTGTACGTGAAATCTTCGAGCTAGATCAATAAAGGAAACTTTGGACATTGGACCTGAGTGCACTTTTTAAGTAATTGGTTACTTGTGGAACCATTCAACCATTGTTCTTTACAATGGGATAGCAAAGTGACAAGATAGTAAAAATTATTCAAGCTGGGTTTGTTCAATTCCTCATGAGTCCTGAAAAAAAACATTTTCACAAGGAACCTGATTATGAATGATCTTATCAGTTCCTAATATAACTCGTTTTACATACTTCGCTTGTACACATTATCTAATCAGCCTTAAAGTACCATTCCGATAGTTATTCAAGGAATACTACATGCGTTGCTGGATTTATAATCACTCCTTTATTCGATGAAGGATGCTGTTAAAACAACTTTGGAAAGTATGTTTCTGAATCCGACAGTATTGCTCTACTGGGTCTCAGTGTTATGCTGGCCCTTGGCATCACACCACGCGTTGACCGCATGCCTAATGTTCATGTGAATGTGTCCACAGAAGCTCTTCCACCGTGTAGCCCGAACTGTTTTCTCTGGAACATTGAAGAAGCACCGAAAGCATCAAAATCTTTTCACCTGAAAGATGGCCTTATCGTCTTTCGGAACCATGCCTCATACGACTTGAGTAAGAATATTAGATGTGAAAACGGATGAAGCTTCTGAAAAGTACTATTTGCAAAATGTTTCAAAAGAGAAAGCCCCAAAACTGCACACATTCCTTTGTAACAACATTGTACACCAACCATTAATTTACAGCACCCCCCTGTCAGGTGCAGATTTTTCGTCTAGAACGGAAAAGAATCGGCTGAATCTGACACTTTACACTGCGAAATGGTGATTCACATCTCTGTTTGGACAAGTCGATTTCATTGTTTCTGTACTTCCCCATTTAGACAGTGGCTCGAACATTTTACACTTGGTTGTGCGCATATCTTCCGTGTATTCTACGTACCATACGGGTTTCATTCCGCTGCCAAACTGTTTACATATGAACACACTTTTCAAACAGAAAATCATTCCCTTATCCGACAAAAAGTCATCTCAAAATGTAAATCAGTGGGGTCCCTTTATTCAATCCACTCGAAAAGAAAGAAGACATACTTCGAGAAAAGCAAGCATTTCGTGTACTCTTGTCTACTTCGTACGTAAAAGATTTCAGTTTATGTTTCATATAGAGTGAAAAATAGTACCAAGAAAAGGGCTTCAAAAACCACTCAAACAATATTGCTGATCCCATCATGTTGTCTTTTACTTCACTTGCAGCTGTGGTAGAACGGATCGTTGCTTGCCTGAACGAGTGTCGGAGCACATACCCAAGAAGTTGACACTATCAATGACGCAACCCAATGCGACCGCAGAGAATGACGTCAAATCTCCCGATTTTCAACTGCAAAACACTCAGTTGCACTAGGTCAAAAGGTTGACCAGACCAAATCCTTCACAGTAATAGTGCGCAACCCCGAATCGAAGCTGTTAGCACTCAGCGAAGCAATGCTTATCATAATGCACCAGCCGGCGCTTTGTACACAGAAACGTTGACACAATATGTTCGTTTGCCTTGGCTCTGACCCAACAGACCTTTCCTTTCCTCACTGAAAGCACTATAATGGCATTCAACCTAGCCCGTTACACTGTATTATCTTTTTCGCTGTATGATATATAAACTGAAATGTTTTACGTGCGCGGTAGACAAGAGTGAACTAAATGTTTGCATCTTGCGACTCATGTCGTCCTTCTGTTCTCATGAAAAAATCTTTCATTTGATAACAATATCTGAAGATACTACTTAGGAAATATTTTCCTTGACTTGAGCAATAGATAATCTTGAGTCGCTCGAGGTAAAAGATTGATTGTTGATTGGAAAAATAACCTTTGGAACAAAAGCAAATAAGATTACTACGTAGAAAAGGCTGAGATCGTTTCATGCTCATACTATTCACAGATGCAGTAGGGCTGTCCAAATCTCAGAAACTACTGCCCCGTCATTGCGGATGAAACATGCCCAGTTGGTGCTTATTGACAAAGCTTCAACATTGTTCATCTCAGTGCTTGTTCTGAATCCGAGTTGGAGTATTTTTGTGTTTTGGTAATCTATGCTGCGACCCTCTGTAATGGCATGACGAGCGATGGCTGAGTCTCACTCCAGTTTTTCTAAAGCTGTCTTGCCAGAAGGTGTGCATTTTTCTTTTCTTTTATATTCGGCTACTCTGATCATTTGTCCGATAAACTCAGCCGGGCGTTCCTTTCAACAGATTTCGTAGATGCAGTTGTTTTGATCTTGCAGACTGACTGGGTCTGTAGCCTTTGAAAGGTGGAGTTTTAATATAATGTCCACGCAAAAGAATGTCTGAATACTGAAGTCTCCTAGGGTCCTTCTGACTGCAGCAGAAGTACCTGATCTATATGGAATTCCGATTGAAGCGGCTATCTCTTTTTCTTTCTTGGTCTTGGTTGCCGGTCTGAATATGTCCAATTGTTTTCCTATAAGGTGTCGCGAGTATTTATTCTCTTTTGGGACGTTGTTTAGGCGCATCAGTTATGTTTTACGTTCGGTGTCATCATTGTAGAGATTGTCACTTTCGTTAACTAGTAAGGAAATTAGGTTTTTTGTTTCACACGTGGTAGAGGAGCTGGATGGAAGCGTAAATACTTGTCAGAACGTAAGGGTTTTCTATAGACACTAGTGTTGAACCTTCGCGATTCACTCAATTCCAGACAATAGTCTAGAAAACTGATGATTCTATTCGTATATTCTGTCTCCATTGTAAAACTAATGGAACTGCGTTGTTGGTTGAGACAGCGAAGGAAGCTCTCTTTGTTTTCCGATTTGATGACCGCAAAAGTATCATCAACATATCGTGTGAAAGACGACGAATCACTCGACCACCACTCAAATGAACGTGTACACAATCACTCATGCACGCACGACGCACCCACAAAACTACACGAACAAATATCCGTTGACATGGGAACGTTCCCACAGTTATTCTTTGATGAAATTGCTTTGAGAAAGGTTACTCATTGTAACCGATAATTTGGCAAATTACATCGACGAAAAAACGCTGTGTTATAACCGTTATCACTTTCACAAAAGAAAAACTCACGGGGCATCGAATTTTCGATACACTGTTCATATATTCGGTGCGGTCATTGACAAACTATTCTTTGTTTTTCACATACTCCAAATTCTTTGGGAGGGGTATGTGTGAAATACGGAACCTTTATGTTGGAGCAGACAACTCGTAATTGGAACTTGGAAGAAAATTCAACATTCGAAATGAGTGAGCAATACGGTAACAGTTTCGTCTCAACGACCTAATGCAAATAAGATCGGAATTCAAATCGTGAAATGTAATTGGAACATTTTCTCTTCAAAAATTTCTAATTAACAAACCGTAGTGAATGTGCCTTTCCCGGTGATGGAATTTCATCTTCATCCTCCTTACTTTGACAATCTGAAGCCTGAAAAATAACATAATGTATTTGAAAAATAACGATATATATTAGTGAAATTTTGAATCAGAGTGCATAAGCCTGACCACATGATAATCATGAAAAATGTGAATTTCAAAAACTTACCAAGAAAGACACTCATACATCAAATAACTGGAGAAAACTTGCACCTATCATTAGCGTATTCTATTCCCAATTGGAAGGCATAGGTTCACACCCACCTCTATGTTGGTTGCAGCAATGTAATACTTTCATGAATCTCATCGATTAGTCTAGCTTGACATCTTTGTCGATTTGAAAACCCTCTACTATTTTAACTAACCAAAGACTTCAGGTTTGTTCCACAGACAAAGTAATCTAAATAACTAAGTAATACGACACTAAAATGAAACTCTATTCTAATCATCGTCCACGTCATCAAACATCAAATTTACTCCCAAACCAATTCTCTATAAATCACCATAATATACACTTGGGTAGAATTGGGCATTTTCCGCGTCTAGTGGTTCTTCGACCAATAAATTAGAGAAAAATCACGAAAGTTCTCCATAGGAGAGTCTCATATTGGCTGAACGATTTGCATTTCAAAATGATGTTGGAAACGTTTTCGTGAACGGACATATAAATCGCTGATCGATGTCGTTTTGACCTATTCGGTTTCATTCTGTAAAATGTCTTGTTTGGTCAGTTTTGGGAAGCCTTTGCAATTGGAACCGAGTTGTGGAGATCAGTCAAACTTGCAACTGTCAAATCCAGAAGGCAATGTAGTTTGAAATTAAAGGATCGATTTGATTGTCAACTATGTGAACGAAGTTCAAGTAGCCTTCCCTCTTGTCGTCTGTTTTACTGTGCGACTGCATTTTTCTTGTGGGTTTATTGAAAGGAGAGCCGTTATCGAAAATCTTTAGTTATTTTTTGGTTTTTTGACCTAATTCTTTTCTCACTTTGGACCTCGCATCTTAGTTAGTTTTTCTGTTACACGGGAAATTTGAGCTAATTAATTCTTTCAACACGATGAGTAAATTTTCTATTTTATTTAAATCGAAGCTGTTAGAAGGGAATCTAAAATTGAGTAACTCAAATCTTCAGTGGTTTCGATAATGTACAGTATGATATGAAACGGATGGATATTTCCATGGCTGTGTGATTTACAGGTTCATTTGAGATATGACCTTGAGCAATAATTTACAGTTACTGTTTTGATAAGGGAACAACATACTTTTCGGCACCCTGTTTTTCCGCTCTCGCGGCCTTGATTCAGGCTTCTCGGCAAATAAAAGTTCTGTGGAAATCCGAAATTGTTTTTAGCATGCTGGGTGTGTTATGAGTGGAGTCTAATATAGTCATTAGCACAAGATCCATGTGCTCGATTCCACGGTTTAGTTTGGAAAATATCTCGAGACCTTTGTCATTTTTGGGTAATGTTTTCACTTCAGCAAGTAATTTTATGAATCTGACTGAAAAGTATCATTTCGGACTGAGGAAGAAGGTATACTGTTTGAACGATTATTTTTTGTGCCTTATGTTGAAAATTCTCAAATGGTTCACAGCAGCTCTGTGTGTTGAGTAACGTAAAAACTGGAAAACTGAATATCAACATATTCAAGGAGATTAACCTTCAAGTTGTTTGTGACAGACTAAACGGTTGCAACACAAAAACCATGTACAAATCGGGGAAAACACTTGAGCACACCAAAATTAGCCCCATTTGAGCACTTGGTAAGTAAAGAATTATACTGAATTTGGACGAAGCACTCGTACGAGTGAACGGAGAATGGCAACAGGAACGTGCATTGTAGAACGCCAGAAGCTGAACTGAATAATGGAGAATTTTAACGACGATAACTATAGACAGTTTCTGATTCTTAAAAAAGTCAAGCAGCGGAGTTAGGGTTTGGAGCTATATAACATTTCCAACTAGAATGCGTGGCAAGATTTCTTTGTGAACCCCGTCCAACGCATCGTTATAAGCTGGGCAATAAATTCTAACATCTTTCATTTTCTTCGAGAAAACTTTCTATGTATTAGGAATTGGATTGACAATTAAGGTGCTGCCTGAGCATTGGTATGCAGACTATTTGACCCCTTGAATATTTGTCTAGAACAATCTCCGAACTGGGGTTTTCAAACACCTTTTAGGCATTTGGTATGCTGTCTCAGGATTGAAATTATGACGAGCCTGTCTTCGGGGCTGGTCTGACATTTGGTATTCTCCGGTCGTCTGGAGTATTTTTAAAGATAGTAAGCGGGTTGGTTGAGCACTGCGGTTAAAGCAGAAACACATTTACAGTTGTAAGCTCCTTTGAATCGTATGGAGCGTGATAGGACAGAGAGTCCATTTTTAGAATCACACTATGATTCCTCCAAAGTTAATACGTCAGTAAACACGGCTAACCTTCAGAAAGAAGCTACACGGCCCGTCCAAGCACGCTTCATTTGATTAGAATGAAACTACAACTGTAAATCATCCGCGCAGTGCTCAAGTGTATGAATGATTGAGCGGGGGAATACCTGGTATGCATACCTGATGAGCGGCAAACCCGTGAAACTGGTTCTGTGCTTCCGGGGGAATTTCGTCGTGTCATCCGGAAACTACACCATGCTTCTCAGTCGGAAACACTTTCTTTGAGCCTCTTTGAAGAGTTTGAATGTAAAACACTAGATTTACAACATTTTTTGGAAGCTCGCCAAAGATTTTCGTAAAATCAACCAAAAATGCAAACGGAAATATGTCTTCAAGCAGTCTATATTGAACATATTGGTCTGAAGACTAAGTCATAAGGCTTTCATTGAATGTATTCATCGCACAGGAAAACCTAATCTAAAATAACAGAAGGGTGTAATTTAACCCATTACGTATTCCCGTTGTTATTAACCACTTCTTTCCGAGGATCAAGAAGTTACACTTCGCATCGAATGGCGGTGATCCACAGCAGTCTACCGATCAAAAACCAGTGGATGTACCAAGATCTTTGATTGATTATTGCGAATTTTCCTGGAAAGACTGAGTCCAATGAACTTCATCAAACTTCACGGGGTCCACAGGAAGGTTCTTCGTCATAGAGCGAGAAATGAATGAATTATGAATCACAGTTGCTCATTTCTCGGCCCAAAAACTACGGATTGTGTGGCATTGGATTCTTGACTGACTACAGGCGTCATATAGTATACAGATTGTAGTCAGGAAGGTCTTGGTCATTTATGTATGCAAAACTATTGCCCCGAAGGGTTAGTAGATAATACCACTGGGACCTGTCGAGCATTCGCTCAAACCATTCGAATACAGTCCACGCCTCATTATAACATTGTATGTTTAGTCCATACAAGCCTGCCAGCGACAAAACGAACAGCAGTGATCTGAATGGTTCGACTACTTATTCACATGACCTTCCGTGAATTAGCGTTTATCAGTGCGCCTAACTTGAGCTGCTTAGGAGGATGTCCGGTGCCAACAACTCCGATCGGTTAATCAGTCCCATCAATCTCTGATGCGTACATATAACAAATAGTTTTCGTTCCGTGTTACTTGTTACTTGTTAACTCATTCACGTGGAAATCACCGGAAACCTACACTAATTGGTTTTATGCCATGATCATTCAAGTTGGCCGAAGCAAAACAATGTTAAACAGTTTGGTCTAATTGACTGTTTATTATCTGAGACGTCACCCTACAATAAAAGACTGATGTAACATATTGACAGATCTGGGTTGTTGGCAACGAAAGTTATCCCGGACAGTCCTCCGACGAACTAAGCGCATTCATAAACGCTAATTCACGGAAGGTCATGTGAGTAAATAGTCGCCCCTTTCACATCACTGCTGTTCGTTTTGTCGCTTGCAGGCTTGTATGGACTAAACATACAATGTTATATTGAGGCGTGGACTGTATTCGAATGGTTTGAGCGAATGCTCGACAGGTCCCAGTGGTATTATCTACTAACCCTTCGGGGCAATAGTTTTGCATACATAAATGACCAAGACCTTCCTGACTACGAAATGAACAATCCAGTTCTTCCACTTGCAAAGCCTCAACAAACTAACGTGATTGAATAGTGGTGCACATGCTCAAATATACTCAGCATCTTCCACATTGAACCTTAATAAACCTACGGAAATTCTGTTTCCCGTTCAGAGTTTGAAGTGCCCAACCAAATTAAACTAGCAGCGGGTGTTATTTTTATGAATCAAAGATTCTGTACTGTAAGATTAGGTGCTTAAGTTGAGATTTGCAAAGTTGCTTGTGGATGTATTCATGTAAGTACGGTAACTCCTAAATAATATTGTGTTGTATCATTATTTTAAATCTAATGAAAAACACGAAAGGAAGGTTAAATTTCAAAATAATTCAGGGCAAAACGTGCTTTACACATGGTGTCTAGTTGAGCAGACTTTGTCAGGCCACTGATTTTGGTTTCTCAAATAACTCGACTTAATGAAATCTCCGGAAGATTGAAAAGGTATCATTTTCCTGTGCATTTTCGTGACGCCCTTGCAGAGCAAGGACTGGATCAGTAGAAGAAACGTTTAGTTTCAGCGCGGTTATTTCTGACTCTGTAATAATAGCACACGCCCGTCCGTGTTCCGGACGAAATATCAGCCTACTCGTTTATTTCTGCTTAGGGGTGAATAAATGTTTCTTATCACACTTTTGAATGGTAGCAAAGTACAAAGATAGTATTCGGAAAACAAAAAAAGTTTCCAATATATAAACGTCAAACTGTAAAGGTTCCCAAGAGGTAACACACTCACTTATTGATTTTGTACCATATAATACGAGAACAGGTCAGTCGGCGATGTCAACGAATCCATCAGTTTGAATTAGCCACGGAGGGGATGCTCTGACAGACGAAACTGCTGTATGCACGCAAAAGCACCGAAGATAAAATAAAATTATCGAGTAAACAAAATAAAGTATGGAGCAAATTGTAAAAATTTTTAATCAGGCCGAACAGAATGAATCAGGTATAATCACTGCAGAGTCATCAGGAAATTTGTGCACCCCCACAACCCCTACCTCGATGTTTATCAGTTGCGTAATAATACTTCTTCCTAGAGGTCAAACTGATACCAGATTCTGAGATGTGCCATAATAAATTGCAATGTCACATTTCGCCAAAAGATTCGTGTTCTGGAGAAAAATATCGGCAGAAAAGGATAAACATCGTAACAAGCTTATCCAACCCCCAGGTAAACGACTTAGTCGCACATCTTTTAAATTGCCTTCCATGATGGTTTAGCCTGAAAGTTCTCTGCCATGTGTACTGATGGATGTTTCGGGATATACTACAAGGAACATTTGCCCTTTCGATAAATAACTATAACCTAACTCATTTCGGTGATTTTTGTCCACTTCCTTCTGTTTCTTCGACCATGCGTCCTATATCGGAATCCCGAATCGTGTGAATTTGTGTGACGAGTTTCACGTTTAGTTTGACCTGCACATTCCGATCGATAACCGCTCCGAATATTTGCCTCACTCTTTTAGTTCAATATGCAGACAATGGGTGTTCGAAAAGGATGAATAGAAGAGTTACGTAGTACATTTTATGCCAGTCTTATTTTGAATTTATTCTGAATGCTGCTCTGAATGTGAACGATTGTCGAACTAAGCCGGCTGCATACGTATGATCTAATAAATAATTAGGAAGACGGATATAACCGAACACTCGTTCACAGAATTGAATCAGTTGTGGTTATTCATCAAAAGGGCAAATGTTTCGTGTCGAGTATCTCTGGAAAAGCATCAGTAAATATGTGGTGGAGAACCTTTAGGGTGAATGACTAGTTCTAAGATAACCAAGCCCACTGTGACATGGGTACCCAGCCTGGTATCAAAATAATTCTTTTTCACATATAGTGTGCTGGAATGTATACGTTTGTAAAAACAAATCAAATTCACTTCCGTGTAAAGCAATAAAATGCCGCAATGAACAAACGAAAGTGACACTGAACATTTCAGAAGCGTATCAGTTGCAAATGCTTTTCGTGCTGTTATATTTGGTAAAATAGAACAATTTTTCAGAAGCCGTGCTTTTTTCTCAAATCAATATCATTTTATCCATCGAAACGTGCACATACTTTATTTTCCCTTCCTAACACAGGAAGCAAATTTATGTTTTAGCTTACAAATGAAGCTTTTTCCGAGAGAAGAATATTTATAGAGGCCTAGTGTTCGAAGGGTAAATACAAGCTTTCTGGTAATTGCAGTCTGTTTTTCCGGTGAGCACAACTCTTGCTGGGACTTAGCAATATTCGCTTTTCTGCACACCTGTCCCTCAGTAGTCAATGAGTATGACTACAGATAACTGAACTAAATTTTGAAAATCATTGTTCCCGGTATGTGTTTGTGTTTAGATCAAAAACTAAAACACTTGAAAACCTTCGAAATGTCTCGATTTTTGAACTGTAAGCAGAATAGTTAACTATTTTTTCTTCAGTAATGCAACTTTTTTGAAACATAATTGAGTGTTTTACAAAAAAGCTTCCGCGTAGCCTCAGTCTGGAACTGAACGCTATAAGTCGAATGCGGTATTCTTTGTTCAGAATGCCCCACACAGCTTTGTGATACTTCATTTGTTTAGAACTAGTGCCCACAATTATTAAAATTTACTATCATTTGCGTTCAACACATTAATTGACACTGTGGCAATCGTAAAACTTAGTTTTTCAGTCACATACTCTTATATCTCGTGTGCAAAGCGTTTTGTTACCTCACCAAATTCATGTTCACTCTTATTAACGGATCCACACGTGGTTACCACAGTATTCTCCCTATATTGCTGGTGGACTTCTCGAGATCAGTGGCCGTTATAACCAAACTCACACGGTCCCATATTCGTTTTATTAGCAAGTTCACATCCACGTGGAAACCATGTGGCAACTATGGGGATCCAGCTCGTATGACGGTAAAGCTTCGGGTCGAAAGCTTTGGAAAACTACTTTGGGTAATCTACTATGTGTGTTCGATTTTATATCTGTTTCCTGGACATTGCTAACAGTCTGCAAGTCACTTCGCGCTTATAGTATTGCCTTGCTTCTTGGAGTACCAACATTCCCTAGCAAACTTCCTGGTTGTCCTTTTTTTTATCAAACAGTCACGGTGTCATCTTTCTGAAAATGTCTGTTAAATCAATAATGTATCAGTGATTGGTTTGTTCAACACCAGGGTCAGTATATGCTGATCGTAATGCCTATAAAACCAGTGAGTTACTATGACAATGTAAACCATCGGGCACATGGATTAGCTTTCTTTCGTGAAATAAGTTTATTATGTTTTTATCAAGTGGGAACATACCTCAATTAAATCCAAAGCGGCCAAATTTGACTAAACACAGAATTCAATAGCATTTGGCTGTGCTGCATTTTCGGGAGCATTTCCCTGCATTTGTTCTAACGCATACTTCAGGCAAGGCGGTCGGTTTCAAAAGGCGAATTAAATGTTCTCATAAGAGTGTGAGTAATAGGAGATTAGAGTTTTACATAATATGATTCATCATGTAGTTTGTACGTTCCAAACACTGAAAACCGTGAGAGCACTGTAGACTGCAAAATGAATAATATTATATAAAACTCTAACTCCTGGCACTCACACTGCTATAGTAATCAATCTCCGTAGGCTGTACTAAGGTCCCTACAGAGAAATCGCTCGGGAAATACTCTACTAACATTCAAGGTCACTGTGTCATGTTTTGTTCGATAAACCATTAGGGCCAACACGGCTAGCTTTGTGGTTAAATTATTCGATTAACAATCGTTCACCCCGAGTTCGAGTCACCTTGAGGCCTCGGTGGATGTGCATTGCAATAATTTCTAAAACGGATCAAACAGCTGTACACTGCTTCTATGGCTTTCAGTGGTTCAAACCTCTAAATTTTACGGTGAATTATATTAAGTTCTCATAAGTCCAAGTAGCAATCCACAGTGAGTAGTACAAAGTGTCAGCAATTAGAAATGCATCACCAAGGTAGGGCTAACGTAATTAACCATTACCGCTGTTTGCATCGTTGTGGGTGTTGACGGTTATTTGTTTGCACCTTCACCTATCTCAATAGTCTTTGACTGCTTGCGACTCAAATGACGGTTAAAATCATACTCATATTATTCCAGTGTTTCATCTCACACTCGTGTAGCGTAATGGACGAGCTGTGTTATGCCTTCGCTCGATGACGTCACTGATTACCTGTTTGCACATCGCCACTTACTAGCTGTCACAGAGGACTATATCTAAGCAAAAGTAACTCAGTGATTCAGATCAGCCCTGACGGGAGCGGGGTGGGGCAGTGGTAACATGCGCTCCTTTAAGGTGAGGAGCCCCGCGTGCAGACTCCGGGTGTGGTGGACGATAAGCACCGATAATGAGCCCAGCGAGAACGAAACTTGAGTCCGGTGCTTTCGTTTGCTGAGTTGTTCGGGTAAATCGAGTTCTGTGGGAGAATGGTGGAGTCCAAGACGACCGTCATCTAAGGAAAACCAGGATATATTAAAGTGTTCGTTCCGCGAACATTCTGCTTACTCATATGATTGGATTGGGGTCGAAATATAGTAATTCGCTTGCCGACTGAGGTTGTGGTAAGTACGAATAAAGGCACAGTGGCTACTCCCGAGTACGTTTTCGATGTTATCACCTTTTCACCTAACTTTGTAGTTCCATCATTTTACGAGCTGGGATGACCTTGGCTTTGTTCGGTAGGGATTGAGAGTGCGTGGGTGCGTTAGATTTCTATCCGCTGACCTCAAAATTTTGAATTACCTGGGAAACGTGGTCCCAACAAGGTCTATCTTATCTTGAGTGGCAGCAAAACGGGTTATATTTGAATATCTTTCTAACCACCTAGTTTATTTTGCTCTTTGGGTTGATCCATCGTTTCTATGAGTATTTCCAATACCTAAAGAGGCGGTGCTGTTAGCACCTCCATTTTTAGTGAGCTAAATGTTTGGCTGCATGTTGTTTCAGTGGCGGGACACATTTTCATAGTGGTCCTTGGAGTTCACAATGACGAAGAAATCGACTACATAGCTTCGACGGAGAGTATCATGAGATATGACAGCTTGCACATCACTCAGGTGGGATGCATTCAGTTCGTGAAATGTAACTCGAACTATCCCCCCTCAAAATTTATCTGATTAGCTATCCGTACTAAATATACCATTCCCGGTGATGGAATTTCATCTTCATCCTCCTTACTTTGACAATCTGAAGCCTGAAAAATAACATATTGTATTTGAAAAATAACGATTTGTATTGGTGAAATTTTGAATCAGAATGCATAAGCCTGACCACATGATAATCATGAAAAATGTGAACTTCAAAAACTTACCAAGAAAGACACTCATACATCAAATAACTGGAGAAAACTTGCACCTATCATTAGCGTATTCTATTCCCAATTGGAAGGCATAGGTTCACACCCACCTCTATGTTGGTTGCAGCAATGTAATACTTTCATGAATCTCATCGATTAGTCTAGCTTGACATCTTTGTCGATTTGAAAACCCTCTACTATTTTAACTAACCAAAGACTTCAGGTTTGTTCCACAGACAAAGTAATCTAAATAACTAAGTAATACGACACTAAAATGAAACTCTATTCTAATCATCGTCCACGTCATCAAACATCAAATTTACTCCCAAACCAATTCTCTATAAATCACCATAATATACACTTGGGTAGAATTGGGCATTTTCCGCGTCTAGTGGTTCTTCGACCAATAAATTAGAGAAAAATCACGAAAGTTCTCCATAGGAGAGTCTCATGTTGGCTGAACGATTTGCATTTCAAAATGATGTTGGAAACGTTTTCGTGAACGGACATATAAATCGCTGATCGATGTCGTTTTGACCTATTCGGTTTCATTCTGTAAAATGTCTTGTTTGGTCAGTTTTGGGAAGCCTTTGCAATTGGAACCGAGTTGTGGAGATCAGTCAAACTTGCAACTGTCAAATCCAGAAGGCAATGTAGTTTGAAATTAAAGGGTCGATTTGATTGTCAACTATGTGAACGAAGTTCAAGTAGCCTTCCCTCTTGTCGTCTGTTTTACTGTGCGACTGCGTTTTTCTTGTGAGATTATTGAAAGGAGAGCCGTTATCGGTGAATTTTGCGTCGTTTCCGTTATCCTTCATAACGCACTACGAACAAGGTTTTTCGTGAGTTTTTGCGGTATACGTCAAATCCCGCCGTGAATTTTCGCAAACCCATATTAAATGATTTTTTTCGGAAATTCCCGCTCAACAAGCGTATTTTCATGCCTGCCAAGTCCTGCTTCAGACTGTGCAAATAAATCGATGGCCAAAACGATTCATACTGTGATTTGAATGTGTTAGCCGTTGCACTCCTTAATCACCCTTGTTGTTCGTATGAAGTCGAATTTTGATTTGTCAAATGCTAAACCTATCTACTTCTTTACGTCTGCCTGAATATGTGCGTGGTTATTTGTGATCAAATCTTTTTACGAGATCATATGCGAATTTCTCTTTCGAGATTATTTTATCCCAGGGTTGCTAACATCATTATTCAATTTAGATATGTTCATTTCCGCCCACAACACCTCTTTGTGACAATATTTTTCATGATTGGTGTGCAAAACATGTGGCCCCCTCAGAAGCAGAATAAGAAATAGTTATAGCACACCATTTTATCTCTCTCCAGTAAAACTTTCTTCAGAGTATCGAAAAAAGGATCGTTAGCGGACCTCGTTCATATTACTTTGAGCTCCGGGCCACGCAAAAAGAGCCCCTCCGGTGAGGCTACTATTCATCGTGATTATTTTGCGAAACTGTTATACACAGCATTCTCGAAACATGTTCCTTTTTTATTCTTACAATTAGGCTGATGCATGGTAAGAGATTCAAGAAAAATGAATGTTTCTAGTGGGATTAAAATTTACTTTTCAATTACAAAAACTACTTTTGGTGAATTTTACCTTTACTGGTTTAACAATAAGCCGTATTCAACATTTAATCTATTTTGGATATCTGGATTTCAGGTTAATTTTTCGCAAGAGACAAGGTGGCATGAATTAAATTGACAACGGACCGCAGCAAAGCCAATGTCACTGATCTAAATTTTCACGTATCTTTGTATTTCCGTCTTGTGTGATGATTTACCACGAAACAATCAGGAGAGAGGAAGCCATTGGGGGGAAATAACTTGTCCATTGGATTTCGACAAATCTGTATTTTGTTTGTTGTACTGCGTGTGTGAATGCACGTACGTACTTACTGTTCGGTGTACAACTTCAGATTGCGTTTGAATTCAACCGGTGCTCTCCCAACTTAAGCGCGCTTAGTTTGAGTTGGAACAATTTCTACGTTCTCTGCTGTTTCCAGTTCTCACGAGTATTTCCGATGCCCATAGCTTCTTACCCTTTTCTTCACTTGCATGAACCACAATGCATGTTGACTACGGTGGAGGAATGACTAGTGCGTTTGTGTCATTCTTGCTCGCTTGGATTATAAGTAGTTACGAATTATGCTTCGCCTGGACTGAGCCGAATCCGTAGAGCGGTGCACATTGTGTTTTGTCTTTCGTTTGTGTCATATTTATGAATACTTATTAAATTAACCGTAGCTGAACAGAGTTGGACGTTTTCCCCTTTGAGAACTTTGAGTGCGTGCTTCACAGTCATTTCTCCAAACTACTGCTGAGATAACTCAAAACGATGATCGAAGGTGTGTAACGCGATTCGATCGGAAATAGGATGGACAGAAACAGTTAAACCGTTGCCGCCATTGTTCCTATTACCTGATTACCCGCAAACGTCTGACAATGTCAGTGACCATCCTGAATAATTAAAAACCTTGCAAAAACAACCATTTCACTTCAGTGAGCACCCATCTGATGTTCGAACTCTACTAATCCAATGAGTAGGTATCATAACTAAAAGCATCATCCCACCAATAAGCGTACCTCAATATGCATATCAGTAGTAGATTAGATTCGTATAAAACGACTCATCATATAGTTTCATCACTCAACTCACCATTGAAATCCATGGAAGCACTGTACAGCTGTTTCTTCCTTTTTAGGAATCGTCAGTATTGTACATCCACCGAGTCCTCACGGGGACTCGTACGCGGGGTAAATAATTGAGAACCGAACACCCTAACTACAAAGCTACCTGGACTGTTCCCCAAAGATATGAAACTGCATACTGAATCACATCCAACACATCTAACCTCCTACTACTCATATGCAAATAGTAGCCAAGTTCTGCAGGTTGTTTATAGCGAAATGCCTCCGTTATACGTAGGCCCCCACAGAAAAGTCATCCATCAAAGGAATCGTTCCCTGTGCGGGATGCGGGGTGTCACAGATAAATGCCAGTAACGGGAAAATGCCATTATAAGTAGCGTAGATATTCAACTAGCCGTTGAAAGGCAGCCCAGATAGCATTGTGGTTGAGGTACTCGACGCACAATCGTTCGACCCGAGTTCGAGTCTTTGTGGGGGCTCGGTGGGCGTGCATTGCTGATGATTCCCAACACGGGATAGTGCTCCTGTGGTTTTCAGTGGTGAATTGAGCGGTGAAACTGTATGAGGAATCATGTTACCCAAATTTCAGTATTTCGGTCCACATACCATTTTACCAACCTGCTTCCATTGGATTGATTATAACTGCATCTTAATTTAAGATATCCTATCAAAAGCAAACTCATCCACATTCATGGTTGATACTTGGAAGTAGTGAGTTAAACTCTTCTGAATAATTACACAAGGAAATCGGGATATGAACACATCGAGAATATGTTTTTGTACGCCCTCTTCGGTCATAGCAAGTAAGTGAAATGGTTAAGCTGAACCCAGCATCTCGGGTGAATTCACGAAGGAACTCAGAATTTCGTGAGGAATTAATCCGCAATCACAACCGCGGTTGCAGGTCACGTATTTGGGTTTCCAATTTCAGCTTTAGCTTATGGATGCTTGGAGGCTCTATTTTCAGACAAAACTCGAGGAAAGTTCATAACGAGTCAGCATAGTGCATTTAAATGACTAAAAGTATTATCACTGATCTCATTAAGCAAAACATTGTGCTGGAACGTAAGCACTGCAACCTTTCAGAGAATTGGAGACAATTCAATTTTTCTGGTTCTAAAACTCAGCAAAAAGTGAAAGGGTGAAAATAACCGGAAAAGATGAGTACTTCAGAACCAAACTGACCGTCTTGGTAGACAAAAGCAGAGTTTGTTAGTAGCCTAGTCTGGGTAATCTCCTTCTAACTGGAAAACAAATAGTAACTGTTGTAAACCCTTAGCTTACGTGAATCAAGTACTAACATGCAACTGGATAGAAAGGAAATCATCAGGTTTTACAATTGAGTAGTATGAGGTTAGATTTGTATAATATGATTCATCATTCAGCTTGAACGCTCAGCTCACCATTGAAAACCATGGAAGCACTGTACAGCTGTTTCATCCTTGTTGGGAATCATCAGCAGTGCACATCCACCGAGCCCCTATATAGTACAAAAAACTCAGGACTGCTGCTCCCGTAGGTCTTGGGTTTTTCATTAATGATAAGCTATACTCAAAAGTGGCTACGTGTCAAAGAGAAATTTCTCAGTCAGCACATTATTGAAGTTGCGTCATCAAAAAATGTGACCTTTAGATTTCCTATTGTGCAATCTGTGACCATTCTGATTGACAGAATAAACTATCCATTTGATAATAATTCCGCGTAAAACCGTAGTTGTAAGCTCTCAGATAAACTTCACGCACCCCATCGAACGTTGAAGTTCCTGTCAATTGTTTCTGGACACTGTTTGGAAGCTGATTTTACAACGAATGGAATGCAAAACGTTTGTTATAAATGGTGAAGTTGTGTATAATAGCATATTTTAGCAGCAAGGTAAAGAACCGGCGGTAGTCAAGCGCATAACATGACGGACGATGAACCCAACTGCCCCTGAATGGAACCATGCCATCTCAGCTACCAACAGGCAGCAATTCTATTTCTGAAATATTCTACCTTGATTGCACAATGAAATGGGAGAAAACAGGGGACAAATAGACAAAAATGGCAAACAAAATAAGGCTCACCCGTAGCCGGGTTCATCAGAAAAGTTGTGCTGCACAAAGCAAACATTTCAAAAATAAAAACCATGCCCATTTCATTAAGCGGTGCGAGTCAAAGGACTTTCTTTACTCTTGTAATGCATTCACAAGTGGCCCCTTTGTGACAGAAACAGAATACGAGGACGGGCGGTTCTTTACCAACATCTTTCATATGAGAGACTTTACAGATGACCTGACGAAATCCACAAATAGAAGTTCTACAAAAATATACATAATCGCTGGTTGAGCAACCACTTAGACAATTCCAAGAAATGTTCCATTCGCCGATTAATCGGACCAGCTCAAGCAAGCAGGAGCAACGGTGGTTGGACACAGAATGAACAAAGCCGGCTACAAGTGTTCCATCCCGAAATCGGATCAAAGGGGCATCAGTCCAAAACAACACCGGGAACGATCATGTTAGGAAAAGGACAACCGTGCCACATAAGAGGGCTGCCTTCGCGATAAAGATGAATTCGCTCAAGTCACACAGAGCTGTGTTAGTTCATAGATCCAACAAAAAATCCGGAAAATTTTTACAAAAACCCTGTGGACAAATCAAATATAGAAAACCCTGTCAGTGAGGAACGCAAGAATTACCACGTCGAACCAACTGTCTTATTGGCTTTTGGTACTCAAACTCCGCTTTTTTCAGGAATGGAAAACACTGTTTTTCTCTGACCGTGAGAAAAGTCGCCTGTTTACACAACCGCTGAGTTATCAGTGGTTGCATTCTTAAGCCTAATGAGAACTAAAAATCTTGAATTATCAGTGAGAAACACTGAATAATCTGCGAGATTTTAAATCCCCATTATGAACAATCTGATGTTAAAAACAACCTCACTAGACCTCTGCAGTATCATTAGTCAAATGACACTATGTGAAGATGTCCTTTTTTCGGTTTTCGTTTTCAAGCTGAATTCCTGTGCTGGAAGCATCGCATTTCAGTTCTTTGTCGGTTAGATTTAGAATGCCCGTTGACGCTCGGGGAAAATGAGAAAATGTTAAACTAATATTGATTAACAGGATTTTCTGGGAAAACATTCCGCACCCATGGGACAAAATGCCCCAAAACCTACAATCAGCCGTTCGGTTATTTATCTAGACCGAACATGCACGCGAACCACTTCACCAATCACGACTGCCTTTCGATTTGGAAAACCCACTTCACGGACCTAGTTTTATCGGTAAATAGCTATCAAGTTAAGAAAGAACAGCGTCTACTCGTAAGCTTTTCACATGAAAAATAAAAAATCGAAATCCGAGAAAAAAATAAATGTGCCCGGACCAGACTTGGTCCATGATAAAGATTCCATCTGCAAAAATGATATTACTTGCCCTATATGAATTCATTCTGAGCTTTATTTGAATGGCACTTTCCTTATATTACGTTTATGTTGATAACGGAAAGGCTACACCCTTTTTTCCTGAACCGAGTTTGAGAAGTCGCGCATTTCCCGATTGTTTGTTCGGTAACAACAATGGGCGGTTTGTCCCCCCCCACCCCCGCCCCCCTTAATCATATCATGTGATTGCACACCTTTTGAGCTTACACTCTCAAAATCTCCCCGCATTTTAATTTCCACTTCTAAGCAGAACTAGAACGTGAACCTACTTTCTTTTGGATGACGTCTTTAATTTTCTTCTGGATAAACAAACACGCAAAAACGGTATGAGATCTGAGGCTTAACGGACAATTGATTCCTATTAGTGCAAGTAAATAAAAATGTGTCTGTTGAGGGACACCCCAAACGTGCTGTATGATGAGAACACGAGACCACTATCCATAATTAACAAAGCCATTTCATAATATATATAGTCATCCTCGCCGTGTGAGAACATTTGATTTCGTTTCCTTGATTTGTCTCGATAACAGGTTAATAACAGAAGCAATAAAAATTGAGTAGTATGGCATTGTCTGGATGACGGGACAAAATTTCCCTGGAAGCACACGATACGTTTCGCGATTATTGCCGCTCATCAGGTATGCGTACCCGATACTCTTCCGCCCAATCATCCTTATACTTGAGCACTCCACAGTTGGTTTACAGCTGTAATCTCATTTGAATCGAATGGAGCGCGTGATTCTAAAAATGAACTCCCCGTTCATGTACGCTCCATTCGATTCAAATGAGATTACAACTGCAATAAAAATTGACTTTTTGGAAGTTCTCCATTATAGCCTTCGACATCAAGCTGACGATCAATAAACGCATGACAGTGACAGTGTCACGCAAAATGTTCTCATGAATATGGAAATAAAGACATCAAATTATCAGTGACAACCTATTCCGCATTCAGAAGACACGTGTGCACCTGTGCACAATCTTTCCTTTAGATCCTCGTCAAAATCAGGAGGGTTTCGGTGCATAAACTCGACCACTTCTACAACTGACCTAGTTTGTCGAAACCAACAGAATTCAGAGCATTCGTTTCGATAAAAGTGCATCGCAATAACCTCTGTTAACCAAATGACTGATTTTTGTACGGAATGTAGTGGATGATGAAAACAACTAAAACGTTTGTATTTTAAGTTCATATGTCCAACATTTTTGGTAATTCTAGCGAATAGAACTCTGATGACACGTACCCGTGTAACAGGTAAACCATACACCTTATAACCGCTGACTTCTTTGCTCATTCCATAGGCCTGCGCCTATTCCGATCAACTGCAAGCATGGAATAAAGCTAAAAGAATTTTGTCTACGGCAATGTGGATGAAGCTTGGGACCAAAATCTCAGGAAAGTGCGAAATTTCAATTTGTGTTCCTAGGAATTAACCGATGACTTCCGTAGATTTAGGATTGTTCAGCTGATGTCAGACCGGAGTAGCTGGATATAGACTACGTGATACCGTCTTTTTCACGAACATTCATATTTTTCTACCGTCATTTATGATGTATTATCCCCATTGAATAGATTTTTTGTGTGCTCTAACGAGAATTCCACTTTCCACTGGGATGAGCAAAAGCTAAACATTAGCAGCGTGCTCGCTCTTTACGCGTTGCTGATCAATCCAAATGACTTCTGGAAGTTATTTGATAACATGAATTAAACTATCTTACTTAGCACATAAATAGCTGCATGATGCAGTGAGTGAATGTGAATGCAACAGATCTGAAATCTTGATAGAGATAATCCAAATAGTCAGTGCAGTCTATAGAATAGGTTTTATTGGCTGTAAAGTATCATTCTAATTAGACGTTAAAATTCAGCTTGCCGTATCGAGAAACTCCTTTAAATTGGTTAAGTCCAAAACCCCGTGTGATCCATCACGAATTCCGGCTTGTATTTACCAAACAACTCCTGTGTTCATCATTCGTTTGGGCCACTAGTTTTCACGCTGATCACCACACCCTCGCGTCTACACCAGCGTGGTAATTGGTTTACTCGATCACATTCCGTCATACAATTTTTAGTATCGTTTCTATGACGTGTTGATTGACCTTAGTTGTAACGGGTCTCAATGTTGGCCTTATCTGTTCGTATTGAACTCTAATTCTAAACAGATTTTATCGCTTTTGTAACCTTGCCCCTATTTGCCCTGACCCTCTGGTATCTAAGGCCGTTGTTTTAACGTCACAATTACCCGGGGTAATTGACAAGGCCCCAAACGTCAGGACGTAATTGTCTTTTCTCTCCATCTGCCTTAGTTGCGTGAATGACTGGACTTCCGCCATCCCGTTATGATCATGTCATTTTCTCACAGCAATGCTATTCCGTTTGTTCTATACCACGCCTGTGTTCCCTCAGGCAAGTACTCCGCTTCTGACCGTTGGTTGGTCAAACTTATTCCCATCTACAAGGACTGTCTTCGCAAGCCATGTGACTCACTCCTGAATCGCCTTCTCAAGCGTTTTGTCTATTGTTGCTTAGGCGTTTGGAAGCCTTATTTGACTGCCTTGATGCTCTGGTCAATTTGTCCGCAATTTGAGGTCCAATATTGTTATTGTTTAATAGCTTTTCCTGCAGTACAGGAAGTAAAGCGAGCTTGTGTTCTCTGCCTTGGCGCTCGGGTCCGCTTATCTGCGAGTCACTCAATTACGGGAACACAATCTTAGACAATGGATTTTTTTACTAAAATACGCATAATACTTTGATAAAGAAAGCAGGACGGGTGAGGCCTGCATTTGATCAGCCAAACAAGTCAAGCCGGAAAAACGTACAACCGTTTATATGGCCTCTTTTTCGGACCGCGTTGTTGCAACATCGATCTTTCGGCTGTCTGAGTATTTCGACTCCATTCTGGCCAGGTGTCTGCCACCAGTAGGATGATTCTTCTGCCCACCATTTCCTTTCGGTTGGTCTGCTTGATCTGATTGATGGCTTAATCGAAAGCTCCTTACACGGGCTATCTGGTTGCTTGAATCCCGCTGAGTTCCGTCTACAAGTCTGGATGGTTCATTTTGTCTGTTGTGGGGTGCTTCAAAATATTCACCGTCTCTTCTTTGGGCTGCGGCTCTCAACCGGTCGGCCTTCTCAGTTTGACACTCCTACGGCATTTTCCGCTACACTTACCTTCATTTTAAAACACCCGTTCCCAATTTAACAGGAGGCCAAGTCGCGTTCGCTGACCTATTTGCCTTCTGACACTTGACTGATTCGGAAGATGGTATACATCCTCTAAAATTTAAAATACGGTCCACTCCGTCGTCTCTGGACCTTGGTGTTTCTCGGACAGACCACGTCAGGTCTGTTGCGACTCTTAACTCTTGCCAACTGTCGCAGAACCAACCGTCTTCATTTTTGTGATTGGTTTCTTTCATCGTATCATGCCTCACCTCGACCCTGGGCATCTCCCGTCCGTTGTACTGTCAATTTCTGGATGTTTCCTATTGCGGGTTGTCAAAGTTTTGTCGTTTTTCGTGTTAAGCCACACATCCAGATGCGTTCTGGGTTCCTGTTAGAGAACCAGTTCAAACGTTGTTACAGTCGTTGAATGGTTCGTTGATCCGGAGCTAAGCAATATCCTCCACCGTCTCTCTTGCCAATCACTCACGTGTTTTTTAACCATCTTTTCGCAGCTCTGCTAAATCATTCTGCCACTCCATTCGCTTAAGGATGATGAGGTGATATCCGGATTCGTCATTGTCTCAACATGTCTTCGGTTCAAAGCAAGGGCCCCGGTCAGCGATGATCGTTTCGGGAATACCAAATCGCGCCACCACATGACCAACAAATACGCGAAACCACACCGCTCATTTGACCCAGTATTGAGGTGGCTTCCACCCAGCGGGACACAGTCAACCATCGCTAAGATGTACTGGCTTCCGGCAGAACTCACCGCGAAGGGACTAGAAATATCTAACCCCCAACTTCGAAGGACTCACCGAGCTTCTACGGGCTGCATTGGCGGTGCCATTGTCACGATCTCTCGTTTCCGTGGACAATCGGGGGAAGTTCGTATGTAGTCATCAACGTTGTGCCGCATCTTGGCCCAGAAGATCCTGCGCCACAACAATTCGAAGACTCGTTGTTGTCGCATGTAAGCACGGTCATGCGCTAGCTGCATCAGCCGCTCACTAAGGCCACGGAGATAAACAGCAACAGTTTGGGTCGCAGAACATGCCTCTCATCGACGTCGACAAACAGGCTCCCATCGTTCACATGCAAACGATTCCATATTCTCAGTGTCGTTCAGCGCCGGTAAGCTCTTGTCTTCTCTGATTTCGGCTTGAAGATGTGAATAAACCATCTGCCGTCCCTTTGGTGGCTGAAAACGTCATCACTCGGTACCAGCCGACTCACTGGAATTACTTCTACCGGTAACTGGTCCCATGGAAATTGGGTTAAACAACGCGTCAGGTACCTGGTTTTCTCAACCGCTGACATGCTCGATTGTGAAGGCGACTTCCTGCAGGCGGTATGCCCACCGCGCCGATCTATCTCTTGGGTCTCATGCTGTCACTGACCACGTCAACGACTAATGATCCGTTTTGCTGAAAAAGCTAGTAGCAATCTGTCTAAATCCGATTCTTCCAAAACAGGAAAACCTTAGTTGTATCGCAGTTGCAGGCAATAAAGATAGAAAGTCTACCTGAATTTTTCAAACACTGTTGTCAGTCGGATAATTCATGTATAGCCAAAAATGCTATAAGTCCAGAGCGACTGTATTGAGGCTGATGCGTTATTATTCGGTGTATTTCCCTAGTCTACCGAATTATAGGCTGCATACGAAACGTGGAATTTCGGATAAGCGCGATCAGCGCGTGAATGGAAGTTGTTACTGATGGTATCACTCTATTGACCAATGTACACGGCTGAACCTATCAAGCATCAGACAAGCTCCAACACTGAAGTTTACGGATTTTTGGTCTCTCAGTATTGTTTAGACGCTCGCCTTGGTTTCTCCGGAAGCTTTCTGTGTACGGCCTATGCACTGAACTTGCTCGCGACTCCTATCGCCCAAGCCCACAATGACAACTCAAGAGAGCAAAACAGCACGCAAAAAAGACAGTATATTTACACAAATTAACAGGACGATATTTAAATCGGAAATGAAACGTTCTCAAATTCGGACGTACAGTCAGGTTGGAGCCTTGACGCGTTGACTGTAGGCCGGAAAGTTTGGATAATTGATTACTGACCAGATTTCTGCCGTACTGAATACAATTGTTCAGCAAGCCAGGGGTTAAGCCTTAAGTGGCCTGACGGCTTATCGATTATTGACTATTCCTCCCGGCCTGGCATGCTCCAGCTGGCTTGTGGCTTATTTTGTGGAAGGTTTATTTTGCGCCTTCCAGACAAACATATCAAGCGTTTTTAGATTCTCAAGGGCTCTCGTCTCTTAGACTTTATTCATCAGTCTGCCTATTATGGAGAACACTAACAACATTTCGGTGAAGCGCGCTGTAGTAAAATAGGGTTCCCTGCACGCACCTTTTGCTCGCCGCTACACAGCCGATCCGTCTCCCTTAGGTCCACTACAGAATAGCTGTCATTCATGCTCGTCATCTCTCTCGACAATTCATGGTGATAGGAGTCCGTTCCAAATACCCGTGACTCATTTTGTCTAGGTTCCTGTCACCAAGGCCAGGCCTTGGCCTATTTCCGTGAAAAAACGACTTCACCCACCTAATCGATTTGTCAGTATCATAGGTCCCTACTCTGAGCCAACACTGCTTTGACCAGTGTGCTGAATAAAAAATCACTATCACTGCGCTTTCACAAACAAATCATAGCAAAATGCTCGTCTTTCCTTGAGAATTCAACTCCCTTGGAGGTTAGACGGCGTGTCACTTGAAACATACAAACCGCAGTCCGCATGGTACGGAAGAAACATACATAATCGAGACGCTGGAAAGTCAAAAATCAGAATGCGCGCGCAAACAGTCGGCGGTTTATTAGGTAAGAAATTGTAAATCTTGCTTTGTTCCGCTTCTGTCGATTTGGAGAACAGTGAACCGAATCGTACCACACATGCCATCATTTCGCTTGATGGCGATCAATGCGTAGACCTTGGTAGGGTGGATACTGAGTGCGACGTCCTCTGTTCATTACCATGTCTGATCTATTGACATCCAATATGATTCGCCATTCCAAGTCTCGCAATCGAAGTTACCGATTATCTTCAAAACACTCAACCACGACAATGCACAATCGTTCAAACGCTCGATTCAATCATCTACAAGCAAATCGCACACTCATTACCTTCATCAACATTCGTGGAATGAACCGCAACATTGATTCTGTGCACCGATTTCTCCAACCAGCTACTCTTGCCCTATTTCTAACCGAAATCCAAATCTCCCTCCATTCGGACACCACCTACTTTCAGCTCCCCCAATCACACATTTAATTGCTCTTTTCCACCCAAAGCCCATAACTGCGCCTTTGTCCATCGATCAGCCAGCCTTTCCCAAGTGCCACATCATGACATTTCGCATTGCAATTTCAGCTGTGGCTGAAACTCTCATTTCCCTTCTTTAATGATTACTTTTCTGTTTTTTATCGCATTCCAAATGGCAGTGACTTCTTTATCTTTCATTTTCTATCTTCAAATATTGAGGAATCATTTGTTGCGAACCCCAACTGCCACGTTACTATCCTACGAGACTTCAATGTTCACAACCGGAAATGGTTGGGGCACACTCCTGACACTTCGGCTCAGGTGCGCGAAGCCGAAAATTTCGCTATGGTCAACAACCTGAGTCAACTAGTCGAATTCCCTAAACGTATCCCAGGACGATCTGGTCACCGCGCTCATACCCTTGATACCGTTCTCGCATCAACCCCCTCTCTTCGCTGATATCACCACCCTTTCTGTTTTTGGCTTATAGGATTATTGTTATTGTTAGTTGCCTCCAGTTTACCCGCCCTACTCGAGACGGATATTTCGGCGCTACAATTCACTCGATTCGGACAGATTTCGAAATTTACTGGCATCTTATTCACCTCTGTTTCTAACTTCACCGATGGTTTTCTTTAAGGCCTGAATCTTCTTATTCCCCACTTCTCCAAATCCGGCAAACATAAATATCTTGAGTGGTAAAACCACGCACCTGATCGTGTTGCTCTCATGAAACGTCCCGTCATTGAAGCTGCTCGTCCACTCCTAATTCACACCGCCGCTTTATGCAAGCTAGGAACAAGTGCTCGCTTACCATGTAGGACCAACGAACACTACGTCCTCTATATAGCCCAACATTTACTCTCATCCGCTACCGGTGGCTATAAAGTCCGGTGCCTCGTCAGCGAAAAACGGTTTTCTATTCCCACTCAGACAGTTCCTTTGTTCACTTCACTTCATCCTTCGGCACAAAGCTGAAAGCAGCCCCACACTCGAATACCGCGGTCACGTGTAAAGTGGGGTCATCCGCTGGTTGACGATCGGACTCAAATACCCCATCTGCAGTCACTGGCCCACCGTCGGGCCGTTGCTTCATTATCTCTTCTATACCGTCACGATTTTGGAGTCTGTTCTCCGAAACTCGTCTCAGTGATTCACCTTCCCGTAACTTATATTCGCCACTCACTAACACAGGTAGTCAGTCATTCTTATCAGATATCTGTCTCCACACACCATAACTCAATCTCCCAATCTACCTTTTCTTTCGAGATTGTCAAAATTCGGACTTGCCACCCACTAACATTATTTCTTCGAAAGAAAAATAAATAAGCTGACATAAATGTTCATCCAAACTCTTTTCAGACAGCGGATCTCTTGCTCACGATCCATTCTGGATTATCACCTGAACAGATGCATTCATGGTTGATACAATTCCAGATGATAATTAAATTCTCCGCAAAACAGCGGTTCTGTAATAATTATATCAGCGTTATACATCGTAAAGAACACGGGAAAATCGGTAACAGAGACAAACCCACATCCTAAGGGAATTACCAAATATGTTAGGTTGGAAACACTGTCACCTGGTGGTCCAAGTAAATAAGTGACCAAAGTGAAGATGACCGACCAATTTGAACAAAAATCAGTGAAATGGACCAATAATATAGAGCGCTGTCAGTCAAAATATAGTCTTACTACTGGAAAAGCAATTAGTAGCAAAACACAGAAGATGCAAAGATACCAACAGAGTTGCATTTCCGCTGGGGTTGGAGCTCGTGATGTTCAACCACTCTATCTGTATTTCAAGCAGTTAGTTCTGTGAGGATATTGGACTGACTCATGGTCGATAGTCAGCCCTGTCCCGTCAGAAATCGGCATGCCAGCGCCCGTCCAGAATCCAGGTGAGTGCTTGTGTCAGCGGATGCACAAGCGAAAAGGTAGCGGATTAATGAGACGCGACCGGATTCTCGTCAGGTGTTAGCTGGTCGTGCGACCAATCAACAAATCAAAAGACAGGCTACTTGATGAACATATGAACCAGCTGGATTGTTTTGCAATGACTGGTGTCACTGGCTGTACCGGAAACTAACTGACAATACTTTTACCTCCGACATGTGGACCATTCGTCTTCTTAAATCTGGTCAGTTTTTTTGGTTTTTTTCTGACTGGTCAGCCACCGCGAATCAGGTTACTTATTTACTCGGATCACCAAGAGACTGTTTCCCTCTTAATACAGCCTGCAATTCACCCCGAATTTGAGTCTCACTTCTGTTACCCGCTGTTCTTATTTATTGCGACATGTCACCGATACCATTCGTTTTCTTATTACAGAACCGCTATTTTACTGCCTTCTGGCATCACATGAAACCCCGGTGTGTCTACTCAGGTGATAAGCCAATGTCGATCGCGGACACCGGGTTTGCTGTCTATCATGTGTGAACAAATGCATAAAATCACGGTCCATTTAGATTGACTTGCTTTTCATAATGTACAGCACAAATACCTGTTAGGGTGTGCTACTCACGTGGAATTGTCCTACCCACTATAATTTATTAACCGGTCCAATGGCAAAGCGAAACAAGATACGCAAAATCTGCATTTGTATTTCGACCGGGACGCAAGGCAATTTATGCACTTCCGCCAAGAACTCATTCTACTATTATTAACTTGAGGTGGTGACTAGATCATCTTATTCTCGTCTGACCAATTCATTTTCACGGACCTCCATGTCAGACTGGCACTTGCAATGTAAAATGCTACTACAGGACCGAGTTGGTCCTATACTGGATCTTTTCTCTGGCAAGGGAGGCCTTTGCTATAGTAGGTAGGCCCTGTTACCTTTGCAGCTGCATCTGTTCAGACGGTTCAATATCGGATGAAATGTTTTCGCGTATACGGAAGGCGCATTTGGATCTTTCCAATTTGAACTACGTGGGGCTTCAGCGTGACATACAATTAGAACAGAGGGAAGGCATAAATCGCGAGGTGAAGGCATTTCGTTTACTCTTTTCAACCGCGGACGTAAAACGTGTCAGTATATATACATGGTACAGTAGGGGGGTAAATGCAACAGTAAAGTAGGCACGATCGAAAGTTCTCACAGTACGTACGTTGGGGAGAGTGAAGTCGGTCGTGTTAACGCCAAGGTAAACAAACATTTTGGATCAACCGTTTTTGTGCACAGAGTGCTGGCTGGTGCATGATGAGTGGAATAGCTTCACAGAACGCTAATAGTTTCGGTGTTGGGTTGCGCACCAATGCTTTGAAACACTGGGTTAGGTCGACTTTGTGACCTGATGCAATCAACTGTCTTGCAATCGAAGAAGCGGGCGGTTTAACGTCGTTGTGTATTGCCCCAGCAGGTTGCGTCATCAAGTTTGACAGCCATTTGTGTATGTGTTCTGACACTCGTTCAGTCAACCAACGATCCGTCCTGCCAATGTATACGTCACCGCAACTGCAAGTGAACTGATAGGCAATATGAGACATTGGGATTAGCAAGACTTTTTGAACGATTTTGAAAACAACCTTTTGGTCGTCTGCAGCAAACGCAACTGCGCCGCGGTGCATGTGTGCCTTAGAGCTGACTTAGGATTACAATTTATTTGATTAAATAAATGATGTTTAAAGAGCAAAGTGATAGAAACTTGCTTCTTCTCGACGTTCATTGTTTTTTCGCTTCTGATGTTGTCTGATAACGTTTTCCGGATAACCGTTTACCAGCAGCGTTCCTTTAATGAACTACTCTTCGTTTTGTATTTGA
This sequence comes from Fasciola hepatica, assembly GCA_948099385.1. Lineage (NCBI taxonomy): Eukaryota > Metazoa > Platyhelminthes > Trematoda > Plagiorchiida > Fasciolidae > Fasciola > Fasciola hepatica. Next base: position 942,129 of record CANUEZ040000108.1, read on the forward strand.
TCTTCTGTACAGATTTTCTGGGCTCTGTTGAAGATTGACCCAAAATGTTTGTTTACCTTGGCGTTAACACGACCGACTTCACTCTCCCCAACGTATGTACTGTAAGAACTTTCGACTGTGCCCACTTCACTGTTGCATTTACCCCCCAACTGTACCATTATATATACTGACACGTTTTACGTTCGCGGTTGAAAAGAGTAAACGAAATGCTTTCATCTCGCGATTTATGTCTTCTCTCTGTTCTAATGAATTGGACAAAGAGGACCTAATGTTTCAAATTTCCCAAAAAAAAATACTCTCCTCTAGTGTCACGCGATCTCTGGATCGTTTAATAACATACAATTACCTATGAAGGGTTGAGTGCATACTGTGCCACTCAGGTCTGTCCTCTTACACAGCTCAGAAACACGGCCGTTACCAAGAGAAGGTACGTGAATGTTGTCGATATTTGAGCATCTATGTCTGCCCAGTATTGCTCGAAAATGACGGGAACAAAGTATTAACAATGCCGAGTTTGGGCACAGGATATCGGAAACCATAGGTAGGTTATTGAAGTAGGTGCCTAATGCAAACAGGTTGGATGGTTCGGGCATGTGTTACACATGTAGGGGGACAGAATTCCTCGATGATTATTTTTCTTCGAGGCAGATAGTGACTGGAGAATGAGTTCAGATAATCAGTCCGTGAAACAGGAAAGAACCAAAAGAACCTTCGTCAGTGGACGTTTTGAGCCCCTGGGTGAGGTTTATGAGATCCAGCTAGTAGATGGCTGGAAACATTGAGTGACATAGCTAGGTGATGCGACCAGCAGTGCAGTTGCTTTCGATTCCTTTCTTTATCCGAGTGATCCCTACATAACTTTTTTTCTGAATGTTTACTCATCATGCTTTTGTGCGTCAAGGTTCTCTACTAAACAGTGATTTGAGGCACCAACCAAAAACAGAATCACAACTCAGAAGCGCGACGACAATGGTTGAAAGAATTGAACTGACATGAGCGCATCTTTCACATACGCGGACAGGCAGTGGGAAAACTTCCTAACCATGAGATTGCGCCCTTTTTCCTGATGATGATAATACCAACGGTGATTCCATGAGTCATGAGTTGATTTGATTTCCGAGTTCGAACTTATCCACCATCGGTCGACTTACCCCACCGCTGCCTGTGATCAACGGCAACCGAATTCCTGAATAATTGCAACTTAGAAGTCCAAATCAAGGTAAACATTACTGTGCAGTAACTAAGTCTCAAGCCATTTATAGACTATATAGGAAACATTAGACAAAAGGATAATGTAGATAGTCACGGAACGAACACGAATCATGAGCAGAGGGTTGTCATATTATCAAATTACCCTCGTTAAGTGATTGGTTATCTAGGTGCATCCCATCAGGGCGATAAATTTATGCGACCTTGGTCAATCCCGAGTCATGGATCTGGGACGTCTCAAAGCCCTGGGTTCCGATAGCCTTTCTCCAGCTCTTTCTAAAGACGATAGGGAGCAACTTGTTGGAGAAATTGGTGTTCGTTTTCTCACGAAAGTTTGGAATTCCCAGCAGTTCCCTCTTTTGGGGGGAATGGATTGTTATTCGCGTAATGACCGCACTAGCCATCGAAGTGTAAGCCTTATCCTAAAAGCGTCTAAGCTGCTTGTGTCTGTCATATTTCCCGGGTTGCACCAAACGCGAGGAGAGCAGACTGGAAAGAAGGCTGGGTTTCGTGCCGGTCGTAGGTGTATTGATCAAATCTTCACTCGCGACAGCTGCTAGAGTATCGGTACACTTTCTAGAGACCGACGAACATTGTCCCTGGACATTCGTGTGACCTTCGTCTCTGTCGATAGGAGTACACTGAAACTGTTTGTTGATAAATGGAGTACCTCAGCAGCATGTGTCAGCTCTCAGAGAGCTGTATCGTCACACCTCGGATCGAGTTAATGCTTATGACCGGCTTTTGCCCTCCTAGTTAACAAATTTTTGTACCTTGGGAACTTGACAACATCTGGAGACAGTGTTGAGACCATTTCACGAATGGCGAGAGTTGGAGTGACTTTCGCAAACCTCAGACACGTGATGTCGCCGTGACTCCCGGCTCTCTCTTAAGCGACCAGTATAAATCGCCGCGATCCGTAGTGATTTCTTCTCTGGTCGTGAGACCGCATTTCACGGTGAGGGCGCTCGGCGTCTTTCCGTGTTTGACAACCGATGTCTCCGAAGTACTGCTCGAGTCTGGTGGGAACATCGAGTGGGTAATGACTGGGTGCACCGTCGTGTATTAGACACGGAGAGACGCACACATAACGAAGCGATCGCTCTACACCGCCTCCGGCGAAAATGCCTGTCCATCGTCGACCTTTCCGTGCTCTATTCGCACACGATGGGCAAGACTGGCAGAAACGACGAGGCGGTCAGGCCATGACTTGGCGTAGAAGTATGAAGAGGCTAGCATCAGCATTGGCTTTTGTTGGTGCATCCCGCCTTCCTGGTTGGGGCCCAAGGGACGAGGATTTTCGTTGATTGAAGACGTTAAGAGTCACGGCCGGGGATAGAAATCGGTGATGCAAATGCTGTGCTGTCTGCTTGTCGAACTCTCGTGTCCCGTAATCACAGAAACGTCATTCCGTCAAACAAAGTGACAAAAAACATCAAGAAGTGTACGACGGAAGAAGAAAAAGACAGCTTTTCGCTATTTTTTACTAATCGTTTATTTTATTGTACTCTACTCCCCCTCTCTGTTTTCTAATTATATATATATATATATATATATATATATATATATATATATATATATATATGTTTTACTGAGTTGGATTTCTAAATGATAAAAAGAAGTAAAACTAATTTTTGTAATGCCCAGTGACTACGTGGTTCATAATAACATCGTAAATGTAGAAAGACATCTTGGAGGGAAAACACTCAGACCCACAATGTGAATACGATTTGTATCAGCACTATTTTTGTAGGGTTACTATATTCCTTCTTTGCTTTGCTCGACTGGTCAATGAAGAATTTCCCTGAAATAGAAACCGATGCTTCTAAGGGATGGTGATGACTGGCTTCAGGAAGTGATGTTCCTGGTGCGCTTCGGAGAGCAGAAAACCCGACGAATACTGTGTCTGAATGACGATGAGGGTGAACGGCAGTATAACTTAGTATCAGGGTCGAAACTTCGTACTCGGCCCAACCACTCGAAGACTGTGTTTGAAAGCATCTCAACAGGGAAGAACTTCAGTAATTTAAGAATGAACAATATTCAGATTGTATCGAAAAATTGACGCGCCACGTGATGCGTTAAACAAGGGAACTTTAGTGTCAGTAACGGCATTATCGGGCGAAAGTTATTATGGGCCGACGTTTTAGTTATCGCTGTAAACGTTCCTCAGGGCAGATTTTCAATCAAAATCTAAAATGATTTGATTATCAGCCTGCCCTAAGAAAGGTTAACCGCGGCAACAAAACCATCGGCTAACGAAAATTATTTACCCACAACACTGAATTATTAACAATGCAACTTCTTCGTTAAGAGAATAAACCAGTTCAGCTGTGTTAAATCTTATCGGTGATAAGAAAAAGCCGCGCAAACTGTCACGCAAACACGAACCATACATCACTTTCCATTATTCGACTCCCTGAAGTGAGCAAATATCCTTGGTGTTTGAAAAATACACTTGGACGTTCAGTCCCGTGAAATAAGAAGGATACCATTACTCGAGAGGTCAGCTGCTGATAGGGACAGCATATATACAAAACGGAATGTAAAAATAATAAAGGTGTAAAACAAGGAAAACAAATGCCAGTAACGCAAACAAAACACGGGGTTCCGTTCAACTAGCCCGGTTGGCCTGAACAGGAAGATAAAGCTTGAATTCTGCCGGCAGCTCATCGTCCGAGTAGATGCGGTCACAAAAATATATCCGTCGAATTCGGCAATTAGCGTGGATCTGAACAGAAAAATAGTGAACAGAGAACAACAAAAAATTAGCGAAAAAGTGCAACAACTGATTCAGAAGCAAATAAATTAATTGAAAACGGAGCGATGCATTAAAATACATGCATTATCTTGTGTCAAACACGCTCCGCAGAATGGTGCTTCCGATTAGACGCGTCACTAAGCACGCACGGCTAATGCTCTTTAACCTCTTCGGACAGTCGTCTTCTCGTTCAACCAATCTAGATGGTGATATATACATGCACCCAAATAGGCAAATAACCATGAGTGACTATTCCGGGTTACTTACCTTCAATAAACTTTCGGACTTAAGGATGTCCGTGAAGTTCTGGTTCTTTTTCAAAATCTGCTAGAAGTAACTATCATTTCGATAAGGCACACAGTCCGTAAACTGCGTTCACGCCAACACTAACGGCATATAATTTAGGCATACTAAAAGTAACGGTAGTTTATTTTAGTTTCGGTGTATTTTACGATTTGGTTCCGATAATTCTAATTATTTATCTATTTGTCAATTTGAATTTGTATTCCATGACACCGATATATTGGTAACACACGCTGTTCCCCCTGACTGGCAGCACAAAGTACGCAAACAACTGAGCTCAATGACCCTATGATCATACCAGTCGGGTATCTTATGAAGCAATAAAGTTCCGCCAGTCAGCGTATCAACCCGTTCTCAATCGAGCTAGTGGGTGGTCTAGCTTTGATTGTTGCGCGTCCACTGGCGACCACGTACTGCGGTCTAAAACACAATTGATGTGCTAATACGAGTCAAGGTGACTCTTAGTGTGTCAAATATCTGCTTCGGTGCATCAAAAGATTGCGATATTTATAGTATTCATCTAATATACAACAAAAAAGGAGGACAGTACTACCCGACTTATGTATTTTATTCAAAGCAAAAGAGGCCACGAAACATTTTGTACTATTATAACCGGAGAAGGGCCGAAGACCGCTAAAGGGATATAAAAAACGTTTTCGTATTACGGACGTTCGTTGACTCTTTCATCGAAGGACCAGCCCTCAAGAACGACGGCAAAAAAGCTCTCAAACAGTTAAGCCAGAATATGCGGGCATGCATCTCAAAATTGAAAAAAAAAACTCAATTCTGGGTGGGATCCTGGAAGCTGCCGTGAAAAAAGTGCCATCGCAGGTGTGATTCAGATGGGCTGAAGTTGCACATACAATAGTGCGTCAAGACAGAGCCCCAATTGGTTGATTTAGATGATTTCGTCGAAGAGACGATATCGCTCGGAGGGTGACCGTGGTACGCAAAATACGAATACCATGCAACGGAGACAACCTTATCATCATCTTCATCGGAATGTATATACTTCGTAGAGCATGGAACTGAACCAACCAGTGCCTATTCAAAGTCGATCGTCGATCTGCGAAGATGATAAATGTCAAATATTTCTCACCAGTCACTCCAAGAAAAGATGGGAAACTGTCCGAATAAGGAAACTTGTTACCACTACCTGAAACTAAAACCATATGGGTAGGAGTGGCAGGTTTCTTCGCAGAGGCATAGTTGAAGGATGTGATGGACTACATCACACATTGTTGCACTCAGACAACGAGGTGGTCAATCAAGTGATGGCTTGAAATCACAACGTAACGGGAGACAAGAAAAATGGACCCAAACGTGGTCCTCGCAGTTGTTCCAATCATCATTTGATACGATGACAAGAAACACAAAATCGTTATTCTCAGATAACGGCTCCGATTCGACAACAACCTGGAAAAGTCCCGTGACACGTCATGCGATAAGAGACAAGGGCAAGAATGTCATCATATCGACAATGACAGAAGAACCTGCCTTGGCAGCTACTGAAGAGGAATTCGAAGTGGACGACACTGATACTAAACACGTAATCCACATCAAGAGCACAAACGCTGCAAAGTTTGTCACAAGTGAACGGGACTGTACCACACTATCGACTGACCACTCTCGTTACGTCCTTTTCCTCCTTCTTCTCACCACCATCACATCCATCATCGTGCAGCGTTACACAGTAGGGCTAGACACACTGACCACTGACTTTCGCACCATGTTGCACGTAGCAATAAAAAGAGTGTATATACAAGATACACAGGAAGTGAACCTACAGGGATCGGAAAAGAAAAGAATGCCGCAGTAGCCAACACACGAAATACACAGTCTAACTGTACAAACGCACATCGATCAATCATTCTGATTCGACAGAAAGTAACAACACGATCACCGCAGTGCACGGTTCGCTGCCATATCATTCAGTGTCTCCAGTCAACTGGTTGAGGGGTCTTTGGGACCCAAAACAACAAAGACGTGAGGCATCTGTACATTTTCTCATTTCCCGCTGCTACGTCATCTGTTGATCCCCATGTGGCTTCTTCCACTTCCGAGGAGGAATGGAAAACAGGGCACAGTACGGTAGACCTGGCTCCCCATATGTAACACGTGTTCCGACCAACGAAGTCTGCTAAGTTGGGTGCACTGTGATAAAATATTCTCTGAACTGGTATCCAATACTCAATTTCTGACCTCAGCATTGCTCAACCGGTTATTCTATCCGGTGTCAGACGGCGCAACGGAACTCGAGCCAATACCGTGGTAACTATCGGAATTAAACTAATCTCCCGATGATCAGTACAAACGTTGTTCATTCCCTTATTGAAGATGGGCACAGTCAATGGCTCGCTTCGTGATAACGGAATACACTCCACGTTTCAAATGTCAGGGAGCAAGGTGGCCAGTGGCTTTATCAAAGTATCTCCGCATAGTTTGGAATGAATTGGGAGAATTTTCTTTTCAATACACGTAAAGTGAATTACGACATAAGGGGTAAACCCTATAATCAGAAGACACTGTAAAAGGGGGTTGTGAGGGAACATTCACGTTAGAACCAATTTATTGATCCTGCTTTTGAACAGAGAAAGGTTGTAAGTGGGTGGGGAAACAGAAAGAGGGAGAGTGTTCCATAACTTAACGGTCCGGAGCTAAAGGAATAAGATAAAAAGATAGAAATGCGACATCTAGTGACAGAAACTTGGTAAGGATGACTAGTTGTCTGGGTACGTGATGGTCGGGAAAGAGTTTTCGGAAGAGGAACTTCTGAAACAAACTCAGAAGAACAAAATTCAAAATAGCATCGGCAGAAAAGAGAACAAAGCAACAGCCTGACGACGGGCTAGTGAATGCAGATTGGAGGTTAAAGAAGGGTCGTCGATCAGCCAGATGACTTTACGCTGAACCCGATCAAGAAGAGAAAGAGAGGTAGATGAAGCTCCACCCCACACGTGACTGCAGTATTCAAGTGTGGGGCGGATTTGAGCTTTGTACAACAGAAGATGATGAGCTGGTGTGAAGAAGCGTCTGACGCGAAACAGAAAACCAACTTTGCGCGCAGCACAAGAGGCCAGCTGAGATATGAAAGAGGTTCAACATGGAGAGGAAGTTATAAATAAGCCAAGAAGAGAGATAGAATCTGTGGCAGGCAGCACAGTTGAATCACATGATAAATGTAGGGAGAATGAGTGATTTTTCAAGGAAATCGAGAGAAGAGAAGTTTTGGAAGCATTAAATGCGACATGATTGTGGGATCCCCAGGAGGAGATGTGTTCGAGATCGGACTCTAAAGATGCACTGATTGCACTTCGGTCACGATCGATGTTGGTGTTGGCATGGTAGCAAGTACGGTAAGAAAGGGAAGAATAAGGGTTGACATCATCCGTAAAAGAATGGATCGAGCTGGAAGTAGTGGGTAGAACATCATTAATAAATAAAAGAAGTAAGGCGGACGCAAGTACCGAACCTTTGGGAACACCAGCATTCACAGGAAATGACTGGGACAGAACCCCATCAACTCGGACGGAGATGATCCGTCCACTGAGGAAACTTGATGTCCACGATGTGAGAGTGGAGGAGAATCCGAACGAAGGTAGTTTCGCCAGAAGGTCTTCGAGTCAAACTCGGTCAAAGGACTTAGAGATGTCGAGCGAGACCATGTGTGCATGTCCGTGGTTGTCTAGTGCAGTTGACCAGGAGTGTGAGATGAGAGCCAGGATATCACCGGTGGAACCACGAGGCCGCAGAGCCGAAGTATCCGATGAGTGAATCAGCTAATCTCTATTGTGCACATTAAAATCTCTTAAGATGGTGATATAACAGTCGGGATCCGTAACAAACAAGCGCTCAATGTTCGAAGATAAGAGATCAAAGATCGATGTGTCGCCATTGTTGGGTGTACGGTAAACAACACAAAAGTAGTGATTAAAATAAAGAAGTGGGAGTTTCAGTCGCATCAACTAAAATTCACGGTTGGAAAGTCAAGATTTTGGATTCTGGATCTGGCGACGGACTGGTGGACAAAGGCACAGGTACCAGCTTTGAGTGCAAAAAAAGAGTGAAACGAATAGTTGGGAAATTGGGGGGTGGCTGGTCTCTGATTAGGGGGAGATTTGGGTTTCGGTTAGAAATAGGGGAAGAAGAGAGAAAGGTTGGAGATAATGGTGCACAGAATCGATACTATGATTCATTCCGTGAATGTTAGTAAGAGTGATCAGTTCATGCTTGTTTTCCGAGTGAGCAGTGCGAGCAAGAGAGCGAGTGCGTGTGTCGTTGTGTATTTTCATGATTTGTGGTGTAAGGGAAACCGGCAACCATGATCCTGAGACTTGAAGTGGTGAACCACATAAGGCCTCAGTGGATCAGGCGTGATAGTGAGCCGGGCGACGGCAGAGTCGTCTACCACCAGAGGATAGGCATCAAGATACGTAAACTGATTAATGGTTTGGCTGTAGTCGACTGTCATGCTTCTCTTGTGGCTTTCATTCGTGGTGACCAAAACGTGGGCTCGCCAGAGGGATGTTGAAGGTTCAGTGACATTATTCTCCAGTTGTCGATCAATTTCGCTTTGAATAAACTTTAAGTCTGCTGTAGAATAACGATAAATTGTGTACGAAACTCTCAGGGTTTGACGGGAACTCGTTCACTGGTTTTGATCCCTCGATTCGTTTGAACAACTTTTGTCGTCTACGAACAACTTGATTATTCACAGCCGATTGAACGGAATCTTGGAACGATTGCTTTTCATCCACTGGCAAGTGATCCAGAATGCGAGAAGATATCACCAATGTTCGTCCTAATTCCACAGTTCGGTTACACACGGTGTCACGCCCATTAATCAATTGACGCTTAAGTGCCGCGCTCGATACGTATGTTCTGGTCGTTTTCAACACAATAAAATACCGATTCGGAAATACAGATTTACTGAGACATTCATCCAAGAACTGAACATGAGCTCTCGCTAGCGCCAGTTTCGTACAGGACCTAATGTACTTGTTAAGTTCTTTCAGTTATATATACCATACAACTAAGCCGTCACCAAGAAGGATATTGAGGACAGCTCATATGCAACGTTTAAGAGAACTAAAAAAGAATAGTGACGCCATCATGTCGAAGCCGGACAAGGTAAAATGTATAGTACTTCTCAAAAGGTCAGACTATATTGCGAAAATGGATACCATTTTGAATGACATCTAAATTCGTCAAAATGGCTGCAGAAAAAGATAAGATACAACAAGTACAGAAGTCTCTGCCCAACTAGTTGCGACGTTTGAAGCAAAAATATATGATAGACTCAGGCACAGTTGAACGGATACGCCCTACGGGAACAACCATTCCGAAATTGTACGGATTGCCGAAAGCGCATAAGAGTGGAGTCCCCTTAAGTTCTATCCTTGACATGTGCAACTCACCATACCATGCGGTAACTAAACGATTGACAAGGTTGCTGGAACCGGTAAGACAGACAGTGTCAAGGTACATCCTCAAAGAAGCATTTGAATTTACAAACTGCTTGAAAAACCTGAACGTAAAAGACCGTCAGATGCTTTCATTAGACGTCAGTTCACTTTTTACCAGCGACCCAATAGATGAAACCATCGATTACCTATGTGACTATATTGAAAAGAACAGTTGAAACAGACATACTCCTAGAAGATCTGAAGAAGCTACTGTTTTTCTGCACGTACAACATTCAGTTCAAATTTAACAATCAGATCTATCGCCAAAAGGATGGAGTAGGGGACCGGCCGTTTTTCCACGCCTTAGTAATCGAAAGCTCAACTCTACTTATACTTCCGATGGGGGGTTAAGTGATACTCCCAAAGGAACTGCAGTTGTTCATATCGAAGTTCCTACATTGGCGCGGTCAGCTAAACTGCTCTTTGAAACATTCGGCCCAATGGTCCAGTCTTTGCTGTTTGTCACGAAGAGGTTTCCCATTTATATCGCACATCGTTGCATTGACCGGGGTTCGTCGTCCACCAGTGTCGCGAATAAGTTTTACAATCAAATTTTGTAAAACAGCCTTGAGAAAGGTTACCTACGGTAACCGAAACGTCGGTTTATAATTTTCCACCGACAACGCCGTGTTGCTGACATTATATCTTGTCTTCGTATCGTATTCATCGCCCCACAGTTTGAGAGCTGATGTTTTCATTCCATGAGAATCAGCGACTTTTGAGAAATCCAGTGTGTTCGATGGACATCGGATCTAGGACCGCAGGTAAAACCTGTTGCCAGGTGCATCGCCTGTTTCATATGGGCTTAGTGGTCGTCTACACTACTGTTCGTCGTAGTTCCTAGCGCGTCTGATAACTTCTGTTCCTACCTGGTGCGAATTTCAGACATGATTGTATCTCTGGCTTAATGAAGCCATTCTGTTCAGCTCGTTAGGTGGATGAAGCACACAAGCCATCATACTACAGCAAGGTGCAGTCTCATCGTGTTTGGATGCACAGATAACGACGGGCTCGAATGGCTCGCAATAACGTTGGCTCATAACCAGTGTACTCCGTCAAGAACTGAAATGTTTTGGCTGTCTCACTCCTTTACTTCAGTGGTTAGGAGACTACAGGTATTGTCGAGAATTCCCAGACATCAGGGTTTTTCGAAATAATCAATCTCTGACATGCAAGGTTGTACTCTCGTAAAAATTTTTAATTTATGCGTGTCACTTGCGATAGCTTGTTTACACAAGGAATAAACTCGTTAAGATCGTGACTTTTACCAGGAAACTGTGAAAATTAAATTAACAAATTGTTCTTTGATTTTGTTGAAATAACATTTTATAACAAATGGATAGATTTTTCCACGTCTATAAGTAGTACAGCTTCGTGTGAGTCATGATCTGACGCACCATTCTATAATAACACAGTTTTCCTAGAATAACTTCCGGCTCGATGGACAGGGAACTTTCTTCTTATGAGCACGCTAAATTCTACATTGTTCAAGACATCTTTAATAACACCTCATGGACGAGGTTAATCGTGTTTTTTTGCAGCCAATGTCATGGTGTATCTTATCTTCCTCGGTTTAACAATAAACCACATTTGACCTTTAACTAATTTCGAACTTCTGGACTGCCGACCAATAAACCACGATGACCGTCACAGTTTTGACCGTCAACGGGTCGGAAGAACTAACGTAACGGACATCAGGTTCTACAGAATTTTATGTTACACTCTTGTGTTGTGATATATTACCAAACGTTTAGGAAAGTGGAATATACTACGAAGAAAAAAGTTCGTCTAGCGAATTTCGATAACACCCGTACTTTTTCAATAGAACGTAACGTACTGAAATTGGTACAAGTTATTCAAGTCCCTCAATGAACAACTCCGATGTTTTTCAGGGAGTGGTCGTCCTTTCCTCTATTCTTTTCACCACATATATTAGTGACTTGTCCACTGCACCACTTGCACGGCCATTTAGGTATGTCGACAACCCGGTACTGTTAGTTCATCTCGAATCAACCAGACAGCCTATTTTTCCGAAAACTTATGCAGTATTCAGAACTTTTCATCCTTTTCTGGCCTATATTTCAACATTTCCAAAAGTTTGGGTATAGTTTCTCTGTTTTGTCTTCCTCTTACCCGAATGAACAACCTGGCATCAATATTGTTCACGTTTACAGAGGTGACTCGGCCAAATACAAAAATTTGCGGTGGTCTTCTCGTATTCTGGATTGCGTAAAGAAAATATGATACTCTTTGAATGCTACGAAAATACTTTTATTTCCTTTTTTATTAATCATACGAAAACGTACAATTTAGGATGGGGGCCGCGACCAGTGAAGGGCTAGCAAATGGGAAATTGACTGGCGGTGGCGGGAACGGACCCCGGGTGGTTATAGTACAAAGTTTACGGTGACTACCGTTTGACCACCGCAGGTACGCAGAGTATCTTATCGAATTCGCGGGCTAAAGCAGTGTAGTGCCAGAGAAGCTGTCATTTTTTTCATCTGTCCATGAATGTATTCGCTCAATCTTACTCTACTGCGCTCCCGTAATCCTTCCCGGTCTACTTAAGAAAGATTTTATTGTACTTCACCGCTGCTTAGCTATTATCAGTCGCGTTTCTGAGATTCCCATAAATTATCCCCAAAGTGTGCGATTTACACATTTTAGCCAGTGCAAAGTCGTCATGAAGATTCTTGTGGACCCCATTCATCCTCTCGATCATAACTTATTTGCTTGCCGTTAACATCCCCATGCTTGTTCCGCATTTAGACGAATCCCATCCCCCATAAATGTCTATCGCAACTATACAGGGTCTTATTAAGTGTGTGTTCTGATTGGCAAAATGGTCACAGGGGAACTCCCCATAAACCTCGGTTGTTGAACAGACTCCTCCTCTCTCTATTGTTTTCTTCTGCTCATTTCAAGGAAAAAATAATCAGTTTCGTACTTTGGACTGAAATGTGAATTTAACATACTGAAGTCTTCAATTTAATCCAATGCAATGTGCCAACCGAAAAGCTAGCAGAAGCCTCACCCAACAATGTTGATGAGTTCTCTTTGCTTATTAGGAATGCTCTGCATTGTCCTTATGTTGTAAGTTGCGGTCTGCTTTGTTGAGTCATGATGACCTGCATTTCAGCTGGATCACCGTATCCCAGACGTATTCCAGTCGATCCCGGCTGATTGCGAGCGCAAGGGTATACGCCTCACCTTGAAACGCGAGTTTAACGCAAGCCTAAGTAGGGAAAGCGAAATTTGGTAATCACAAAATACATGAGATGGAACATGCAGTTGTCACCTCATACGTGCTGCCGGTAGGAAACAGCCAGGTATAAGTGAGACGTTTTGTGAAGGTAACGGTTCTATAATTCTCGATCAACAGCGACATTTCGAATGGTGGGCGGAGCGACTTTAAGTACAATTTAGCTGTCTCTGTCTACCGCGCTGGCTTCATTCATGACCTGCTTCTATATGCACGTTCCGTGGCCTATTCAAAGGGAACTATCAACAAAGGCCGAGATCCACAAGGTGACGTCACATGGCGCCTGGGTCTGATGGCCTACCTCCAGCCCCATTCAAAGATAATAGAGTACACTTTGTTAGAGAGCTTCATATTTTGTTCTCAATTGTTTTGAATTCTGAGCACGTCCCCTCCTTGTGAGGGGAATCGATCAAAGCCTCCTTCTTCAAGAAGACTACTGCGTCAAAACTGCTTGCGTATGCCACACTTCACAGGCTGTATCATACACTCACGAAGAAAAAGCTGTGCTACCCGGCCTTCGACTCCGTCAGTAGGGCTGAAATGACTATTTGTCGAGAAATGGAGTAATTGAGAAGCATGTGTTAAACCTCAAAGAACTGTATAGTCACAGCTCAAGTTGAGTTACAGCCTACGGCCAGCTTTCGCCTTCTTGTCATCTCCCTATTACTTTTCAACTCTGTCATAGAGGATGTTCTAACGATGCCCTGTCTGGTCTTTCAGAAAGTAGTTTAATTCCTTCCAGGGAACAGAATTTTCGACATTTATTATGACGATGATATCGCCTTGTTGGGTGACAATGCACAGGCAGTGCAACATGTTCTGAACCGCTCGGCAACTGTGTTTAGATATGGCATCAACTATGAGCCCCCTAAATGCAAATCGCTTTTGAAAGACAGGCAGGGGCCTGTGTCTTCACTCATCCATTATGGACAGCAGTTGGAACTAATAATTAGCTAACGCAATTATTTGTGGCGACATCCTGCTCTCTTTTAACTGACAGGTGTATAACACCGCGGTTCGTAGTGTTTCGTTTAACAGTTACAAGAACTGACCACTTCGCGTTGAAGATGTTAGGCGGCCTTCTGTGTTCGACAACTGATGTCACTGAGGCATTGTTCACCTGTGGCGAAAACAATACGTGAGCAACGACGAGGTTCATCATCGTGTGTTTGGCGTTGATAGCCGCCTCCTGCAGATATAATCAATCCAAATAGTCCTCATTAGGTTAGATACCTTTTACATATGCCTGCTGTCTTCCCCATTTCGAGCGCCTTTGCGTTTCCCGTGTAAGAATGGGAGAATCGATCTTCTCCCAGGCAGTGTGTCTGACTTCGAATACGCAGACGATATTGTCCTTCTGAGTGAAGATTCAGGTAAGCTGTAAGCTCTCTTAGATAGCCTAAAAACAGCGTAGCAATGTTTTGGATGAGTTTTGAACCTTCAAAGTGTAAAGTGCTACTGCAGGACTGGGTTGGCTCTACGCCAAACCTTGTGTTGGCGGCTGAATCTCTAATTGAAATAGATAAGTTCTGTTTCTCAGGTAGTTGCATTTTACGGGGTAGACAGATATCGGATAAAGTGTCATCGCGTATACAGAAGGCGCGTTTGGTTTTTGTTAACCTCAGCTATTTGGGGCTTCCGCGTGACATCCGGTTGTCTGGCAGAGGTCGAGCGTACACTACGGCGGTTAGGTCCCTTCTTTTGTATGGCTCGGAAACATGTCCGTTAATGGTACGAGATAATCGAAGACTGTCGGTGTTTAGGCATTGACATCTCCGCAGCGTTGCCCGAATATGGTGGGAACATTGTATCAGCAATACTGAGGTTAGACGTAAGGTGTTGGGAACCAGAGGTCAGTCTATGAATCGAGTACTGAGTCTAAACAGATTCACATGGCTGGGACACGTGTCACGCATGCCCACCGATGGACTTCCTCGGCGTACACTGTTCTGTGAGGCAAGTAATGGTTGGAAGGTAGTTCGAGGTGGTCAGTCCATAACATGGTTAAGAGGTACGAAAACCTTGATCAATTGACTAGGCCACGTAGGGCGTGCTAGACTTTCAGGTTGGGATCCACGTGATCCGCGTAACATAGGCTTGGAGACATTGAGTGATACGGCTAGGTATCGCGGACAGTGGCGTAGTTGCATTCGGACTATTTCTTTGTCTTCGTAATTCCTACTTATTTGATTTTTTGTATCTTTTTCACTTTATGCTTCTGTTCTTTCTGCGTTTTACTGGACGATGCTGGAAGGTAGCAACCGAAACCAGAGCACATAAAGTGCGAGTTTAGTAGTTGTGTAAACTGGAAACCGGAAGAATCGATGTAGTGTTCAAAGCATGACTTGGAGTAGGGATATAAAGAAGCTGACTTCAGCGCTGGCCTCAGTTGGTGCGCCCCGACTCCCTGGTTGGGTCCCGATAAATCAGCATTATCGTTGGTTAGGGACGTTGAGGGATTGGGCACGAAAGCTAAGTCAGTGGCGTGAGTGCTGTGCAGCGTGCTCAGGAAACTCTCGCGCTTGATAAATTTTAAACCAAGCTAAAAAATTTACAACTATGACCGGCAAACGACAAAGTAAGTTTTTCTTTACGTTCCCCTCTATGTTACCCGTTTCTTTATTTGTGTTGTTGACACTATGCCTGGCTTCAGGCTCTTTGTACAATAATATTAATGATAATACTTACGATAATAATAATAATAATAACAGGTTGCCCTCGATTGCTCTAAGGCCAGCGGTGCGTCCTCGAACGAAAAAATGTTGTAATTCCGTCCTTCATCTTACTACTTTGAGGTCTGCATGATCGAGTAATACAGCAATCTGATTATTTGTAACAAGTTTATCCTGTGTTAGGAATAAGAATGACAAATTAGAATATCCCTCATTAATAACAATACTTTAAATAACCGAGCCTAACAATTTGTCAGACATCTACCCGACCGGAGATATGCGCGTAAAGTAACCTGAGATGCATGTGCATTTGGATCACATCCTTGCAGTCGAAAAGTGACCGACTAACTGAGGCAATCACTCCTTCAAATTCGAACGAGACTATGGTGTATAATATGACACCTGCTACCGTCTTTGAGTAGAGATCCGATTGGTGTGAATGCAGTCCCGACGCGATTCGGCCTATGGTTTTGTTTACACTATACTTTCTTTTTGAAAACTAAAGTAATAAACGGTTGACCTCAAAACAGGGCATATCCATTATTCCAGATATCTCATAAAAAACAATAGATGGCCGGTGATGGGCAAGTGGTTTAGAGCGTTTGATTGCCACCTCAAAGGTCAGAGGTTCGAATCTCTTCCATTGTTGATCACTATTGGGACCTTATGCTGTTCTACTTTACTCCAAGTCTCAGGGTTTGGTAATCCTTAATAGTGCAGTGGGCATTTGTGGCTATGGAGTATGCTCCTTAAATTGCACTCATGGGCAAGTATTTAATATGTCCGGTTCATTCAGCCATTTACCTCGTGTTGTGTTGCCAGATCACATACAGTTAGCATACTAAAGTCCCGAAACAACTGAGATTAGATAACAGAACGGATTGGCGATGTTCCGCCGCACAAATAACGCAAGGCACACAACATTATGTTACTCAACACAAGACACGATGGCACAACACAGAATACACACGACACCCACGTCCTCGTAGGAGTAGGACACACCTGACACCAATGACATCCACGACAGAATTCGACTGGGTATCCCCATACCATATTCGCACAACAGAACAACTCGCAAACCAACACAGCGAACACAGCCATCTGAATCTGTCTAGACTCAGTACTCGATTCATAGACTGACCTCTGGTTCCCAACACCTTACGTCTAACCTCAGTATTGCTGATACAATGTTCCCACCATATTCGGGCAACGCTGCGGAGATGTCAATGCCTAAACACCGACAGTCTTCGATTATCTCGTACCCTTAACGGACATGTTTCCGAGCCATACAAAAGAAGGGACCTAACCGCCGTAGTGTACGCTCGACCTCTGCCAGACAACCGGATGTCACGCGGAAGCCCCAAATAGCTGAGGTTAACAAAAACCAAACGCGCCTTCTGTATACGCGATGACACTTTATCCGATATCTGTCTACCCCGTAAAATGCAACTACCTGAGAAACAGAACTTATCTATTTCAATTAGAGATTCAGCCGCCAACACAAGGTTTGGCGTAGAGCCAACTCAGTCCTGCAGTAGCACTTTACACTTTGAAGGTTCAAAACTCATCCAAAACATTGCTACGCTGTTTTTAGGCTATCTAAGAGAGCTTACAGCTTACCTGAATCTTCACTCAGAAGGACAATATCGTCTGCGTATTCGAAGTCAGACACACTGCCTGGGAGAAGATCGATTTGGCTATTCACACAAGAGGATACGGTTATCTGAAGTATCAATTTAACTACAAAACTGATGAGAAAGGACGAAAGATAGCAACCCTGATGAACACCATCTCTGGTTATGAACTCGAGTGAACTGTGTCTGAAACCGGCTTGATTTTCACGCGCATGCGTTTATCGCGTGCTGGATAATCCGTGGAGTATAAGCCCGGTGAGCGGTTGCGAAGCGATACCGAACAAGCGAATTCCTCTATGGTTTTTATAAGACGACCTGTCACGCTTTTTGCAAATCCGCACCATAACTGATTCACATTCTTCCCTTGGGATCTGCTTACTATCCCAGATTACCCGATGTTTTTAAACTCCGAAACCAAAGCTTCGCCTCCATCGTTGAAAAGACGGAGAGTACCCATCCAGTCCAGAGCCTTCGCACCTTCTCAAGTAACTTATCTCCCGCACAACTTCCATTTCTGGTGGAGGAGTGATATCTGTCTGCATCGTTCATTTGGCAGGTATATTCGGAAGATCCACTGTTGAAGTGCGTCAACTGAATCGTTATTAAGTGCTCTGCGGAACGGTCCAGAGGACATCCCGGAGAGTCAACCAATGAGCCATCGGATTCCTTGATTAACTCACTTATACCAGGTATCCGCAGGCCGGTACCTTTATTCAAACGGTAAAGGTTGACAGTATTGCCAACAGACATAGCCTTATCCAGTTCCCTACATTTCGCAATCCACCACTGCTCGCGGTCTTTTTTGAGGCTCCTAGTCAGTTGGTTTCTCAGGGATTTACGCACTTCATTGGATGTGGCATCCGGAGGGACGGATCTGCGGGCATCCAACAGAGCAACTGGTGTGAAGCCCAGTTGAACCAGTCTTGTGTGGCATTAGAAGCTGCATATAAGGCTTTCTTGATCTGTTGCCAGCGTCTATCTGGTCTTGGACATGCGGCTGCATCGATAACCGTGTAGACAGCGCTGCCTGAGAAGTAGGTCGTCGGTTACCGTCTAGAAGCAACTGTGTGGGCCTCCAACCATCGAGCCCTCAGGCACGGTTTAAAAAAGCCATCCTGTGTAGCTGTTTGGGTCATGAAGGCACGCAAGCCATCACACCACACCAGGGTGCAAACTCGTCGTGATGGAAGCATGTAGAAAAAATGCTCACAACTGTTGTCTATTTACAAGTAAGAAAAGGTCGTCTGTCACCTCAGTTAAGGATAAACAACAATTAGGCCATAATCAGTGGTGTACGTCAAAATTACCAATAAAGAACGCTCAAAAAACGACGTTTGTTCCGGAAACGGACGGAACCTTGAAGCCCTATCCATGGCTATTTGCTCGAATTGAGTGACTCCGACTTAGTCAGTGAGCAATTCCTCGTTCTATACGGTCAACCACTGACTTCACACCTACATTTGTGCTGAATGCTGTCACATCGTTGGTGAACTCAGAATGGCCAATAGTGTTACTACTCACATTCTGAGCTTTTGTGTATGTGTGGAAAACTCCAGACATTGGTTATTTTGACGTGAGCAACAGGTAATTTTATCAACCGACATCTATGACGGTAAAAATACTAAGGGATTCGAAGTTATGCTTGATATAATTCACGAAACCACCTGACCTTTATTGCATATCTGATGAAAACAACGTCAGACAGTGAATAACTGCAAGCTGTTTCCAATACTGTGGTACAGAATATAGTGTAGAAGGCATAGTTGAAGAAAAACTAGGAAGCTCAAGTGGTAGTCAATTTTTCTATCTAACAAACACACTGGATGAGTAATGCGGTCCTGGTTTTCCGGAGCACAGTAGAAAAGATAATAAATCATACAGTTCTTAGGTTTTAGACAGCAATCAAGTGCATAGTTAGGTTGAGGAAACTATCAGAATTACGCACGAAACCTTACCTCTAACAGAACCCAGACAGTAAGGAGAAGAGTATGATTCTTAAAAGGCCCATATACATGAACTATTATTTCCTCTGTCGAATATTGCCAACTAAGACGCCGATTCAACCCAAACCTCCAACCCGAAGAATCAGTTGGGCTTCTTTTCTGGACTTTCTAGTTCCGTACGAGTTACGGCTTTGGGTGAACAAATCGGATTAGAATTTGGATGTACTTAGAACTGTGCTAAAAACTGACTCGGCATCATATATCCCAATGTATAACAAAAAAATGAGCCCTGTTTAATTTCTAACCAACTTCTAGCTTTATGTACAAACTGAGGACCATCAAGATACGAAATTGCGATCAGGTTTGGAAGAGGCGCACTAACGACCACACCACATTGCGGTGAAACCATTCTGTGGTTGGATGTACCCAGTAGAAGTTGTGAGCTGAAGTCATAAACAGAAGGAGAGAGTTTGAAACGATTGACACAATAAACCGGTGAAAAAAAATCCACACGGGAGTAGATGAAAACTCACCTGAATCCGCAAAACTTCTACAAAGTTAGTACCATAGGCCCGTTTGGTGAAATCAGCCATATTGAAGTACACATTATTCCAGTTCTCATCCAGTCGTAATGGCATTGTACAAATAAAGGGTTTCACGCGAGTCGTGCTCTGGTAGTTGCTAGCACGAAAACGTCTTTTGATTCCTTCATCATCCACGATCTGTCGGTGTGCAACTAATCAATGCACAAACTAAAAGAAACATGCCTGTATCTCGAACGTGAAGTACTTCTTTAGATTCTTCACAATTAAAACAAGAAAGGGAAGCTTGATCCCCAGCGATTTACGTGGGTCCGAAGGACACGAGATAAATGTGGACCTGAATAGGTAAGAGTGAATTGTCACCCTGGAAAATTGATAAGTCTTACGAGACATTATTGCCTAATAATTCAAGAACCAGCGATTGAATATCATTATCAGTTATACGTTTGATATGTCCGTTGCGCACCTAAAATCTTGGAAAATTCGGACGTGAGGTTCTACTTTTTTATCCCACAACTGCAACGGTTTGGTACCCATACTGAACAGAATTGAGAGGAATCCACTTTGAAACGTATTTCGAAACATCGCTGAAAGAGAACAGTCGGTAATGTGCAGAAATCAGAATCCATGAGCATCCTTAAATAACCGACGCTTAGATCGGAGAAAATAATAGAATCCCCATCGATCTAATTCCATAGTTCACGTCCGTCTTCATCGGCTCTAAGCAACTGGTGTGGGACATAGAATAAAAGCCGGGATGGAAGACAATACAGAAGACCCCGTTTACAACCTATAAACACAAGAAAGAAAACACGAATTTCATCTATCACAGAAACGTTGCCGGTGATGATTTCCACTTCTTGCATTGAGTTCACACATGAGAACTAATATACTGCGAATTTTTATTTAAGGTGTATCGTCATAAAGAGGAACTTATTGTGCCATCTGGCACCACGCGACAATTAGAGATTTCTCTACGTTTTATTTACCTGAGTACTGAAAGAACTGTCTCATGAATCAATTCCATAAACCTAAGACTGCCTCTTGGGTTCCCAAAGACAACCTCACATTTAACAGATACATCGAGGATAAGGTGTACAACCAGGGGGCTGTAGTTTACACGCATCTGGAGAAACATTTATTGGCATAGGCCTCTGAGAAGCATGAAACGCCCTTTAGAAAAATAATATTAAACTCCAACGGTTTTGTATTTTTTACCAGTCCCAAGGTGACGCAGGCAGCCACAATCAAAATTTCAACTCAGCCGCTCTAGTCATCATCGTACAGCGTTACACAGTAGGGCTAGCCACACTGACCACTGACTTTCGCACCATGTTGCACGTAGCAATAAAAAGAGTGTATATACAAGATACACAGGAAGTGAACCTACAGGGATCGGAAAAGAAAAGAATGCCGCAGTAGCCAACACACGAAATACACAGTCTAACTGTACAAACGCACATCGATCAATCATTCTGATTCGACAGAAAGTAACAACACGATCACCGCAGTGCACGGTTCGCTGCCATATCATTCAGTGTCTCCAGTCAACTGGTTGAGGGGTCTTTGGGACCCAAAACAACAAAGACGTGAGGCATCTGTACATTTTCTCATTTCCCGCTGCCACGTCATCTGTTACCGGCAACCATGAATCGACATGACACTGCCTTACAGCTTGTGCTTGGTCGTCTAAAGGTTAGAAATGCTCCCTCGAAATAAAGCCGTGACGCTGGGGACGTCTCTTGCACCGAACAGCCACGAAACTTCATGATCATGCCATCATATTCTCCAAGGAACCGGCTACAATAAAATAGTGAAGTAAGCCCGAACTCGGCTTCGGCTATTCGCGTAAAGGGACCTTGTGGTGGAAATAAATTTCTCCGGCACACCACCCATCAACAAGAGGCAAAGAAAGATAACTGTGATCGAATGATTTGAATATCACTTTTCGACTAGGGAGAGCGCGGATGTTCAGCCTACGGAAGGTGTGCCCATGTTCAAGAAATCCTTGAAAAGTGAGGATGTGTCGCAAGCTTCCCAATGAACATATTTGGGGAACACAGTCTGAAGAACAAGCTCGTTTTTAATGACTCATAATCATGCCATTACATCACAATATATTACGACAAGTAGGAAGTAGCAGAGATTAAAGGTAATAGAAAAGGGAAAATAAACGATTGCAATCGGGATGTGTACTGTTTTTCTCGTGTTTTGTCAGTTTTCATCTGATCTATGGCCGGTTGTAGGATGAAGGGAGGGCCACGGCAGCTTAAGAGCACATATTGTTTTTGAGCACAGAGGGGGGAGGGGGAGGGGGGGACGGCTGTGGAGGTGGATGCCGACGACCTCAGCTGTGGTTAGTGTGCGATACTTTGCCGGTCTTGATTAACGACTCCGAACCTTATACAACGCACGGGAAGCCTCAGTCACCTTTACTGTGTGATTAGTCTGAGCAAGGTATGAAATGACAGTGCTAGTGACTTAACTTACCATGCAGAGTAGTGTTCGCGGGTGTTCAGACAAACGCCTGATCGTGCGGCCTATATAGACTGTTCCATGGGAACAAGTGAATGAAGCTGCAGAAGTATGCACTTTGTCTTTTAACCGCAAAAGCAGTACCGACCGGGATTCGAACAAAACCCGGAACTCAGCGGCGCAGAACGTCTTGCTGATTACCCGTGACAATCTCCTATGCACAATCTCTGCCAACGTATCAACCTTGAATGGAAAAGAGATGTATACCGGTTTTCTTTCCACCCCAAACTTCCTCTGGGTTTCCAATTTCACTCGCATCATCTTCCCAACTTACTGATTCGAGTAGCCGTTTTGGATGTAGGTTCTTCGGCATGTCTGCAGTTCTTCTTCAAAGGTATCCTCCGAACATATTCTCATTGCGCTGTTTGTGAGGCATCGAATTAGGTTCGTCTAATCTTTAGAGACATAAAGCTGTGGAAGAGAATGTGTTGTCCATTCCATATTGCGTTTCCGTGTACTGACCGGCTGATTGAGCCCCCTTCACGGCGATTCATCCGAACGTCAAGGAAGGCAGCTGAGATGTCTGACTCTGTTTCCATTGTGAAACGTAAGTTTGTATGAGGTGAGTTAAAGCTGTAGAGCATTTGGCTTGTGCGGTCTGATAAACTGATTACACATAAAATGTCATCTACGTAGCGTTTATATACAACATAGTTTCGGACTGAAGATTCCAGTGGGTCATTTTCCAACTTTGCCAGAGACATCGACAAGAAGTGGCCCGAGTAAAGAGACCATCCCTACTCCATCCTTTTGGCGATAGATCTGATTGTTAAATTTGAACTGAATGTTGTACGTGCAGAAAAACAGTAGCTTCTTCAGATCTTCTAGGAGTATGTCTGTTTCAACTGTTCTTTTCAATATAGTCACATAGGTAATCGATGGTTTCATCTATTGGGTCGCTGGTAAAAAGTGAACTGACGTCTAATGAAAGCATCTGACGGTCTTTTACGTTCAGGTTTTTCAAGCAGTTTGTAAATTCAAATGCTTCTTTGAGGATGTACTTTGACACTGTCTGTCTTACCGGTTCCAGCAACCTTGTCAATCGTTTAGTTACCGCATGGTATGGTGAGTTGCACATGTCAAGGATAGAACT
This sequence comes from Fasciola hepatica, assembly GCA_948099385.1. Taxonomy (NCBI): domain Eukaryota; kingdom Metazoa; phylum Platyhelminthes; class Trematoda; order Plagiorchiida; family Fasciolidae; genus Fasciola; species Fasciola hepatica. Next base: position 965,548 of record CANUEZ040000108.1, read on the forward strand.
TAAGGGGACTCCACTCTTATGCGCTTTCGGCAATCCGTACAATTTCGGAATGGTTGTTCCCGTAGGGCGTATCCGTTCAACTGTGCCTGAGTCTATCATATATTTTTGCTTCAAACGTCGCAACTAGTTGGGCAGAGACTTCTGTACTTGTTGTATCTTATCTTTTTCTGCAGCCATTTTGACGAATTTAGATGTCATTCAAAATGGTATCCATTTTCGCAATATAGTCTGACCTTTTGAGAAGTACTATACATTTTACCTTGTCCGGCTTCGACATGATGGCGTCACTATTCTTTTTTAGTTCTCTTAAACGTTGCATATGAGCTGTCCTCAATATCCTTCTTGGTGACGGCTTAGTTGTATGGTATATATAACTGAAAGAACTTAACAAGTACATTAGGTCCTGTACGAAACTGGCGCTAGCGAGAGCTCATGTTCAGTTCTTGGATGAATGTCTCAGTAAATCTGTATTTCCGAATCGGTATTTTATTGTGTTGAAAACGACCAGAACATACGTATCGAGCGCGGCACTTAAGCGTCAATTGATTAATGGGCGTGACACCGTGTGTAACCGAACTGTGGAATTAGGACGAACATTGGTGATATCTTCTCGCATTCTGGATCACTTGCCAGTGGATGAAAAGCAATCGTTCCAAGATTCCGTTCAATCGGCTGTGAATAATCAAGTTGTTCGTAGACGACAAAAGTTGTTCAAACGAATCGAGGGATCAAAACCAGTGAACGAGTTCCCGTCAAACCCTGAGAGTTTCGTACACAATTTATCGTTATTCTACAGCAGACTTAAAGTTTATTCAAAGCGAAATTGATCGACAACTGGAGAATAATGTCACTGAACCTTCAACATCCCTCTGGCGAGCCCACGTTTTGGTCACCACGAATGAAAGCCACAAGAGAAGCATGACAGTCGACTACAGCCAAACCATTAATCAGTTTACGTATCTTGATGCCTATCCTCTGGTGGTAGACGACTCTGCCGTCGCCCGGCTCACTATCACGCCTGATCCACTGAGGCCTTATGTGGTTCACCACTTCAAGTCTCAGGATCATGGTTGCCGGTTTCCCTTACACCACAAATCATGAAAATACACAACGACACACGCACTCGCTCTCTTGCTCGCACTGCTCACTCGGAAAACAAGCATGAACTGATCACTCTTACTAACATTCACGGAATGAATCATAGTATCGATTCTGTGCACCATTATCTCCAACCTTTCTCTCTTCTTCCCCTATTTCTAACCGAAACCCAAATCTCCCCCTAATCAGAGACCAGCCACCCCCCAATTTCCCAACTATTCGTTTCACTCTTTTTTTGCACTCAAAGCTGGTACCTGTGCCTTTGTCCACCAGTCCGTCGCCAGATCCAGAATCCAAAATCTTGACTTTCCAACCGTGAATTTTAGTTGATGCGACTGAAACTCCCACTTCTTTATTTTAATCACTACTTTTGTGTTGTTTACCGTACACCCAACAATGGCGACACATCGATCTTTGATCTCTTATCTTCGAACATTGAGCGCTTGTTTGTTACGGATCCCGACTGTTATATCACCATCTTAAGAGATTTTAATGTGCACAATAGAGATTAGCTGATTCACTCATCGGATACTTCGGCTCTGCGGCCTCGTGGTTCCACCGGTGATATCCTGGCTCTCATCTCACACTCCTGGTCAACTGCACTAGACAACCACGGACATGCACACATGGTCTCGCTCGACATCTCTAAGTCCTTTGACCGAGTTTGACTCGAAGACCTTCTGGCGAAACTACCTTCGTTCGGATTCTCCTCCACTCTCACATCGTGGACATCAAGTTTCCTCAGTGGACGGATCATCTCCGTCCGAGTTGATGGGGTTCTGTCCCAGTCATTTCCTGTGAATGCTGGTGTTCCCAAAGGTTCGGTACTTGCGTCCGCCTTACTTCTTTTATTTATTAATGATGTTCTACCCACTACTTCCAGCTCGATCCATTCTTTTACGGATGATGTCAACCCTTATTCTTCCCTTTCTTACCGTACTTGCTACCATGCCAACACCAACATCGATCGTGACCGAAGTGCAATCAGTGCATCTTTAGAGTCCGATCTCGAACACATCTCCTCCTGGGGATCCCACAATCATGTCGCATTTAATGCTTCCAAAACTTCTCTTCTCTCGATTTCCTTGAAAAATCACTCATTCTCCCTACATTTATCATGTGATTCAACTGTGCTGCCTGCCACAGATTCTATCTCTCTTCTTGGCTTATTTATAACTTCCTCTCCATGTTGAACCTCTTTCATATCTCAGCTGGCCTCTTGTGCTGCGCGCAAAGTTGGTTTTCTGTTTCGCGTCAGACGCTTCTTCACACCAGCTCATCATCTTCTGTTGTACAAAGCTCAAATCCGCCCCACACTTGAATACTGCAGTCACGTGTGGGGTGGAGCTTCATCTACCTCTCTTTCTCTTCTTGATCGGGTTCAGCGTAAAGTCATCTGGCTGATCGACGACCCTTCTTTAACCTCCAATCTGCATTCACTAGCCCGTCGTCAGGCTGTTGCTTTGTTCTCTTTTCTGCCGATGCTATTTTGAATTTTGTTCTTCTGAGTTTGTTTCAGAAGTTCCTCTTCCGAAAACTCTTTCCCGACCATCACGTACCCAGACAACTAGTCATCCTTACCAAGTTTCTGTCACTAGATGTCGCATTTCTATCTTTTTATCTTATTCCTTTAGCTCCGGACCGTTAAGTTATGGAACACTCTCCCTCTTTCTGTTTCCCCACCCACTTACAACCTTTCTCTGTTCAAAAGCAGGATCAATAAATTGGTTCTAACGTGAATGTTCCCTCACAACCCCCTTTTACAGTGTCTTCTGATTATAGGGTTTACCCCTTATGTCGTAATTCACTTTACGTGTATTGAAAAGAAAATTCTCCCAATTCATTCCAAACTATGCGGAGATACTTTGATAAAGCCACTGGCCACCTTGCTCCCTGACATTTGAAACGTGGAGTGTATTCCGTTATCACGAAGCGAGCCATTGACTGTGCCCATCTTCAATAAGGGAATGAACAACGTTTGTACTGATCATCGGGAGATTAGTTTAATTCCGATAGTTACCACGGTATTGGCTCGAGTTCCGTTGCGCCGTCTGACACCGGATAGAATAACCGGTTGAGCAATGCTGAGGTCAGAAATTGAGTATTGGATACCAGTTCAGAGAATATTTTATCACAGTGCACCCAACTTAGCAGACTTCGTTGGTCGGAACACGTGTTACATATGGGGAGCCAGGTCTACCGTACTGTGCCCTGTTTTCCATTCCTCCTCGGAAGTGGAAGAAGCCACATGGGGATCAACAGATGACGTAGCAGCGGGAAATGAGAAAATGTACAGATGCCTCACGTCTTTGTTGTTTTGGGTCCCAAAGACCCCTCAACCAGTTGACTGGAGACACTGAATGATATGGCAGCGAACCGTGCACTGCGGTGATCGTGTTGTTACTTTCTGTCGAATCAGAATGATTGATCGATGTGCGTTTGTACAGTTAGACTGTGTATTTCGTGTGTTGGCTACTGCGGCATTCTTTTCTTTTCCGATCCCTGTAGGTTCACTTCCTGTGTATCTTGTATATACACTCTTTTTATTGCTACGTGCAACATGGTGCGAAAGTCAGTGGTCAGTGTGGCTAGCCCTACTGTGTAACACTGCACGATGATGGATGTGATGGTGGTGAGAAGGAGGAGGAGAAGGACGTAACGAGAGTGGTCAGTCGATAGTGTGGTACAGTCCCGTTCACTTGTGACAAACTTTGCAGCGTTTGTGCTCTTGATGTGGATTACGTGTTTAGTATCAGTGTCGTCCACTTCGAATTCCTCTTCAGTAGCTGCCAAGGCAGGTTCTTCTGTCATTGTCGATATGATGACATTCTTGCCCTTGTCTCTTATCGCATGACGTGTCACGGGACTTTTCCAGGTTGTTGTCGAATCGGAGCCGTTATCTGAGAATAACGATTTTGTGTTTCTTGTCATCGTATCAAATGATGATTGGAACAACTGCGAGGACCACGTTTGGGTCCATTTTTCTTGTCTCCCGTTACGTTGTGATTTCAAGCCATCACTTGATTGACCACCTCGTTGTCTGAGTGCAACAATGTGTGATGTAGTCCATCACATCCTTCAACTATGCCTCTGCGAAGAAACCTGCCACTCCTATCCATATGGTTTAGTTTCAGGTAGTGGTAACAAGTTTCCTTATTCGGACAGTTTCCCATCTTTTCTTGGAGTGACTGGTGAGAAATATTTGACATTTATCATCTTCGCAGATCGACGATCGACTTTGAATAGGCACTGGTTGGTTCAGTTCCATGCTCTACGAAGCATACACATCATCATCTGCCTCGAATAGGTGACCTCGCAGAGGTGTCTCAATACGCCGTTTTTAGCACGCTGGATCTTCAGAGTGCCCATCATCAAATTCCCATACGTGAGGACGAAAAAATGTACACTGCCTTCGAAGCTTGTGGGAAGTTACACCAGTTCTGTCGCATACCGTTCGGCTTCCAGTGCGCTACTGATAGCATCATAAGTGATGAATCGTTACGAGACATATACACATATACACAGTGTGCGGCCACGACTTGGAGGAACACAATAAAAGCCTGCGGAACTTCCCTGATGTTGTAAAGAGACGTGGCACTACATTCAATAAGAGCAAGTGTTTAATCGCTGCAACAAAAGTCTGACTGCTCGGTCACGAAATTTCTCAGGGCTTGGTCAAACCGGACCCAGAACGTTTCCATCCCCTAAGAGAACTTCCTCCTCCACGGGACATCCTATCACAGAAAAGAATAGTGGGAATGCTAGTGCAACACGCCAGCTGGATTCAATACTTCTCTGATAAGATTCATCTTCTGGTACACAACCGCATACTCCCAGCTCCTGATAATGTGGCGACGGCCTTTCGAAATCTCAAAGACGAATTGGAAAGAGCTGCTGCTTACACTAGCGACTACAATCGCCCCCTCATTGTCGAAACGGACGAACCAGATATCGCCACTGCGGCTACGTTGAACCAAGATGGTCGTTCTGTTGCTTTCTTTTCAAGCACTCTGTCTCCAAGCGAACATAGGTACTCTGCGATTGAAAAAAGCCTGTGCCATCGTAGAAGCCCCGAGAAAATAGAGACATTTTCTGTTGGGGAACCCTTTTGACAATGATCGACGAATATTCACGATTTTCTTCCGATTTTGTTTGTTCAGACTTATCTCCTTCCACATTTGTCCAGTGTCTTACCCAACTAATTACCCTATTTGGAATGCCCTACTATGTCCACTCCGGCCGTGGCACTGCTTTCATATCATCCGAAGTTCAGACATTTCTCCATGGCAAAGGAGTGGCAACCAGCCGCACCACTCAGTATAATCCAAGCGGAAATAGTCAGGTGGAGCGGTTGAATGGGACCCCAGTGGCACTGAAATCACAACAATTGGACATTTGTCACTGGGAATCCGTACTCTTGGGTGCCTTGCATTCGGTTCGCTCATTGTTGTGCACCGCTACTAATGAGACACCCCATGAGCGCCTTTTTAATTTCCACCGCAAGTCTACTAGTCGAATCCCTCTTCCTACCTGGTTGTCGAGTCCGGGACCTGTCCTATTAAAAGAATGATTCGGTCTTCAAAATACGACCCCTTGGTGGAAGGGGTGGAGCTTCTAAACCGCAATCCACAATACGCTCGCACTCGTCTCTCAAATGCCAACGAAGACACTGTGTCACTGGGGCACCCTGCCCCCAAACCGGTCGTTTCGGAGGTCTCACATCAAGGGCAGACGGATCAACATGCCTTTCTAACCGCCGAACCATTTGAACACACGTCCCCGCACCATACATCTGGAATAGAGGACGAGGGTGCTCTATCATCTCAGATTCCTGATCCATCACAAAATGTGCCGCAGCTTCCGGAATCCCAACAACGAACGAGACCATATAATTTACGAAGCCGTGAATTTAAAGTGCCCGGGGAAGTGACCCTCTCTTACACTACACTAAAAATTTATCCAGCGGGGGAGATTGTTATGAACTAGTTTGACGATGATTCACTATTCTCTCGTTTTTCAATACTATCGGTTTCCGTTTTTTTCCTTTTCAGCACGTGTACTCGCATTGTTAGAAGATTAAAGCCTCCTTTCAGATCCGTCTTTTCTAAGTTCGTTGCCCAATCATTCGAGTTCATAACAATCGGCCGCACGACCAGGCGTTTGTCTGTTTCATACCTTGCTCAGACTAATCACACAGTAAAGGTGACTGAGGCTTCCCGTGCGTTGTATAAGGTTCGGAGTCGTTAATCAAGACCGGCAAAGTATCGCACACTAACCACAGCTGAGGTCGTCTGCATCCACCTCCACAGCCGTCCCCCCCTCCCCCTCCCCCTCTGTGCTCAAAAACAATATGTGCTCTTAAGCTGCCGTGGCCCTCCCTCCATCCTACAACCGGCCATAGATCAGATGAAAACTGACAAAACACGAGAAAAACAGTACGCATCCCGATTGCAATCGTTTATTTTCCCTTTTCTATTACCTTTAATCTCTGCTACTTCCTACTTGTCGTAATATATTGTGATGTAATAGCATGATTATGAGTCACCAAAAACGAGCTTGTTCGCCAAACAGTGAATACATGATCAACACAGCCTCGACCAGGTCTAAACCCAGCTTGATTCTCGCGCAAGCACCGTTCGCCAGCGTCAGAGAGGCGGTGGAAAATTATGCCACTTTAGTTATTATACCCTGCTGATTAGACAATTTCAATCCTTAGCTTAGTGTTATATGCTGGGCTGTTCAACACTGTACTTTCGTTCAACCGGCGTACAAACCGACGTCTAGAAAAACCTGACAATTCAGAGTAGCTTGAACCTCTGATAACGTTCCCTGATGGGCCAGTTCTTCATCATCATCATCGTACAGCGCTAAACAGTAGGGCAAGCCCCACTGATCACTGCCTTCCTCATCATGTTGCACGCTGAATTAGAAAGTGTGAATATACAAGATGGACGGGGTGTGGACCTACAGGGACGGTAAAAGGAAAGAACGTTCTAGTAGCCAACACACGGAATACACAGCCTAACTGCACAAACGCACATCGACCAATCAATACAGTAGCCCATAACCTCAACAACAATGCAACTGACGGATATCTTACAACGCGATCGTTACGTCCGTCAAAAGTACGCTCGCGCTAATGTTCACACACCGTACACACAGGCTGATTTCCCAATTTCCACACCTCAGCCCGCACACACATTTTCATGTTCTTCGGGAACTGCAGTCGACCGTACTTGCGGTAGTGTCTATGACGGAAGTCCTGTTCCTGTTCTCACGCGTTCTTCTTCGTCTAATATTGCAGTCTCGTCGAATCCGCTTCCACCAGCTGATGCGCTTCTTCGCTCCAGGTTTTTTTTAAACTGGTCACATTTAATATGCGAACGCTGATGGGTATAGGACAATAGGAGTGTTTAGCTCGAACGCTGGAAACCCTTGCCATAGACATGTGCTGTATTCAAGAGACTCGTACCCAAGACTCCAACTCGGCTGTTCAACCGATGCCCTCATCCAATCCTTCTGCGAAATTCCACTTGCATTTGTCTGGGGACCCTGAGGCTGCGGCCGTCGGTCTTGCTGGCGTAGGTGTAGCTCTGTGAGAGGATTCAAGCTGCGCTACTTGACTAGATCTCAGTTGACAGTCGATTGTGCACAGTGAGACTTAGAGGTTCGCGCAGAGTAAGCAAACGCCATCTCGAGACAATTTTTTGTCGTCTCGGCTTATGCCCCTACAAAGTGCAGCCTAAATGCAATCAAAGATGTCCTCTACCAGAAGTTACACGACCTCCTTCGTGAAACAAAATGGGATGATATCGTGATTTTAGCCGGAAACACGAATGCTAGAGCCGGTCGGCTGCCTTCGAATGAGGCGCATTTGGGAGGCCATTTTGGCCTCGATTCCTGTCGTTCAGTAAAACGGAGAACAGTTGGTGGTTCTGCGTTTAGACCACCGCCTGTTTCTCGTCAGTACGAACTTCAGATGTCCTAATCGCCGGTACGCCACGTGGCGTCCGCCCCCTTCCAGTTAGCAATGAACCCAGATAGACCACGTCACAATTAGCTACAAATGGTGGGGCTGCATATGAAACTGCCGGTCGTACTGAAGCACTCTCCTTGACTCCAACCACGCGGTAGTCTGCACTCTGCTGTTCATGTGCTTCGGTGGACGTGCCAAACATACGACGCAGCAGCGGTTAGACTACGATATGCTGTCCGATTCGTCTTGCAACTAAACTTTCCGAAACGTTCTAGCTGAAAAGCTAGGGTCAACGCCACCCGATGACATCAACCACCACTGACCGCTTATTGAGAGTGCTTTGTATTCTGCTGGCGGAGTGAGTTTTGCCCTGACTCGTCCTGTCGTTACACCCTGGATGTCTGCTGAGTCTCCACGCCTTCTTGATACACACCAGTTTATCCTGGTCGGTAATGAGCATAATGCAGCACGGCTCACCACGAGACGTGAGCTCAACGCAAGTCTGTGTAGGGATCGCGAAATCTGGTGGTCTTAAAAAGCATCCGAAATGGAACATGCTGCCACTGTGGGAAATTCCCGCAAGCTGTTTCGTCTCATTCGAGTCACTGGTAGGAGGCCATTTGGTGTAGACGAAATGATCTGTGAAGCTGACGGTTTGCCTATCCACAGTCTGCAGCGACTTCTTGTACGCTGGCCGGAGCACTTTAAGGTACAGTCTGGCTGGCCTCCAGCGTCGGCCGCTCCCACAGCTGTTCCGACACACGTCCTGTGGTCTGTTTCGACAGACGCACCTCCTGAGACGGAGATCTACAACGAAATCCAGGCCTTAGTGTGTCATAAAGCACTGGGCTTCGATGGCCTTTCTTCAGCGCTAATCACAGATTGTGTAATGGAGCTTGTCAGAAAATTTCAGGCTTTGTTCTTCGAGCTATGGCACTCCGAGAAAGTTCCCTCGTTGTAGGGGGAACCAATCGTCGTCCCCATCTTCAAGAAGGGCTCGCACGGTGACTGCGCCAACCGTAGGGGTATAAATTTAATCCCGATAGTGTCTAAGCTGCTAGCGTCTGCCATTCTTCTCAGGTTGTACAACACGCGTGATGAACAAACTCAGAAGCAACAGGTTGGGTTTCGTGCGGGTAGCGGATGCATTGATTAAATGTTTAAACTCAGACAGCTGTTAGGGCACCGTTACGCCTTCCAGAGGCCAACAGTCATTGTTTCTATATATTCGCACCGCCTTTGACTCCGTCATCATCATCATGATCATCGAACAGCGTTAAACAGTAGGGCAAGCCCCACTGATCACTGCCTTCCTCACCATGGTGCACGCTGAATTAGAAAGTATGAATATACAAGATGGACAGGGACTGGACCTACATGGGTGGGAAAAGGAAAGAATGCCCTAGTAGCCAACACACGGAATACACAGTTTAACTGTACAAACGCACATCGATCAGTCATTCTGATTCGACAGAAAGTAACAACACGATCACCGCAGTGCACGGTTCGCTGCCATATCATTCAGTGTCTCCAGTCAACTGGTAGACGGATCTTTTGGACCCCAACCACGAAGACGTGAAGCACCTACTTTTCCTAAGTCTGCTGTACATTTTCTCATTCCTCGCTGCCATGTCATCTGTTGACCTCCACGTGGTCTCTTCCACTCCCTAGGAGGAACGGAGAATAGGATACGGTACGATAGACGTGTGTTTGCCATACGTAACACGTGTCCCAACCAACGAAGTCTACTAAGCTGGATACGCTGTGACAGAACGTTCTCTGAATTAGTACCCAATACTCGATTTATATACTCGATATATATATATATATATATATATATATATATATATATATATATATATATATACCCAAGGTTTCCGTCGGCTTAAGCAATACTGTTTTGTGACCAGACTTCATCCACTTCGGCATTCTCAAGTGTAAGACACATAAGCAGTTCTTTAAACATCCTTTCCGGAGATGTGTTCAGAGTGGAGTTTCTCCCAGCAGCTGGAAAAATAGTTATCGCGCCCATCTATGAGAATAGTAGTGAGCATCTTGCTTCTAGTTACAGACAAATAAGTCTGACTAGCATCGCCTGCAAGATTTTCTAGCGCCTGCAGTTTTTTCCCATCTGCACACAAACAGGATCTTCTCCCGTGCGAATGTGGGTTTGTTCCTGTTAGATTATGCATCACCAATACACTTACCGCCATGGGCAGTCTGACTAAAGCTTATGATCATGGCCAGCTTTCACATGCCGTATTCACCGACTGTGCTGAGAACTTCGGCAGGTCACACAAGCTCCTCCTCCTTATAAGCTGTAAACATGCCGGACTACAAGCTCCATTTTGGAAGTTATACGCAGCACCTTCACCGACATCACCTTTATGGTGTGGAGAGTATTGTCTCAGCTTTCTATAGTAACAACTGGTGCCCCACAGGGATCGGTCCCAGGTCCCCTTCTATTCCTGATCTACATAAACGATCTTTAGACAACCCTTTCAGTCAACCTCACCATGCAGACGATGTAAGCCTGAGGTTCAAGCGTTAGGAACCTGCAAGTTATAGTCGATAAAACGAAGCGTTGGTCCGAGGATTGGAACCTAGGTTTTTGGAAGTTACCAGTTAATGAGAAAGCTAGACCTCTGCTAGAGATTCTCCATGTAAATCTTCGTCTGGAAACGAAAAAACGTTGATTAAATGTATTTTTCCCGAATTTCTTTTCCGTTTTATATTTCTAATTGTCACTCTTTCATCCTTTTAAAGCACCATCCATATACGGACATATATGGGACATTGCGTGATCCGTTGGAGCACACAGCCCATCCGTGACACCGGTTTTCGAGCGGTTTCCGACAAGATTGTTTGGTTCTCATTCTTCCGCAAGTTAAAAGTGAAACATTACGAAATAAATCGACGACCGGAGTACTGTACATTTTTATTGAGTACTTATTCCAATATATTGGCTTGAATATACTGAAAGGCCGTTTAATACCAAGTTCCAGATTAGTCTATTTCATCCGCCGTAAAGTGGACAATATAAGGATAATTATTAGAAACCCCTAGTTCGTGAGGTAAAATCGAGCAAGGAAAACATTAATTTGAGAAAAATGGCAAAAATCATTGGAGCATATCACGCATTTCACACGGTCGATATGGGCAGCTCGGAAACCGTTCGGGAACCGCTCGTACACCGAACAGGGCACCAGCGCAAACCTGGCCCAAAAGCCGATCGGTTTCGAAGCGGTTTTGGAGCGATTTTGCCACCAGGAGTGTCATGCATATTTATTTAGGTGACGCCCCTCGCCCTCTTGTACTCTCGTCTCAGCTCAGTGACTCCGACAGGCGAACATGGGTTTATCATAAGCCGGGACAGTTGAGATCGAAGCCTCGAATCCGCGTAGTACCTCAAGTTTGCGAGACACAAAATAGTACAATACATCAGCGCAGCAAAAGTACGCGGTGCAACACAGTCCCGTTTAATTTAATTTCAAGTCTTGAAGTCTAGAAATACTACACGAGTTCAAGGCTTTGAGTCCAACTGTCTCGGTTCTCGAGGAAATCTTTGATCTTCTGTCGGATTCACCGAGCTGAAACGAGAGTAAAGAGGATCGAGGGGGGGGGGCGGCAACAAAAACAAAACAAACAACATCATGCAGTGTCTCACTGTGGACAGTGCCTTAAGCGAAATGGGGGTGCGACATCCATGAACATATGGCGGAATGGAAATGCAATAAAAGACATCTATTTCACTTTTTTGTGGACCAGGAATTACTGGGACTGACCCAGCTAGAGGTCTAACTTTTTCTTGAAGATAGTGTTGTTCTGCGAGAGAACAATATCTTTCGGAAGTGCGTTTCATAGAGTAATGACCCTATAGCTAAAAAAAGTTAATTCGTAGTGAAGTGCGTGGTCTCGGTTTAGAAACCTTTCTGCTGTGACCACAGAGAGAAGAGGCAGGACAAACGGAAAAGAAGCAATCGCTTTGACGTGGTTCAAAAAGTTGAAACATCAAAAACAGATCACCTCTTACGCGTCTGAAGTCAAGGGGATAGACTGAGGAGTGAGGGGCGGACGGGATAAGGTAGATGGGATACACCCCTTACTGCCTTGGTGGAGGCCCGCTGAACTCTTTCTAGGATCTCACGGTCTCGGACAAGACCAGAGTGCACTATCTGACTACCGTGCCGAAAATTATGGGGAAATCATCCTTAAATATGCGCGGGAAGGAACTTCGAACCATGTTTAGGACTCGAAAGGCAGACTTGCTCGCAAGTTCGTGATGATGAGAGAAGGATAAGTTACAATCTAACCAGAAACCGAGCACCTTGTGTCGGTCAACCCTATGCAGTGTGGTTGCTCCATTAATGGAAAACGTGTGACCAGTCTCTCTGCCGAAAGACATGCTCACGCACTTGTCATCACTAACTGGGAGGTTCTAATCCTGGAACCAGCGTCTTGTTTCATCAACTGCAATTTGCAGGTTTTCAACGCTTGAACTCCAGAGGGTTACATCATCTGCGTACATGGCAATGTTCGCAGGAAGGGCTGTCGGAAGATCGTTTATGTAGATCCAAAAAAGAGGACCTAAGACCGACCCTTGGGGGACCCCAGTTGTTACTGGGGAGGGTTGAGACAAAAAACTCCCCACCTTAACCACAAACGTGCGGTCGGTAAGGAAGCTGCGTAGGATGACCAACATGGGGTCTGTAATCCCGTACGTTTGCAGCTTATAAAGAGGGGCATGGGGGACCTTGTCGAAGGCCTTAGCAAAATCGATGAATACAGCGTGTGAGAGCTGGCCATCATCGTAGGCTTTCATCAGATTGTCCACGACAGTAAGCATATTGGTGATGCATGATCTGCCAGGAAGAAACCCACGTCGGGACGGGGAGAGGATCCCATCTCTATGCAGATGGGAAAGAACCGCACTCTTAAGAATTCACTCGAAAATTTTGCTGGTGATTCTAGTTAGATTTATGGGTTTGTAACTAGAAGTAAGATGTCTACTACCCTCCTTATAGATGGGTGCAATGACTGCTTTTTTCCAGCTACTGGGGAAAACTCCATCGTCAACACGCCGCTGAAAAAGAGAGGCATAAGGAGCAGCTAATGCGTCCGCGGTTTCCTTGAGAATGCGGGGGTGGGTTAAATCAGGACCCATGGAGCAGTATTGGCTGAGCTGTCGGAAACCTTGTGCGACTACACCAATGGGAATAGTTACGCGGTTAAGGGTAGTGGTCAGAGATAACGGGTGCATGGTAGGGTGGGATGATATGGGAATGGAGCTAAAAATTGTACGGAAGTAGGAGCTGAATGCCTCGGCTACTTGGCTAGGGTAAGTGATTGGAGATCCGGCACTATCTTTGAGAGCTAATGGCGTCGGAACTGTGCCCCTTAGACGGCGCATGTACTGGAAGAAAAATGCCTTATTGGTCCGTGCTCCATCAAGTACAGATCGCTGGACTGCATTCTGATAGGACCTAATCTTGTCTTTGCATATGTTCCTTATGATCCTGAAGTCTCCTGCATCGCGGCCAAGGCCTGTGGCTTTATATCTAGCAAAGAGGCGTGCGCGTTCGTCTAGAATGCGCTTAATGGGGCGAGGGAGGGGCCACCTACCGGTCTGTGGAAGACGAACTCTGGGGACGAATAGCCTATCAGATAAGGAGATCAACTCTGAGATTCTCTGCCATTTCATCAGCATAGTCACCTAGGTTAGCTGAATTCAGCTGGGAGCAAATAAATGCACAAAATTGGTCAAAATTGGTCCTTTTGAAGGATCTCAAAATTTTGATTTCTGAGGGAAGAGGAGGCCAATTCACAATGTAGTCGAACCCAATGAGAATATGATCACTTTTACCGAGAGGCGGCAGGTAGTGCACCACGTTTATTTGAAACAATTGATCGGTGATGACCAGGTCTATTAGGGACGGGGCATGTCTTGTACGATGTCTAGTCGGATCTTTTACGTTTTGCATCCATGAGTTCTTGAGTACGAGATCTAGGAGGGGTTTACCAAAGGTGATATCAGGGGCGTCAGCTCTTTGCCACTCGATACTGGGTGAGTTGAAGTCACCGGTGATTAACAGATTAGTGAAGTCTGTGTAACTTTTCAGGGAGCCTAATAAGTCCATGAGACCTAGGCTACCGGTTGAATTGCATGCGGGAGGACGATAGACTACACCAAGCAGTAGGGTGTCTGTCCTAGAGAGAGTAAACACAACTCACAAACAATCAATACATGGAAAGGTAGAAGTTGTCAGTTTGGTGGGAGGAGGGATAGAATTATCGTAGTATATGATAACCCCGCCGGCACGACCTCTGCTGGAGTCCTGCCTTACAGTGAAGTATCCGGGAATGGATATTTCGGCATCAAGTATATCAGGGGTGAGCCAGGTTTCTGTGAGGGCTATGGTCTGAGGCTCCTTATCCACTGCAAGCTGCCAAAGCTCCAAGATCTTATTCAGCATACTCAGGCAATTGCTGCAAAAACACTTGAGCACATGCTCAGGAGTTGTTGCAGAATCGCCAGAGACAACTGATTTTGGGTTTGAGGGGGGAAGAGGGAGAGCTGGGAGTGGAAAGGTCCTGGGGGAGTTAGGAGCTGAAGATATTGGGGGGTTGAGAGTAAACAGACTTTTAGGGGGACTGGTAAGTTTTGACGCCTAGTAACCCGGGGGGTATCATACCAGGCGGACGGTCTGCATCCTTCAGTCTCCGAAAAGTGTGGGCTGTTTTTTGTGGTTTGCCTTTGTGCGTACTGCGTGATTCACAGTTCTGAGTTTTTTTTTTTTGTTGGTGATCCTGTTTTGCATGACCACACCAGATATATTTTCTTTGGCGTTAACCTCGTCACTGCAGCTTTCAGCAGAAACAGGTAGCAGCCCATGTAGCACACATCCCCATGTTAACGTTGGATTCTGATAGGGATTGGGTTGGGATTTTCATTCATTATTTTTGGGAAGTAAGTCATATATTTTTGAGATGGAAGTTTTGAAAACATTTCAAAAATGTCTAATTTCCGAAGAAAGCAGCCATCGTGATGCGTTACATTTTGTTTTAAAGTGTGGCTTCTCGCCATTTTGGATTGTCATTGCTCACTGGCGGTTCGTTGTTTTATGGCAATGACTCACCGTTCTCGTCTTTAGATGATTATATTTTTACATTCTGTTACATTAGATGTCATATACTTCGTGCACTTACCGTAGTAAACTTTTCATACACGCATAATTATGTTTGTTGGCCATAAATATGGAGTTATCCACGGATAACTCACCTGCAGGTGAGATATATTTCATTGGTCACGAACGCACCCCTGTCAGCTTCGTAGTAGATTCCTAAGTGATCGTATGTATGTGAAAACATACTTGTATGTCCATAATGAAATTAGTTCAATAAGAGAGATTTAAATCTCTGATGAGGCTCAAGTCGGGTTGTGGTTAGGATCTGATTGGGTTATGGTTGGGATTCAGCTGGGTTATGGTTGGGATCCTACTGGGTTTGCAAAAGTGGACTTGATGTACGTTTTCAGTTACTTTGACGGCCAATATCAGTAGATAATGTGGTTATACGACGGTAATGATGCTGATGCTTTCAATTCACCTTTTTAGGTTAAGAAACCGAACATGACTGGCCTGTGCAGGTGGCAAAGATACCGCCTTCGGCGAAAAGTATTAATGGTGGCACTGTGCCCATGTTGTATGTATGCGAGCTTGTGGGAACATCGTAATGGATGTACAGTGTACAACAGCCACGGTATGGTTCAATGGCGTTCATAATTTCCACAGAAACACCACTCATTGATAATCCTATCAATTTTGATAATTCTGGTTTGCTGCCAGCGACTTCTTCAGTCTCCTTTAAAGAGGATCACGGACCGATGCCAATATCTGCGTTTGTAGCAGGCCAAAGGGCTGATGAAGGCAAACTGGTGCGTATGAATAATGCAGATCACTTCTTTCAGATGCAGAGAACGTTGATGACACTGGTGAACTGCTTTAGGAACTGCGCTACAACTTCATTAAATATCGCTTTAATATGTCTCAGCGAGAAGTGATTTTGCGCATACTGGCGAAGCGTTTCCCAAGCATTCCTCGTGACCCAAGGACGCTGTGTGGGACTCCCAGGCGGTGTAATGTCAGCTGCTTGCAGAATGGGGAATATTTTCACCATGGACTTGTTAAAGGCATCGCGCAGTCCATATCGGCACTGAAACTACTTAATTGCATCCTTGACATTCAAGTGCATTGTGACGGCACCGTGATCTATCGATCGTCAGACTCGCAGTTGTGGCCAATAGTGGCGCGAATAATAAGACCACAAGTCAGTGAGGTATTCACAGTTGGATTTTACTGTGGTAAAGGGAAACCAAAACCGTTAGACCAATACCTTCATGAGTGCATCAGTGAACTGAACCAAGTACTGCAACGGGGGATCTTACACAATAGGGTGCATTACCAATGTACCTTATCCTCCACTGTCTGTGATACACCTGCTCGGTCGTATAATTGACAAGTTAAAGGGCATAATGCTTATTTTGGCTGTGATCGGTGCATTCAGCCAGGCTACTACACCGGGGGTAAAATGACCTTCTTCTCTATCAGTCCTAAGCTACGGACGGACGAAAGCTTTCGCGCAAAAAGGCACATAAAGCACCACCTCAAGAACAGCAACAGTCCATTTTTGGCCGTTGAAATTGACATGGTCCGTACACTCTGTCATGACTACATGCATCTCATTTGTTTAGGTGCGATGCGTAAATTATTTGTCTTGGCTCAGTGGTCCAAGGGACAGATTCGCCGGTATTAATGCATCTTTAGCGGACGAGCTTGGCGATCGAATTCTTCAATCCCATGTTGGCATACCCTGTGATTTCCCACGTAAATGCCGGCATATTCGAGACACGGAGCGCTGGAAAGCCAGCGAATACCGGCAGTTTTGTTATACTTAGGTCCCGTATGTTTGAAGAACATTATTTCGGAAAGAGCTTACGACCATTGTTTTGTCCCTATCTATATCTATCTATATTTTTTCGCACCCCCAACTGTATGTCCGTTGCAATAACTTTGCATCGAATCTTCTACGATTGTTTGTTCAACAGTTCGAAGTGTTTTACGGAGCACACGAACTTGTTTACAACGTTCATAACTTAATTCATTTGTATGATGACGTACTTTTGCATGGTGCGCTGGATAACGTTTCCGCTTTTCCTTTCGAATCTTATCTTAGTTTCCTGAAGTGTTTCATTAAAGGACCGAGGAATCCTGGACCACAGTTGTACAAACGATTGATTGAGGGCGTATCCGATTTTCATCTATCAGTCACACAATCCTACGTAGAAGGCGATAATTTCATTATTCGGAAGGCGTTTTTTTCCAGCCAGTCACCCAACAATGTAGTTATTGTGCATAACTTTTCTGGTGCCATTGTGAGCATTACTGGAAACACTTTTTTATTTTAAACGATTTCTTAATCCAAGACCTTTTTTCACCAAACCCTTACCCTCCACACACCTGTACATTTTTTCGGTGGATAATGTGGACACAGAAATTTTTTCTGCTACGAACACCGACATAGAGTGTAAATGTCTTTTACTACCCTGTGGAACACACAGCGTAGTTATACCGATTTTGCATAAATTTTTATGAAATAAACTCGCTTTCACAAATGATTCTTCCGTCCATGATTACCTACTACGATTCTCGATGCTTGCTGGTATAAATATTTGTTTTTAGATGTATCGCCTCGTGCGCTTTACCAAGGATGGCTCGGTCGGTGATATTCACCGAAACTGGTTTGTTGATTCCACACATACCAGATGGCCGAACGTAAAGAGAGCTTCGGAATACCGGAGCATGTTAATTTTGGGTAAGGAGTTACCATCCGATAATCCGGTATACGAATGTCGGGAATTATTTAGCTCAGGTATGAATCCATTTAATGGTTAATTCGCTGTCGACAGAAAGTTACCACGAAATTCTGCAGTGTGAATCTAATTACCTGCGAGAATCAACATCTGAACAGTCCGACGTTACAATGCCTATGACCATGTTTGGTACAAGGTACACCACCCGGAAAAGGTAAATTACTAGGGTTAGTTTACTCTTTCCAGACAGCCTATCACGTTCACCAGTGGCTCCGAGGACACGGACTGTGAAACTAACCCCAAGAGAAAATTCCTGATGTCATTAACGGTTCCACCATCGCCGGAAATATTTCTCGGTGCAACTCTAAAGGCGGGGTTTGTCTTCCACACCGCATCCGGCAATACGAACCATGGCCATGTCCTCTCCAATATCGTGCGTTATTCAATTTATTTTTTTTACCACACAAACTTGTAGTTTTGCGAACGTCAACTGTGGCAGTTCCAACGAGAAGTCTACAGAAACATCTAACACCCCTGTAGACAAGACAGTAATTGCGATGCTCGGTATGTTAGCTTCACAGTATTAACAGTGCATCTACCAGGGGAGCTGAACATCAAACTGTCTACCTTGATTACCCTCGTCAATTCGGGTTTTGAGGCTTTACAAAAAGGAGTTGCCGCCTTATCAAACGAAAAACCAACACCTGTGTTCTCTTTTAACAAACCAAAAAGAGCGACCACAGTTGATGACCTGCAAATAATGGACACAGATTTGAATGTGCTTTAGAACTATGACCATTTGGTAAGATAACAAGTTCACTTATTACTCCTCTAGGTTTCTATGCTAACCAGGACTGTCACTAACAACCTTCGCGAATCGGTCCGTAAAATGTTGTCCATGATGATAAGTGACGACGTTGCGAAACAGTGCTGCTGGTCAGGCAGTGTCAGCAAAATCGCTGTTTCGCATCTGCGACTGATAAATGGGATTAAAGGCACGTTTCAATTTTCTATATGATTCATGTCACATCAGACGCTATCTTTAACAGTCAGCGGCTTAAAGATACTTCCGATGATGACATGCAGAAGCATGTGCAACATTGGTTTAACAATGCCAGGGACCGCGAAGGTTCGATCAGAAAACGCAGGTACATTTTTTTAGACCGTTAAACTTGAAGCACAAATATTTTTCGGTCCATCTAACTATTATTTTTCTGGTAATAATTTTAAGTGCTTGCGCGTTATAAATGTTTTATTTGCCTCTTTTTTCTAATGTTGCAGATGTAAATCGAGGTCCTCTGGAAGAAAAGAACAACCGGAAAATCCGCCAGAGTAGATTGTACACTTTTTTAAATGTCAATAATACAATTTTATTTGAGCTACTTACTAGGTTGTTTTCTTTGTACCAAGTGGCTAGTGGTGGAAACTGGGAAGGTGAGACCGTTCTCACTAGGTTCGCTAGAGTTTGTCCGGAAATACTGGGAAGAACTAGGGGGGCGTTTTGCTTCGATCTGAAATTTGGGTTATCCCAATGGGGTCCCAACTGGGAACCCATTGGGGCACGGTCGGGATGCGTAGCAAATCTCAACCAAACCCCAACATTTAGGCTAGGTCGTCCCAATCAAAACCCAACGTATCCCAACCTAATCCCAACCAAATCCCAATGGGGACCCAATCGGGATTTGATTGGGATTGCTACTTGGAAGGTTTGTGTCTGGGCTCAAGGGTGGATGAGTCTCGTCCGTTAATACAGTCTTATTAGCAATGTTGGGGTATGGGATACTTTTTGTAGGCGTCAGATGTTTAGTAGCACTAGGTCTACTACTGGGGGCAGTTTCCGCGACGGAAGATGGAGTGAGTTGGGAAGCAGCGGATGGTGGACATGGAGCTCGATCCTCAAGGCGAGTTACCTGCACGACAGACAGCACTCTGAGCTTAAGATCGACTTTTTGTGGGGTCGCTGGCTTAGCCTTCTCACTGCAGAGCCTTCGATGAAGTGGCTTGTCAATAGATACTCTCTTGAGCCCTTTTATTTCTTCTTTGAGCTTTGCGGCTAAGGAACAATTCGTATGGCTGCCTCTGTGGAGATCATTTCAATTAAAATGCCGTGTGCCCGGTTGGTGCGTTTGGATACCAGCCACGTGGACCGACTTTTAAGTGGGAAAGGGAGCTTAAGGCGGTTAAACACCTGGACATAGGTGTCATGAGGGTGATCCGAATTGAGAAAGCGACCCCAAAGGATGACTCGCTTGGAGCATTTCTTTGTGTCTTGCAAATCTTGGCGACATCAAGAATTTGCCGCTCAGATACTCTACACACCTGATCGGTTGCCTGGGACACCGGGAAAGATTTGATAACCAAGCTCCTCAGGCTGGTCAACTCAGCCTTAAGGGTACGGACAGTGGTCTTTAGCTCAACTATCTCTGCAGCCTGACTTTGGACTGAGTATTTTAGTTCATCCGTTGCCAGTGCATTATGAAGAGCCGTCTCGTCCGGATTGAGGAATGAGACATTGGCCACAGAAGGGGAATAACATTGCCTCATGGGGAAAGTAACCTCGTCTGAGGAAGTGTTTATAATGGACAACAGCTTTAAGCCGTCAAAGCAGTGCACTTCAGCAGCCAATACGGCCAGGAGAGAACTCTTTCGAGTTAGATCCATTATGTCGTGTAGAGATCCGGAGGTTTTCGTTCCGATATATCAGGCCATAGTTAGGCCGCATATGGAGTACTGCGTGCAGGCCTGGGCACCGTACTACCAGAAAGATATCGACTGTCTGGAGAAAGTGCAAGGGCTAGCCACTAGAATGGTGGCTGGGCAAAGGGGGTTTAACTAAACAGAGCGTCTCCGTGCCCAAGACCTATTCTCGATGGAAAGACGGCGCATTCGCGGGGATTTGATAGAAACCTTCAAGGTAATGAAAGGACTGTCAGGAATAAGACGAGAGGACCTTTTTTCTCTGATCCCCGAGAGAGGTACAAGGGGGCATAGCTTTAGATTACAAAGGAAGCATTCGAGGCTCCAAATTAGGGCGAAATACTTCTCAAATAGAGTGGTACCCTATTGGAATAAGCTCCCGGAAGAGGTCATAAATACCACAACCGTGGAGGCTTTTAAGAAAGCAGTAGACCTATGTTGGGTGGCAGCATACCCCGAGTTATGTTAAGCAGCTTAAGCTGACCCTAAAATTTTAGGGTCAGATGCAATTTACTTATTGTTTCCACCTTACTCCGCCAGAGCTGATACTGCGCAAAATTTCTGCCTTTCAGAAAAAGAAAATCACGCAGCGTTGGGAGCTACGGAAACGCGCCGACAACACAACTATCTGGACACACGATTGGCTCTAGCCACACCAAGTCCTGTGCAAACTGAACTGAACTGAACAATGGTGGGGGGAATTCGATATTATTTAGGATTAAATCAGTACAAATAAAAACCGACTTAAATGGGGGGACGAGCTGTGTGTTCTAAAAATTGCAAAAACACTCACCCAGGCAGACAACCGCACTGCCGGCGTACCGCAGTTCAGTTCAAGTTTCAAGTTTCCGGGATTATAGGCCGTAGGACACCTCCGATATGAGCCTCTTCACAGTCCGCTCTTGGCTGTAGTCTCACGACATTTATTCACACCAAAGCTCCCCAGATGTGTATTAAGTTCCCGTTTTAAAAGTGTATAATGTCCTCTTTCATCACATCAGCTGGCGGTGAGCTCCACCGTTTGTTTGCCTCCTGAACAGACGGTAGACCAACGGTAGCCAAGTCAGCTGCAGCGTCATGGGCGTCATCGCTTTCCTCTTGTGCGCCAGTGGCCACAAAGAGGAAGAAAGCCTGCAACTCAGTGCCCAGTTCTTCCCGGAATATTCGCCGGATGCATATCAGATCGCCTCGCACTCTTCGATATGCCTCCGGAAACAGGCTTGTCAACTCCAGCCGCCTGTCGTAACTAACCTCTCTTAGTCCAACAACGAGACAAGTGGCGGCCCCCTGCCCCCTTTCCTTCCTCGCAAGTTCAGAAGCCGCGAAGGGAAATGTGGCCTCTCAGCCGTACTCCAGTAGAAGACGGACGAGTGAGGTATGTAGGAGTTTGAATCACCACAAGGTAGCTTTCCAAACTTCCGAAGGATCGCGCCATAGATGCCCCAAGCCTTGGTGCATACCTTGTTAGTGTGATTTCGGGCCTTCGACCTAGATAACACCATCACTCCTAGGTCTCCTTCGGCGGTGGACGCTCGAATAGTAGCTCCTTGGAAAGAGTAGGCTTCCTCAGACCTCGGTCTCCTAGCTGCAGCTAAGCACACTATTTCACTTGGATTGGGAGGGCCCACACTTTTTACCACTGTGTTAGAGTACCCAAATCCGCTTGTAGTGTTTGTGATCCGCCGTAGTTCAGGTCTGAATCCAGATTTTGGGATCTTCGGTATGGACCAGACAAGGGGACGCCAGTTGGTGCAGCAAGTCGTTGACGACCGCTACGAACAGCTGCGGGCCTAAGAGTGAGCCTTTTGGGGCTCCGCTGGAGGTTTCATGCCACTCAGAGCACCATGAATCTACTTTCACAGGGAAGGACCTCTCTTTCAGGAAGTCTTTGATCCACGTGGACAACCCTTCAGCCACTTCTAGCGATCTCATCTTAAGGAGTGAGCGATTGTGAGGCGCTTTGTAGGAAGCTTTGGAGAAATCAAGGTAGATAACGTCTGTAGGGTATGTAGCGACCGGCTGTGGAAAACCCTCCGCAAGAAACACTGCTTTTACATATTTCCTTGGCTTCACTCGCTCATAAACACGGTTTGTGTTTCTATGCACGGTATGTTTTCGCGAACCAACGTTTGTTCTCGCACACGGCACTTTGGTTCTTGTTCCCGAGTCCCTATGATCGCATAACTGAGGTTCGTATCTGTTTCTTGTCATTGTTCATTTGATAATCTAGTATCGTAGGATTTCACGGATAATCGCTTTCTGATTTCGGGATCAGTTTCGAATTTGGCTACGTATTGTTCAAAGGCATTTTACCGGGTGACCCCTTCTCCGCCTTGTGCCCATCTTTGACATGCTAGTGGCGGATTTGACAGACTTCATCGACTTTTCCGAAAGTCCTGCTGTTGTTGGCTGAGAAGCTCATGACTCTCGAGGTAATGTTGCAGTTGCTTCGAAACCAGGCTTTCCATTACCACACAAGAAAGACTTACTGGACGGTAATTCTCAGCTTCCTGCTTCTTGTCGCATTTGAACATCGGGATGGGAAAAGCTTTTTTCCACACCGATGGTAATTAACCTTGTTCCATCGCAATAGTGAGCAGCCTCGTGAGTGGATGCTAGATAGTTTCAGCTAGTTCCCGAAGGACTAGCGATGGATCTCGTCCAGACCAGGCGGTGTATGTGGCGGCAGCACTCTCTTAGCCTTGGCGATCTTTTCCTCCACTAATGGTAATGTTGATGATGACGATGGTGATAATCTTATATTTCTTGACCGTGGTCAAGGCACATGCACAAGGCAAGATCAGACCACCATACCATAGTGATTGCACTCTACGGAGGCTGGGGCGAGGGTGGCCCCTACCTGGCATAGACAGCAGCTTAGTGACCGGCCTATAATTCTGCTTCATCGCAATCGAAGCCCACAATGAATCACTAATGAAGCAGTGTTGGGATGCTTGGGCGAGCATTAGTCCTGCTTCCGAGGTATGCAAACAGCCCTTTTGGTGCTGCAATGGAATCGGCCGCGAGTTGCTCCTCGTATTCACGTCTCTTTGTAGTCTTCAGCGTGAAACGCCAATTTCAAACGAGTTTGTCGTCGTCGCATCCGTGTACGAGGATCTAAAAAGCTGCCAGTCTTGGTTTCATTTTCGCGGCTGATTTCCTAGTTCCTTGTCAAACCATGGCTATCTCTTAGCACGACTTCGTAGCCTGTGTGGAGGTGCAGATAAGAACACTGGTGCAACTATTTCTGATGTGAAGGAACTCCGCGCTTCACCCACTTCATCACTAACGACCGAGCCCCATGGCTTGGCAACAGCAGCTGTTTTCATTTCAGCAAAGGGTATGCGCCGCACTTCTGGCCCGCACTGCGGATTCTGATGGACGAATGTACTGCTTCTGCCGTGGATGACCAGCATCGCGTGGTTGCTGGAGCCCAGTGGCAGCAGAAGATTGGTTCCATGTATGTCATAAGTTGGTTGGGGTCGCACGCTGTCTCATGCAGACAGCGCCAGGACCTATCCGCTGTTATGTTGCACCCGCTGGATACCCAGTCGTTACGGAAAGCACTAAAGTCTCCAAGAATCAGACAATGGCCATCCAACCCCCCTTCGATGCATGGAATCCAGAATACCTTGCATGTCGGCAACCGGAGTGCGAAAGCAGCTTCCCAAGTCTGAATGCAGTTCCGACACGAATTGTTGCTGCCAGCCCAGCTTCATCTTCCGTAATCAGCTTAGTCGGGATCAGTCTAGGTTACATCTGATCACGATCCATTCTGCGCTG
Organism: Fasciola hepatica; assembly: GCA_948099385.1. Classification (NCBI taxonomy): domain Eukaryota; kingdom Metazoa; phylum Platyhelminthes; class Trematoda; order Plagiorchiida; family Fasciolidae; genus Fasciola; species Fasciola hepatica. The sequence continues at coordinate 989,970 of CANUEZ040000108.1, forward strand.
CGGGAAAGCTGCAGTAGCCCCCGGTATGGTTAATGCCAGGAAACATTGTTCACAGGGCGGTGGAACCCTCTTTGAGATTGATGGAACCTCCTTTTACCTGTTTGCGTCATCCTGGGCTTCGTCCGGTAGGTTCAGTGGCTTTGGTGGTCCGGCAGCCAGCGCGAGACACAAAACACTGTCTGAAGTCGCAGATAAAGGATCGCCATTCGTGCTCCTCTTTCTTTTACTTCATTATGGCCAGCAGCCCGGAATTTGTGGCGGCGACCGAGACACGGGACAACTAGGGCTTTACATTTGATTCAATTGTCTTCTCTGGTGGCTTACTGGGTGTAACGAACGAATACTGAAAATCCTTCTAAATGTTCAACGTGCTTTGTGAATTTGACTATATTTAACATTATCTTGGAAAGCTCGCTCATACACCACACATTTTCACGTTTGTTTATCCATGTGAGACATTCGAATTTGGCCTTGAACCGTTTTTGACTGTCGTGCTTGAGCCACGGGGCTTTGGACCTTTGGGTTTTACTGTGAAGTCTATTTGGCCGCATACTTGAGGTTCGTATATATTTGTATCCTTTGTGCATTTCAATTTAGTACCGTAGAAACTACGAATCAATCTTGTTCTGGTTTTGGGATTCGTTTGAATTGGCTACGCGTTGCTCGATTTGCGAGATTCGACTTACAGTACTCAAGTGGAACCTGGACAAGAAAACTCATTGGAAATGCCCAGACGAGGAAGCAAGGACATTTTGAGACAACAGGAAATAATTCGGCAAGTCTCTGGGGATGGTTCGGGTGTTATTGATTCTCTAGATAATACTAAGTTTACTAGCTCTGTCAGTGCCAGGTCATATATTTCTAACCGCGATGCGTTTGACGATATTAGTACTTATAGAATGAGAGTAATAGAATTAGAAAACGAGCTGCGGTTAGCCAGAAAGGAAGCAGAGCCCCTTACACAAGGAACTGGTCTCAGAGAGCCAGCAAAGAGTCCATGTAGTTCACAATGTCAACATCGAAAAGGCACTGTGATCGACGAATATAAACCCTTGATACAGCCTGAAACTACCGAGGTTTTGGCTCTTGACCTGCCGAGAGTGGAGCTGTCCCACTTCGACGGGCACCCCGAGCAATACTGTATATTCATGAAACAGTTCGAAAATTTTGTTGAGTGCAAAGTTGCAGATCCTGGTCAAAGGTTTTTGTATTTATTATATTACTGTCGTGGGAGAGCCAAAAGGGCTATCGAAGGCTGCGCGATGCTTGATCCACCGATGGGGTACATCAGGGCGCGCAGAATCCTGAAAGATTTGTTTGGACAACCATTCAAGGTGGCTAGAAGCCTAATTGATAGTGTTTTATTGGAGGCGAAAAGGACTGAGGGCAAGGCTGAATCACTGTCGAGTTTGGTGATAAAAATGCAGAATTGCAGTATAGCACTGGAGCACTTAGGATACCAGTCTGATCTGAATGCATTGCACACACGGGAATGCATTGTCCGATGTCTGTCTATTGATTTACAGAGCCGATGGGCAGAGGAAGCTGAAAAAATAAATATGCTTGAGCGGGAATCTACGTTCAACGATTTGACGGAGTTCATAGGTCGTCAATCCCGTATCGCCAACAGTCGGTTTGGACAAATCGTACGCGAAAGTTGCAGACTGGCGCGAAGGGAACCAACATCTCAAATTGTGGAGAAGGACTGTAACCAAACCCAGTCTTTGGCTAACATGCACATGATAAGTCAAGAACCCGAGAGGTCAGCTGAATGCAAGCTATGCAACTCCCTGCATCGGTTACCAGATTGTCCGACCTTTCATGGGATGAGTGTACCCGATCGGTGGTGCGCAGTAAAAAGGATTGGCTCATGCTTTATGTGTTTGAACAACTCTCATCGAGCCTCTGAATGCAGCTTAAGAGTGAAATGCAACCAAGACGGATGCTTGGGTAATCATCACTCGTTACTGCATGGCCTTCTCAACAATAGACCTATTCAGCCAGATGAACCCAAAATTGTCTGTTCAACGGGATATGATGATTTCAAACCGACAAGATTAGGCATCGTACCTGTCGGTATCGTGACACCTAAAGGACTGAGGAGGGTCAATGCATTTTTGGACACGGGGTCGGATACCTCGCTGATTACTCGCGAGCTTGTAGAAAGCTGTGAACTAATAGGCGAGCCTACCTCGCTCACTATCAGCACGATTGCAGGGGGTCATGTTAGCAATTCTAAGAGGCTGACCCTGCAGTTAACGTCTTTATCTGATGAGGGGACCGTAGAAATTCCGGAAGCTTTTGCAATAGACAGCTTGCCAATGAGACCAGTCGACTCTGTTAGATCGATCGCCAAGAGATGGTCTCATCTCAGGGACATAGAGTTCGAAGAAGTTTCTAGCCCCCACGTCGACATACTAATTGGATGCAATGTACCAGAGGCTCACTGGGTGCTTGAACAGAGCATAAGCAATCGAAAAGAACCATTCGCTACGCGAACGATACTAGGCTGGACACTTCTCGGACCCCTGACGAGCGAACTTCAACAATCGGCATCAATAAATTGCTCAAATGTTGCTGAGAGAAGTGCCTCTGTAGAACACGATCAGCCTTTCGATATTGAATCCAACGGTCCATCTCAGGAAAGCGAAGTTCACTCGAAGGATCAGTCGGCGCTTTCGATGGCGAATTCAAAGACGGGACTTCACAGTGGGCAACATGAAGTTGCTATACCCGAGAGACCACCGTCAAGTCACTTATTGAGAAAAGGAGAAGTTGCCCGGAGGCTTTTGGAATATCTCAAAAAAGGACACCAGCAGGTCACCGAAAGCAGCTTGAAATTTGCCGACCCAGTGACAGTGTACGGTACCTGGGTGGAACTGCATGGCCGGCGGCGAAACAAAGTACCCTTTGCCAAAACAAAAATTGCTGAGCTGAAGTCAGTATCCCTAAACGAGCTCAAAACGACTGCACTGGTATTGGGTTTTAAGGTAGCACGAATGCTAAAAGAGAACTGCACCACCGCCGAACTGAGCCTTGCCTATTGGACAGATCCTACAGTTGTGTTACATTACAGGAAACGGAAGAAACGAAGAACGTGTTCGAGACATCAGAGAGTTAATCCACTCGTAGCAGGAAACAGCGAGGAAAATGTTGATGATTCGAGTTCGAAACCACATACAAAAGACAAAGTAGCTCGCAGATCGCCTCGCTCCGAGTTACTCAGCACTTTATTGCATTTCATGCCCTACAACTAATCAACTGGACCCATTTTTTCTGAAAGGTTGCAAATGTACTTAGTTCCAGCTTCTGTCTAGCGTGCACACAGGCGAAGAGGAGAAATTCACCAGTATTTCACTTGAACAGTTCAGATGAGGCATACTAGCTGCGAGCACATTGTGAAACTATTATTATCTTTAAAGAAGAACATTTATTTACATTTTATACAATATTGATTGTCACATATTTTGTGCACAGAAAAACTTTGAAATACTCTGATAGATGCCAGTATTCGATCAATCTCCGTGTTCATGTGTATTTCGATACTGTCCGCCGTACACTTGTTTTCGAAATTTATTCATAATCAGAAACCGGTTTTCATTTCTTTCGGAAGATTTGGTGCGTTAATTTTATGTAATTCCACTGGTTCGTGACCTGTCAATTTTACGCGATATCTCATTAGGCGTTGCACCTGCGTTCAACTTCTGCGCTCAAGCTTGTAAACAAAATTAGTCTAACCAGTTGCTGCAATGGGTTACTGCTTGTGATGCTTAGACTTATTTCGTGCGGCGAAACACTTCACTCTGCGAAGCCTTCATCTTCATCGTGCGTCTGACTATATGCGCCGGTCTCCTGATGAATATGTCAATCTCAAGTTGTGCAGCGGGATTTGGAATTGATTCCTTATGGATTGTGCGATGATGACTACGGCAAAAACCTGTTTCACGTTCAGATAACACAGGAAGTTAGTATCCACAGGCACTGACAATAAGTTAAAGGTAGATAGGGTGAGAATCATGACCCCTTCCTGAACCTTAGACAACCATTTTCGCGGAAGGATTTTGGCCGGCGGTGTAACGAACGAATACTGAAAATCCTTCTAAATGTTCAACGTGCTTTGTGAATTTGACTATATTTAACATTATCTTGGAAAGCTCGCTCATACACCACACATTTTTACGTTTGTTTATCCATGTGAGACATTCGAATTTGGCCTTGAACCGTTTTTGACTGTCGTGCTTGAGCCACGGGGCTTTGGACCTTTGGGTTTTACTGTGAAGTCTATTTGGCCGCATACTTGAGGTTCGTATATATTTGTATCCTTTGTGCATTTCAATTTAGTACCGTAGAAACTACGAATCAATCTTGTTCTGGTTTTGGGATTCGTTTGAATTGGCTACGCGTTGCTCGATTTGCGAGATTCGACTTACACTGGGGTGCACGTGCATCGGCTTGGTCACAACGCAATTAGTACATTCGACTTTAATAACCGTATTTTCATATAGTTTCAGCCACTCATATTTACCCACAGGAATTTTGGCACGATGAATATGTATAAATCCCCTACATTCATTGCAAAGCAGAGCTTTTGCCCTGGGTCGTACTGTTCTCTCGCAGATCAAATGACCTCACACTTTAATACCGTCCATTTCACTAATCGTTTAGTGATTATACACCGAGAAAGAGATAATAATCCATAAATGACCGAAATCCGTGGAGCTCAAGTACACAATTCACTGGCGTAGCACAATACTCGGTTCACCTCAGTCTGGCTTCTAAGAGTTAACGGCAGTCCGTCAGATCGTCAAGTTTCTTGCACCAGTGAGCTATTTGCTCCTCAGTTGCTTCGTTTCTGTGAAGAGTCGTCTATTCTGCAGGGGAGTCTGAGAAAGGTGGAAAAGGGAATTGTTTTGACTAAACCTGCCAAGTCAAGTCGCGTCAGATCACAAGACTTGTAACCTGAGCCAGTAAACACCCAGTTTCGTGCACCCCGAGCCCAAGAATTTCTCACCGTGCCACAACTTCCGCAGTGCTTCAATCTGTTTTGACTTCAGAATCAAGCTGTAAGTCGTCAGCTCTGCTCAACCAGCAGCCTATTGAGAGAAAAGATTGAAGAGATACAAAAGGTGTGGGACGGAAGGGTGACAAAGAGGGTTTTCACTGCTACGGTAACCATACTATCCTTCCCAGGCCCTTTCCAATCGATATTTGAAGGCGTCCACCGAAATTGCCTCAGGTCGGACCAGGTCAGGTCAGGTCACGGGACTCGAAGCTGGAGTTAATAAAGCAGCCCAGATTCTTGTACCAGTGAGCGCCAAGATGGATCCCACCGGGCTGCAACTTCTGTGTTTGCTTCCATTATCTCACCTGTTAGCTCATTCCACATGTTGACAGACTTCACGGCAAACAATCGGCTCGGAATTCAGGTAACCACACGGTCTTTTGCGGTTTGACTCCTATGCCCTCATAGTTTATCATCCCTCAGAGTCAAAACAGAGAACCCCGGGCCCATTTGGCGTGTCCATCCCTCTCCAGTTTTGAACACTCCTGGAAAGCCTCCTCTTAGTCTTCTTTTCCGCGTGACCAGATATACCCTGTCTATTCTGTGCTTGCAGCCAGGTCCTTAGTAGTATAGGCAACACCTAACTAATCCCCGTTGTACTTGATCCAGGATTTTCCATGTCTCACGAGGGACGGACCTCAGGTCTGGAAGCAGACTTCCGTTTGGGGTCCCACTCAGGCCCTGCAACACTTCCGTTCCCCCCCCCACCGGCTCACTTCGCTCCCCAGTTTGTAAAGTGCACGTGAGGCTTTTATCGCAGCAACATCAAATTGCCTACCTGGTCTGAAGCCCGCCCTAATTTTCACTCCCATATCCCTTACGTCCACTGTCTGGGCGAATGCCTTCTGGTTGCTTAGTGGGCCCAATAAAAAATTGGGCCACCTTTTTTCCCTCACCTGTGAGGTGTTAGAATTTGTTTACATTGAGAGGGAGATCCCACGCCACCGACCACTCACATACGCAGTCCAGATCTCTCTGTAGGGTGCGGTCTGTGGCCGTTTCAAGTAGTTCGCCGTCGTTTGCAAATTTGTAGCAGCTGCCCTTCAGTTCCTCTGCTAAGTCGCTGATGAACAAGACGAACGGCAGGGGTCCCAGGACAGATCCTCGCGGTGCAACGCTATGTACTCTTCCGATGATGGAAAAGATTCCCTCTACCATCACCTGAAACTGTCTTTCAGTGAACCCTTTGATAACCCATCAGTCTACCTAGGGACACAACCTTAGTTCCTCTAATTTACTCTCCAACAAGCTGTAGTTCACAAAGTCAATCACTTCAATAAAGGACATCACCCCTTTCCCTTTTGTCTAGTTTCCTTGTCACTTCATCGAAGCGATGTATCAGGCTAGATGAGCCTAACTTCAGCCGAATGAAACAGTGTTCTTGGGGAGATATCAATCGGTGGCTTTCCGGGTGCTCAATTACGCGGTCCCGGATCAGCCTTTCCGTGACCTTCAGTAATACTGAGACCAGGTCTATCGATCTATAATTAGCGCGTGCCTAACTGTCACCCTTCCTTTAAGCATTGGAGTAACGGCGGAGGTACCACCGTTCTGTGGCACTTCACCTTCTTCCAACAATGCATCACCCACAGGAGTTAGCAGCTTTGGCAGCAGAAGAGCTCACATTTCCACTAGTGCTGGATGAATTCCATCAGGTCCCGCTCTCTTGGATGACGACAGAAGCCTCAGATTTCCGTAGACTTCACCCTCACAGACTTCGGTGTCTACCGTACCTGGGATGTGCATGTTTTGTCCAGGTAACTGTCCGCGAACTCCGCGATTCCCCCTGTTACGAACGTCTGAGCAATGCGTAGCCAAATTCGCAACGGATCCCGAAATCAGAAGGCGAATATCCGTGATAATTCTACGATACTAGATTATTAAAATAAACAATGACGTGAACAATATACAAACCTCAATAATACGATCACAAAGTCTCAACAACGAGAAACCGAATAGCAGCGTGTGAGCAGACAGCACGTGCGTCACGCAGGTCCTGAACAAGGATGTGCCAAAATAGCGCTCTGGGCGCGAACAAACAACAATTAGTCCAGAAAAACAACCAGTTCGTAAAGACAAGTCAATAGTGTATGGAAATGAGTGATGTTGGGAAAAAACACTGAATCGCGAGGGAAAAAAGGGGGATTTTCCACGACCGGCTGTTACACCGCCCACCAAAATCCTCCTGGATCCTTAGCAGAGTCAAAGGTTCGGTATAAAGGTACTGATTCTTCCTACCTGCCTAGGCCCTGCTGTCAGTGCGCGCGTCTAATGCTCGTCGTCGACGTTCTACTACTGGTCACACCTAACCCATTGGCTACATAGACGTGAGGCTAGTCTACATCTTCCACAAGACCAAATGACCGATGGCGGGCGTGAATGGTCACATAGACGTTGTCCTCGTAAGGGGCCGTCCGGTCCTGGATGTACGCGCTTGAGTGTGTGTGTGTGTGTGCGTGCGTGTGTGTGTGTGCCGGGGTTACAATGAAATCACAGTTATGACTACACAACAAAGGAGGACTTTCTGCAATGTCAACAAAAGACCGCGTGGCAAGAAAACGAGTAAATGTAGCATGCATGTGTGACCTGAGCTCCACTACTTCCACATGTGCAAGGGGCATTCGGTAGCGTCAACAAAAGGCGAACAAAGAACACTGTCACATGTATGATGGGTTTACGGGATGTAGAGTGCGTCGTGCCTGCGTGTATGTATCGGGATGTATAATGGAATCGCACTCATCACCACATATCGGAAAGAACCTTCTGTAATGTCAACGAAGGGACCGCGAGCACCTTAACGTGTTTGACGGAGATTGTGTGGTATATATGGTGTTTCTTTATCCACCTCGATTACTGGTGTGAAAAAGGTTTACTAGGCCACAGGGTTATCAGCTCCTCCGTCTTCGCTCTCGAGTAAGTTAATACTGCGTATGTCACGAATGAGCACTCCGTTAGCTGTCTTCAACTTCACCGTTCTTATCATTTCGTCGGTGCTTTTGATGGTTTCCGTAACTACTCCCAAAGACCAAGCGCTGAAATGTGCGCGTTCGTCGGCGATCATAACCACGTCCCCAACTTTGAATGGTCTTGTTTTGGCCAGCCACTTCTGTCGAGTCTGCAAAGCCGGTAGGTACTCCCGTAGCCATCGCCTCCAGAAGACCTTGGCCAGATAGTTCGCTTGCTTCCACCCGTGGAGGTAGCTCCCACAAAGGTTTACCGGCCCTTGGAAACCCTCGTTCGACCTTAACGTCAATAAGTCGTTTGGGGTGAGCGCCAGGTGGTTGGGGTCGCCGTTCAATACTGGAACCAGGGGGCGGTTGTTCAGGATTCGCTCCACCTCAGTCATGACGGCGTTCAGCGTCTCGTCGTCGGGCGGTTGCTGCTCCATGATTGACAGCAATATCCGTCTGGCGGACCGGATCATGCGTTCCCATATGCCGCCTCGGTGGCTGGCCTGTGGGGGGTTGAAATGCCATCGTATGCCGTAGGCCACGGTTCGATCCTGCAGTTCGTCCCTGTTTATGTTCTTGTGCCAACGCTGCAATTCCCGGTGAGCGCCCACAAAGTTCGATCCATTATCTGAGTATATATCGGCCGGTACGCCCCGTCGGTTGATAAATCTTTGCAAGGCCCGTAGAAACGAATCGGTCGTCATCGAATGTGCGACTTCTAGGTGTACCGCACGTGACTTCATGCACGTCATGATACATCCGTATCGCTTTTCTAATCTTTTCCCGCACTTGATCCACAAGGGCCCGAAATGGTCCAACCCGGTGTCACTGAACGGCCACCAGCCCGTAGTTACCCTGCATTCTGGTAGCGGGGCCATGAGTTGTTTGCCTGCTGTGGCATTGCGTCTCCTGCATTGCACACACCGTCGGATCACGCGTTTTACAGTCTCTCGTCCTCTCAACAACCAAAGACGCTTTCGGATGACGCTCGTCACGTGACTTTCCCCGGCATGTCCCTCTACGGCGTGGACGTGTTGAATCATTAGCTCTACTACGGGTTGTCTCGCAGGCAGCAGTATAGGATACTTTGTGTCGAAGTTCAGGTGGGCGTTGGTCAGCCTACCATCCACCCGCAGCAGTCCGTTGATGATTTTGGGGTTTAAACGCTTCAGCTCGCCTCTTGGAGATGGCATGTCTTCATTGGTCAGCCCCACTTCTTCCGCCCTCTTGAGTTCTCGGGCGAAAGCCTCGCGTTGTATCATTTGGAAAATATCGTACTCTGCCGCTTGTAGCTCATCGGGACCTATCGGGCCGACCGGTATCCGACCTGAGGGCCGTAGCCCTTTCATGACTAGTAAACTTATCTTGAACCTGGTTAACCAAACTAGCGAACGAAGCGTCTTCATCCAGGAAGAAAACCTGACCAGTCGCGATAAAATGGACGACGCTTCGACGACGTTGGTTGCTATCACTACGCCTTTGATCTCCAGTTCCAATTCCGTAGGGGGTTTAAATTCGAACACGGGCCAGTCCTGTTTGGGCAATTGCAGGAAGTTCGGCCCTCTCGTCCACGTGTCCAGTTGCCTGAAGTTGTTCGCACCTCGGGAGCACAGGTCGGCCGGATTATCGCCAGACCTGACATGACTCCACTGGTGCGTGGCCGATTCATCGTGGATAATCGTGAGCCGGTTAGCAACGAAAGTACTAAACCGGCTCCGTACGTTGTTAATGTAGTAAAGTACTATCGTTGAATCCGTCCAGAAGCTCACCGACCAAATGTAGAGATCGAAACATCTCTTCACAGCTTGCACCACCCTGACTGCCAACCCGGCTGCGCTGAGTTCGAGGCGTGGGATTGAGACCGACTTCAGTGGAGCAACGCGGGCTTTGGCGAACAGGATCCTCGTGGTATATTGTCCATCTCCTGCGCACCATCGTCCGTACACCACAGCTCCATAACCGACTTCGGATGCATCGGAAAAAGCATGTAGTTCTCCAGTCCGTGTAGTATGGCCAGGGGTCAAACATCGTGGTATTCTTATGTCCCCTAATTTCTTCAAGGTGTTCAAAAATTCCTCCCAGTCCAGCCGGTCCCCTCGGTCCAGTGACTGGTCCCAATCAACTTTCTTACGGCACAGCCGCTGCAGCAAGATCTTTCCGGGTAGCAGCCACGGTGAGACGAAACCGAGCGGGTCGAACAAACTTGAGACGGCAGATAGTATGCCACGACGGGTTATTGGCAGCTCGGGAACGTTCAGTTCGAAAACAAAATCGTCCGTTTCCGCGTCCCATTGTATCCCTAAGGTGCGCTCGATAGGAAGTGGGGAGCCGTCCAAATCTCTTACCCTTTCGGCCTTTTCGTGATACGGGATGACCTTCAGCACTTCCGAAGCGTTCGACATCCATTTAGTTAGATGGAAGCCACCCTCTTCCAGCAATCTCGTCAGACCCCTGAACTGCTCTAGAGCTGATTCCACATCATCGAATGACCCAAGGTAGTCGTCGACGTAGAAGTTCCTGCTGACGCTTTCTACCACCGTCCGATGTACCAGATCGCCATGTTTGTTCGCTGATTCTCGGAGGGCGTAGTTGGCACAAAATGGTGACGATATGGCTCCGAAGGGGTGGACGGTCATCCTATAATTCACCACTGCGTTGTCCCGGTCGCTCCCTTCCCACCACAGGAAACGCAAAGCATCTCGTTCTCCTACCGGAATCTTCACCTGATGGAACATTTCCCTAATGTCGGCAGACAAAGCCACTTTACCCACTCTGAAACGGCACAGAACATCGATCAGTGGTGTGGTCCAGTCAGGCCCCCGTAGTAGGCGATCGTTTAACGACTTGCCCTGGAACTTGGCCGCACAGTCGAAAACCACGCGCAGTTTATTGGGTTTTTTGGGGTTGATAACCGGATGGTGAGGCAGATACCAGATACCCCTTTTGCTGTCGGTGTTAACAGGCACCCTTTCAACGTAACCGAGGTCCTCGTTTCGCTTCATCAAATCCGCGTATCGTTCCCACAGATTCTGGTCTCGAATGAAGCGTTCTTTTAGTCGTAGTAATCGTTGGAGAACATAATTTCTGTTGTCAGTCCACGGGTCGACCGGTGTGCGCCATGGGAGGGGAACCTTGAACTGTTTTTTGAGGCCTCTAGAGCCTTGCCGCACCGTTTGTAGAGCGAAGTGATCCTCTTGAGACAACGTCGGTCTTTCGTCTCCAATGTCATGAAACTCCTTTTCATAAAGCCGTTGCAGATGATACTCTATACGGTCCGTTTCGGCGGATAAGTAATTCACGGAACCGCGTACCCCTACTGGACCGTATAACATCCATCCCAGAGCCGTGCGTACGGCATAAGGTGCCTGGCGGTCGCCCACTCTTTGGTCAAGCACCCAATGCGCCTCTGGCACGTCGCATCCGATGAGGAGATCCACCTCATCATCTTCCCAGTCTACGACGGTTACATCCTGCAGGTGGGGCCATCGAGTCAAGATTGCGTTCACCGACCTTGGTGCTCGCATGGGAAGATCCGCTAACGTGAATGCCTCCGTTGGTTCAATTTCCTCGTTAGTGTCTAGAGAGATGAGTTGCAGCCTTAATCTACCGGCAGTCATTACCTGTGTTCCGCCCACCGTGCTCACTGCTAACGACGTCGCACCTTTAGCCAGTTGGTGTTTGTCGGCAAACCGCTCTTTCACTAAAGTGGTGTCGGATCCACTATCAACGAAAGCCAACGCCTTGACTATCCCAGTCGGAGTCACTACTCCCACGGCCACTACGCCTAAACGTACCGGTTTACTGGCAGATTGTGAAGTTGAACAGATCACGCTGGGCTTGGCACTCGCCTCGGATATGGTTACTCTCGCCTGATGCAGCAGCCGATGGTGTCTGCCCGTGCAGCCCTCGTAACCACATCGATTCCTTGTTCTACAGGCTGCTGCCCGGTGCGTGGTGTTGAGACAGATGAAACATGCTCCTGCCATCCTCGCCATTCCCCACCGTTCGTCTATTGTGGCATTGCCGAACTTGGGGCATTCTGGTAGGCCATGGCTAGTACCACAGGATCTGCAATTTGGTTTCGCCGTAGCATCTCGTGAAATGACGTGTGTGTTGGTCCAAGGCTGGTACTTTGGATGTTCCCGTACAGGGGTTTGGACTTGGCTAGTACCGGGCTTGTTTGCTCGGCTGCTGTCCCGGATGAGTCGGCCGAATCTGCTGTCAGCTATCTTCGTTTGCCTGTCTAAGTATTCGGTCAGGTCTTCGAAGTTGGCTTCTCTGTCGCCTCGGCTTATCCGTTCAGCTTCTTCCGCCCACCGACCCTGTAGTTCGGGAGAGAGGTGACGGACTATGCCTTCCAAAGTGTGCATGGCGTCTAGGTCAGCTCTGTAACCTAAATGGTCGAGGGCTATTGAGCAGTTCTGCATCTTGATCACCAGGTCGGCCATGGTGTAGACGTCGCCCTTGGTTTTCTTTGCCTCTGCCATCACGCCCTCTATTAGGTTACGGGCTACTTTGAAAGGTTGGCCAAACAAGTCCCTCAGAATCTTTCTTGCCCTAGTGTAGCCTTGTTCTGGATCGAGCATGGTGCATCCGTCGATAGCTTCTCGCGCTCGGCCTCGGCAGTAGTGAGTAAGGTAAAGAAGCCTTTGCCCAGGGTCGGTTACCTTGTTTTCAACGAACGTCTCGAACTGTTTGACAAACTTGCAATATTGCTCAGCTCGCCCGTCGAAAACCGTTAACTCCACTCTAGGCAGATCGATCGATGGTGGTTTGTAGTCGGCGACCTGCGTGGGGTTCCCTACCTTGTTGCACTCTAACCTATCGGAAGTGTCGAAGTCACTGGTCCTATACTCTCGCTGTTTCTGTGTACACTTCTCTGCTTCATGCGCCTGTAGTCTAGCCGAAAGTAACTGTTGCTCTAGTTCTATTATTCTCAGCTTATATAGATCAACATCCTTACGATCAATATTGCTTTCAATAACACATGAGCTAGCACTGACAGGACTAGGCGACCTAGCATTAACTAACGAATCATATGTACCCAAAACCTCCCCAGAGACTTGCCGTATTACTTCCTGTCCGGGTTCGACTGCTTTTGATCCTTTCCTTGGCATTTTGCGTGAATTTTCCTCGTTCCAAATAGATCTATTGAGTATTGTTACGAACGTTTGAGCAATGCGTAGCCAAATTCGCAACGAATCCCGAAATCAGAAGGCGAATATCCGTGATAATTCTACGATACTAGATTATTAAAATAAACAATGACGTAAACAATATACAAACCTCAATAATACGATCACAAAGTCTCAACAACGAGAAACCGAATAGCAGCGTGTGAGCAGACAGCACGTGCGTCACGCAGGTCCTGAACAAGGATGTGCCAAAATAGCGCTCTGGGCGCGAACAAACAACAATTGGTCCAGAAAAACAACCAGTTCGTAAAGACAAGTCAATAGTGTATGGAAATGAGTGATGTTGGGAAAAAACACTGAATCGCGAGGGAAAAAAGGGGGATTTTCCACGACCGGCTGTTACACCCCCTGTATAGCCCCTGAAAGAATTGCAACATGTTCTCAGCTTTTTCGTGCTCCCTGCACACTCTTATTCCGTTTTCATCATTGGCATCCCCTACCGCTCTTCGCAGGGTGGCCTTTGATGGCGAGTGCTTGTGGTACTCTTCGGACTCACCGTGACTTTTGCGGCAGCCCTGTCTTCGTAGCGTCGCCTACATTCTAGTAATACTCTCGCAGCTCTCCTCCTGGCTCCCAGCTGTTGCAGCAAGACCCGGTGCACCTTTGTACGAGCCGCCTGCTTTCGCCTGATAGCCATTTTTGCGCGACCGCTCCACCGTGGTGAGCAGCCCCCTCTCCTTGCTTTCTTTGAGAGCGCCATCTCAATGGTGATTTCTAACTGTTCTTCCTCGGTGTGGGCCACTGTGTATCCACAGTTTTCGCTTTTGGCACTAGAGACTCCACCCGAAGCGCAAGTTCCCGCAGACTTCCTCTGTTTTCTCCAAAGTTTCTCATGCATTTGCCCGACGACATACGCCCTCGGAATTCACCGCAATTTTCAGGATACCATGGTCGCTCTTGGCTACCGGGACCTCAGCATCCAGTGTTTCCAGATCTTTGGGAGTCCTTGTTATCCTTAGATCAAGAAGTGACTGTGCCTAACCACACATATGCCGCGTTACCAGTGTAAAGAACGAATACTAAAAATTCTTCCAAATGTTCAACGTGCTTTGTGAATTTGACTATATTTAACATTATCTTGAAAAGCTCGCTTATACACCACACCTTTTCACGTTTGTTTATCCATGTGAGACATTTGAATTTGGCCTTGAACTGTTTCTGACTGTCGTGCTTGAGCCACCGGGCTTTGGACCTTTTGGTTTTACTGTGAAGTCTATTTGGCAGCATACTTGAGGTTTGTATATATTTGTATCCTTTGTGAATTTCAATTTAGTACCGCAGAAAATACGAATCAATCTCGTTCTGGTTTTGGGATTCGTTTGAATTGGCTACTCATTGCTCGATTTGCGAGATTTGACTTACAACCAGTTCCCTTCTCTCGAACAGAATCCCCGTTTAATAGTCCCATGCAAAGAAGTTCGAAATACCCCGTTCCGCGCATCAGCACCCATGGTACAAATGATAATTTTCAGTCGTATGAACCACCTTTGCCGGAGTTCCATTGTTTGTTTTATTCCTCTAAATCTTTATTGAAAACCGGTCTCCAACCGTTGGCTTGAGTGTGAGTCGCTCAGCTTGAACCTCGTTATGACTGCATTCGGTAATCTCACCTACTGTCTCCAGTGTTTTGCTGTGAATCAGCGTCATTTGTTAATTTGTTGTTCATTTGGGAGCGTAAGATCCCAAAGGGAACAGTATGGAGGTTTGATTATTGTAAAACTATTTAATTTGTTGAACATAGTACTGTGGCTATTTGGAATCGACTTTGTTTTGAATTGTGCTGAAATTGGTTGCTGTGCGTCGCTCGAACATTCCAGTGGCTGGACTTTGCAGTACTCAATATCCTTGACAACCGCTGAGACATGAAGTTACGCAGCAGTTCGGCTAACCGTTCCGAATCAAAGGAGAATAGACTGCAGGTGAACCAAACCATTTAACCCGTAGATGTTGGTCATGTTTCTTGCTCGGGCTCATCGCACTTTATTCGCTTCCACACTGACCCCATTCCCTCGGTTATTTTGCTCTAACGTTCCAACACTAAATCCAGTTCCATCGACCACCATTTACCTCAGAATCGTTATTCTTCTTCCTAGTTTTGGTCATTATTTTTGTATTCCCATTCACTCCCAATGGCTCATAGTCCCCATTTCTCCCAAATTAGTCTATGTCTCAATTACTAGATATCTCTTTTCAGCCTTGACCGTTGATCCTCGGCTGGGTGCATCCCAGACTGCGTCTTTCTGCTCTTATGTTTCCAAACACCAACCGGCGCTCATCCTTCTGAAATCTTGGAATTATCCTGAGATGATGCCGGCGAACCACCTGGCTCACACTTCCTGCTGAAAATCTGATACCCGCCCATCATTTCGTCGCTCACTCACTGACCCTGTTCTTCAGGATCCCCGCAATCTTCTAGACTACTCCATCTCTACTTCTGTGTGATCACCTTAGCAAATCCCGCAGGTGTGGGGGAGCGGTCAGGTTCACCGCTTTGGTCGGCTCACATCAGGCGTACAGGACGTCTGCAAATAGGTTGTTGGATCGCACCTCCTGCCTCCAGAAGCGGTTTTCAGGTTGAATGTCCACAGCACGGTCAGTCGCCACCCACTAGCACCGGTTGCGGATTGAAAAAACAAAAAAGAACTCCATTCATATACTCAAAATGCTGCAACTATGCTGCAGTCTACTCCAGCTAACATGGACTCTCCACCGTGCTCGCCTCCGAATTTGCCTTCATAACTTACCGCTTTTTACGCCCGCAAAATTTACTTCCGTTGGTGCATAGTTATCGCATACTTAAAACCCATCAACATTCTTAGCTCGTTGTTCTCGGCCCACTTCCCTGCTGTTTCATGCTAAACTATTCATCAGTCTTATCTGTAAGCTTAACCATTCTCTAAGGAAAAGCTCACCCCTTCTTGCTACTTTTATCGATATACTCGAAAACTAACGCATTTATTGTTGCCATTTACTTCAGTACCACAGTCTTCAAACAGTATATGATACTGCGAAATATATCTTTAGAGATTCCCAATATTCGATGATTCTGCGATTGTTTGCCTTCTCTGTCATTTCCGCTGTTCGCCCACTTACGGATGTTGCATTGCACTATCCTCATTTTGCAAGGTATCACGTCCTGCATATGCACATCTGATAAGCTTCTGTGCCGCAGAGCTCTGTTCGGTCGGCATAAAGTGGTCCACCTTCTGTGATGAACATAAACAGGTAGTTTCCTACCCGTCACTTCTTCAATTTTGCCATCCTTGTCTTTCCTACTGTGATAGTTGAGCACCACACATCGATTTTTGCCAGTTTCCAGTTTCATATTGATGCATTCTATCCCTTTCTTTTGAAAGCAAAATAATCCGCTCAAAGTCTATATGTTTTTATCCGGCCACTTCTTCTACCATCACTTTGGCAACCAAAGTCCAGCCTGTTGTCCGTTTATTATACAACTGGCTCAAACGATATACGGTCACTGAACTTCACAGCTGTGATCCTCGACCGGTTTTCTTGTTCTTTATGTGCAATGCCACCTTTTTCCACTGTCTAATTTTACATCGTAACCCCTCTCAAACATTGTAGAGTTCTATTGCTTGATTACGTCTCCTTCATGGATGTTTCTTCTTCACGATATCCATGTAACCATCGATTCAGCCTGGTTCTCCGTCAGGACAGTCTTACTTCCGTAGGGTTTGTGTGATTTTCTACTGTTTCCCATCCACTCCACACTTTGGCAGAATAACTGCACCTCACCTTCCACCGGCTCGATCGCCTGGCCTTAAGTTTAAATTCACCGGGCGGTACCACAACAATTGACTTGAATGCTTTCTCTTACATTCAGTCGCATCCACATAATTGTACGGCCCTCCTGTATTTCTGATTCAGCTTTCAACCGTACTGTCTGATCTTGCATTGCGGCATGCTTCAGTGTTATCCGAAATAAGCTATTAATAATAAATCAGGCTGTTCTAGGTTTAGCCCTATTTCCCATAGAGCTAGAGCGGATATGTTGTTGGCTGAGTTGAAGGAGAAGCGGGTTACCAAACAAATAGAGTCAGATAAGCAAGAAGAGCTGCTCGGGTTGAGAAACGAGAGGCAAATGGTGAAGCTGCCTTTGGCACCCGCTGAGGAAGAAGAAAGCCTACTAAACAGCGACGAAGTCAAGAGTGAAGGAATGGTCAGTGAACATCCTTCTCGCTACCTAGGTGATTGCCATGTACAGAACGATGCACCACGAACAACAAGCTTGGTTGCAGTGGCGGAACGTGCAGTGGATTATCGTTTAGATTTACCCAGGGTGGAACTGGAGTCATTCGCGGGCTGCTAGTCAAAGTGCTGGAGGTTTTTGAAACAGTTTGAACATCACATCGGAGGTAGAGTTCGAGACAATGGCCAGCTCCTACTTTATTTGATGCTTTGCTGCAAGAGGCAAGCAGGGGATGTGATAGTCGAATGCGTTGTGTTGCCTCCAACACCGGCATACAATAGAGTTAGGGTAATCCTAAAGGATCTTTATGGACAAGATCACTTATTGGCTCGTTCACTGGTTGACGGCTTTCTGCAAGGTTTGAAGCCTTTGATGGAAGATTCGGATGCCATGAACAAGTTGTCGTTGAATATGCTCAACCGTGAAGTTGCTGTCACACAGACGAATTGCATATCAGACCTCAGCTCACTGCAGACTATGGAACGTATCACTCGAGTGCTACCAAAGCGTCTCCAGGATTTGTGGTCTAGGACCGTTGATGATATTTTGGGAAGAGGAGACGAACCGAGGTTCCAAGATCTGCGGCACCTAGTGTCCCGTGAGGCACGGATTGCTCGAAGTATGTTTGGCAAACTGGCTGCCAATAGCAAGGCTCAGGGGTATTCGCGGTCATCCAGTTGGAGGAATTATGCACAAAACCCGCGTCCAGAAGCGGCACGGTTCACGCCAAATCAGGGTAGTACTTTGTTGGTCGCAGCTAACAGGTGCTCGGTATGTAATGGAATACACGCACTTGAGGAATATCAGCGATTCCTGTCTCGTGATATACCCGGTCGTTGGGCATTGATCGAAGGAATCGAGGCTTGTTTTTCGTGTCTCAAGTGTGGACATCTGTCTAGCAACTGTTCTCTTTCTAAACCATGTTCAACATCAGGTTATCCGAAACGGCACCAACCTCCACTACATGGTGCACAGAAGCAAGGTACTGATCGAGTCACGCAAGATACAACACAAGGGCTGCAGCTGGACAAGCTGGGTACGGACAATGCAAAAAGGCCCGGGCAGTGGAGCAATAATTATGTTTCTACTTTTGGGCCAGAATGTCGTGTCAGTTTAGGTGCGCTACCAGCAGGAGTAGACGAACCGGGAGGCTCTGTGGAGACTTCGCTCCGCTGTACAGCGGATCCGACGCGACTTTAACACAAAAAGACCTTGTGGGGCTGGTGGGCCTGAAGGCATCCTCGACCTCATGTTGGATTTTGACCGCAAATAGGGGCTATCACTCGGAATTCGAGAATAACTGAGCTGCGACCGAACTCACTGTCGATGAATGATTTCGTGAATATGGAGGGAGCCTTCTCTGCTGATAGGCTACGAATGCAAGCAGTCCAGTACTTCACACATGTCAACATTTTATCCTGGCCCTACTCACATTGCGTCCAAAGGCAGACGCTGAAAGATTCGAGAGTGCGAATCCTGATAGGTGCCGACGTCCCAGAAGCGCTTTGGCCATTAGAGCAAAGATGCGGTAAAAGAAAACAACCCTTTGCCGTGCGAACGACTTTAGGATGAATTATTCTTGTTCCGGTAAACCAGGGCCCATCTGTTGTTAGGACAGTATACCACATTGAGAGGGGAATCGATCACTTAGCAGAACAAGTCGATCCACTATACAACGCCGATTTCTGCGATGGGTGTGCATCAAAAATCTCTCTTTCATTAGAAGACAAGCGGGTTTTTGATATTGTTTCCAATGCCGTAACCTTGTTGAACGGACGACGTGAAATTCAGGTTGTCTCGGTTTTTTGCTTACATCAATGTTTAGATTTATAACTGTGTCCACCCTAGTATATATCACCTCATTACCTGAAATAGTGGCCCAATTGTGTAAGCAACAGCGGCACACTAAATTGCAGCTGCGAGTTATTATCGCGAGTTAGAGTCGCAGATTATACTGAATATTTTCTGCTCTAGTTCCGTTTATTAACGTTCTATATGACTTGCCTAGCTAATCTTCCTTGAGCCTCACCACGATACCATCCATCTAGCATTTTACATCCAACTCTCTAGGAACCAACTCCTACCTTATTCTAGCTACGCACCCACCGGTGTGCCTTCTGAAGATTCTGTCCCACTGTGCCTCCATTTATTAATTTTCCTTCTCCCATGAGAGCGCGCTCTCTTTCCACCCGGTCCATCGACCCCTTTTCTAAGATACACTTCCCCGCGCAAACTACTGTTGTGATCCAAGCAACAATTAAGTACCTACAGTATCTTATGTGGCTTTCATCTGTGTATACCACACAGTAAAATTATAATAATAATAGTTTGTTTCGGATAACCCCGAAGCATGCTGCAATGCAAGATCAAACAGTACAGTTGAAAGCTGAATTAAATTTACAATGGGACTGTACAATTATGCGAACGCGATTGAATATAACAGAAGGCATTCAAGTCAGTTGCTGCGATACCGCCCGGTGAATTTAAACTCAAGGTCAAGTGGTCGATCCGGCTGGAGGTAGGCGTAGTTATTCTGCCAAAGTATGGGGTGGGTGGAGAATGTTACAAAATCACAC
Source organism: Fasciola hepatica (assembly GCA_948099385.1). Lineage (NCBI taxonomy): Eukaryota > Metazoa > Platyhelminthes > Trematoda > Plagiorchiida > Fasciolidae > Fasciola > Fasciola hepatica. The sequence continues at coordinate 1,009,964 of CANUEZ040000108.1, forward strand.
AAATCCTACAGAAGGAAGACTGTCCTGTCGGAGAACTAAACTAGATTGCCGGATACGTGGATATCATGAAAAACAAACATTTCTGAAGGAGACGTATTCAAGCAATAGAGCTTTACAATGTATGAGAGGAGTTGCGATGAAAAATGAGACGATAAATAATTGTGGCATAATACATAAAGACCAAGAAAATCGGTCGAGGATAGCAATTTTGGGGTACGGTGACCGTATATCGGTTGAGCCAGTTGTAAAACGAAACGGACAACACACTGGACTGTGGGCGTCAAATTGATGGTGAAAGAAGTGACCGGATAGAGCATATGGACTTTGAGTGGATTGTTTTGCTTTCACAAAAAAGGAATGTGATTCATCAGCAAGAAACTGGTAAGTGACAAAAAAATCGACGTGTGGTGCGTAGCTACGATAGTGGCAGAAACGTGGCTTGCAAGAGAGATGACCGGTTGAATGACAGGTAAGTATTTACATACTGATAATACTCAGCAAAGACTTCACGTGGTGAAAATATATGTATCAAGTATCAGAAGTGTCTCAGACGATATATCGGAATGGAGCATGGGAAAGGAAACACACAGAACAACCGATGAATAGGTTTGCAAAGTTCGGCAGCCGGATATGGGCGGAGTGTGTGTGATAAACCAAATGGACTACACATCTGGACCGTGGTTGCCAGAGTGGTGGTGAAGGAAGTGCCCGGATAAAACTTATGGACTTTGAGTGGATTGTTTTGCTTTCAGAAAAAAGGAATGTAATGCATCAGCGTGAACTAGGAATTATCGAAAAAATCGTTGCGTGGTGCTCAACTACAACAATAGGATAGACACAGCTGGAAAAAACAATGAAGTGATGGGCAGAAGACTATCAGTTTATGTTTGATACAAAAAGTGGACCACTTTGTGGCGACAGAACGGAACTCTGCGGCACAAGAGCTTATCAGATGTGCAAAACTGGGACACGATACCTTGCAAGATGAGGACATTGCAATGCAACACCCCTAAGTGGGAAAGCAGCGGAGCTGGCAGAGAAAACAAGCAAAATACAGAGTCGTCGATTATTGGGAATCTCAAGAGATAAACTTCGCAGTGTCATATACTATCTCACTATCCCTTATCGTCCAGTCTCCCAATCCCAACAATATATATAGTGAGCCATATCCCTTGTGCTGTCCAGCCCATTCGTAATATCGGTTTACGGTCGGTTTGTTTAGTGGCTGTTTTACGAAAAAACTTATGTATGTATGCAACGCAAATCGCCAAACCATTATGAAAATATAAGAGGATTATGTATATGTGATCGTAAATTGCCTTACGTTAGCTTGTATGCTTTGTTCAAATCGATCAACGTCGGCCAACCCTCGGCTGTCCGCGCCAAATGGTGGTGGTAGTCCCTCGACGTTTTGTTGCGCGGTGGTTTTTGCTATGAACGCTATCACACTGATTTCCCTAAGGTATCTCCTAAATAATTAACATAGGTAAATCTTGTAACAGAAATCAGAGACTCATGGATAGGTAATTCGGGAAACTTATGCGCTTGTGGGATGACCGATAGATGTTCAGATGGGTGGTTACAAGTTGTGATTGTAAATATGAACATGGAATGGAATAAAGACAGTGTGTGATGAATGTTGCTGGTGCTTATAATCTTTCTTTTCCTTCGATGGCTTCGAAAAGTTTACAACTGCATTTTTGGGCGTAACTCACGTTGTCGCAGTTTTGTAGTCACTGGTGCAACATTTGGATAGCTGTCTCTTATGTCTATTATTCTTTTACGTATCCGATTAAGAGATTGCTTCCAAAAACCAATCGCAATATGCCCGCAATGGCTAACGGTGCTTAAAAATGGTATCATTCTCGCTTAGATCGATCTAACGATCCGTATATTTAAAATGCAACGACAGTCTGCATGGTAAAGATATTACGAAAAGAAGGTGTTCAGGGCTGCAAAATGCCCTATGTGTGATGTTACCAGTTTATGGGAACGTCGTTACGAATGTCCAGAAACAACGCGTAAATAGTTTTGCTCCTTCGTGGTAAAGCTTATGAAGCTTTTGCTTTTAGATCTCTTACAAGCTGATGAAGAAATTATGCAGGCGGAATATATAACATTCAAGGAGCCAATTTAATCGGAGAAAAACAGGTTTCCACTCCCACGGCATTACCATCCAGTGCCGTATCGGATCCTGTGGACTCAATGAGTACGTTATCTATTGCAGTAGCAGCATGGTCTATGATACACTCTTAGTGACCACGAGAAAACGGATTTTACAGGATGATTTATGTGAATGCTTCTTAAGTCATCGCCTGACAATGGTGCAACGTCCGGCAGTATTGCGGGTGCTAGCTAATCACTTGCCTAACATTCCAAGGGACTCAAAAATGACATGTGAAACCTCAAAACATTTTGAGACTACGCAGTTGGGCGAAGGAGAGTACTTCCACCTGGGCTTGGTGAACGGCCTAATAGAAACCACAGGCTAGATGATATGGCCACTTGTTCGCATCGGCACACAATTACACGTGGACGGCTCACATATATATGGATCACCGACCGTTCGTTCGTGGCCGTTGTTGGCACAAGCCACGTCACCCGTCATAAGCATGATTTTTGTAATTGGATTCTATTGCGAAAGGACCGAGCCGAAACGAGTGTCCTTATATACGCAACAGTGTATCGCTGGAATGAAGCACTTTTTGGAAAAAGGTGTGTCATACGAAGGGGTCACAATTCAGTGTTTCCTAAGCTCTGTTGTGTGTGACACTCCTGCACGTGCCTTCGTTCTTTAGGTGGGAGGGCACAATGTCTACTTCGGATGTGATTCATGCATCCAACAAGGTTACCGTACGGAACGTACGATGACTTACCCATCAGTGACGGCAAAGCTACGAAATGATGAATCCTTTCGTAACAAGCGACACCGGAAACATCATCAGCAAAACTGTGATAGCCCCTTTATGCCTCTACTAATTTACATGGCTCATGCTTTCCCCCATGAATATATGCATCTGGTATGTTTGGGAGCGATTAAAATGTAGCCGAAATTGTGGTTGCACGGAGTTCGGGATCGGCTTGGCGCTCTCCCACTTTTGAAAGCCGACGTAGTTGGCAGACGTATTTTACAGCCACATTGAAACAGGCCTTGCGAGTTTCCACGTAAATGCCGACATCTGAATGATATTGAACGGTGGAAGGCCAGTGATTATCGCCAACTGCTACTGTGCCTTGGTCCAGTTTGTTCGCGCGATGATTTTGTAAGATTGGTTAGACCTTACTTCACGGTTTCCTTAGTAAACGCGTGCTTCGGTCCTTTGTACTGCGTGGACCACCTGCACGTTACTCTAGTGCTCGGCACTGCACAAATATGTTAACCAGAACAGTATTCTCCGCGCCCCGTGAGAACGAGAAGGCGATTGGGAGAGATAGTGGTTAGCGTATATTTTAGGAGTGTGCGTGAGAGCGTGCGCAAGAGCAACGGTCAAATGGCAACCGCGCTTGGCAGTCAGCGTTCAGTTAAGCAATAAACGTGGTAAAAGTATGAACGAAGATGGCAACCGCTACAGGGGCCTCCTCCTAGAAGTCCGACGGAGTTGGGCTTCGATCGTGATGGTAAGCCGGAATTATTGGTTGTCCAGGAACTCCTATTAGCTTGTCCGTTACATTGTTGTTGACGTCGAACGACTGCTGATGAGTTTACCGGTGCCTGCACTCTCGAGGTCTGATGTGCGTAGGTCCAACTGTGTTTTGGCACCCTCGGGTATCATATGAATGCAAGCCGGAAAATGCCTCGTCAGGTCCATCCAAAAAGGCTTCCAGTTGCCGTCTCCAGTGCCAGGCTGACCAATCATCCCGTTGTCCAGTGAGCGGTTGGCTCCTTGAACGTGCACGGGAGTCAGCCGGGCTACGGCTGAAGCCAATGTGACTTGTTAGATCCGTCTGAGAGAGGGCAAGGTAAACTGGAACAAAATAGCGCCTGAGGGCGCCGGCGGATGTTGGACCGTAATAACAACACATAAACGATGTTCCGTGTTGTTGTAGTCGCTAGGAGACCAGCAGGAAATGAAATCATAACTACCGATTGTAATTTCACGGGTCTGTTTTTTGGTAAAACCATGGCGAACTTCCCAACTTATTGCTAACAGTCGGTTGTAAAAATCGTCACGAAATCGGCGAAGCGGACTGGATTTCGTAGTTGGCGACCGCGACGGCTACTTCGCGTTGCGGGTACGGTTGGAGAATCTGATGGACTAGCTGCCGAGTCCTCACTAGGCGTAATTGGGGGTGGTTCGAGTGGTGACTCGCTCTATGCAGGTGACTGAGCGACTTGAGCGGGTGTAAATTGGCCGAGCGGCTTGCACTCCATGACGGCAGGCTTGAGACGGTCGATAGACACGGTGTCGTGTCGTCCGCTGATATCTGTGCCAAATGTCTTTGCCTTACGTTTTACCATCCGAAACCGGCCAGTGTATGGCGCTTGTAGTGGTGAACGAACGTCATCGACGCGAAGGAATACGTGAGTAGCGGTTCCTAACGCAGTTGGGACATAACTTGTAGACTGTTGTTCACGCGGCGGACTGGCCTTGAGCACTCGCATGTGCTGCGTAAGGCGCTGAGCATAGTCACCGTAGTCGAAAGTCACGGTTGGTGAGGGGGCTACCAACTCCCCAGGCAGACGAAGTGTACAGCCATATACTAGTGCGGCCGGTGTTGTGTGTAACTCCCCCTTAACGGTACTACGCAGGCTTAAGAGTGCTAACGGTAGTGTTTCACTCCAAAGGGGGTTACCGTTTGCTCGAAGGGCTGCTTTTAATTGCCGTTGGAAACGCTCAACCATACCATTGGCCTGGGGGTGGTAAGCCGTCGTCTTAACGTGTTGGCAACCGAGCATAGCGAGTAGGCTGCCGAAAGCGCCGTCAAAATGTGGACCACGATCGGTGGTCACTAGTGCTGGGCAACCGAAATGACTAACCCAAAAGGTCAGAAAAGCTTTCGCGGCCTCTTCCGACGTGGGATAGGGATGGCCTGAGGCCAGCGAGTAAAACGATCCACGCATGTGAGTATGTAAACGTACCCAAGCCAAGATGTAAGTGGTCCTACGAGGTCGACGTGCACATGATGAAAACGTGTTTCAGGTTCTAGGAACCTGACTAACGCCGTCTTAGTGTGCCTATTGGTCTCAACACGTTGACACTGCAGGCAAGCACGAGCCCATTGACGGACATCTCGTTTGACATTGTGCCAAACAAAAGGCTCAGTTATCAGTTTCACCGAGGCCGTCACACCCGGGTAAGCCAGATTGTGGAGTGTCAGAAAGTGGGATAACGGTGGGCAGCAGGAACCACCGGCCTAAGGCGACCTTGCGACACATCGCACACGATAGTATGCTGGGAAGTTGGGATAGGTACTGTAGTTAAGCTCGAAGAGCCGTTTTGTCGAAGGTGTTCGATATCAGGGTCCATAGTTTGAGCCTGTGCCATTGCATTCAAGTTGATGTTAGGCGTTTGTGACAGACTTAGCTGATATACGCGCGATAAGACGACTGCGACCGGATTAAGTACCCCAGAGACGTGTCGTACGTCCACAGTAAACTGTGAGACAAAGTCTGAGTGGCGAATTTCGCGTGGTGAGTATCGATCCGAAGCTGACCTTAGTGCGTAAACCAAAGGCTTATGGTCTGTAAACACCGTGAACGAACGGCCTTAGAGTGCATGTCGAAAATGACGAATTCCCAAGTAGATGGCTAATAACTCCCAACCGAATGTGCTGTAACTAGATTTGGCGGGTTGCAGGCTCTTGGAGAAGAATGCTAAAGGTTGCCAAGAGTCATCTACGAACTGTTGCAGTACTGCTCCAACCGCTGTGTCCGAGGCATCCGTCACTACCGAAATAGGAGCCAAAGGGTCGGTGTGTAAGGAGTGCTGTGTTGGCGACAGCATCTTTGACCAAGGCGAATGCGGCTTGTGCAGTGTCGGGAAACACGAACTCCCGCTTACCTCCGCGCAACAGGTCGGTGAGGGGTTGCATCATTTCCGCACAGTGAGGAATAAATCGGCGGTAGAAATTCACCAGGCCGGCAAACTGACGCAACTGGCGAAAAGATTGGGGTTCAGGGTAGTCGCGAATAGCGGAAACTTTATCTGACAGAGGGCGGATACCCGAGGATGAAATAGAATGTCCTATGAAAGTGATATCAGATCGGCCTAATTCGCTTTTCGCGATATTGATCGTAACGCCGTGCTGGCTAAGGCGTTCGAAAAGTGCTCGTAAGTGTGAAGCGTGCTCTTGCTCTGAAGAACTCGCCACCAAAATATCATCCAGGTATACGTGGACATTTTCCAAACCACGAGTTGCCTCGTGCATAAACCGTTGAAAGGTCTGGGCTGCATTGCTGAGTCCAAACGGCATTCGCAGAAACTCGAACAGCCTGAAAGGTGTAGTGACGGCAGTTTTATGGATATCGGCCTCTGCTACCGGGATCTGGCTGTACGCCCGAACCAAATCGATACGGCTGAAGACGGAGCAACCTGATAAAGACGAAGTAATGTCCTGTATATGGGGAATCGGGTATCGGTCAGGGACGGTGACTTCGCTAAGCGCTCTGTAATCACCACAGGGTCGCCAGTCGCCACTAGTCTTAGGAATCATATGAAAAGGAGAAGCCCAAGGGCTACTGGAAGGGCCTATTATACCCAGTTCTAGCATATGTTCGAATTCCGCCTGTGCAACACGAAGCTTGTCTGGCGCTAACCGACGCGGCCTACTGAACACTAGGGGTCCCTTAGTATCGATATGGTGAGTGACAGTGGTGGTCACTGCTGGGAGAGGCCCAGCCTGATAATTCTCAGCAAAGACTTCACGTGGTGAAAATATATGTATCAAGTATCAGAAGTGTCTCAGACGATATATCGGAATGGAGCATGGGAAAGGAAACACACAGAACAACCGATGAATAGGTTTGCAAAGTTCGGCAGCCGGATATGGGCGGAGTGTGTGTGATAAACCAAATGGACTACACATCTGGACCGTGGTTGCCAGAGTGGTGGTGAAGGAAGTGCCCGGATAAAACTTATGGACTTTGAGTGGATTGTTTTGCTTTCAGAAAAAAGGAATGTAATGCATCAGCGTGAACTAGGAATTATCGAAAAAATCGTTGCGTGGTGCTCAACTACAACAATAGGATAGACACAGCTGGAAAAAACAATGAAGTGATGGGCAGAAGACTATCAGTTTATGTTTGATACAAAAAGTGGACCACTTTGTGGCGACAGAACGGAACTCTGCGGCACAAGAGCTTATCAGATGTGCAAAACTGGGACACGATACCTTGCAAGATGAGGACATTGCAATGCAACACCCCTAAGTGGGAAAGCAGCGGAGCTGGCAGAGAAAACAAGCAAAATACAGAGTCGTCGATTATTGGGAATCTCAAGAGATAAACTTCGCAGTGTCATATACTATCTCACTATCCCTTATCGTCCAGTCTCCCAATCCCAACAATATATATAGTGAGCCATATCCCTTGTGCTGTCCAGCCCATTCGTAATATCGGTTTACGGTCGGTTTGTTTAGTGGCTGTTTTACGAAAAAACTTATGTATGTATGCAACGCAAATCGCCAAACCATTATGAAAATATAAGAGGATTATGTATATGTGATCGTAAATTGCCTTACGTTAGCTTGTATGCTTTGTTCAAATCGATCAACGTCGGCCAACCCTCGGCTGTCCGCGCCAAATGGTGGTGGTAGTCCCTCGACGTTTTGTTGCGCGGTGGTTTTTGCTATGAACGCTATCACACTGATTTCCCTAAGGTATCTCCTAAATAATTAACATAGGTAAATCTTGTAACAGAAATCAGAGACTCATGGATAGGTAATTCGGGAAACTTATGCGCTTGTGGGATGACCGATAGATGTTCAGATGGGTGGTTACAAGTTGTGATTGTAAATATGAACATGGAATGGAATAAAGACAGTGTGTGATGAATGTTGCTGGTGCTTATAATCTTTCTTTTCCTTCGATGGCTTCGAAAAGTTTACAACTGCATTTTTGGGCGTAACTCACGTTGTCGCAGTTTTGTAGTCACTGGTGCAACATTTGGATAGCTGTCTCTTATGTCTATTATTCTTTTACGTATCCGATTAAGAGATTGCTTCCAAAAACCAATCGCAATATGCCCGCAATGGCTAACGGTGCTTAAAAATGGTATCATTCTCTCTTAGATCGATCTGTAGCGGTTGCCATCTTCGTTCATACTTTTACCACGTTTATTGCTTAACTGAACGCTGACTGCCAAGCGCGGTTGCCATTTGACCGTTGCTCTTGCGCACGCTCTTACGCACGCTCCCAAATACACGCTAACCACTATCTCTCCCAATCGCCTTCTCGTTCTCACGGGTCGTGAAGAATACTGTTCTGGTTAACATATTTGTGCAGTGCCGAGCACTAGAGTAACGTGCAGGTGGTCCACGCAGTACAAAGGACCGAAGCACGCGTTTACTAAGGAAACCGCGAAGTAAGGTCTAATCAACCTTACAATTGGTGAGCCCGACGTGATCCCCAGGTCACGTGAGTTTCCTTGTTTTCTACCGTTCAAGGTCCCGTCTGCGTACGTTTTTGTGTGTTTTATTGTTTCCCTATCTGTTGATTTTTTTGGTCGGTTTACCAAATACTTTTTTTTCGTCCATACATATTTTGTGTGTCTAATTCGTCGTGATTTTTTTTCGCGAAGACTGTAGTGTCCCATTGGTCGTTGATTTTTTTTCCCGTCTGTATTCCATAAAGTAATCGCTATGTCTGCCGAACGGAAATCCTGCTCAGACCCCACCGTTGGGGCGATCACGCTGCACATACCGGCATTCACACCTGCTGATCCAGAACTCTGGTTCACGCTGGTCGAGTTAGAATTCGAAAACTGCCGTATAACCAGTGACGCCAGCCATTTCAGGTGGGTAACAGGCCGCCTCCCGCCGGAGGTCACAATGCAAGTAAGGGACGTAATAATCTCTGCCCGAAGCCATGAGGCCTTAAAGGAGGCCGTCATTGCCCGCACGACCCCAACGCAGGAACAACGGATGCAACAATTTCAAAACGTTGAGCTTGGAAGTAGGAAGCCCTCCGAACTGCTGCGTGAGATGCAGCGCTTGAGAGGACCGACGGCAAGCGATGGCCCGCTCTTGAGGGAACTTTGGCTGCAGCGTTTGCCGCATAACATTCCAGTTTTACTAAGTGCCACGCGCAAATGCTCGCTGGAGGAAACTGCAGCGATAGCTGATGACATTATGTCACGATACAACCCCGCTGTAGCTGGAGTAACCAAGCCCTCCGTCGCAACGGTGCCTGCCTTGCCAACATCTAACGAACTCGCGTCAGTTTTGTCTAGAATTGACGCGAGCCTGCAACGCCTAGCAGTTAGAAGTGGGTCACAGGAGTGGCACCGCTTACGCTCACCCAGGCTCCATAGTCCGTCAATGCGACGACGTTTTGGCTCTTCAAAAGAAGAGTATTGTAAATACCACAGTCGTTCTGGTGAGGGAGCCGAACGATGCGAACGAGGGTGTACGTTTCCCGGTGCTCATCAGGGAAATTGAACCCCCGGCCCGTGGTGGCGACCCACGACGCCGGGCATCACACCAATAGTCGTCTTTTGAACGTAAGGGACATTATTTCAAATAAACTATTCCTTGTAGATACCGGTGCCGAAGTGAGCGTCCTCCCCCGAGCGAAAGACGACAATAGCACGACGCAGGCCCAAACACTACGCGCTGCCAATGGCACTGCCATCCCAACGTTTGGCCAGCGGTCGCTCACCTTAAACTTGGGTTTAAAGCGTAATTTTCGTTGGGTATTCATCATCGCCGACGTCCCGCACCCACGTCTGGGCATTGACTTCCTGCAGCACTTTGACTTGTTTGTTGATGCACGGCGCCGCAGAGTGATGGATCGTCAGACCACTCTCGCCGTTGCGGGTCATAATTCGCGAGTAAATCACGTCACGCCCTTTTACGTTCAACCACCGGCACACGAACCTTATAGCGAACTCATCGCCGCCTACCCGGCCATTTTTCGGCAGGCCGGGCCTCTCCCAGCAGTGACCACCACTGTCACTCACCATATCGATACTAAGGGACCCCTAGTGTTCAGTAGGCCGCGTCGGTTAGCGCCAGACAAGCTTCGTGTTGCACAGGCGGAATTCGAACATATGCTAGAACTGGTTATAATAGGCCCTTTCAGTAGCCCTTGGGCTTCTCCCCTTCATATGATTCCTAAGACTAGTGGCGACTGGCGACCCTGTGGTGATTACAAAGCGCTTAGCGAAGTCACCGTCCCTGACCGATACCCGATTCCCCATATACAGGACATTACTTCGTCTTTATCAGGTTGCTCCGTCTTCAGCCGTATCGGTTTGGTTCGGGCGTACAGCCAGATCCCGGTAGCAAAGGCCGATATCCATAAAACTGCCGTCACTACACCTTTCAGGCTGTTCGAGTTTCTGCGAATGCCGTTTGGACTCAGCAATGCAGCCCAGACCTTTCAACGGTTTATGCACGAGGCAACTCGTGGTTTGGAAAATGTCCACGTATACCTGGATGATATTTTGGTGGCGAGTTCTTCAGAGCAAGAGCACGCTTCACACTTACGAGCACTTTTCGAACGCCTTAGCCAGCACGGCGTTACGATCAATATCGCGAAAAGCGAATTAGGCCGATCTGATATCACTTTCATAGGACATTCTATTTCATCCTCGGGTATCCGCCCTCTGTCAGATAAAGTTTCCGCTATTCGCGACTACCCTGAACCCCAATCTTTTCGCCAGTTGCGTCAGTTTGCCGGCCTGGTGAATTTCTACCGCCGATTTATTCCTCACTGTGCGGAAATGATGCAACCCCTCACCGACCTGTTGCGCGGAGGTAAGCGGGAGTTCGTGTTTCCCGACACTGCACAAGCCGCATTCGCCTTGGTCGAAGATGCTGTCGCCAACACAGCACTCCTTACACACCGACCCTTTGGCTCCTGACCTCGTAGGTCCACTCCAACCTTCGCCTGTGTACGTTTACATACTCACATGCGTGGATCGTTTTACTCGCTGGCCTCAGGCCATCCCTATCCCACGTCGGAATAGGCCGCGAAAGCTTTTCTGACCTTTTGGGTTAGTCATTTCGGTTGCCCAGCACTAGTGACCACCGATCGTGGTCCACATTTTGACGGCGCTTTCGGCAGCCTACTCGCTATGCTCGGTTGCCAACACGTTAAGACGACGGCTTACCGCCCCCAGGCCAATGGTATGGTTGAGCGTTTCCAACGGCAATTAAAAGCAGCCCTTCGAGCAAACGGTAACCCCCTTTGGAGTGAAACACTACCGTTAGCACTCTTAAGCCTGCGTAGTACCGTTAAGGGGGAGTTACACACAACACCGGCCGCACTAGTATATGGCTGTACACTTCGTCTGCCTGGGGAGTTGGTAGCCCCCTCACCAACCGTGACTTTCGACTACGGTGACTATGCTCAGCGCCTTACGCAGCACATGCGAGTGCTCAAGGCCAGTCCGCCGCGTGAACAACAGTCTACAAGTTATGTCCCAACTGCGTTAGGAACCGCTACTCACGTATTCCTTCGCGTCGATGACGTTCGTTCACCACTACAAGCGCCATACACTGGCCGGTTTCGGATGGTAAAACGTAAGGCAAAGACATTTGGCACAGATATCAGCGGACGACACGACACCGTGTCTATCGACCGTCTCAAGCCTGCCGTCATGGAGTGCAAGCCGCTCGGCCAATTTACACCCGCTCAAGTCGCTCAGTCACCTGCATAGAGCGAGTCACCACTCGAACCACCCCCAATTACGCCTAGTGAGGACTCGGCAGCTAGTCCATCAGATTCTCCAACCGTACCCGCAACGCGAAGTAGCCGTCGCGGTCGCCAACTACGAAATCCAGTCCGCTTCGCCGATTTCGTGACGATTTTTACAACCGACTGTTAGCAATAAGTTGGGAAGTTCGCCATGGTTTTACCAAAAAACAGACCCGTGAAATTACAATCGGTAGTTATGATTTCATTTCCTGCTGGTCTCCTAGCGACTACAACAACACGGAACATCGTTTATGTGTTGTTATTACGGTCCAACATCCGCCGGCGCCCTCAGGCGCTATTTTGTTCCAGTTTACCTTGCCCTCTCTCAGACGGATCTAACAAGTCACATTGGCTTCAGCCGTAGCCCGGCTGACTCCCGTGCACGTTCAAGGAGCCAACCGCTCACTGGACAACGGGATGATTGGTCAGCCTGGCACTGGAGACGGCAACTGGAAGCCTTTTTGGATGGACCTGACGAGGCATTTTCCGGCTTGCATTCATATGATACCCGAGGGTGCCAAAACACAGTTGGACCTACGCACATCAGACCTCGAGAGTGCAGGCACCGGTAAACTCATCAGCAGTCGTTCGACGTCAACAACAATGTAACGGACAAGCTAATAGGAGTTCCTGGACAACCAATAATTCCGGCTTACCATCACGATCGAAGCCCAACTCCGTCGGACTTCTAGGAGGAGGCCCCTGTAGCGGTTGCCATCTTCGTTCATACTTTTACCACGTTTATTGCTTAACTGAACGCTGACTGCCAAGCGCGGTTGCCATTTGACCGTTGCTCTTGCGCACGCTCTCACGCACACTCCTAAAATATACGCTAACCACTATCTCTCCCAATCGCCTTCTCGTTCTCACGGGGCGCGGAGAATACTGTTCTGGTTAACATATTTGTGCAGTGCCGAGCACTAGAGTAACGTGCAGGTGGTCCACGCAGTGTAAAGGACCGAAGCACGCGTTTACTAAGGAAACCGCGAAGTATGGTCTAATCAACCTTACAGATCTAACGATCCGTATATTTAAAATGCAACGACGGTCTGCATGGTAAAGATATTACGAAAAGAAGGTGTTCAGGGCTGAAAAATGCCCTATGTGTGATGTTACCAGTTTATGGGAACGTCGTTACGAATGTCCAGAAACAACGCGTAAATAGTTTTGCTCCTTCGTGGTAAAGCTTATGAAGCTTTTGCTTTTAGATCTCTTACAAGCTGATGAAGAAATTATGCAGGCGGAATATATAACATTCAAGGAGCCAATTTAATCGGAGAAAAACAGGTTTCCACTCCCACGGCATTACCATCCAGTGCCGTATCGGATCCTGTGGACTCAATGAGTACGTTATCTATTGTAGTAGCAGCATGGTCTATGATACACTCTTAGTGACCACGAGAAAACGGATTTTACAGGATGATTTATGTGAATGCTTCTTAAGTCATCGCCTGACAATGGTGCAACGTCCGGCAGTATTGCGGGTGCTAGCTAATCACTTGCCTAACATTCCAAGGGACTCAAAAATGACATGTGAAACCTCAAAACATTTTGAGACTACGCAGTTGGGCGAAGGAGAGTACTTCCACCTGGGCTTGGTGAACGGCCTAATAGAAACCACAGGCTAGATGATATGGCCACTTGTTCGCATCGGCACACAATTACACGTGGACGGCTCACATATATATGGATCACCGACCGTTCGTTCGTGGCCGTTGTTGGCACAAGCCACGTCACCCGTCATAAGCATGATTTTTGTAATTGGATTCTATTGCGAAAGGACCGAGCCGAAACGAGTGTCCTTATATACGCAACAGTGTATCGCTGGAATGAAGCACTTTTTGGAAAAAGGTGTGTCATACGAAGGGGTCACAATTCAGTGTTTCCTAAGCTCTGTTGTGTGTGACACTCCTGCACGTGCCTTCGTTCTTTAGGTGGGAGGGCACAATGTCTACTTCGGATGTGATTCATGCATCCAACAAGGTTACCGTACGGAACGTACGATGACTTACCCATCAGTGACGGCAAAGCTACGAAATGATGAATCCTTTCGTAACAAGCGACACCGGAAACATCATCAGCAAAACTGTGATAGCCCCTTTATGCCTCTACTAATTTACATGGCTCATGCTTTCCCCCATGAATATATGCATCTGGTATGTTTGGGAGCGATTAAAATGTAGCCGAAATTGTGGTTGCACGGAGTTCGGGATCGGCTTGGCGCTCTCCCACTTTTGAAAGCCGACGTAGTTGGCAGACGTATTTTACAGCCACATTGAAACAGGCCTTGCGAGTTTCCACGTAAATGCCGACATCTGAATGATATTGAACGGTGGAAGGCCAGTGATTATCGCCAACTGCTACTGTGCCTTGGTCCAGTTTGTTCGCGCGATGATTTTGTAAGATTGGTTAGACCTTACTTCGCGGTTTCCTTAGTAAACGCGTGCTTCGGTCCTTTGTACTGCGTGGACCACCTGCACGTTACTCTAGTGCTCGGCACTGCACAAATATGTTAACCAGAACAGTATTCTCCGCGCCCCGTGAGAACGAGAAGGCGATTGGGAGAGATAGTGGTTAGCGTATATTTTAGGAGTGTGCGTGAGAGCGTGCGCAAGAGCAACGGTCAAATGGCAACCGCGCTTGGCAGTCAGCGTTCAGTTAAGCAATAAACGTGGTAAAAGTATGAAAGAAGATGAAAACCGCTACAATTTTGCCCAACAATGCATATGACCATTTTTTTGCTTTTACTTATTTCCGTGTACGTTCTGTGTCATCCATTATTGCATATGCCCTAAAACGGATTTGCAATTGAACGCCTACGGTTGTCTGTTCACCTACTCGCAGTGTTTTACGGTGTTTCGGAGGTTGAGTACAATGTACATGGCCTTGATCACCTAGCACGTGATGTAAGCATCCACAGTTTGTTGGATTCCATTTCGAGTCATAAATGGGGTTCTTGAAGTCTCCGGTTGAAGGCCAGGGAAAGACGGGGCAACAGTCGTAAAGGGTTTTGACGGAAGGCCGCAGTCTGCTAGACATATCATCCACGGAAATATTTACCCTCCAGATCAATTGCCGAACAACACAGTGTACGTCAAAGGCCGCCAGGTTGCTATCACTAGCATACGTGGTAATGAAATTACTTTCAGGAAATTCAAGACTGCAAGACCGTTTCCCGACACACACATAACATTTGGCTATCTCTATGTATTTTCTGTGGACGTTCAGGATGAATAGGAACATACTTCATCCGTAAATGAAGTACAAGCCGAAGGTATCCTGATTGAAGCAGGAACCCATAAAGTTGCAACACATGTTTTTGCATACTTTCCTAAAATAGGGGATTCTCCATCCATCGGGACTTCACCTCTCGCTGATTATAACCTGGGGGCCGTATTATTATCAGCACACTATGTATGAGTGCCTCGAAGCATGCCATTTTGGATGCATCGTTTTTTTCGCTTCAACGAAGATGGATCGTTTGGCGCTGTCCACGAGAAGTGGCTAGTAGACCGTGGGTATAGTCTGAACATCCGGGCGCGCGAAAGCGCATTTTTGGCGCTGCTTTCGAACACACGCGATAACTGATACCTATTTTGGTGAATCGTACAGTCCACGATAACTGCAAAGATACAGCCCACGATAAATGGCTACGTGCAACGTTGGTAGCCACTGGGTGCCGATGATAAATCGAATCGCGATATCTTCCTGGAAAAGTAAAGGGGAATATTGTTTCCAGGTTTGAATTCCCGTAAACGTTTATGCGATCCTACGCATATATATATATATATATATATATATATATATATATATAAATACATACATATATGCATGTATTTGCGAATGTGCATATAAATACGTATACATATATATAGACATATGTATACATAATTCGCTTACACCTAAGGACACCGAGGCAACCATATATACATATATATATATATATATATACATGTATACACATGTAAATGTATATCTGTGTACATATATATTGACATATATGTATATATATGTATATATGTGGATATGTATACATATGTCTATGTATATAGATATATATATATATATATATATGCATATAAATATATGCACATTTGCATGTCTACGTACGCATGCATACGTATTTATACATATGTATATATCTGTATAAATAAACATGCACATGTATATACATATATATATATATATATACATATATACATATAAATGTATACATATATATATGTTTATATACACATATATATATATATATCCATAAACACATATACGTGTATACACGTTCGCCGCAGGTACATTGTTATACGTTATCACATTCCTTTTAGAATACCGGTACCATTGTCATCGGATGACAGTTCTGTCGAGATACCTCCGTCGCAGAGGATTCGAAGAGAGTCTCCGATACAATTCCCCGACTCCCCCGGTGATACCATGGCTTTTGGCCATTCATCACCTAGGTAAGTCCAGTGCGAAGTCCTCGTTTCATATTAGTTACAGTCCACCAACATTGAAGTCTCAGAGGAGACCCAGCGAAGATGCCATATTGTCAAAGGTGGCCGGTCCCAGGTATGTTGCGTAAAAGTTACTAACACTCCTATACTGCAATTAGCACAATACAAGTTGTAAAAACGCCCTTATCTCCACAGCCTATGCCCGCTTACGCCAGCAAGTGGCAAGGTTAGTTTCTCATTATCAGCTACTACGATTACCAGACTACTTCGAACGGATGCTATCAAACCTAAGTCGCATTTGCAACGATATGGCGTTGATGATCGCCAAAATTGACGGCATAATTTGTCGCCTGGATGCGACAAATACGACGGACTACGAGCCTCTGCAAGCAGACAATATCACAGATCTTCTGAAACTGGAAGAAGATCTTTCGGTACTGAATAACTTCACGGGCACTGTAAGTGATAGAATAATTCCACATCATATTATAAGGTCAACGCACTCAAGCGTCATCTGTGCACCGATCTTGGATCAAGTATACGCCGAATGCTTGCATCTTTGATCGGGGAGAATTTGGCACTCGCGTGCAATTGGACCGGAACAGCTGGTAAAATTGCAGTGGGAAGCTACAAGTTTTCTAAAGCCGTCATTGGTCAGTCTAATGAAATGTAATTACTGTTTATTTACAGATGCCGTAAAATCTACCGATCGTTTCCGGGAGTCGTCTGTGCTGGAGATCGAGCGTACCATGAAACGATGGTTCACCGACGCAAGAGATCGCGGCTTAGGACGCAAAACTGCCAGGTACGTTCACTGATCACGCATTTGTAGTCCCATGGTAAATTGTTTTATTTATTTGCACAAACGACGATAAAGAATTTCATGCTTCACTTTACTTAACTAATTACCGTTTCGGAGTCCGTCGTATATATATCACTGCAGTATTCTATTTGTATTTATCTGATTATTCATATCTATACGTATATTTATTTTCGTCCCACAATTCATCTTATTTCTGATTCACACTTTTGTTATCCTTTCCAGATGTCGGCGCGAAACAGTGTGATGGGAAGAAGATTGTCCGTTAGATTCACATTGTAAATATAAACAATATATAAAATTTTTACCTCGTACAATTTGTTCGTTTTGAAATGTCTAAGGTTCAGCATTTTGGAATGAGTGTCAGTTGGGTTGCACTGCCAGTTGTAAGACGTTAGATCATGCCGTCCTCAAGTAAGCATCGCTGTGGGAGAGTGGAGCGTGGACAAGCTTTCGGAATGCAGTATCAGGTAATCATAAAATTGTGTGTGCAAAGTATGTAGGGATAAGACTGTTCGCGTAGGTAACTTGATCGATCAGTTAACTACTTGCGTAAATTTCGGAAAAGCTAAAATGGCATGATCGTTGGAGGGGCGTGGGCGATTTCGAAAATCGGGTTTAAATTTAAAAGAGGATTGAAATCGTACTCCGATTTCGGTTTGATTCCGGTGTGCCCTTCCGGTACCGGCACCCTACCGGTAACAATACCGGCAAGCTACCGGCAACCTACCGGCAAGTTACAGGCAAGTTACCGGCAAGCTACCGGCAAGTTACCGGATCCGGTCCGGAACCGGTTTGCTACTAGGGTATATATACATATGCATATATATGTTTATGTATATACATATGAATATATATATATATATAAGTATATATGTATATATATGTTCATGTATACATATGCATGTGTATATATTTATATTCAGATATGTATATATATGCATATACATGTTTATGTATACAGATACATACATATGTATAAATGCGTATGCATGCGTATATAGACATACATACATGCATATATTTATATGCATACTGCTCTCTCCGTATCTCCATCGACTGCACACAAAATTCCATAGATCGCCGTTATCCATTCTGGACTACCGGACCCGTCGCAGACAGTTATCGGCATCCATAAGGCAAGTTGTGTTTTATTCTTGCATCAACTCCCTGTTCATGTAGTGCTGTCCGACACCAGTTGCTTTATGGGTTCTTGCAAACACTGCACTTTTACCCTTCTTCAATATCGCTTTTCCTTCATCCCCACGTCCATCCCGCTAACCGCACCGTCCCCGTCCCGAATTCGAAACCGATTCGCAATAGCCGCGCTAACCGTCCTCTCTTTAGCCCACTTAAACACCGTCCAAGCTGATCGTTCTATTACTGCAATTGTGTGAACCATATTCTTCTAAATTGTGATTACCCTATATAAATGTGAATTGCTGTGTTCTCTGATCATGCCTCGTGCATGTGTCTTGACCACGATCAAGAAATATACCATTATTATTATTATTATTATTATATTTATATACATATATATATATACGTTTTGAAGACGGTTGGACTGCCGTGTGGTGTGATGTGCTCGGAACTGGTTCAACAGGTCGATTACGGGGAAAGATGTTCCTAGGAACCCTGCTGATAAATTCAGAAACCAGTGTGTCATTGCCTAAAGCTACGCTTATATTTTGTGCCCTATCCCTACAAAAAAAAATCTACATCCTTTTCGGAACATAACACTCGAACCAAGTTTCTCATTTGAGGTACCAGTTCCGTGAACTTTGTGTACCCCAAACTGTTCAACGCTACGGCAATGTCCTTCCCTAATTCCTCACTTATAGACAACTTATCACTAGGACTAATTCTGGCCGACTTTTCTACCGCCGTATCCCTTATTGGTACAGGCAGCACAGAAGTGAACGAGCTGCCCGTCTTCGTTGCCCAACGACCAACAGGAAGGCTGCACAGGTCGTACTTATTAAAAATGGCAACGGCAACAATGTGGCTGCATGGTAGCAGCCACTGCTTGGAAAAGGGACGTGTGCAGGCTGGATTAACCCCCATGGTTACCACAGCCGCACAGGCCCGCACACACCCGACATTCCAACGGCCAGAATCGTGACTTACATTGTGAACGGCGTGTTTACTGATGTGCTTTTGAACGGCTTCAAGGGCAAAGCCGGTAAGCCGTCCAAGGTAATCGGAATACACATGGAACCCCGTCGCTGGCTTAAAAGAACCGACTAGCTCCTTCCCAATCCTTCTACGCCTACTTTCCTTCAAATCTTCGGATCGCTTCAGGATGCGGGCGAAGACATCCACCAGGGAGGACCTGGTGGATAACCCTGCTTTCAAATACCTATTCTCGACTTCCACCCTATTGGTGGTGAACGCCCCAAACGAGGTTGCCCACTTGACACTATAAGCAGCCCACATGTCTTCATAGGGCAACCATGTATGACTTAGATATGCAAACGCCATTGGGCTGTGACTGGCGATTTCAGCCTTGAACCTATCGAAAAGCATCTTCGTAGACGCATAAACCATGTTACGCATCCACTGATGGATGCGTCGTTTATCGTTCAACGTCGCATGACTAAGTTGAAAGCAGTGCTTCTTCATATCACGAAGCACATGGAACTGACAAAACAGTATCCGAGATTCGGGGTATGATTCCCGAAAGGCGGAATACTGTGCGAGGCTTCGGTCTACGATGATGCTTTTCGGCTTGAAAGACACGGGTAGGTACTCCTTCATTTCTTTAATAGCACGTCTGTGGCTTACGCCACTCTCATTTGGTAGAACGGCATAGAAGAAAGACCCACCTAAACCACTCTCGTCTATGAACATTGCGTGCCACAGGACATACCCACCCCGGTTAGACTGATGCGTTGCATCAGCCAACACTACCTCACAATACCTAGCTAATAACCCTTTAACCGAATGAGGCACGTAGAAAACGTACCTCACAACACCGTCCTCCGATACTATACGCAAGTTCCCCTTATCTTTAACCATCTCCTTTATCTTCAGTGCATCCGACCGAGCATCGAGATGCACTTGCCTAGCCCTTAAGGCGTGCACAGCTTTCACCGTAAACAACCTATTGAAGTTGTTCCGAGCGTAAGTACATATTTCGCTTGCATTATGAAAAGTTGCCATCATTCTGGCAACCTCTGTCTCCTGATCAGCACTTAGCCTCCTATTCTTAGCGTACATCTTGTCATTAAACAGATGGAAGTCGTGATTATGTACCAAACACTTGCTCACCAACTTGTACTGAGATCCGACAGCACGGACAATGACAAATGCAGGGCAGAGAGTATTACGGTATCTGTGGGAATTGTTATATATCAACAACACTACACTCACCTTGTGGCAGCCATTTGAGGCCTGCGGTTGTGAACGCAGCAGTATTTTACACGATAATAAGGAAACGATTTCGGAAAAGCACCGGGATGCGTGCGCAGCCACTTTGAACCACTTTCACTATCATAAATATAAAAAGATGTTAAAGTTTCTCTCTGAAAAACAAGAAAATCATTATCAAAATCTGAAAGAGTAGTATACTCATCACGAACCAAACGGGCAAACGTTCCAGAATCATCGACCGCAGCCGGGCCCGCAGCGCCGGACGCCATTACGGCCAACTGCGGCGATAACCTTGATCACATCGCTTATATACCCTAATACCACACGCTCAAACAAATATCGAACTACAATATCTCACGTCAATCTCATTTTCTGCAGGCAACAACTCGTCTGGTCAAACCGTTTCACACATAAAAATCCCAATACTTCAGTCGGGCTACATTTAAGCCCGTATGTTTAGACACTATCGTAGACCGTGACCACATGGGGTGGCCCCGGTGAAAGTCACTAAAGGAATGTGACCATATCTTACAATTTCAGGAAATATATCGTTCTGGTATGCTTCGATACACCGGTATCATTTTGTTTCAGACAACTTTACAGAGATGTTCATTTTGAAACAAACGGCGATTCAGCCATCATCCACCAACCAGTCAGATAGCAGTATCCCCATGAACCCCTTTTCGCAGCCATATCCCATAAGCAAGAGGTAGTTTAAGTTCACTTTGAATTCATTTATAGGCATCTTGTGCAGCTGACTAGCTAATCGAACAACTAAGAACCAAGCGTAAGTGAAAAGTAAGCTTATATTGAAAATGGCCCCTAGCCAGCTACACCACTTGCCGCTCTATCACCCACTGCAGGGTTTTTTATATTTTCGAGGAAAAAATATCCCGTTTTTCTAGACGTTCCTCTGAATCTCCCTCCACGTCCTGCCGCACTATCACCTGCAAGGCTTGTCTCACTTTTCCTTCAACAACGTATCTTCTCTGTTCATTTAATTGAACAGTTTTTATTAGGTTGTCATTGTCTTTCGCCGCAACGGCGCACTCACGTTGTAAGCGGGAGCTTACGGACCTTTGTGGTAAGTACAGATTACATATCCATCGAATATACCATTCACAATGTTCTTGGTGGACGAGTTTGCACAACCTTTGAAGCTCCTAGAAGCTATGGACAAACAAATATCAGCACCAACTTCACCTCCCGCCCCACAGGTTAAGGCTTGTTTCAAGCTAACAGTGAAACACCTTGAACGACTTGGAGCATCTGGAAGAAGGACCAAAGACCTTAGATACATACAGGCGCCTGGTAATATATTTTCCATTCTTACTGGCTTTTCAGGTTAACTTTCTATCACGGATGACGGCAAAGGATCCCGCGGAGTCGGTCAGAAGAATGTTAAGCGCAAATTTTTGGATGAATTTGCTATAACATGCTGCTGGGCTGGCGGCGCAAAGAAAGCGCCCGTAGCGAGTCCGCGGGTCATTAGTGCCTTCAAAAGTACGCCGGCCTTTGTAAGGACATAAGTCCATGTAGACACCCTTTAAGCAAACAGTTCATCAAGGGATTTGTCGAGCAACGATGTTGAGAAGCACATGAGCGATGGCTTTCTAATATCCGAGATCGAGGCATTGCCGGGCAAAAAGAGAGGTGAGGTATAGTTTATCATGCAATAACACCACCAAGGTTGTGCTTCTCGTTAGTACATTCGTGGCAGTTCCCCTTTGAAATATACAAACAACCGACTTGCGTATTTGGTTAATTTTTGATGCGAATGTTTCAACATTTGCGGTTTATTTAGTATTATATCAATGACACAGGTGTCCATACACAATCCGTTCAGAGTAAAAAATTTGTCCGTCAAAATTGGACGCAGTTTTGCGCGTCAACCATATGCTTTTTGGATTTCATTAAATTACTTACTGCTGAAAAAATGTCGGTTCTTTTACATGCGCATAAATTTATTTCATGCTTTCACTTCCGACTCCATTCACAGGTCGAAACGAAGTTGACGGAACCAGGCCACCGCTGTTTGCTCGTATATATTTCTTATTTTTATATTTTTGATTTCTTTTGTAATACAAAATTTTATCGCCCTCTTAAACTGTACTTTCACAGTGAATGGGGTCTACGAAAGTGTCTTGTGAAATCAAACGGTGGTGATAATAGGATAGGGGAGTAAAAGAAAATGTAATTTCCGGGAAGTAGAAGGAAACAATAAAGATAGTCCCGCGTTATATAGGTTCCGTTTAAAACCAAAAATGGAGGGTAGAAAAGAGGTCGTTGACCATTTCGTACTTTCAATGAAATAAGGGAGTTAGGGGAGACAAAATTTGGGTGAAGTAGCGGACAGACATGGGCACTGCTCTATGTTTCATAGGATCGGTTTGAAGCCGATCTGAAACCGACCGCTGCTATAACACAAACCGTCTCAAAAACGGCCGAAAACCGCTTCAAAACCGGCCAAAAGCAGATCGAAAACCGGTCGAAAACAGATCGGTTTCAGGTCAGTCTTTTATCGGTTTTGCTGCAAGGGATAGCTCACTTCCTATACCGCATTGTCGCATAGGTCTCAACTAGACATGGGCGCATGCAGCACCCTCGTACACTCCTGGTCTGCTCAGACCCTTAGCTTGTATCTGTCTAGTTGGCCGAATTCCTGTTACCTCCGCACCTTCGTCATACATTTTTACTTATCATGCCATCCCGGTTCCCAACCAGTGCTCAGAAAATCCGTGTCGCTAAAGGTGGCAAATCCAAACATACCCAACCCCTCCCAAAAACCAGGCAGCGCTCCGTCGCCTTCGTTGACATCGACGGTAAAGCTTCCGATAACCCAAATGGCATCAGGCAGAGTTTCACCGAACGTAGAAACGAGGTAGAGCTGATTTATGAAAAATTCTCAAAGGTTTCACCCCTGGCTACTCTCCTTGATCCTGTAGCCCCTACATCGCTCAAGAACTTGGTTTCGGTGAGACAACTCCTCGACTCTGCATCAAGTGGAATATACCACCGCATTACAAACTCCAAGAAAGCAGTGACTTTTAATGTTCAGACCGCTTACCGCTTTCCTTAGTGAAACATAGGACACTCAGTTCGTGCAATACGGCTCACTATAGATGCCACTGCAGAAGGCTACGTCCCAGCGACATATTTGTCCCCTGCTATTCCAAGTACTCCCACCACCATCACAAATTTTCCACTTAATGTACCGCCTCCAAACTCGAACCATGCAGGACGAATTACCAGCATCTTTGCCAACCGGTACCACAACATGTGGCCCGAGCCCGACCATTTTCCGCCTCATGGTGTGCCCCATCTGAACCATCCGCAGCTTCAACATCCTCTGCTCCCTTAAAACCCAACATCGCCGTATTCTACTCTGACACCACTGCACGCTAGGCCAACTGACCCTTCATACCAAGGCCTCTTTCATCAGCAGCCCTTTCGCTGCTACTCCACCCCCTCACACTCTTTCTGTAGTGCTACCAATAAAGCACTCGATGACGAAGACTATCAAATTTGTTTATTTGAACAATGACCGTTTTTGGTGGCGCCACTTGCTCCGCCTGTGTACGTCGTCTGCACGCCGTTGCGCTCCTCCAATACACACGTTGTCCCGCTCCAGCGTTTTGAGTTCTGCTTTGCGCGCTGCCGAGTATATTCACTATCGTGTCACATACCGAGGACCACGGGCTATAGACTCTATACGGGAGCAGGTCCTGACTTAACTGACATAAATCCTAAACTGGTGAGCCCGAAAAACAAATTAATTCTCGAAGTACATTCGTAAGTCCCTCAATCACATTTATTCGTTTACATATACACTTTTCCGATATATAAACGGTAAATTCCGGATATCAGTTACCATATCCCTTATATATATTTTCTCATATCCATATTATAAGTGTTTCACTTTTGCTGCACTGACCTCTTTATATCATTTTACATTTGATATACCATTGCAACTATGGCTAGCAACGACCGTAAACCTGACCCGGAACCGTCCGTTTCGACAGTCTCCCTAGCCGTCCCTCAGTTTTTTATTGATGACCCTCAGCTCTGGTTTCATATGTTGGAGGCAGAGTTCGAATCACATAGAATTACAAGCGAACGAACCCGTTACTTGTGGACTATCGGTCGCCTTCCCCGTGACGTTGCTACTCAGATACGCGACGTAATATTTAATAACAGTTCTTACACAGCCGTGAAAGACGCGGTAATCTCTTGTCTTTTACCGTCAGAATCGTCCAGACTAAAACGGCTGACCCAAGGGACAGAGTTAGGTAGCAAGAAGCCCTCTGCATTACTGAGAGAAATGCAGCAGCTGGCAGGGCAACTTTTAGAGGAAAACGTCCTCAAAGAGTTGTGGGTACAGCGACTACCACCCAACATTCAAGCACTGCTCGAGGTTTCCAGCCACCTTAAGCTCACAGAAGCGGCTAAACTAGCGGACGGTATTATGGACCGGTACCATCCACAAATTACCGCCGTAACAAACTCGAGCAGCCCCCAGACCACAGCTCCCACCGTAGAAACACACCCCGAGGATACTCTGATAGCTGCTTTCGAGCGGGCTTTCAGACGTTTTTCCTCTCCTGGTTGTTCTCACTGTAGAAACCATATATCTTATCACAACTCTGACCGACGTGAACGTCTCAGAAGCCCTTCCCCTAACCGCCTGGGTAACCCATCTCGATCAACGTATTGTCGATACCACAAACGGTTTGGGGAGAAGGCTCGGCGCTGCGAAGCCGGTTGCACCTTCCCAGGTGCCAAACAGGGAAACTAATATCCCGACGCGTTCCGGCGACTAACGCGGTCGGCAGCCATAATAGCAGTCGTCTGTTGCATGTCCGAGATTTAGTTTCCAATAGCCTGTTCCTAATTGACACCGGTGCAGCAGTAAGTGTCATTCCAAAGGAGGCAGGTGATGCAACGAACCCGTCAGTCCAACAACTCCGTGCTGCCAATGGCACTCCCATTGCTACTTACGGCCGTAAGTCACTCACACTCAACTTAGGACTACGCCGCACCTTCCGCTGGGTGTTCATAGTAGCGGACGTCCCTTATCCCATACTAGGCATCGATTTCCTAGACCATTTCGACCTCCTGATCGATGCACGAGGCCGGAGAGTTGTCGACCGGCAGACTTATCTTTCCGTAACCGGGTCGTATTCCTCCGTGAATCACATCACGCCCCTATACATCGAACCGCAGGCCGAACACCCGTACGCAGACCTACTTTCAGCTTACCCGGCAATGCTAAGACAATCTGGCCCCCTTCCCGCGGTGACCACTAACGTTACCCACCATATTGTCACTAAAGGACCCCCAGCATTTAGCCGACCACGTCGCTTGACCTTAGACAAGCTACGCGTAGCACAGGCTGAGTTTGAACACATGCTAGAACTAGGCATAATACGCCCGTCCAGTAGCCCTTGGGCCTCGCCCCTTCACATGGTTCCTAAACCTAATGGCGATTGGCGCCCCTGCGGTGACTACAGGGCCCTCAACCAGGCTACTGTCCCGGACAGATACCCCATTCCACATATTCAAGATCTTACTTCTACCCTGTCTGGTTGTTCTGTTTTCAGCAGAATCGACCTCGTCAGAGCATACCACCAAATCCCAGTAGCAGAGGCTGACATCCCTAAAACCGCTGTCACAACTCCATTCGGACTATTCGAGTTTTTGCGCATGCCTTTTGGGCTCAGCAATGCAGCCCAAACCTTTCAAAGGTTTATGCATGAGGCAACACGCGGTTTGAAGAATGTCTACGTGTACTTAGACGATATTTTGGTGGCAAGTTCTTCAAAAGAAGAGCATATGACACACCTGCGTGCTCTTTTTGAGCGCCTTAGCCAACACGGTGTAACCATTAACTCTGCTAAGTGCGAATTAGGTAAGACGACCATCACGTTCCTAGGTCACGAAATCTCAGCCTCAGGCATACAGCCCCTGCCTGACAAGGTGGCGGCAATTCGCGACTATCCTGAGCCTCACTCTTATCGACAGTTGCGCCAATTTTCTGGCCTGGTTAACTTTTATCGCCGCTTTATCCCACACTGCGCCGAAATAATGCAGCCTCTAACAGACCTTTTACGTGGAGGTAAGCGGAAATTCATTTTTCCCGACACGGCGCAAGCAGCGTTTACTTTGATCAAGGATGCTATCGCCAACATAGCACTCCTTGCACATCCCGATCCTTCTGCTCCCCTGGCATTAGGAACAGATGCTTCGGACACGGCTGTTGGCGCAGTGTTGCAGCAATTCGTCAACAATTCATGGCAACCAATAGCTTTCTTCTCCAAGCGTCTCCAGCCTGCGGAATCCCGATATAGTACGTTCAGCAGAGAACTTCTGGCAATCTATTTGGGTATCCGACACTTCCGGCACACACTCGAGGGCCAATTGTTCACAGTGTTTACAGATCATAAACCACTAGTGTACGCCCTCCAGTCAGCTTCTGACCGATATTCGCCACGCGAGATTCGCCACTTAGACTATGTTTCGCAGTTTACTACGGACATTCGACACGTCTCTGGGGCACACAATCCCGTGGCAGACGCACTCTCACGCGTCCACAATATCGACTACCCACTACCCATGGGCATAGACCTAGAAGCGATCGCCGCAGCCCAAACGACAGATCCTGAGGTAGAGCAACTCAGACACAACAGCTCCCTGCACCTAGTGGCAGTGGCCCTTCCAACTTCGGACGTAACTATCATTTGCGATGTGTCACAAGGTTGACCCCGACCACTGGTTCCTGCCAGTTTTCGCCGACGAGTTTTTACCAGCCTCCACAACTTATCGCACCCTGGGGTAACCGCCTCAGTGAAACTAGTCACCGAGCGATTCGTCTGGCCTTGCGTCAAACGTGACGTACGTCTTTGGGCTCGTGCTTGTCTCCAGTGCCAACGAGTTAAGATACATCGTCACACCAAATCTACTTTAGGCACATTCTGCGAACCGAACGCACGCTTTCATCATGTGCATGTGGATCTCGTGGGGCCACTTCCGCCATCCAATGGCTGCGTCTACATCCTCACTTGCGTAGATCGTTTCACTCGCTGGCCACAGGCCATACCTATTCCTCGCCCAACCTCAGAGGAAGCTGCAAAAGCATTCCTAACCGGTTGGGTGAGTCAGTTCGGTTGCCCTGCTATCGTGACCACTGATCGCGGTTCTCATTTCGACGGCGCCTTCCACGAGCTACTAAACGCATTCGGTTGTCGACACAACAAGACGACAGCCTATCATCCTCAGGCCAATGGCATGGTGGAGCGATTCCATCGCCAGCTGAAAGCTGCCCTTCGTGCTCGTGATAATCCATTATGGAGTGAAGTTTTGCCGATCGTTCTCTTAGGACTGCGTAACACCGTTAAAGCCGATATGGGTGTTACGGCGGCTGAACTGGTTTATGGTTGCACACTACGACTTCCAGGTGAGTTGGTTTCTCCATTACCACCTATGAGTTTTACTTACGGGGATTACGCAAAACGGCTGTCGCACCAAATGCGGGTGATAAAGCCCACCCCACCACGAGAACAAACCCTGAGCAACTACATACCTACCGCTCTAGCTACCACCAGCCATGTTTTTATTCGAGTAGATGCAGTGCGATCACCACTGCAGGCGGCTTACTCTGGCCCGTTCCGCGTCGTCCAGCGAAAGGAAAAGAAATACGTGGTGGACGTCGAGGGCAGGAAGGAGACTATCAGCATAGACCGCCTCAAACCAGCCTTCATCGAGGCAGAACCCACCTCGAACAACCCTCTCAGTGTCCCTACCTGCTCACAACCTTCGGTTAGTCGTCACGAGTCGGCCCCTGTTACTCCCACTAACGACCCCTCGTTACCTGTTGCAACACCAAACTCCACGAAAGACACAGCTGCACCGATCAACAGGAGAAATCGACGCGGCCGCGAGCTGCGACAGCCAACGAGGTTTTCTGAATATGTAACAGTTGTATATATTTAAGTTTACTCTTCATATTCAACTTGTACATAGTCCTATTATACATGAATGCACGACCACGTGGTGATCACGACAAGAGTGGCGGCAGCCTGTATTGCGCCGGTATGTCCCCCTCAGTCGAATATCCGATCGCGCCTCGAGGCGCAGCTTCCTTGTGTTTCTTTCCTTCCAGCTCGTCCCGTCAGACAGAACCAGATGGAATTCCAGGATCTCTCATGGCTCCAACACAAGGCTCACTGGATCGCGACTGGACCCATTTGACGCCGGACGCTGGCTCGCTTACGAAGGCAATGACAACCACAGGGACACGGAACTTTGGGATATGCCGACAACGACAAACCCTACAACACAACCACCACTGCCAGGTCACGAACAGGATCTACCCCGGTCGGAACATTTTGAGGAGGACGCAATTTTGCGATCGACGCACAGCGACCAGTGTGAGTCATGGAGAACGGCTTGTGCTGGCTTCGCTGTTGTGTTTGACCGCGGCGGGAGGCATGGAAAACGTCTCTCGCCACCGAATCCGACGTACCCATCACGGGTCGAAGCCCAACTGCGTCGGCCTTCTAGGGGGAGACCCCTGTAGTGCTACCAATAAAGCACTCGATGACGAAGACTATCAAATTTGTTTATTTGAACAATGACCGTTTTTGGTGGCGCCACTTGCTCCGCCTGTGTACGTCGTCTGCACGCCGTTGCGCTCCTCCAATACACACGTTGTCCCGCTCCAGCGTTTTGAGTTCTGCTTTGCGCGCTGCCGAGTATATTCACTATCGTGTCACATACCGAGGACCACGGGCTATAGACTCTATACGGGAGCAGGTCCTGACTTAACTGACATAAATCCTAAATTTCCATGGAGTCTTGTGAGATGCCTGCCACTTCAACAAACTCTATCCAAAACATCACACCTGTTCCATTAAAACCTCACTTACCCTGCCTTTCGTTCTTCTCCTCACGAGGCCTCCATCAAAACCATGGCTGTCCCTCCCCTACTGCTCTCCGCCCCCTTGATGACCCCCTGGCATCCTTATTAACTCTCCCCCGATTCATACCTGTTTTGCCTCAAAGGTCCCACCTAGAGTCACCATACCCCTTTCCAGATCTATTAGCCCGCGTTACAATAACACCTCAGCATCCAATGTTAATCTCTACTGAACATCATGAGTGTTCGGCCCAATGTACAATGTGCGGCGATAATGATAGAGCAGTCCAAAAGGAAGTAGCAACTCACATCCAGTCCTCCTGCATGGGTGACCCGCCCATTGATCACCGCCCTGCCACCCACACCCTGGCTACCAAACCCACTGACGACTCGAAGCCTCCTACAGAAATGCTTACCATAGAACTGTTCAACTCCCGTTCCATCTTCACCGAGCTTTCCGCTATAAAAAGACTGGCTGTCGTCCACAACTTCGACATAATCCTGAGTACTGAGACTTGGCTCACCGAGAACATACCTTCTGACCAAATATCACTGATCGGTTATCAAACCTTCAGGACTGAACGAATCTACCGCCGCAGTGGAGGTTGCATGGGGTATGTCAAGAGCAGTCTATCTGCCGCCCTACTGGAAAATACTGTGCTGGCAAATGTTGAAGATTCTATACGGTTTACAGTTTCTTTATCCCAGATGACCATAGTTTTAGGTTGTATATATCGGCCCTCAGAAACGACACTTGCACATTTAATCCCATCATTGATGCATTTAATTACATCGCTGACCTGCCATTTGGAGGTAAATTCATAGCAGATGACTTCAATACCCCGGGCGTAAACTGGTCCTCCTTTTCTGCCCCCTACAAATATTTGCAATTTGCCTCATGCATTCGCCTGGGCCAGTGGGCCCAACATGTTAAACAACCTACCAGAAAGAATATCATCCTTGATCTGATATTTACCCTGGGTCTCACAAACGTCTCTGCCTCCGTGCTAAACGACTACACAGGCAGCGACCATAAAATCGTTAGTTGCAGATTTCAAGTCAAGCCACGTACTGTTAGCCTACCACGTAACGGTCCCTCCCTCCGTCACTTTAAACTGGACCAAATTCCCCCTTCAAATTCGCTCCAGAAACTGGGACGGGTTCTTCCTAACAGCAAATCCCCAGTACGCCGCTGACCTCCTCTACTCAAGTTTACACTCCTGCATTGAAAACATATCACGCCCCTACAACCCATCCAGACCAGCAGGTTACCATATAGCCAGGCTAAAGCAGAAACACGACGAGCTTCGACGGCAGTACCAACGAAATAGAGACTTTTCTACAATCTTCAGACTGGAACGCCTCTATCACGAAATCCACCGCGAGGCCTGTGATCTACAACTAAAGCAAGAAACCAAAGCGTTACGCCACCCAAACAAAGCTCAAGAGCTAGCCCGGCTACACAGGGCTCGTGCCACACAATCAACTCGATGCATAAAACAGATCATCCATTTGGATAACCTTAAAACCTCACCTCGAAAGATAGCTGACACGTTTAATACTTTCTTCACAACCACCGTGTCTCTCAGTCCATCGTTTGTCACCCCGTCTATCACAAACTCCTCATTCAGTTCTATCACGGTTATCACTGCGGATATAAGTAGATATATTCACATTTTCAAATCGACCTACTACCCCGGTCATGACGGCCTACCATCAGCAATATTCGTTCTAGGCGGCCCGGACATTCCCCCACTACTAATAAACCTATACAATTTATCTCTGCAAACCGGGACCTTCCCCAGCCAATGGAAGAAATCCATTATTATCCCCAGGCACAAGAAAGGCGCAGTGCATGACATTGACAATTACCGCCCGATTAATCATACGCCAATGATCTCGAGGCTGCTAGAAAAAATCGTAAAACATTACCTGACAGACTAACTTTCTGCACATAAGCTCATCAGCCCAAGACAGCACGGATTTCTCAGATCACGGTCGTGTTCAACCTGCCAATTTGACTTTCCGAATTTGGTAACAACAGCTGCCGACAAAGACAGAGCGCTCGTCATCCTCTATCTTGATATGACAAAAGCCTTCGACAGAGTGCCTCATCTGCAGTTACTCAACAAGATTAGGAGATACGAGATTGAAAACCTCCTACTCAGTTGGTTAAAATCCCATCTGCAAGACCGTCACCAAGTTTCCTGCATCGACAGTCAGATATCAGACCCCCACCCGGTAAACAGCGGGGTTATCCAAGGTAGTGTTCTAGGACCACTGCTGTTTTTACTATATATATAAATGATATTTGCAATGCATCACTCATGGCGAAATTTTCTTGTTTGCCGACGATATGAAGATAGTCTACGAATTCGAACGAGGAAACCTACCTGTAGCACTGAATAACATCATGGTCGACGTACGGTCCTCATTCTCCTAGTGTGGTCGCTGGAAAATGGAATTTTCAGTGAACAAAAGCAGTTATCTCCCGCTAAACTGCAATGTTCCTTATGATAAGCTTAAGATTGGCGGTGTCTCACTCCCATATTCCCTAACAATAAGAGACCTTGGACTGCAATATTCTTACACTTTTAATTTCTCTGAACACACTTCCTACATAACTGCACGGGCAAATAAGTCCCTTGTCTTGTTGCAGAGAAATTTTCTTCTCACGAACAGTAAGTTAGAGATATACAAAACTCATATTCGCCCGACCCTAGAGTACTGTACACTTGTGTTCTCAAATATGCATGAAATTGACATTATTGACATTGAGAATGTATAGCGTCGTTTTACCAAAAAACTGTTTGGGCCTCCTACGACCCTGACCTACAGACAGCGGTGTACACTCCTGCAGCTTGATCCCCTATGGCTTAGGAGAATAAAACTCAACCTCGCATTTTTGTTTACTTTGCTCCACAAACAAGCTGTATCCTCCAGCCAAGTTCAGTTCGGCATAAACTCGACATATCAGCTGCGTAATAGGGAACACCGTATAACGATCCCTACTTCTCGGAAATCCTTAAGGCAAAACTTCTTCCTCCTGAAATATGCAACTCTGTGGAATAAACTCCCAGCTGATATCCGTTCCGTAGATTCCCTAAGTATGTTTAAGTCCAGACTACACGTAGCTCTGGACATCCAAAAACTGATCGCTCTTACGAATCCTTATATGTCTTTTGATAGAGCTTATGATGAAAGCTTTGGATACTAACCTGAACCCTTGATAATCTAGGATGTGCCACACCATACACCGTAGTTGCCATCACCTAAGCATACACCTACCAGTTTACAATGCCTAAACATAATAACTCTCATGACCGAGACCAGTGCTTCAGAAGTCGTATTTTATTATATGAAATACCACTGGAAGCATGAAAGATAGTCTTTGAACATTTCCAGTACTGATTATTATTAGGTCTATGCCTGTGTCTCTAACCCAAGACGCAGCACCTGTCAGACTCCTCAACCTCTATCCATTAGTCACCATTAAACATTCACAGCTCAAATTCTGTCCACATCACAGAACTCTAGCATCCTCCACGATTGGCCTATACAACATTTGATACTTAGCCAGCAAAACTACAAACCATCTGTGGATCGTCCCGACGAATCACGTTGTTAGTGCTGCAAGTTGCACCCCATCTTTGTGCAGACTGGCTTTTCGTTGAACATAAACCCCATCGAATAATCGCAGGCTGTGGTTGACTCTACCTCCTCCTGCATTTTTTGTCCCATGTAAACGGCCTTGGTGTTCTGACTTCACGGATAAGGCGAGCGTTAGCGCGGCACTTCTGCAAACATTCCTGGCCGTGATGGTCTCTCTGCACAGAGTTGACCACAAATAAGACATGAACACCAAAAAGTAAGAGATCGGCACAACAAAGTGAGAAAAAATACCCCACTGTTTTGTCTTCCAGGCACACCAGCCTTGTCACATGTGTCCCAATGCGGCTTGTTACATGCGGTCCATGTTTCGGCCGGGGCGTAGGAGCTGTGGTCGCCCACCAAAAGCAGCTCCGCCTTCTCTGACAGCCAGATACCTGACTGTGATAAAAGCATTAAAAAAAAATAAGAACGTCCAAAAAAGTGCGGATCATTCTTGGAGCGCCACGTACTGGATGCCAGTAGTTGTGTATCATGCTACCTCCCTACCTGAAGCTGGTTTTTGTGCCTCCTACCATGAGCACCGAATGTAGACCGTTAGAGTTTGCTTCCCTGACGAAAATTCGGACCCATCTCATTCCCACCTCTCATGGTTCCCCAAACCAGTCCAACATCGGTGTAGTCCTGCTTTGCAGTACGATAACAACGAAAAAGATACCACGATAACCATGCAATCATATCCACATCAGATTTCCTTGCCCACACCGGAGCTTAATCTTAGTACCATAACACTATCGAGGAAGAGCATAGATGAACTCACCTTAACGTTCCAAGGCAAGTGACCAATTACCTCTAATGTATCATCACTGCCACCCCAATAGTTCCTCCTACTTTCAGACTCCTCAGAAACTACTCAGTATAGAATAACCACTATACCGAAAGAGACAGTAACGGCGTAGCGCTACGCAAAGTGTTTTAGTCCTAATCGCTCAGTCTGTTATTTCAAACCTATCTTATCGCCTCTTTTCCAAACTGCGTTCTGCGTAAGCAAACGGTATTAAGGGTTATCATTTCTAACCACTCTTAACCATGAAGCCCTAGGTCTTTTGTTAGTATCCCAGCGATGCCGTGCTCACGGGCAAATCATAAATCCTTTGAAATGCATACACAGTTACCAAGCCAGTGTACGCAACTTCGGCAGCCTGCAGCAGTATAGCTGAAATCAACTGGGAACCCATTTTACCCATGCCCCACTCACATAGACCTAAACAATCCATTTTTTATTGTCTTCATATATTATCATAACCCACAACTGTAACCACGTCCAGACTGCAATCCCCCTTTATTTCAGGTTCGTTGTCTCCCACTATCTCAGTCGCCAAATTGGCTAACCAAGCATGCCGCTTTGACTCGTACGGACAGAGACTCAAGTGGAACCTACCATAGCAACTGGGACCGAAATCAAACCACACAACAGGAAATACCCCCAATTGCTTATCAGATCGTTCAGCGTTTTCTAATGCAACCAACACATTCCAGCTCACGCGCATGCCGCTAATGTACAGCCACACTCGGCTGATTGACCGACACATACCTTGCCCTGCCAGACGAAACTTACGCATTCGAAGTCGTACGTTACCAGAAGTGACGCGGAATAACACTGAAGGCAAATGCGTCAACACATACGTATATGTTTGTCAGTGAAACAGCATGGTAACGCTGAAGTCCATGCGGAGATTTCCCACTTCATTATCCGTTACCACAGGTTATCTTTTCTCCGAACCGTAGCCGGCTGGAAATCGACTCTCCACTTCTCGAGGACCCTCCAGTTGCGCTTTCTCATTTCTGAATAGTACATGTCACTGATCCTGAATATAAACTCACCTTTTTATGGACTGCTGCTTCTCCCACATCCACCGGTGTCCACTTTCACGAAATTGGTCTCATGTTCCCCTGCTTCAAAACTCATTCTGTTTATTGAACTCCGGTAAATCCGACATTCAGGGTCTGCATTGTCTTCATGGATAGCTATCCTCTTCGCATGCGTCGATTTTCCCCCCTTTTCTTCTTGTTCAAACTTTGCTCCATTTGCAGAACCTTAGTTGCCCTCCGGTTTCCTTGGCTTGCATCATTCTTGTTCATTATGCCTCCTTGGTACTGCGTTAACGATTTTTCCGATATCTCCGCCGCGCACCACTGCCTAGTGTAATGCACGTGGGGTTCGGAGGTCTGAAAATAGACGCACAGATCAGCACAACTGGTCACAGCACGAGGTCAGTCACAACAGAAGGCGAAGCTCGGAAAACAATGGACTTGTATTGGCACAAGGCGACGCCTTAACTGGTACAGCTCGAAACCGGAAGTGGGTCATACGGGGGTGTCCATGGGTTTTTTTTATACAGTTTTGGGGTCGGGGTCAAGGTCACTGTTCGGGGGGAGAGGGAGGTGAGATGCCTGCTGCACTGTATGGCTCCGCCTCGTGGCTCACGACGGCATCTGGAAGATAAAGGGAAAGGAAACAGGATTATGTACAATCAGAAATGCACTACACAGCTCCCTCTCGTGAAATGGCTGCCCTCAGCCCTTCTGTATGCACTTCAACCTCCTCAGCAACCGATGGAATGCTAGGAGGCCTGCTGCTAACTATTCCATCGTTGTGTGTCGCGGGTTTCAGCCGGTTGTAGTGTACAATTTGGCTCTGGGTTTTTGGGTTTTCGCCGACGCGAGCAACACGGCACGTCGTGGGGCTCAAGGTCTCGATTGCAATGAACGGTCCGGTCCAATCGTACTTAAACTTGGAAGGTATTCCCGGGACCTGTGTCATCGACTTCATCCAGACCTCTTCACCCGGCTGTACTGGTGTTCTGTGAGCTTTTCGGTCGTAGAACTCTTTTTGGTGGCGTTGTGATGTCCTCAAATGTGTACGTGCAAGACGATGACTGTCGCCGAGGGTTCGGCAAAGCTTAATTGCATAGTCCGTTGAGGTCCGTATGTCGTCGGCTAGCCGTGGCACCGTAAGATCGATGGGTAACCGCAATTCCCGTCCGGTGATCATGAAATGTGGCGATTGCTCTGTTGAAGTCTGCACTGATGCCCTGTATGCGAGCAAACATGTGGGTAGCGCACTATCCCAGTGTCGAGTGGTATGTCTCTCTATGAAGGCTTTCAGCAAGTTTTTTAAGGTTCGGTTTGTTCGTTCTACAAGTCCGTTCCCTTGGGGGTGGTACGGTGTCGTGCGAGTTTTCTGTATTCCCAGTAACTGACACATGTCGGCCAATAACATACTTTCGAAGTTGGAGCCCTGGTCCTTGTGAATGGATAGTGGTGCCCCCCAACGTGCGATCCAGGTATTAAAGATTGTCTGGGCTATGGTAAAGGAATCAGTGCGTGGTATAGGTTCTGCTTCACACCATTTCGTGAAGTAATCTACCATGACCAAAACAAAGCGATTTCCTTTATTGGACTCGGGGAAGGGACCGACAATGTCAATCCCCAACCGTTCGTTTGGGTATCCCACCATGATGGGTGCCAAGGGTGCCCGGTTAGTGGTCCGTGGCGCCTTGAAACGCATACACAGTTGACAATTGTTGCAGAAATTCACTATATCCCTCACCTGATGTGGCCACCAAAACCTGGTGCGAACCGCTGCCAACATCTTCCGTTGTCCGGCATGTCCCAGCTCACGATGTAATTCCGCTAGCACTGTCTCGACAGCCACCTGGGGTACTACTATCCTCCTCGTATAGGTAGGCCCATATTGGAAATAGAGGATGCCATCCACGATCGTCAAGTGTTCCCATAGATTCCACAAGCACAAGGTTTCCCAACTCTGGCCAGCCATTTCTTCTCGTGTCGGTTTAGTACTGTTTTCGTTTAACCGTCTATATATCAGCTCTAATTCCGGATCTATTGCTTGGCGTTTCCTCCAAACATCCGACGGCGCCGTCTGCAGCGTGATAGCCGCTACGTGCGTGTTGGAGCACGTGGGACACTCTCCATGTGCCCTGCAAGGTCGTCTTGATAGGGCATCCGCATTTTGATGGCTGCGCCCCGGGCGGTGGATACATTGAAACTGGTACTCTTGTATCTTCTCCTGCCATCTGGCAACTTGACCGGCAGCATCCTTAAACGACTGCAACCAAACCAGCGCCTGGTGATCGGTTCGAACGATGAACGCTTTTCCCAGTAGGTAATGGCGGAAATGAGCCAAGAAATATACTAAGGCCAACATCTCCTTTCGTGTTGTGCAATAGTTCCTCTCGTGTTTGTTTAGACATCGGCTGCCATAAGCTATGACTCGTTCTATACCATTCTGATTCTGAGATAATACTACACCAATCCCCGTTTCACTTGCGTCCGTGTCCAAAACGAAGGGTTCAGCTTCGGGAGAAAATACCGGTGGGGCTAGGACAGGCGAGTTGGTCAGAGCCTCTTTAGGCGCCTGAAAGGCGTTATTACATTCCTCCGTCCAACGGAATTGACTCTTTTTCTCAGTCAACCGGTGTAGTGGAGCTGCAACCGTGGCAAAGCTGCGTACAAATCGTCTGTAATATGAGGCTAGACCCATGAAACGTCTTACCTCATCCAAATTGCTAGGGATCGGACATTGCTGGATCTGTTTAACTTTTTCTGGATCCGTATGAACCCCCTCGCGGCTTATTACGTGTCCCAAATACTGAACCCGTGCCCGTAGAAAATGACATTTACTCGGTTTCAGCCTCAAGCCTGCCGCCTGCAACCATTCAAATATACACCGTAAAGTTTCGATGTGGTCTTGGAAAGTCTGACTATGAACGATAATGTCATCCAGGTATACCAGGCATTTCGTTGGCGTAAGATCACTCAGCACCTTCTGCATCAGGCGCTGAAACGTAGCGGGGGCATTGGTTAACCCGAAAGGCATGGTTTGAAATTCATACAATCCGGACGGAATTACAAAGGCCGTTTTCTCCCGGTCCTCCAAACTAACCTCTACCTGCCAATATCCCGACGCCAGATCCAGGGTTGAAAAATACTTGGATCCTGCTACGGCCTCCAATGTTTCGTCGATACGGGGTATGGGGAAGGCGTCCTTCTTTGTAATGGCATTCAGTCGTCTATAATCCACGCACAACCTTAGGGTTCCATCTTTTTTTTACAATCACTACTGGGGAGGCCCAGGGTGAAACGGATGGACAAATGATTCGATTATCCAGCATTTCCTTAACTATGTTATCTACTTCGTCCCGATAATGTGCCGGGATTCGTCCGAATGGTTGCTTGATTGGTGCTGCGTCTCTCGTGTCGATATGCTGTCTAACTGCCTGCGTGCGTCCCAATGTTTTTGAAGACCAGGAAAATACATCTTGGTTGCCAGTCAGTAATTCTGTCAGTTTTTTTTCGTTCTTCGCAAGATGCAATCTCCGACTCATTCCCTAGCCGGTTCAATTGTTCCGGACTGGGCTGCTGAGCTTCCCTAACTGCACACGCTTCGAAGTCCTTTGGCACGTGTATGTTGGCTGCAGGTCGATACGCAACCTGTTCTCCTGCAATATGCAAGATCCCGGCCGCCAAATTTATGAGACACTGATGGAGGGTTAGAAAGTCAACACCAATGATAGCGTCCCAAAGTAATTCTTTTACGACAATCGCCTGGTGGGCGACCTCCTGATGGCCTATGCGAAAGATGGGTTTGGCAACACCCAGTGTCTGGATTTCTTGATTATTGGCGGCCCACAGACGTTGCGGCACCCTCTCCCCTAGAGTTATCATGGGAGCCTCCCGAACTAGCGTGCAGCTGGACCCAGTATCTATCAAAAACGTGCCCTTTACCCCGTTAATGAAGCCATCGACTGTTGGTGAGAAGTTACCAAAAACAGTGGAAACAACTGGTACAGCACTAACATGGGCAGACTTACTAAGGGCTCCATTATATTCCTTCCTGGCCATGCTTGTGTCCTTCCGCTCGTTGGCCTGTACCCAGCGTTCCGGTTGAAAACGTCTCCCTCGGTCTCTGCCGTATGGACCTCTCCTGGGTTGGTCACCGGGGCGGCTGCTAACGTTGGGCATGCCCTGTGGACTCTTCGGAGATATTTGGGCCCCCACTGTTGCTTCTCTTTTTGCCGCCCGTTCGACCGCCTCGGGCAGGTTTCCTGGCGGGTCAAGCGAGAACATTTCTCTAATAGCTGCTGAGCTCACGCCGTCTATGAACCGGTGTAGTATCAGCATCTCCCTCACCGAGGGGTCATACCCGACGAGGGCTTGACGAGCGATCTTTTTCA
This sequence comes from Fasciola hepatica, assembly GCA_948099385.1. Lineage (NCBI taxonomy): Eukaryota > Metazoa > Platyhelminthes > Trematoda > Plagiorchiida > Fasciolidae > Fasciola > Fasciola hepatica. The sequence goes on from CANUEZ040000108.1 coordinate 1,049,247, forward strand.
GCTCCACGGAGTACTGTCGGACACCTTCTCCCGGTTTTTAGGTGCGATACCGGAATTCGTCTCTCAGCTCGCTCATGGTTTTTTGGGGCGTCAACATTTTCCGCAAGACTGAGAAGGTTTCCTCACTGACTCCCCCTTCTGGGATCTCTTCGTGGACCAAGGTGAACGCCTCCTGCCCCAGTATTGACAACAATGTATACCGGCGATGACCGGGTTCACATAGTTCCAGATATGGGCGCACTCTCGCCTCCCACATGTCGAAGTTATCGCCGATATCAAATTTATCGGGTACTGGTAAGGACACGGGCGTTGGTTTATTTCCGGATTTCCCTAACCGCATCAGGACATCGATCAAGATGTTAATCGCATTAGCGGAGACATCAACTTCCGGTTTCTCGGGAGTCGTGTTGTCTGCCATGGTCGTATCCCACCGCTGCCACCAATTTTGTAATACACGTGGGGTTCGGAGGTCTGAAAATAGACGCACGGATCAGCACAACTGGTCACAGCACGAGGTCAGTCACAACAGAAGGCGAAGCTCGGAAAACAATGGACTTGTATTGGCACAAGGCGACGCCTTAACTGGTACAGCTCGAAACCGGAAGTGGGTCATACGGGGGTGTCCATGGGTTTTTTTTATACAGTTTTGGGGTCGAGGTCAAGGTCACTGTTCGGGGGGAGAGGGAGGTGAGATGCCTGCCGCACTGTATGGCTCCGCCTCGTGGTTCACGACGGCATCTGGAAGATAAAGGGAAAGGAAACAGGATTATGTACAATCAGAAATGCACTACACTAGCCCGGATTCGGAACTGGTTCAAAAATTGCCCCGCAAACTATTATCAGAATGATCTATTCAAACCGTTGCTGTCTTTGTTTTTCCATCTCTGATACTCATACTTAGAATTAGTTAATATTTCATCTTATTGAGTAACGTGTTACACTATGATCATGCGCTTGCGGGTGCGTCTCGACCATGGCCGAGAAATATACCAATATTATTATTATTATTATAATCCATGAACGACCTAGCATCTAAAGAGTTCATTAGCCATAGGTCGACAGTTGCTGCCATTTCGCCGTATAAGGGCATCAAGATATTCCCTGATAACCCCCCCCCCGACGGGAAATACTTCGCTCGCTGAGACGCAACTCTGCCTCGCCCATGCAGGCTGGCCCCACTGGAACCGACACTAAGGTTACCTAATGCCCCACTGGCAAGAAGTCAAAGGCGAGCCCAGATCCTCACCCTGCTCACCTGCAAACTGCCGACCTAGATATGCCTAACTCCCCGCTCCCAGTTCCGCTTCCACGCCAACGCCCTTTTCTACCATCACCCCATTAGCCTCTACCTCCAGTAGCTCTCACCCCCAGACCATAGGCCCCAAGCGGCAAGCCACTTCAGTAGTGAGGCCGCGTTCCTCCGTCATAGCCTCAGAAGCAAGACAAGACCCTGGCACAACCACCAGCCCTCGCAGTACCACTTTCCATCCGTCTTGTGAGCCGTTGAAAAGTGTTTTCAACCACCGCTCTCACTCTAACGACTCCACAAACTACCCACCAAATGCTAGCTCAGCCGCGATACTTCGTAGTTATCCTCATAAGTACCGCTCCAATCTTCTCATGAGCCTGTCTGGTACTCCTACGAGGTCTGCACTTGTTCAAATAATCACTCCGCCCGATAGCCCCCACTCTCCATCGGCATCTGCCTGTAGCGTGTTGTCGGACCCTCCAGGTGGGAACAAGTTGGGCCACCATCCCGATTCGACTAACGCCATCGTCCCTTTAATTAGGAGTGACCTTCAGAGCCATGACAGTGCCACTCACCCTTCCACTGCCTCGCAACCACTTCCACTGTCTTTCCTTCCCTCTGACCGAATGGGTCACGCCAGTCCTCTATCTCCGTTGCTACCCTATATCACTTCCAGCCCCCTAGGCACCAACCCCCCATAATACGGCCTCAGCATGCCCACGCTTCCCCCTCTGCTACCATCCATCAACCCCCATCTAACCCTGAGGTATCACTTACGTACCCTGGCAGACAATCCAGGTTCGTACCTGTATCCCGCTTCCTAGCCCCACCTCCCCACTTGCCGACCATCATGCCCCTCATGAGCCTCCAAACCTCTACAAATTTCGCCACTCCCTTCCCACCCCCTCAACCCACACTACCTCTTAATTACTCCCCAGATTACCCCCACCCCACGCAGACCTACAGGCCTTGTACTGATTCTGCCTTACAGGTATGTTACCTGCAGTCAAGATCACGTTTTTTTGACCGGTGCCCTCCACACCCGTGGCCATATCGCTAGTCGCCCAATGGACCATATCGATAAACTTTCACAGACCTATGTCGGTGATCGCTCCTCCCTCGATGTCATGTCTTTTAGTACCCTACACCGGGCACCCCCTCCTGTTCACCCCGCCTCGACAGATTTTCTAAACCCCTCACTTTGCCATATCGTGCGCCATCCCCCTGTACCACGCGACACCCCTCAGGCACACATCAACAGTGCGTTGCACACTCACCGATCGGCGACGCCTCATGCTGACACTTTGCCTACATTCTGCCCCCCACTCAAAATTGCCCACCCTCCTACTTCTACTGACGCCCTGTCCCCGGCAAGACCCAACTCTCATCGCCTCAAAGATCCCAACAGTCTTCCGCCTGGCATCAATGCTTTGCGCACACCGGCAGTGAACTCATTCCTACTAGTTCTTATTAACCCTCGATCAATAATGAGAAAAATATCGCATCACCGATCTCTGGCACTTACCTCAGACGCTGCTATTATACTAGTAACTGAACCCTGGATGTCACATGATGCCTCGCTTGACCTTGTTCACATAGCTGGGTACCAATGCTTCTCGAACACCCACCAGTCAAGGCGTGGAGGGGGATATTGAGCCTTCGTCAAATGCACCATCCACGCTAGTGTTATTGACCACCCCTCTCTTCTCCTCATCGAGGAGTCTATTCACGCCTCCGGCCAGAACCTCCTCCTTGGCTGCGTCTACGTCTCCCTGGATCTGGAGCCTGCAAAATTGACCCTGCCGTGGATGTCAAATTCTGCCCTTGACTATCCTGCCGTTCCAAATATTTATTGCTGGTGACCTTGATCTTCCTTCAGTCTGTCTGTCCACTTATACTAGCCCTCCCGCCCTCTCCACCTTACCTCTCTGTGTCAGCCTTGGTGGATGGACCCAACATGTCTGCTGCCCTAATGAGAGGAACAACATCTTGGAACTAGTATTCTCCATTGATGTTCCTGATATGACCAACCAGATTACTGACCACTTCCCGTGTAGTGACCACGGTACTGTCAGGTGCGAGTTCAGCTGCTTCAGCTGTTACCATCCGCAGCAATCCTCCCCCCTTTTCCGACTTCCTACCGTTCCTGTAACTGGCTCCTTGTGCCAATGACGATCTGTTCCCTTACATGGGACACATTTTCCCTCTCCTCTGATCCCCTTACTCTTGTGAACTCTCTCTACTCCAACCTCCTACGGTTTAAGTACCGCTAACCCATGTGCCGATCCACGCCTCAAGTCCAGTAGCTCACGCCTGTCACTTTTAGAGCGTGAGCTGCCTAAGCTACAACTCACCTTCACTAGGTCATACGACTTCACGATTTTTCTGCGCATAAACCAGCTACAACTGAAGCTGCGTTGCGAGGTCGATTCGTATCTGAGAAGGCGGGAGGCCATCGCCGTAGCACACCCCAACAAAACTGGCTACTTGTCCGACCTGCTTAGTGAAGGGTCCAAACACTCCAATCTTACCTGTCCCAAATTCCTCGTCTGGGGCTCATCTACCGCTAACACCCCAGAATCTACTTCTGAGGCCTTCAATGAGCGTTTCTCTTCCTCCCTTGCAAACTGCCCTTGTATCCCTCCTCCTAAAATCCATCCCTGCGCCTCCGCCTCCCTTTCATCGATTCTCTTCACCCATTTAGATATTTAAAAATCAGTTTCCTCTGATAAACCTTCTCCGAAACCAGGCCTGATAAACTCCCATTGGCCCTCCTCCATTTTGGCGGCCCTAACCTCCATCATTTGTTACTGATTGTTTAAGCCACCTTCATGCTTCGCAGTTTCGTCCCCCTCCATGAAAACCCTCTGTTATAACTCTGCGCTTCAAAAAGGGAGCACTACTCGACCCAGATTACCATCGGCCCGCTAAACACACCTCAGTAGTCGGCATATTCATGAAGAAAATGATCAAAAAACAGATTGTTCAGTACCTTTTCTCCAACAACCTGCTAAACCCTGGTCAGCATGGCTTCTTGAACTTCCGTTTCTGCTCCTCGCGCCGGCTGGACTTCCTTAATGCCTCATCGTCCACTGCCGATACCGGCAACTGTGTAATCATCCTATACCTCGACATGTCTGAAGCTTTTGACCGTGTTCCCCATCTGCATCTGTCAGCCAAAATCCAGTCCCTTGGTATTACTGACCCTCTCCCCTCCGGGCTATCCTCGTACCTCGCTCGCAGATCAAAAGCAGTGCTCTTTATTGGCCACCTATCTTCTGCCGAACCCACCACCAGCGGCGTCATCCAGGGCGGTCTTACGCCCATTACTATTCCTTATTTCTCTCAACGACATTTCCTCTTCTGGTCGCCACCGTGCCCCTTTCTTTGCCAACGAAATAACGATAGTGTACTCTTTCCTCCCTACTGAACTATCTGTGACCGTGAGCAACACATCGCGTGACATACTCTGTCTCTCTCCAAACCTGGTGCTTCTCGTGGTTCATGAAATTGTCTGCGGAGAAATGATTCCTCCTACCTTACAAGTGCACTGTACCGCCCGGCCAAATTTGTCTGGACGGCCTGTTCATTCCTATACACCCCACGGTTATTGATTTTGACGTAAGCCACTCTTGTTCCTTTACCTTTTCGGAACAGGCATTGTTCCAAATCGCTGAATATAATCGAACATTTAGCTTGATTCACCGATGTTTCTTACTACCAGCCAGTCGCCTCTCCATGTGTCTCTCATATGTTGGACCGCTCCTAAGTATTGTCTGATTATCTCCAGCCTCTTGCCACGTTTCCCTATTGTATCTCTTGAGATTGTGCAGCACACCTACACCAGGACGCTGTTGGGCGTATCTATAGCCCTGATATACCGCCAGCACTATGAGCTCCTACAAATTGAGCCTCTATGGATTCGTCGCATGAGGCTCAACTTGGTTTTCCTCCTCAAGCTAACCCATAACCAGGCCTACACCTCCTATCACATCTCATTCGCTGCCCCTGCTCGCACCCCGTCCTAAGTCGCGCCCTCTCTCGCCCTGTTACTCAAGTTAATCTCAGTCTGAAGCCCCGATTTTTTCTGTCAGCCTATTCCAAAATCTAGAATAAGCTCCCCCTTAGTTTACGCAGTGCCTCCTCACTGTCCGCATTTAGGCTCGCACATGTGTTGTACCCTACGGTTCTCAATGCAATATTGCTCACCGATGAGTTCGCCTCCACTGAAATGGCCTTTGAAAGAGGCCTCATACTGTCACCCTACTACTCCTGCGCTACAGGCCAATAGATTACTCCATGCCCGACGGTTTTCCTCTCTCTAGTGCCGCGAACTACGGCCATGGCCATTCCTGATCCACAACAAACTTATCTCCTTCTTTCTTAAGGCCATTGCCTTCACAGATCCATAGGGAACCTACCTCCTGCCATCATAAGATAACCCTATTGCTCACCTACGTTCATCTCTCATCCATCATATTCACTTTTGTTCCTCATTATCCGTTGATCCTTAGCTGGGCACACCCAGACTGCGATTCTCTATCCCTTCTCCCTTTCCAGTGATCCTCGATGACGGGCACTGTGCTGACCATCTCCCTGGCAGCTGCACCTGGATACTATTGCCACACGGTCGTCTACCACTCGCTGTTTCCGTTGGCTCTCCCGTCCATGGCCTCACTTCTTGGTCAATTGTTCCTGGTCAACGCACCCCCATGGCGGTCGTTTTGTCCCCTGTAAAATTACCCGTGAACACTCGTGCCACCCCCAACAGTGCGGGGCGCGGTCAGATCCACCGCTATGGCCGGTGCACACCGGGTGTGCAGGCCGTCTGCAACGATGTGCGAGCGCAACTAGACTGCTGGATCACACCTCCTGTGTTCACTTCGCGAAGTGTTTTTCAGGTTTGGTGCCCAGAGCACGGCCAGTCCCACCCACTAGTACCGGTTGCGGATGGCACGCTCTAACTTTTCTCGGACCCCCGAATCCAACGCTGTCGGTTGAAAATTACATGCTCTTCATCCTTTTTCCGCCACAGCTTGTTCACCTATAGCTCTAATCATCTGTTTCCACTTCCCATTTTCGTCGCCCTTCCACGGTGTGCACACCTACCCGTTTTGTCCTCCCTCCTATCGCCTCTCTCTACATCAACTTTCACTGCATTGAGTCACTGTCGTCCTAAACACTCCTCTCTGTCAACTCTCGCCAATAACTCTTTTCCCACCTGCCGCCACTGATGGCTTCTATCCTCTATGCGCTTGGTGTTACCCTCTGCTCAGAACGCTCATTGATAGCTTCCTTAAACCTGTCATTCTGTTAAATCCCTCCTCATGACCAATGCCATTATGCACCAATCGCACCCGCACTCATGACCGATCCGCATATTAGAACTTGCCGCTCCAAACTTCGCATCTTTTACAGTCGTATTCATTATCTAATCACCACCACCATATCTTCCTCACTTGGCTCCGAGATTCCTCTGTGGTTCTTTCCAGTGTCCTGATCAGTATCCACCTGTTCATTCGTCTGCCGGCACACATCTCTCCAGCTCCATTGCCCCAACTCGGTTGTGCATTCATTTTTGTGGCCTTTTTGGTCTATTGCTGGTTCACTTATCTCGGGGCGTCCCGCTTCCTTGCCCGCCTCCTTCGTGTTTCATCTGCAGTAAAATGATCTGATTGGTAATTTCTTACCTGTGTCTCCTCGGTCATTGCTTTCATCCCTTGATCCGTTTATTGCTCCTACAGGCATTTTTCTGTACCTTCCAGTATGGTCTGCTTTTCCATGTTCCACCATTGTATTGACAACGTTACGTCACGGTATTCTTTTACAGTTCCAAATCATTTGATCTGTCACCACCCGATTCCTCTGGTCCGTCACTACATTTCGCACCTTCATTGATCAAGTTACTAGACCCATTCTTACCTGTTTTCCCTGATCCTGTATTTCATCTTCACTCTTCCATGAACTGCTGTTCACAGTCTTCATCACTTCTGTGCTTCCGCATTTTATTTTTCTCTCCGTTGGGCTGCCATGTGCACTTGTCATGAAGTTAATCCACCACGATATTCCAAAGTTAATTCTACAACCATTTGATCTAACCTTACGTACTCCTCCTAATGACTGATAATTTCTTTCTAGGACCCCATTGTTATTGCTCCTGCTTCTCTTATACCTATACATATATATAGTATATCTGCATATATATATATAAAATTGCGCATATATATCTATGTGCACGCGCTCTGCATCTTGCAGTTCCTCACCGGCCATTTCTCTTGCTATCATCCCAACGACCGTCATCATAGGCATCCATGAACTCTACATCTGTGTCTCACATCTACCTATCCAATCTTTCTAAATCGTTTTTTCATCCAGTCAACCCTCTGCGTCTTGAATTGCCCGCTCCCTTTTTAACAATGAGTTTTGTGCCCTGTCTGCCGACAATCCACTGCAAAGTACCAATGCTTCATTGATATCTAATCCACTGCATTGCGCCCCACTTTTTTCTCCATCGTTCCTCGCTACTGCAGTTCTTTATACCGATTTCCAGCCTTTCTCACGTTTACCAGTCGGCCTCCATATGTAATTACCCGGACCAGCCATTCAGTCCATCTGACCTTGACTTTCAAACTCACCGGGCGTCCATTCAAATCCGCTGTTGTCTTGAAGTCTTGAAGTCTTGAAGTACTGCACGGGTTCGAGGATTTGAGCCCAATTGTCCCGGTTCTTCAGGAAATCTTTGATTTTCTGTCGGATTCACCGAGCTGAAACGAGAGTAAAAAGAAGCGGGGGGGGGGTGGCAGCGAAAACGAGAAACATATAACCTCATTCAGTGTCACACTGTGGACAGTGCCTTAAGCTGAGTGGGGGTGCGGCATTCATGAACATATATGCAATAGAAGACAACTATTTTGTTTTGTTTTTTTGACAAAGAGAATTATTGGGAAAGACCCAGGTAGAGGTCTAGATTTTTCTCGAAGATAGTTTTGTTGTGCGAGAGAACAATATCTCCCGGAAGTGCAGTCCACATAGTAATAACCCTATAGCTAAAAAAGTTAATCCTTAATGAAGTGCGTGGCCTCGGTTTGAAAACTTTTCTGCTGTGACCACAGAGAGAAGAGGCAGGACAGACGGAGAAGAAGCAATCGCTTTGACGTGGTTCAAAAAGTTGAAACATCAAAAACAGATCACCTCTTACGCGTCTGAAGTCAAGGGGATAGACTGATGAGTGAGGGGCGGACGGGATAAGGTAGATGGGATACACCCCTTACTGCCTTGGTGGAAGCCCGCTGAACTCTTTCTAGGATCTCACGGTATCAGACAAGACCAGAGTGCACCATCTGACTACCGTGCTCCAGCAGAGATCGGATATAAGTGCCGAAAATTATGGGGAAATCATCCCTAAATATGCGCGGGAAGGACCTTCGAACCATGTTTAGGACTCGAAAGGCAGACTTGCTCGCAAGTTCGTGATGATGAGAGAAGGATAAGTTACAATCTAACCAGAAACCGAGCACCTTGTGTCGGTCAACCCTATGCAGTGTGGTTGCTCCATTAATGGAAAACGTGTGACCAGTCTCTCTGCCGAAAGACATGCTCACGCACTTGTCATCACTAACTGGGAGGTTCCAGTCCTGGAACCAGCGTCTTGTTTAATCAACTGCAATTTGCAGGTCTTCAACGCTTGAACTCCAGAGGGTTACATCATCTGCGTACATGGCAATGCTCGCAGGAAGGGCTGTCGGAAGATCGTTTATGTAGATCCAAAAAAAGAGGACCTAAGACCGACCCTTGGGGGACCCCAGTTGTTACTGGGGAGGGTTGAGACAAAAAACTCCCCACCTTAACCACAAACATGCGGTCGGTAAGGAAGCTACGTAGGATGGCCGATATGGGGTCTGTAATCCCGTATGTCTGCAGCTTATAAAGAAGAGGGGCATGTGGGACTTTATCGAAGGCCTTAGCAAAATTGATGAATACAGCGTGTGAGAGCTGGCCATCATCGTAGGCTTTCATCAGATTGTCCACGACAGTAAGCATATTGGTGATGCATGATCTGCCAGGAAGAAACCCATGTTGGGACGGAGAGAGGATCTTATTTCTATGAAGATGGAAAAGAATCTCACTCTTAAGAATTCCCTCAAACATTTTGCTAGGGATGCTAGTGAGGCTTATGGGTCTGTAACTGGAAGTAAGATGTCTACTACACTTCTTATAGATGGGTGCGATCACTGCTTTTTTCCAGTTACGAGGGAAAACTCCATCGTCAACACATTGCTGAAAAAGCGAGGCATAAGGAGCAGCCAATGTATCCGCGGCTTCCTTGAGAATACGGGGGTGGATTAGGTCAGGACCCATAGAGCAATATTGGTTGAGCCGTCGGATACCTTGAACGACTACACCAATGGGAATAGTTACGCGGTTAAGGGTAGTGGTCAGAGATAACGGGTGCATGGTAGGGTGGGATGATATGGGAATGGAGCTAAAAATTGTACGGAAGTAGGAGCTGAATGCCTCGGCTACTTGGCTAGGGTAAGTGATTGGAGATCCGGAGATCTTTGAGAGCTAATGGCGTCGGAACTGTGCCCCTTAGACGGCGCATGTACTGGAAGAAAAATGCCTTATTGGTCCGTGCTCCATCAAGTACAGATCGCTGGACTGCATTCTGATAGGACCTAATCTTGTCTTTGCATATGTTCCTTATAATCCTGAAGTCTCCTGCATCGCGGCCAAGGCCTGTGGCTTTATATCTAGCAAAGAGGCGTGCGCGTTCGTCTAGAATGCGCCTAATGGGGCGAGGGAGGGGTCGCTTAGCGGTCTGTGGGCGACGAATTCTGGGGACAAAATGCCTATCAGCTAAGGAGATTTACTCTCTGAGATTCTCTGCCATTTCATCCGCAGAGTTACCTGGGTTAGTTAAATTTAGCTGGAAGCGAAAAAATGCACAGACTTGGTCAAAATTGGTCCTTTTGAAGGATCTCAAAATTTTAGTTTCTGACGGAAGAGGAGGCCATTTCACGATATAATCGAATCCAATGAGAATGTGATCACTTTTGCCGAGGGGTGGTAAGCAATGCACCACATCTATTAGGAACCGATCATTGGTGATGACCAGGTCTAGTAGGGACGGGGCGTGGCCTGTGCGATATCTAGTCGGATCTCTTACGTTCCGCACCCATGAGTTTTTCAGTACGAGATCAAGGCGGGGTTTACCGAAAGTGATATCAGGGGCATCAGCTCTTTGCCAGTTTGTACTGGGAGAGTTGAAGTCACCAGTGACTAACAGATGGGTGAAGTCTGTTTAGCTTTTCAGGGAGGACGGTAGACAACACCAAGCAATAGGGTATCTGTCCTAGAGAGGCTAAACACGGCCCACAAACAATCAAAACATGAAAAGGTTGGTGTTGTCAGTAAGGTGGGAGGAGAGATCGAATTGTCATAGTATATGATGACCCCGCCGGCACGACCTCTACTGGAGTCCCGCCTTACTGTGAAATATCTCGGAATGGATATTTCGGCATCAAGTATGTCAGGGGTGAGCCAGGTTTCTGTGAGGGCTATGATCTGAGGCTCCTTATCCCCTGCAAGCTGCCGAAGCTCCGGGATCTTATTCAACACACTCAGGCAATTGCTGTAAAAACACTTGAGCACATGCTCAGGAGTTGTTGCAGAATCGCCAGAGGCAGCTGGTTTTGGGTTTGAGGAGGGGGAAAGAGAGGGATTTTAGGATGGAAAGGAGGTCCTGGGAGAGTCGGGGGCTGAAGATATTGGGGGGGGGGCTAGAGGGTAAGCAGACTGCTGGGGGGACCGGTAGGTTTTGATGTCTAGTAACCTGGAAGGTATCAATCCAGGTGGACGACCTACATCCTTCGGTCTCCGAAAAGGGTGGGCTGCCTTTTGTGGTTTGCCCTTCTGCGCACTGCTTGATGCCCTATTCTGAGTTCTCTTGTTGGTGAGCTTATTTTTCATGACAGCACCAGATATATTATCTGGTGCTTTAACCTCCTCACTGCTTCTTTCAGTAGGTTCATGTCTGGGCTCAAGGATGAGTGAGTCTCGTCCGTTGAAACAGTCTTGTTGCCTATGATGGGTCCTGGAATGCTTTTCGTAGGCGATCGATGTTTAGTGGCCCTAGGCCTGCTACTGGGAGTACTTTCGGGGACGGGAAATGGTGTCAGTAGGGAAGCGAGGGATGGTGGGCATGCAGCTCGGTACTCAAGGCGAGTTACCTGGACAACTGGCAGCACTCTGAGCTTAGGATCGGCTTTTTGTGGAATTTTTGGCTTAGCCTTCTCACTGCGGAGCCTCAGATGAAGTGGCTTATCAATGGATACGCCCTTGAGCCCTTTAATTTCCTCCTTGAGCTTTGCGGCCAAGGAAACAATTCGTTTGGCTGCATCCATGGAACCCATTACAATGAGAATACCGTGAACCCGGTTGGTGCGTTTGGTTACCAACCAAGTGGACCGACCTTTAAGTGGGAAAGGGAGCTTAAGGCGGTTAAACACCTGGGCGTAGGTGTCATGAGGGTGATCTGAACTGAGGAAGCGGCCCCAAAGGATGACTCGCTTGGAGCAATTCTCGGTATCTTGTAAAATCTTTGCGGCGTCAAGAATTTGCTGCTCAGAAACTCTACAAACCTGATCGGCTGCCTGGGACACTGGGAGGGATTTTATTACCAAACTCCTCAGGCTGGATAGCTCATCCTTAAGGGTGCGGACGGTGGCTCTTAGCTCGGCTATCTCTGCAGCCTGACTTTGGACTGCACATTTTAGTGCATCCGTTTCCAGCGCATTATGAAGGACCGTTTCGTTCGGATTGAGGAGTGAGGCATTGGCCGCGGAGGGGGAATCGCACTGCCTCATGGGGAAAGTAGCCTCATCTGAGCAAGCGGTTATATCAATGGTGAGGGGCATTGACATTATTCAGGATCCAGTCAGCACAGATTAAGATAAACTTAAATGGAGGGGGACGAGCTGTGTGTTCTAAAAATTTCAAAAACAGCTACACAATCTCTATGGTGTGCATACGTCTATCCTATTTTCATCCTACTTTATTCTCCCTTCTGAGCCATTTTATCCAATATTTTCATGAGAATTTCCATACTTCCATGAATTATGTCTGTCCATTCCATCACCTGTATCACCAAGATCATGCACATGGCACGCTTCGAGCATTTCCGAAATAAACCAATATTATTATTATTATTATTATTATTATTATTATTATTATTAATATTATTAACCCTGTTGCTCACCCGCGTTCATCTGTTATCCATCATGTTTGTTTTTATTTCTCCCCTCATTATCCGTTGATTCTTAGCTGGGGCACACCCAGACTGCGCTTCTCTATCCCTTCTCCCTTTCCAGTGATCCTCGATGACGGTCAACTAATTCGGGCACTGTAATGACCATCGTCCTGGCAAGTGCACCTGGATACTATTGCCACACTGTCGTTTACCACTCGCCATTTTCATTGTCTCTGCTGTTCATGGTCTCACGTCCTGGCAATTGGTTCTGGATCACGCACCCGTATCGCGGTCTCCCTGCCCCTTGCACAATTATCAGTGACCATCCGTGCCACTCCCAGCGATGCGAGGCTCGGTTAGATCCACGGCTGTGGCCGGCGCACATAGGGCTTGCAGGCCGTCTGCAACGATGCGCGGGCGCAATTAGGCTGCCGTATCACAGCTCCCGTGTTCACTTCACGAAATGTTTTCAGGTTGGGCCCCCAGCGCACGGTCAGTCCCACTCACAAGCACCGGTTGTGGATCGCACGCTCTATCTTTCCCCGGACTACGGTATCCAATATTGTTAGTTGAAACTGCATGCTCCCCATCCTTTTTCCGCCACGGCACGTTCATCTTTATTTCTATTTATCTGTTACCAATTTCCATTTTTGTCGCTCTACCATGGTATGCACACCCACCCATTCTGTCCTTCCTCCTATCGCCTCTCACAACATCACCTCTCATTGAACGGAGTCACTATCGTCCTAACCACTTTCCTCTACCGACGCTCGCCAATATCTCTTTTTACCCGCCGTCATTACCGGATTCTGTTCTATGTGCATTTAGTATTACCCTTAGCTGAGAATGCCCATTGGTGGCAGTCTTATACCCCACTGCCTGTCGTTTTGTTAAACAACTCTTTGTTCTCCCTAGTCATGCTCAATACCGTCGCGCACCAGTCACACCCGCACCCATGACCAACCCTCATCTTAGAACTCCCGCTCCAAACTTTGCATCTTGTACAATCGCATTTATTAGCTAATCACCACCACCATATTTTCCTTTCTTGGCTCCGCGACTCCTCTGTGGTTCCCTTCACTAGGCAAAGCCTTGATTCGCATCATCCTGCTCAGTCCACCTGTTTGATTGACTGCTGGCACGCAGCTTTCCAGTTTCTTTGCCCCAACTCCATCGAACATTCATTTCTTGGGCCTTTAGTTCTATTTCTGGTTCACCCATCCTGGTGCTTCCTTCTTCTTTTTTCTCTGCCTCGTTTGTGTTTCACTTGTGGTAAAACGCTTTGATCGGTCATGTCCAACCTGTGTCTCTTGCCCACTGATCTCATCACCTGTTCCGTATATTGCTCGCTACAGACATTTTCTTCATGCCTCTCAGTTTGGCCTGCTCTTTCACATTCCACCGACAGTAAAGACAACATTACATCGTGATGTTCTTTTACAGCTTCAAGTTGTTTGGTCTGCCACTACCCGAGTCCTCCGGTCCGTCACCACATGTCGCACCCTCATTGATCAAATGATTAGACCCATTCTTACTTGTTCTGTTCGATGCTATCCTTCACCCTTTCTCCTTTCTGATCTGCTTTTCACGGACGGCACCGCTTCCGTGCTTCTTCCGTCTTCCCTTTCTTTTGATCCATGTTGTTGATCCCGTCATTGAAAAATTCGTCTGGGTTTTCCCAAGCCAGTCCTATACATTTCGATCCAACCCTGTCTGCTTCTTCCAATCATTGAGTTTTTTCTCTCAGCACTCCATCACTCTTTGCTCCTGCCCCTCGCATATTTATTTATATACTTATATATATATATATATATATTTATATATACATATGTATATATAGATTCGCTCAGCATTCTGCAGTTCTTGCCGGCCATTTCTCATGCAATCATCCCGCTGACCCTCATGATGTGCCTCCACGCCTTTTACATCTGCGCCTCACATTTACCATATCTGATCCCTTCAGATCATTCTTGCCATCTGTACCATCGTTTACTTCTTCCAATGTTTGCTGCCTGTTCTACGATGAGTTTTGTGCCCTGTCCGCTGACCATCTACTGCAGAGTAGCAAAGCTGAATTACTATCTAACCTCTAGCAACGGATCCCTCTTTTTTCTCCACCCTCTCCCGTCACCACCATTTCTTATATCAATGTTTAGCCTCTTTCATGTATGCCGGTCAGTTAACAGATATCCCCAGTTGGACCACAGGCATTTTCCTTGTGCCCCTCAATTTGGTCTGCCTTTCCATGTTCCACCGATTGCAAAGACAACATTGCGTCATGTTCTTTTACTGTTCCAAATTGTTTGATCTGCCACTACCCGAGCCATCTGGTCCGTCGTCACATGTCGCACCTTCATTCATCAAGTTACTAGACCCGTTCTTAACTGTTATCTTTGATGTCATCCCTCATCTTCACTCTTCCATGAACTGCTGCTCGCAGTCCTCATCTCTTTTGTGCTTCCATATTCCTTTTTTCTCTCTCTGCTGAGCCTCCGTATCCACCTGTCATGAAGTTAGTTCATCACGACATTCCAAAATTAGTTATACAACCATTTGATCTAACCTTACGTACTCCTCCTAATGACTGATAATTTCTTTCTAGGACCCCATTGTTATTGCTCCTGCTCCCTTTATATATATACTTGTGCGTATGTGTATGTGCATTTGGTCTGCATCTTGCAGTTCCTCACCAGCCATTTCTCCTGCTATTATCCCGCCAACGGTCATGTTACATATCCACCTTCCCTACATCGGTGCCTAACATATACCGTACCCAGTCCTCCTGAATCATTTTTGCCATCCGACCCACCCTCTACATCTTGTTTTGCCCTCAACTTGTTTTACGACGGGTTACGTGCCTTGTCTGCCGACCATTCACTGCAGAGCACCAATGCTTCATTGATATCTAATCCATCGCACTGCACCTCACTTTTTTTCTCCGTCGTGCCCCTCTGCTGCAGTTTCTTATACTGATTTCTAGTCTTTCTCAATTATATCAGTCGGCCTCCAGATGTCCCCACCCGAACCAGACATGCTCCCCATCTGACCCTGACCTTCGATCCCACCGGGCGCCCTTGAGTTCAATCAAACTCCCTATATTTTCCACGGCGTACTTACATTTATCATACTTCCATCCCACTTCCCCCCTGTGAGCCTTTTTATCCCAGTTTTCATGCAAATTCCCACAGTTTCATGAATTATATCCGACCATTCCATTACCTTTATAAACGTGGTCATGCACCCGGCATGCTTCGGGCGTCCCCAGACTAAACCAATAGTAATACTATTTATATAAATACTGTGAAGTTGCACTTCCTTGGACGAATCCTGTAGTGAGACTTCCAAATAGTTATACTGTGGCCAAAAGGAGATTGAACGGCTTGAGTAAAAGGTTTGCTAGTGACCCTGAATTCTTTGACAAATACCCTACAATAATAGAGGGTTATGTGTGCAAGGGCCACGCCCGTTTAGTGCCCGATGTGCAGCTAAAAATGGGTTTTGAGCCAAAGTGGTACTCACCACATCAAGCAGTTACAAACCCTAAAAAGTCCGGCAGGTTGAGCGTGGTGTTTGACTGTGCGGCTGCGTTCCATGGACGCTCCTTGAATGATTACTTGCTACAGGGACCGGACGCGAAGGCAGACTCACTTGGAGTGTTGCTTCATTTTCAAAAGGAATCTGTCTCATTGGCTGCTGATATTGAAGAAATGCTTATGCAGGTACAAGTGCCGACGAGAGACAAAGGAGCACTGAGGTTCCTCTGGTGGGAAAATGTTCAACTAGATGGTAATCTTGTTGAATATCTAATGAATGCACACCGATTCGTGCCGCTTCCTCCAAATTTTGTGTGAATTTCACGGTACGTCGCACTACAGATGACTGGGGGGACAGTATGAGGATTAAGTTTTCAGGGCTGTATATGATAACGTCTGTGTAGACGACTGTTTTGTGTTGCTGCCCACGCCGGAGAATGCAAACGTTTTTGCTACCCGAATGAATGAATTACTATCACGAGGCGGATTCCGGTTTCATAGTTGGGTATGAAGTCGTAAGGAGGTGCTGAATATTGCACCGAAACCTGAGCTGGCCCATCCCACTTTGAAAATAGATGATTGCGCACCTGCGCCGGAGAGGACGTTGGGATTGGAATGGAAAGAAATGGAAGACACGTTCCAATTTTCATTCACAATACGCGAAAAACCTCAAACAAGGCGTGGTTTGTCGTCTATAGTATCATCAGTGTCCGACCCACTGGGGCTGGTTTAAGCTTTCATTCTGCCAGGCTAGGTGTTATTACAATCACTGTGTCACTTGAAGCCTGGTTGGTACTATTCAATTGGAGAAAAACCCTACGATGATGGAATTAGTGGTTAGGAATTATGGAACAACTTTGAGCATTCAAAATTCAGGGTTCTGTCATTAGAGGTGACTCAATGAATGAAGGTGCACGGCTTCACATATTTTTTGACGCTTATGAAGTTGGCTACGGGGCGGTGGCGTATTCCAAAATGGTTTTAAGGGACGTAGCTCTCTAATGTGCCCTACTGTTCTCCAAACCTAGGGCAGCTTCTCTGAAGACCGTAACGATCCCTCGAGTGGAGTAAGCCGCAGCAATATAAGCCGTTGGAGTCTCTCGGATTCTTATGGAAGAAAGTGTAAGCAAATTTGATGACTTACTACTGAACGGACTCTGCTATAGTTTTGCACCACACAGAACAACACTAAAACGAGATTTAGTACGTACTAGACGAACCGTTTGGATGAAATCCATCAATGGTCGGAACCCTGGCAGTGGCTTCATGTCAGATCGGAGGCTAACCCTGCAGACTTGGCGTCAACAGGCACAACATCACCGAGTGATATCAGCTGCTGGTTTGAAAGTCCTTAATTCTTGATGAACGATGAAACTTTATGGCCTACCAGTCCTACGGTTGCTGCAACACCACCAAAAGTGGAATTGAAACAGCTTTCGAGTACAGTTTTCACAATGTTACAGGATACATGGACGGACGCACTTCTAGCTAGATACTCTAGTTGGTTTAACTTGCTGAAGTCGGTAGGGTGGTTAACCCGTTTTAAAATGTACTTTGCAGTCATGAGAGGCGGTCGCACAGATCTAGGACTAAAAGCTGCGCCGTCAAAGTTGCACGACATTTCTAAAGCGGAGGAAAGTGTTATTCTGGTTGTACAAGCTAAGGTATATGGTTAGAGGTTAAAATGGTTGCGAGACAGGAACAGTATCATATGCATTAACAAATCTCCGATGAACAAGACTCTACTGGAACTCGATCCAATTTTATTAAATGAAATTATTTGTGTTGTAGGACGACTGAACTACTCCAGACAGCTTCACGGTGTGAAACACCCGGTGTAACGAACGTTTGAGCAACGCTTAGCCAAATTCACAACGGATCCCGAAATCAAAAGACGATTATCCGCGATATTCTACGATACTAGATTATTACATGAACAATGACGTCAAAATTATACAAACCTCAATAATACGGTCACAAGGACTCCACAACGAGAAACCGAATAGCAGCGTGCTAGCAAACAGCACTTGCGTCACGCAGGTCCTGAACAAGGATGTGCCAAAGTAGCGCTCTGGGCGCGAACAAATAAGAATTGGTCCATAGAAACAACCAGTTCGTAAAGACAAGTCAATAATGTAGGCAACTGAGTGATGTTAGGAAAAATACTGAATCGCGAAGGAAAAAGGGGGATTTTCCACGATCGGCTGTTACACCCGGTGACACTACCGAAGACTCACCCAACTACAGACTCGATAATCCGATGGTGTCACACGATGGAGGGACATGCAGGACTTCCTCAGTTACTCGCGGAACTCGCATAAATTTTTGCATCGTACAAGGTAGGCTGCTGTCAAGCGAGTACTTGGAGGATGTTGGAAATTTCGGAAGCTTTTGACAGTCGTAGGCAAACAGATGATGGATCCTCTACCAGCCATTAGAGTCCAACAAAGTTGGTTTCCGTTCAGGTAAGTCGGAATAGATTATTTTGGCTCATTTGCAGTTATACTTGGGTGCAGCATGGAGAAACGATATGGATGCATCTCCACCTGCCTCCAAATGCGTGCGACACATATTTAAGTTTATCATTCTCTAAGCATGGATTCATCCATTATAACATTACTGCGTTTCATGTCGAGGAGAGGGCACCGCCCGAGGTTTTTGGTGATGGTGGTACAAGCTCTGATTGGGCTCGAAGGGAATAAGAAAAACCTAATGGAAACTGGTTTAGTGATAAGATTGCTGGTATATTGTTGCAACGGGGTACACAGTCACCGTGGTGGCACATGGGAGATCATGGTGCGCTCGGTTAGAGGAGTACTTCTTTCAGTTTGTGACGAACAACCGATAACTGACGAAATAATGTCGACATTTCTTACGAAAAGTGAGCGGATAGTAAAAGGACGACCGCTAGTGCCTTTGACCTCTGACTGCCGTGATCTGCGGTACTCACGCCCAATGACCTACTTATCCTGATGGTGAACCCACGTGATATTCCGATGAATTCGTCGCGAGAAAGAATGGTTCGTCAGTGGAGGCAGGAAAACTGCCCAAAATCTGTGTTTTGGAAGAGATGGATCAGGGAATATCTTCCACTGTTACAACAGCTGCAGAAATGGATAACTCGAGAAAGCAACTTTGAATCGGGTGATGTGGTGCTACTAGTTTCGGAGGCTTGGCCACATGGCCGGTGGCCGATCGGGGTTATCGAATGCATCTCAGCTTCGGGTGATAGCTTGACACGAACGGCAACAGTGCGAACTAATGGAGGGTTAGTGCTCAGTGACATGAGAAACGTTTGTCTTGTTGAAAATGAGCCGGACACTGGTGGTGTAATTTCAAAGGCCAACTCTCCTTAAGTGAGAGGCGGGTCTTCGGATCTGCCGAACCGAGAGGGACCACTGAGAGTTGATCCACTTGTCCAACTGGAAGCTGCCACTGACGGTGATCAGTGTGAGGTATTGAGGAGCCGTAGAGCGAGCCAATGCATGAGGCCGACCACACCTAGCGGTGTACGGGAAAAGTCCGGGTTGGATTTTAGGGGCCGGTGCAAAGGAGTTCAAAATACCCCGTTCCATACATTAGCATCCATGTTACAAATGATAATTTTCAGTCGTATGAACCACCTTTGCCGGAGTTCCATTGTTTGTTTTATTTCTCTAAATTTTTATTGAAAACCGGTCTCCAACCGTTGGCTTGAGTGTGAGTCGCTCAGCTTGAACCTCGTTGTGACTGCATTCGGTAATCTCATCTACTTTCTCCAGTGTTTTGCTGTGAATCAGCGTCAGTTGTTGATTTGTTGTTCATTTGGGAGCGTAAGATTCCAAAGGGAACACTATTGAGGTTTGATTATTGTAAAATTATTCAATTTGTTGAACATAGTACTGTGGCTATTTGGAATCGACTTTGTTTTGAATTGTGCTGAAATTGGTTACTGTGCGTCGCTCGAGCTTTCCGTTACCTAATTTTTTATCCCCTATTCTCTCTTCAAAGGGATTCTCCAGGGCAGCTCCGCTTTCCTAGTCCATTTCAGGCACCTTAAAATCATACAGTGCAGGCAATTTTCCCCTTTCATTTACAGCCATATTAAGATAAGATAACTGCTTTTCTTTCTGTTCTTGGCGGGCTCCCGGACTTCGACGCATATAAAAACTATGAAGATTTCAGATCTCACTGTCGTGATGATTACCCCTACGTTTTGCACTTCTGGTGAAGCAAGCTGCCCAACTTTTTAGGTTTTGTTATCTGCCACGAGTGCAATAACCCTCCTGCCGTAAGACCACCATTTCTATCGGCGCAATGAGATACGCATTTTTTCGGACACAATCCGCATTACCTTCAGTTGGATTCAACAGTGCTTCGGGTAGCTCCATGGTGTCCATGCTCCCTCTGAGCCTGCAGCTCCGGCCACTTTTTCCCCACACTTGCTGTTTTCGTGCTGCAAGCAGTCTTCAGACTTGCGCTCGGCCCGTCAAAGAGGGGCTTTTGCTCCTCAGGCACCACACTTGAAGGCATAGATCGCTGTTTGAGGGAAGGTCCAGAAGACTCAGTCACTTCTACTCAGTCTGCTTTCACTTGCTGACCTAGCGGCCCGTAGCGTGCTTGCCCCAAAAAGAAACGTGCGTTGCCGTCTCCACCGTCACACTCGTCGTACGTACCATACCAGTTTGGTCAGCAGTGGCGGCCTCTGTGGCCCTAATGGCGGAAATTGGTTGACGAGTCCCCCTGTACCTATGTAGGGGACATCAGTATCTCCATGTTATATCCTGTTATTCGAATACCTTCAGGCTCAGTCCGCTTTTACTGCAATTCAGTTGGGTTTGGTCCAGTTTTCACAAGACAGCGAGGCCAGGGCCAATCATGTGCTCAGAAAGCTGCCTTGGCTGAGCGTTTCCGTAGCTTCCAACAAAGCGTCATTTTCCTTTTCTGAGAGGCAGATGTTCCTTGCAGTGTCAGCCCTGGCAAGTGGGGGGGGGATGAGTCAATTCTGTCTGATGCAAAAACCATCTAAAATTATTTCGGAGATACTGCTACCCAACACCGATCTATTGCATTCGTAAAAGCTCCCACTGCTGTAGTACTTATGACCTTCCCCCGGAGCTTATTCCCATGGGATATGACTCTATTTGACGAACAGTTTGCTCTAATTTGGAGCTTGGAACGTTATCCCTATATTCTTGGACTGCGCCCTCTTTTCCTCTTTCTGGAATAGGAGAGAGAAAGGTTTTCTCAAACAGGGCCCGGTGTTAACTTCATTCCATCAGATGTTTCCACCAAATCCCCACGAGAGCTCAGCCTTTTCATCGAGAACAGACCCAGAGCTCGGAGATGCCCCGCGCATTCAACCTCCGCAGTAACTATGCATTAACGTATGCCAATCATAATTTTATAAGCCAGATAAACGTCACCTGGGCGCTAAAATCGGGTTGTCCCAGTTTAAGCTTTCTGCATCTTCTAGACTTAGTTTTGTGACATTCCTAATAGTATTAGTCATTCATACTCAAGAGGTGATTGTCAGAGCAACTAATTGGGCCACCCCAAGGTGAGACCGCAATCTGTTATCTTGAGATATGAGCACAATAACTTCCTGGGAAATAAGGAGTTAGGACTACCTCAAAATATCCCCTGCGACTCTATCTACAAACTATCCCTGATTCTCGGATAATTCACGGCATTACTTGAACTATCACGCCAAGTCGTACACCGATTTAAATCGGAACGTAAGGCTGTTTTGTATACTCAACCCTCAAGTGCAGTCGCAGTCAGCAGCGCAATGCCGAAACTATCAGCCAAACAAAACTGCATACTCGCCGGTTGATCGTGTTAAAGCCCGACCAAAGGTACTGACAAAGTCAAAAGTCTCGAAACTTTCACTAAATGCGTGTTCCGTCAGCCTGAATGCTGTTTCTACCAGGGCAAATAAAAGGGCTGAGGCGATAAAACACAATTTCCGTAACCTCAAAAGCCAAACGTCTTCGACTGATATAACCCTGTCCTTTTTAACTCCGTTCAAGTATACCTCCGACCCACCAGCAAATCCCTCAAACCAGGACCTAGTCACGGCCAGGCTTTTCATGGACTCCGTTGCCTCGGAAATCGTGGGAATGGTTGGCAACTCAAAAAACGCTGTTGTATTTGAATACCCGACAGAACCCTCGTGAAAGAAGTAAAAAAACATAGCCTTCCAAGTGCTGTTAACGTGACGCACCAACACTGCCAATGCTTTAGGCCACAAAAGAACATTCAACGCAAATCTCGTCCACTGTAGTTCAAGTTTCTTGGCGAGAAACCTGACAAACAGTTCGTTAGGAACCAATCCACCATTGCTTCGAGAACCCTGTTCAAGAACGTTACGATTGCTGCCGGCAAATCCCCAATGCATGCGGAATTTGCCAGGTCCACCAGCACGTATTCAGCTACGCCGGAAGTTTTCCGCCCTCAGCTATCTGCTTCTTCACCTTTTGACAATGCGCAAAGTACATGCAATATCATTTCGACTTCAAGCTTAACGGAAAGTCCATCCCACGAGTTTTACTTTAACTTGGATATATCCATTACGACCTCGCCTCGCCAGCCAAAGCCCAAGAAGCCAAGAAGCATAGAGTATATACCTGGCAAGTTTTCCCTCCCCTGCTCTTGTAAACTAGGTTCCGCTATTGGCTATGACCGGAAAATTAACCGACGACGGTGTGAGTCCCCCAGTCAGCTCAGCAACCGTGCCCAGAAGTCATCAATCAATCAATGGAGGCACCCTATATTCTATTCCATCTGGTCACTTGGCTCTTATAGCCTTTCGGCAAACTGCGGCGCCTAGGTCATCTCCCAAACTAACGAAAACGTCATTACAAGGCCGAATACACATTGTAAACACCACGGTCAATTCTACTTCTCTCATCAAGACACACTTCCAACTGCTAAGCACCCCAAGCAAAGCAACACAGAGTGCAACAGTGAAAGAAACAACATTATTCAAGACGTATCTCCCCAAACAAACCACCTTCCACTGGTAGCACCTTGCATCCCACCCGGTCGGGCGCTTTCCAAACCTTCTGGTTGTCATCCTCATTGAGCTGTTACAACTAACCTTCGAGCTCCTCTAATAAGGCCACCCTCCATACAAAACTATTACTTTAGTGTTTTACGTAACCTCCAATCCAACCTAAGTAATATCTCCCAAATTGAATCGACCTCTTTCTGCCATCCATATACCTCGCCTATCCCGAATCCCTTTCCTACCACAGGCCACTTAAAACAGCGCCCGAGAGCTTCCAGTCCCAGCGCCAACCAGCACCCTTATATCCCATTTTAATTTCACGTTCCTCCTCCAGGTTACAGTCCACCATCTATTGAAGCAAAGAGGGCACCGGTGTTGCCGTCCGTATAAGGGCCGTTGCCAGGTTATTCGATACTAGAAAACGTCCCTTTACTCTCTCGTATAATGGCTACTTATTCCCCTCTCCCCATATAACTGTGTCCCAGCAGCCACCAATAACGAGGCACCCGAAAGCGATCTTGCAAGGTGTTGTTACGTACTAAGTAGGCTTACAGACCACCGATCTCCTTCAAATCTGATGGAACCAACCAGTAACAGCCATACCCAGCCTAACCTAGCAACCAAGCTGGCCCCCTCGCCAGATACGCCTGTTCGGCTTACTTCACCGTCCACGGTGTTTCATGCCCCCTCGACCACCTTACCGACTGTAAGACACCCTTGAGCGAGGCGTAGCCAAATTCGCGACGGGCCTCGAAATCAGGAAGCAAGTGTTCGTGAAATTCTACGATAAAAGATTAGCAAACTAACAGTGATACGAAAAAGGTACAAACCTCAATGATGCCGTCAAAAGGACTCAAAAAACGAGAACCGAATTTCGGCTTGCGAGAGAGAAGCGCGTGCTTCAAGCAGGTGCAGTACAAGGACATGGAGAAGCAGCAAGCTGGAAGCGAACAAACAAATGTTGGTCCTTAAAAACAAGCAGTGCATAAAACAAGTCAGCAGTGAAAATAAGTGAGTGATGTTAAGGAAACATGAAACTGCAGTGATTTTTTGGGGGTCTTCCACCACCGGTCGTTTCACCGGATACTCGCTGTTTTTGACCCCCATTCTGTCCATCCTGTGAGCTTAGTTCACACACCTTACCTTCCTGCTCAGGTACACATTAAATTACCGCAATTTCTTCAACCCAGACTTATCCCAGTCGTGAAGCAAGATCAAGCTCCACCACAGGGGCTCCAGCCCACAGAACGCACTGTCTTCACGCTCCCGCGAAGGCTACCTAAATTACCGACCGATTACTCACACACCAGTGGCTTCTAAACTATTTGAGCTCTTAGTTAAAAAAGGCCTCTCTGAGTATTTGTGGTCTAGTAAATTGGTACATAAATGTAAACATGGTTTTCTTGAAACTTGGTCTTGTACCGACTGTCCATGGTGCATTTTCAACGTGACCACTACAGCTGCAGACAGTAGGAAGCTCCTCATTGTCATGTTCTTGGACATAACTAAGGCATTTGACCGCGTTTCTCACTCGCTGCTCCTGACCAAGCTCGAAGCCTCTGGATTTAAATCCCCTATTCCTAACTGGCCTTCCTCCTACCTTCCTTACCGCAGCCTAGTTGTCTCAATCGACAACCGCCCCTCACAACCCTCCCCCGTTACCAGTGGTGTCATTCGAGGAGGCGTGCCGGGACCACTTCTATTCTTAATGTACAATAAAGGCGTCCTCTCTGCGGTACATCACGACACATCGTTCCTGTTTGCGGGCGACACGAAAATTCTATATAAATTCTCGCACATGAACCTTAATGACGCAGTTCTCAATATATACTACGATCTGGAACATCTTGAAAAACGGTTTCACTCCTGTAAAATTGAACTCTCTCTTCAGAAATGCAGCTTTATAAACCTACGCTCTCAAGTCCCTTCGAACTCTTTTCTTTTATATAACTCCCCCGTTACCCACAACCCAGCAGTACGAGATCTTGGGTTGTACTACTGGTGCACCCCAGACATCTCGGAAGACTTAACTTGTCTAGCTGCCAAGGCAAACAAATCCTTGACATTTCTAAGTGGACCCGTTGTCCTGCGTGATGCAGATTTCATATCGTTTCTGTCCTATGTCCGACCCTGCCCAGAGTACTGCCCTATCATCTTCACAAGCACTCTCCAAATCCACAGGATAACTTTAGAGAATGTACAATGCTCATTCACGAAGCAGCCGCTTGGTCATTTCATCACATTCAGTTATAGAGGGCCCTTTGCCGTCCTCCACATTGAGCCTCTTTGGCTACTACGTACGAAGCGGAATCTTTGCTTTCTCCATAGGCTTATTCATAGTCTGGCATTTTCTTCCACCGAAGCTCTACGTGTCCTATCACTTACTCCCTACTCCCCCGTCACAGAGATCTTCAGTCTTTTCTTTTCAAATGCTAGACCACTCGTGATATTTAATTTCTTTTCGCTAAAATATTTCAGACTTTGGAATAAACTCCCCATAGAAATTCGTCGATTTTTCCCCATTCATTTCAAAATGTCAGTCGTACATTACCTCATCGTTGATAATGCTCTGGTGTTGCTGACGCTATCATGTCTGACACTCGTGCCTTTGAAGCGGGATCTGACTTATAGCTAATCTTTAAACCTCCTTCTGTATGAGTTTCCCTTCCGAGAAACTTCTCGCACAGTGGAAAGTCTTGAAGCTCACAATCACCTCCTTATAAAAGTCCTACCAACAACCCCATCAGCTGCTACCAGTCATCCTCCGGCTCAAATCATTTTCCTTGCCTTTCGGCCCATAACCGTTCCTCGTCCCTGGACTCTGCTCCACGGCATCCCCAAATAGATTGTGTATATCTACTCACACTCGGGTTTGCCTATTTCTGTTTTTTTACACTACTAGTTCACGTCAAGGCTTTGGTTAGTCTGATACTACGTCTTAAAATCTAGCCTTTATCTTTGTTATGGCCAGTTACCCTCTTGGTCATTCTATCCCCCACGCAGGTTCTACCACTTATTGTTTTTACATCTCTCCCTAACCCCACAGCTGGTGCAAAGGCCGGACTGCAGCCCCTTTCTACTTGCACTTCAGAATTTACCGACCAAGTACTATTTTGCCCATCCTATCCCACGAGCACCAACTTGGCACATTTTCTCGCTGGATATAAAAATTGGACCTTCGACATTGTGTAGTGTTCGCAACGCACTCGATTGCTCTCCGACTGGCTTTGATTTTTGGAACTCCCGCAAACCAGCGACCGGATCCCTGACTACTCTACCATACGCACTGCCACAACTCGTCCTAACCCCAAAGGTGCGGGGCGCCGTCAGATCCACGGATTCTGCCGGTGCACACTGGGTGTACAGGACGTCTGTAACGATGTGCGGGTTCAACTAGGTTGGCGGAGCGCACCTCCTGTGACCAAAAGCGGTTTCCAGGTTAGGTCTCCGGCTCACGGTCAGTCCCATCCACTAGCTCCGCTTGTGGATTATTGAACTTCATCGTCAAGCTCGTGCTGCTGCCACAAACATGTCGTCTGCTTTGTCATCTCCAATGACCGTTCTCTCATCTGGGCTGCTCTCAAAGTTTGGACCGCCGCTAACGTACTCGAGCCCGGCAAATTTAACACCCCAGTACCGGGCTAAATAGCGTGTGACGTTCATTCACACCTACCAATGCTCCCCTTCCTTTGGTAACCCATAATGGCTTGAATAATAACGACCGGTTTCGGCAAGCATATCCCCGCCCAGATTCTCTGCATCTCACGTATGTTTACTCCTACGTCCCTTCCATAAACCTGCCCATTTACCTTGTCAGAACTCACGGCTACTATCCACTAGCTGGCACTTTTACCATCAATTTTCATTTCCCCACCAAAATTCGACAGACTTTGAAATTAGCGAAAGTATACTTCGTAGCTCTTTAGAAGTCAGGCCTGTGCTTAGTGACCACTTGTCCTATCCGTCGGTTCAAATGCTCGTTTTCAAAGAGCCTTTCGTTCTCTGTATCCCGATCTTGGTGTGTTGCTTGACCCCTCTACATTTGTACTTCCCGGATATATTTCTAGTGCAGCTATGCCAGTGTTATACCTCATGGCACCTGCCAAATTGTTCGACACTTTGCACACTCACAGTTCAACTGCAGTAACATCACCATTTCGTGATATTCATCCACGCAATCACTTTCATAGCATCCGGGGTTGGATCATTACCCAGTTACCACCTTCATGATGATAAATCATTATCCACTCGTTGAATACTTACCTGTCCTCCGCAGACCTTTCTTTCATAACTTCGCCATTTCCTCTTTCCCACAAGTTGTGCCACTCGTTCGATCTCTGTGAATCGTTACTCTTGATATGATATATACATATACAACTCCTATGCGACCAGCATCATACTCTCCGTTGTTATACACTAACCTCACTATAAAGTGTGAAACAGCTTCAGCTACACGTAATTATGACGGGACACACTTTTAACAATGTTTATTAAAAATAAGTACCTACCTTTTATCCATTCCATCATCTTCTCGGCTAACTATGCACCTTTGTAATCGCCGTACCTTTCCACACTCCGTGTTTATTTAGCTTCTATTTTCACACTGTTATTTCTCGACTATACATTTTCCTGTCAAAAGCACTGGTTTCACAGGTCACTTCACCACTGTCCTGTTCTTCATGATTTGTAGTAGTCACCCGGTCAGTTATCCACCCCCCTCCATTTCCTCTTCGGCACTCTATTTGCCTCTGCAATCGCACTTCACATTGGTTCAAAACCCATATTCAATACACTTGTTGTTACTCCGTAACATACCTGCATTAAGGTGAATAATCTGCCCGATTCTTACCTGCTCTTCTCTTGCTATTCCCACCATCATTGCACTTGAAATCGTACTTGCTTTCATTCCGTTCTGTTGAACAATGCTCTCGTGATTGCCTCCACTGGCACCATGCCCAGAAGGTTTCCAATTTTCCATCGGCAAATGTTCAATAGTTTTCTTGTTAGCATACCCTCCCTTGCGACCTTGTTGATCATATTTGGATTCTTGGGCATTTTGCCTCCATTCCTGCTGCACTTAATTACTTCTCCCAACTACAAAGCCAACTTTGCTCGCCACTGAGCTATGCGGTCACTTGGCATTCAAATTAACTTTCCACTGCCTTCTCTGCTGACCTTTTCATTATGTTTTGAATCTGCTGTCTTGTTCTCGTTTCTCCTACAACACTCATTGGCCCCTTAGCTGCCGCCCTACCTTTACCGTGTGATCTGCCTATCAAGACAGTCATCAGGTCACTTATATACCCTCTACCCTACTGCCTCTTCCTCACGCCTTTCTCTCCTGCAATAGCTGCATACCACACTTCACGTTGATTTACTGCCGCAATTCCATGTCCTTGTGGTTACTTCGTGATGTACCTATATCAATGAAAATAAACAGCTGAAAAATTACAGGGCCATCGCTGGCCATTTCGTCAATCACAGCTTTTGAAATCCCTCCGTCTATCTATCGGACTTGTAGTTCTCTTTCCTTGTGATTGACTGTCTTTATCACATTATCAACTTCTACCATCACACTGGCCTTTGGTTTATGGAATATTATATCTGAAGATCCATTCTTGTACTTCCTCGAGTTTTCCATAAGTATATTTTACACTTAGCTGCGTGCAAAAGACTCTCTGAATTGCCCTTGATGAACTTGTTTTTTCTTTCCTTCCTCTTCGTTTTTGATAGATATCCTTGATTCGGCTGGAATTGGTAATGCGCTGGTCACTTCCGGTTCTATATATGCGTAAACTACTCCTTTTCAGCCGACTCCAAACAACGCCAGCTGATGGAGAATGGAATAAGTTCCTACCTGGCTTGGTGTAATTCAAACATCAAGTAGCTGATGGAAAAACTTTTGCATAAAAATGGAACAAAAATACCTCAAAAGTGTGCGTGATGAGGGTGACTTTAATAAAATTATATATTTACTTTTGACGAATCTTGTTATTCTTGGTCAGGCCTCTGTATTTATCTCTCTAGCCATTGGCTTATCCGTTGTTGTTTTTTTACTGGGTTGGCGGTCATATACTATCCTTTGAACTAGATTCGGTGCTAACTTGCGCATCCTCCGGCATAGTAGTGGGATTTCGATGTGCAAGAGAGCATAGCTGATGATTCGGCCCGGTGCCAAAATTTTGGATTCGATTTTCGAGACTTCCAGCTAACCAATTCTTTGGGTTTTTACTGACACGATTCACGAACAAGGGAAACGGCGCCTTTCCGAAGGCAAAGCGAATGTACACCTCTGAATCCAGCGAATTCCTCCATTCGGGAGGAGTGCGTACACTACCTGGCTTAGTGCCGAACATGAGGGACTACGTGACTGTCAGCTTGGTCCTTATGGGGCCAATACATTTTGATTACAGTGTTATTTTCATGACATCATTTTGCTGCTGCCTTGTTGGGTCTGATTCCATGTGCACCGCTGCGGGTGTACCAGCTTAAAGTAGGGGCGATCATATGTGTGAGTGTTTTCAAGTGAAATGAACTGGATAATAGTAATACTAATACCAATTATAGTGGTATATTTCTGGACCTTGGTCGAGAGGCTTGCGTGTAAGCATGATCAGAGCATACAATATCACTGAATGAGATGGGAAATCCACAAATTTCAAAGAAAGATTCGCACATCATAGCTGCGATGGAATAAGGCCGAGGAGAGTTCAAGTGAATCAAAGCGACAAGAGAATACACAGCCAGTGCGAGTTAATTTCAAGTCAACTGCGGCAATAGTAATGAACCGGAGGGATGTAGGGATGTTCAGACGGACATTGGCCTAGGACGCAGGAACTACATTATTCACAAGAATGATGCAAGAAAATGGTCAATAATGCATACTCATGTTCACTTAAAAAGGTAATGGGCGTTGAGGCAAAGGAGGCAGGGAAGAATTTTATGAAGGTTTGCAGAGGAATACTAATTTTCATAGATTTGTGGATACGAAAGAGGATAGTACCCCCTGGAAGGGTGAGACAACTTCCATGAGAATTAGCGTGTCAAGAATGTCGGCAGTTCACAGCTGGTGGAAGACGGGTGAAGTTCCAGGAAGGAATAATCAACAACCTGAATGCCGTGTCCACGAGGAGCAAAATAAGGTTAGACAAGGGTGAAAACCTTTGCGATAGGCCAGGTTATACTGGTAAATTGACAAATACACTATTCTGTTGAGTTTCCTGTGGCTTTCCTTTGTCTGTATTAGGACTTTCGGGCGAGGGTCGGCTGAGGTTTGAGTTCACTGTTTCATCATGGTACGGAGAAAACTTCGAGCCTTGGTAAATATTTACCGAAGTTCGACAGTTTCACAAAATGGAAAGGAAATTGCTTTTGATTCCATCCGTTATCCAGCTATTGTAAGATACAGAAATATATACGGAAGCGGTCAGGCCAGGGGATCAGTTAACTAGTTCGGTAGCTTTTTGCTGGGAGCTATGGCTCTCATTATAGCAGAGTCTACGCATTTACTGCATTGTTTTACAGGGTTTCCGTAACAATTGCAGAGGGTGTTATAATAGAACAAGTGGGGCAACATGCATTGAGTGAACGTCATTCTAAAAGCCACGACACCGCAGGAACTATGGGCGAACATTGTATATTTACATGGTATGGCTGGGTGAATGCAAAACCTAATGCGGTTGGTCATGTAACTAGACTTTGTTCTAGGATAACTCGCAGGAACCTGCTCCGTTTTCATCGTTAACTTGCGCACTCACATATACCAACTCTCTACCAGCAGAAAATAGGATAGTACCGTGTACAAGCAATAATTGATTACACTGAACTTCAGTGATGAGAACGTCTGCATTGTTGAGTCTACCTCCTGTCATAGTAAAACCCTTGTATCACGGGATTGTATAGGTTGCTAGAAGATGTTAGATACACGCTTCAATGGTAACATCATCCTGTTATCCCTCTCACCACCACCCGTGGCCAGATTTCACAAAAACAACGATCTCGGGGCGATCGGAGAGCAGAAACTGCCTTTCCATGTTATTTAAGAAACTTATTGACATTCCTAATCAATTAGCACACTTTTGGCCAATATTATATAGGAATAGCCCCTACAGATGAACTTTTTAGTCCAGTACACGTAAATTACAAAAAGTTGATTGACAGTAGAAGTTTTACTAGAGGAAGGCTGCTTAATTTTTTCTCATTATAAGTATGACAAATGAGTCACTTAAAACTCAGCAACTCCTTCGTATATCCCAATAACTTTGGTAGATCAATTTCGTACTTTCCAAAATTAGCCCCTAAAGAATACGGCAATCTGCGGCAGTTTCAATATCTCCCGGTCACAGCTTGCTCTTTTACACCAGCCGATGCGACCATTTGACCTTGACCTTCAAGTCTGCCGGGCATTATTACAATTTTAGTCCACTTTAACACTCTCTTCAATACTCTGTGCACACATTGTAGTCTTTTGTATATTCCGATTCTGACGTCACTTAAATCATCTGATCGTGCACTCCAGTGCGCTTCAAGGGCATATAAAATATACCATTTTCACTATCAAATTTATCACCACTTCATGAATGTGCCTTGTTTTATCTCTCCGACCCAAGCTTTGCCTGGTTTGACCGCCAATTAGTCACGAGCACTCGTGAAGTCTCTTTATTCGTCTCCTGCTCTCAATTTTGCCCTTCAGGTTTGCATAAATATCTCTGTGGCTCTACTTCGGCTTTTCTGACTGCCAACGAAAAGTCATTCGGTTCGTGAAAGTTGTTGCCTACCTTGTCCGCATACCATTTGTCTCGTTACCCCCGAGTGGGTCCGGAGTGGTTTCAGCAGGCCGGCGCTGTGTTTGACTTTCCTGCTGAGTTTTTCATCACCTATATGAGTCCATTTCATTATATTATTTCTTCTGTTTTTAGCCTTCTGTCCTTGACAAAAGAAATCCACAATCTTGTTGAATAACCTGATCATATTTTCGGTAGGATACTTCACATTGACTTAAGCCCAGTTCATCTCGGAAAGTAGCTTATTTACAGGAGGCATCAGAATTAGATGTCAGGGATATAGTGGACGTAGGATAGTCCGTCACATGTTAAATATGGTTAAGGGCCCCAAAGTTCTTATCCGCGGACCCAGAGCTTCGGCTGGTTCAATTCGGAGAAGCACAATTAAGAACGGCCGCACAACCGGTCAAACTACCAAGTCTATATATTTGGTGGGGCACTTTCCACCGGGCTTGGCTCCGGTAAACATGGACATTGCGTGCAACCCACCCGGAGGATGCCCGCACAACTGACTGCGGAATCCCTTACTGCGGAGTCTTGGTACGTCAGCAGAACATGGACTAAAACCTCTAGGGTCCTGCATCACGTTAGGCGGCTATGGTGACCAAACACCGATGCAGATGTACGGAAGCCCGGAGAGTTAGTCATTATGCGAAATAAACAACGAATTTTTCGCGACTTCCATAACCCGGAACTAACGAAATTTGATAAGTCTGGTTCATCAAGAAGCAAAAAATTTAAAACAATTATTGCGTTATCTAAATATTGAACAATAATTGTTCAGGATCTTGGAAAACTTACTTGGCTGCTCACCACTATTAGCTGATCTTGAGAACGGAACAGAAAGCACGTTGTTGAGCAGCCGGGAACCAAACGTCCGAACATTTTGTACAGAGATGAAGAACTGGATCAGCTAAACAGGCAGTGAAGATAAAGAAGGATTAGTCACTCTCGATGAGCTAAGTGAATTTAGGGAACCTCTTCGCACATGCATTCCGCTACGACGCGTCAGCAGCTGTAACAGGAACCTCTCGGGTTTGTGCCGGAACAGGCCTCCACCACCTAATTCGACGATGCAATGTTGAGCGGGATTTGCATGCAAGCGCTATCCAATAAAATTCCGGCTACTTTGGCTGTCTTTAGGAATGTTTCAACGTCAGGTGACTTAGCTGAGGCTGCTGGTCGGGCAGAAATATATGCAATAACTTTTGTCCAGCCCATAGCTGAGGACTACGACACAGACAACGTTAACACCGAATGGACTTACTGTCCTTCCAGGCTGATGTATTCAATGCACTGCGATCAAATTCCGTGTCTTAAAAAGCTAGCAGCTCCAACCTTTCATGGCAACGCAACCCTTTAAAACCCTGGCTTTTGTTGGTACCACTGCACTCACGGGGATAAAGCAGAAAAAATGCATCAAACCTTGCGCGTATCAACCTGAGAGTCAAGGAAACCGTGAGCAGACCGGTGTAGGCCAAAACCTTGTCAGGCCTTTCCGCTCAAAAATGCCTATTTTTTCTAACCGACGAAACAACCGAAACTCCAGCTAACAGGTAAGCACTATTCAGCTTTACACCGTAGACCGCCTGAGTCGGCTAAATATCGAGCTGGTAGCAGGTAGTGAGATGTCCCCAAAGGTTTGTGGTGTGAGTTCACTCACGCCAAACCTAGGTTATTATACATGTGGTATTTGTCATTGCTAACCTTCCCCACCGGGTCATGTGCTCCCAGTTTATTCGACTTTTCAACCACATTTTTGAGCCATCCGGGCTCTGGCTAGTGGATGAGGTTGCCAACATCTAAACCAGTAGTGCACCACGGATAAATCCCTCAACCTATCCAGTTCGCATCACTCCTGTTTTTGCTAGCCCATTGCAGAGTCTATTGCACGAGTTTTGCGGACTATTTCAACCTACTGAGGTGCTATAACAAGTGTCAATCGATGTACTACACCATGAGTCACGGTTGGTCCGCAGGTCAGTTGCTGCAACAGGTGCTTAGCAACCAACAAAATGAAAATGGCCAAGGCCGGGTTTCAGTCAATGCTGAATCTCGGTATTATCGCGCCATCTTCATGCTTGCGGGTTTCTCCATACATATGGTTCCAAAAAGTCTCTTGATGATAGGTGACATTGTATAGATTGTCGGGCCCTAAACAGCAGCACTAGGCCAGATCGCCAACCATTTATATATATCCAAGACCTCAAGAAAAGTAAGAGCGGTTGCAGGATTTTCATTTGCATAGGTTTGATTATTCCATGTGATCTAAATTGCGGTAATCTTAGTTACATGTCAGAGACACCTGTAACCCCGTGGTTTGGTTTATTTGAGCTCCTCCAAAAGCCACACGGTCAAAGCAATGCAGCACACATTCCAGTGATCTACAGATCAGGTTTGTCGAGGTTCAGAGGAGGTTCACATCTACTTAGATGACATCTTACTCTCCAGATCAACCTCTGATAAGCCCAGTGTGCTTTCTGTAACACAAAATGCCGGGAAACGCTCATTTGGTAGAAGAAGTAAACCTTTCCTTGGTCGAGAGGTAAGAGCCTCAGGCGTTTCACCCAAGAAGTATAAAGGGTAGACTGTTTTTGAATATCTCGAAACTTCTTCCTTCAAAGCAATTCGAAGTTTCAATGGCTTGGTTAACTTTTACCGACTTTTTGTTCTTCGGTGCGCCAAACTGACGTGACCTCACACAGATTTATCGCGTGGCTAGACCAAAACATTCAAGCTTTACGAGAATGACTTTTCCGCTTTCACGGGACTGAATTCAGCTATCTCCGACACGGTCGCCGCTGCGAGTCAACCAAAAAAGCTACCCCGGCACTATCAACGGACACTTCCGACACAGCTTCCGGTTTTGTCCCACAACAATACATGCAAGGCATATGGCTTCTCACTGCATTCTTTTCCAAAGCAGTGTAGTCTGCCAAGTCCAGGTACAGAATATTCGGTAGGTAGCGTCTTGCAGTTTGCGTGGATATCCGCCATTTCTGACTCCTGCTAGAAGGCATGAAATTCCCCCAGTAGCCACCTGGAGATGGGTGTATTTGGGTGAGCGAATTCATGGCCGAAATTGTCATAGAGAATCGTAACCAATTAGCACAGCTCTAAGTAGTTAGTATGTTATTTTTGTGCTACACGTCTATCCTTTGTTTGTCTGCCTCCTTTGAGGACAACTGGTTTCTGCCAACTGAAAAAAATTGGACTGCTCCGCTTGTGGGCGGTTGAACCTTTAGCTTCTTCCGCTGGTATCGCATCCGGTGTCGCTCTGAAACATAAACGTGATGGATACTGATTCAATACACAGGCGTTCACTCATTCCGCCGACTTTTACCATCTTTTTGAAGCCGCCCGAACTTTTCGCTTTTTGTCCTTTTCTTCGGGCGATTCTCGGGATCTAGTCAGTGCCTGGTGCTTTGAGCCCTAAATAGGCGGGCTCTCCTTCTCTTTCAAGTTTCCTGTAGATCCTCAAGAACAGTAAACTCTTTTATCAATTTTTGCAGAAAGTGTCTCAGTTCCTCAACCAGATTTTGCATTTTTTACCTGCATCGGTTTTTCATTCTTCCTAATCGCTTCGATTCACCGTACACTTCGTAATGTGGCCGACCCTTAATTTGCGAAGCTGACTTGAATGCGCTTGCCACTTTTTTGATACGCGCAGAGAAAGTAACTTTAAGGCCGGGTTCTTCCATTTAGGATCAGTTT
Source organism: Fasciola hepatica (assembly GCA_948099385.1). NCBI lineage: Eukaryota > Metazoa > Platyhelminthes > Trematoda > Plagiorchiida > Fasciolidae > Fasciola > Fasciola hepatica. The sequence continues at coordinate 1,084,765 of CANUEZ040000108.1, forward strand.
TGCTTTGTGCTATATGACTACGGAAAGTAATAGACTTCACTACGGGGTCACAGTTCTTCCCCTACACGTCGTTGATTAAGTGAAACATGTGCTGGAATCCGGTGAACCCAATCCCTAATGAAGCATAAAAGCAAAGAAGGTTTACCTGATTGACATGTCTGAAAAACAGCGAATTCTCCGTTTGTTTGCTGATACTAAACTTGGACATCGCGAACCCTCCCTGTTGCTTCGGTACACGTGCAGTCTTCTAGGAATTATCAAGATCGATGCCAGTCTCCTGAAAGGGATATTGTTTTACCGTCTCACCGGCAACCCCATGAAGGTTCTTCATGTGCCCACTGAGGAAAGTCTCAAAATATTTGACGAGGTAGCAAATGAAATCAGGGAAACCTACGAGCCAAAAGTCCATTAGGCAACTGTGCCACAAACTAAGTCTGCAAATGCCTCGTTGCCGGCCGCTGTGCACGATCTTGTCAAATAGCTCTAGGCACTCAGCACGACGTCATTTGGCCGCCCGATCCGGTCATCACCTACCAGAGAGTCTTGTCTAAAAAGGTCTCCCGGTAGCATCCCTACGAAAACTCCGGTTCAGCCATCGCCAACCAGGGAGCTTTGCCGGTATCTCCAAAAGTATTTTTTTAAGGTGCGTTGTCGCACCCCGCCTTGTTCTATGGCCCCGACCAGCCAGGGCGATGGCTGTTCCAGTGCACTGTGGCAATAGACGCCCCAAGCCAGAGTGGTCGCCTATTCCACGTCATCAATCACAATTCAGGCACACTGCACATCAGCCCCAGCACCAGTTTTCTGCCGAGCTCTTGGCTCTCTTTCAGGCTTCACTAACGAAGACTTTGTCCCATTCCATAGATCTCTCCTATGGCTAATTTATTTTTCACAACCCTCGAAGGTTTTTCTTCCTTGGGTTGTCGTCGGCTAGTGAATCACGAAACCAAAATTTCATTTATGGAGACAAGCGTTGCAAGGCTGGATGCTCACCTGTCCTCCCTGGGCCTTTCTTTCAGCACCTTGACAACCCCTCCCCACGATATGTGCCACCCGTGTGACTCCTTTGGCTCACTTCATCTGATTTGATATATACACAATTCCTTGAGTAACCGCCATTCACAGTCTTTGATTTTACACCCAAGCTCCCTCAGTTGTGTGTCATTTTGGTTCAATCATACGTCGTTATGACGAGGTAAATATATTGTATTGTTCATTAAAAGATATGTACCTACCATTCATCCATCCTGTCATCTCCTCGAAGAACTAAACTTCTTTGTATTTGCCGTAACTTTAGACATCCAATATCGACTTAACTTTTATTTTTACGCTTTTATTTCTCGACCAACACGACTTGCGCGAAAAATTCACATTCCACCACCTGTAATCCTTAGGCTTTCCCTTCCACATCCCTTCGGTTGTCCCCTATCCCTATGCGGTTGTCGCTTGTTCGTTGTGCAGCAGATTTTACCAGTATCGAACCTCGAATTTCTACTGCCAACCAGCCGAAGTTTTTCATTTTTATTCCAAATCCTATGTTTCGATCCCGTTTTCTTGTCAAAAACACTGGTTCCGTGGCCCTCCTTATCGTCACCTTATGCTCCGTCATTCAGAGGGGTCACCGAGACAGTCGTCTACTCTCCACTCCATCACTGCTTCTGCACTCTGTCCGCCTAAGCAATCGCAATTCACCTCGACTCATAACCGTTATTTCATTTTCTTGTTATTACGTCGTAACATACCTGCACTCTTGCAAGTAATCTACTCCGTTCTTACCCGCTCTCTGTGGCTATTTCTTCCAAAACTGCCTTTGAAATGGCACCCTCTCTCAGTTCGATCTGTTGTACTCTGTTATTGTGGTTCCCTCCATTGGCACCTAGCTATCTAGTTTTTACCACCATAGGGCCGATTGATTCGTTGGCGTTTATCTCTGAAGGTCCATTCTCGTATATCTTGCAGTTTTCTGTCCATATGCTTTTTGTACACTGCAGTGTGCAAACGACTCTTCAGATCTCCTTCGATGAACTAGCCCTCTTAGAAAAGCCCAGCGAAAATCCTGCGATTCCGCTGGAATTCCCAGTGATTGTGTTCACATCCATTGTAGTCTATGTAGATATTCCACATTTTCAAACAATTCTAACGGCATCAGGCCTTATAGGCCATCTGACCTTGGCCTACAAGGTTGTCGGGCAATGTCCTCACTTTGGTTCGGGTAAACAATCTCCTTTAACCTTCGTGCACTTTGCTTCTACTATCTTGAAAACTCCTGTTCTGGTATCATATGGATAGTCTGATAATGCACTGCAGCATGCTTTGAGCTCATTCAAAATTTGTCATTGTTATTTAGATTTCTACCACAATATTTGTTGTTTGCCCATCAGGGGACTTCTCTTATTCAGGAAATGTATGTGACGTTTGTGTTCACTTAGTTCATCGACCAAAGCTGGTTGTTAAAACACTCCACTACCCAGCAGATTTTTTGCTGTGGTTTGTGATTAGCGAGCGCCAAAATTGAAAGTCAAGGATTGAACTACCATCCACAATCTGAAGGGACGAAGAAAATTAGCTAATTCTCGGAAATTCTTGAAAAGATTGAATGCTTTCGAACTCCAATCAAACTTTTGTGTGACAGATGTGCCAATAAACTACCCTTGAAAGTATATTTCGCCCAAGTAAGGGTCTTTCTCAGTATTTTACTAGGCTTTTAGTATCAAGGTCACGCGTTTTTCCAGCCAAAATTCCCGGCGTGAAAACGGTTCAAAAGTAAATGTGGTAGTTTCGTTCATTCTTACCGCCAAAATTTCATATCATCTTCACTGTGCACCTGGGATCTGAATACACAGGTATTGCATCAAATCATGGAGGTAAGAAAATTGAACCTTGACCAAATGGTTTAGGATAGGACCTCCTTCACCTACCAAGTACCCGTCCCTAACTAGATATCTTCGCATCACTGTGCAACTTGTGTGTCATATTAGTTAAATTTCAGCTCCGCGGCAAAAAATATTTCTCTGACTCAAAGAAAATCTGCGTACCTTCAACGAGAAGTGACCGAATATGGATACAAAATAGGGGGACTATACGACACTTGGCAACGTATGATAGTACCTCAAGAGGACGACAAATAAATTTGCACACGGAGAGACAACGGAATCGCAGCTGGAGTAAGGCGCAGCCTGATTAGACGAACCATAAATTCAGGACGAAACTGGTTCGCGAGTTCCACGGTACTTAATCATAAAACTGGCAACCTCGCATCAAATACAAAACCTCAAATGTGGCTTCAAACGACTGAGCTTGCTTGGCTAGTTCCAGTGCATCAAGAGAGCACTAGCGGCGTTAGGTCGAACGAAACCTAGTTGAAATATACGGGGGTTTGTCACGTGCAAAAGCGGGTATGTAGTTTCAGCGGCCGAGCTTCATGACGAGTATAGCTGTGTTACGTGAAATTGAGGGAGCTGTGCGCGAAGGTGAATTTTAAACATCCATCACAACACCGGCTGAAATATTCTGGGATATATGTGGATTAGGGTTGTGTTGGAGTTAGCCTTCTCAGCCTGCGTACCTAACCCTACTGCCCTTGCTCACTCATGTTTGCCTGCGCAGTTACCACTTTTGTCTGTTGGTCTACCATTTAATTATGAGAGTTCGAGGGCCTGGAAACTTCGATTTTCAATTTTTTCTTGGGCGATCTCGGGCAACGTCTCTGCAATTTCTTCTGAATGCCCCCAAACGCGATGCTCAGACGGTCACGGTTGACCTGCCTGCGGATGTGTAGGTGCACGCTAGTGCACACGAATATGTTGCAAAGGGTTTCGGAAAGTAATATCTGCCGCGCAAATGCAGGTGACCTTTTCAAATCGGTAAGTCAATTGTTTCTGCAAACGGTTGAAGTATTTTGGTTTGCATCTTGAGCCAGAGGTTGAATGTAAAATGTGTAACGCCCAGATGGGAGGCTGCTTTCTTACTGTTCGCCTAAAGTAAGTGCTGGTTCATATCCATGCAATTTCTGAACCAGGGCCCACGAAGGTTTTCTTCTGTGCTTTTGCAGATAACGCGCTTGCAAATCTCTTCAGAAGAGCATGCCCCTTCGCATCCAAATGAACTGCCCGAATTGCATTGAGGTATGACGCGATAATAAAGGTCGTTAAACAGTGCCATTGTGGTAAATACATTACAGAGATTTCTCGGAACAATGGTTAACTAGGCTTTGATAAGAAAGGAGCGTCTGGATTAGGCATTGTGTCATCCACACGTACCAGAGTTTGTGCAAGTTTACGGAGCCTGCGCTATCAGTCTCCGTAGGTGACCTGATTTCCTACTCAGCACCACTTCCTGCAGCCCGAAGCCTGTTGTATCACCCATACTCTGCAGTTCAGCAAGGCGGTCTTGTCAGTATATTCCAAGTCGAGAACTTTGTTCTCTTGGAAGAGTCCAACTGCACCACTTGGAAAGACAGAAAAAACTCCCTAAACTGTTTTGTACGGCGGAGCCCAAGAAAAATGTGGATACAAGACAGTCATTTCGAACTTAACCAGAAAATATGCAATGAGGTGAAGGCTAGCAGTATGCTCTAGCCCGGCCTTAGATGCGTCGATACAACTCTTCGTCGGCCAGTAAATACTTCCTAAATATACCGTTTTTCAGGAAAACGTTTCTTAAAGCACTCCCATGGGCAGAGTCGAAAGCAGCACGGATGTCTAGGATCAGTTTCACCCTTAATTTCGGAGGGCATAACGGTGCTTCAGCAGCTGTTTTAAGGTCATTATTCGATCGATACATCCACGACCAAGAAAAAGCTGCCCGATCCTCACGAGTAAAATTTTTAGGCATTTCGTATGATTTGCGAAGTGTGACAGACGCGAGCGACCCGAGGCTATTAGGATGCGGCTTGCACTTCTAGGGCCAGCAGAGTCACTGAGCAAGCCATTCTTGAGAAAGGGAACAGCTTTTACGGCTCCCTCCAGGGGAAAGCCTGCCTGGATTTCCAAACATTTATAAACGGAATATGAGGTTATGCAACGAGCAGCACTCCATCACATTTCAAAAGGGCTAAGGAAGTCTGTCGAGGCCGGGAGCCATGTGACTTCCTGAGGCCTGGTTCCTCTTTCTGACCTCCGTCTTGGTGGGTGCAGCTGTTGTAACCCACCGCTGGAGGTTTACCGGAAGAGTTAGAGGAGAGTCCCAAACTGAACACCAGGAAACTGTGCCTGGAAGTATTCCCCCCAGCTTTCGAGACACCACTGTTGGTCGTAAACCGATGGGGCGTCAGATCCATAAATGTTTCACTCGAGCCTAATGGGTGCCTACCGGGGACTCGAATACGATGGAACAGCTTGCAGGAGTTTCCCGTGGCAGCGACACGTTTCATCTCTGACGTGCACTGGAGCCACCAGGCTTCGCGGTCCCTACAATGACTCGTGTTCTGTGAACGTCTCATTGCAAGTCAAGCTGCTTTTCTCTCGCTTTTAGCTGGAAGTAGCCGGCATGCATCGAGAAGTCGCACAGATTCCGAAGACATCTAGTGTCTTGTGGCATGAGGAGGCGGGCAAAAGTCATTTGGCCAGCTGGATGCAAGACATTCTTGATAAGAGATCAGTAATATTTTGGCCGTCAGGTGCAGCTTCGCCTAGCTTTTCAGCTAGCACGTTTTGGAGGATGGATATGCGAGGTGGATCGGAGGGCCTGCTGGAATCTCGTCATAGCGGAAAGCATCTGGAGGGCCCAGGGAGATATCTGGCTGGAATTCGCATTCTTACAATCGACAGACTTACACAAGAGTCTGCCGTTTTAGGGCTTATAGCAGTGCTGCCGGCGGATGCCACGTGACTCACCGGTGATAAGGATTTTATAGGTACTCACTGGTGACTTTCTGAGCACAGGACGAGAGATCGTTCCCCCTTTTCTGGAGCGACGGGAACACGGTCCAAGAGTGCCTTCTAGAAGAGCTTCGCTCGATGAAAGCCAACCCAGAGTTATTCATATGTCCGGCCAAGTTTGGGGTATCCATCCGGCGCAGTCCACCACTGCATAGAAGGCAGGAACAGAAACTGTAGGCTCAGCTCTCTTGGAAGATCGCCCGCAAAAGAGTTCCAAAACGCCCGTTCCTCACATTAACATTCATATTACAGAGGACAATACTTTACCACGTGAATCACTTTTACCGGAATTTTGATAGTTCGTTTAATTGCATTAAGTCATTTTCGCGAAAAGAGATGCGACGGTTGAACGGGATAGTTGATTTATAGCTCAATTTTGGATCTTAAGAACCCGGAAGATACACTACTGAAGTTTTGTTGTTGTAAACTTGATAAGTTTGCTTTTCTGGTACCATAGATATTTGGGATCGACTTTGCTACAAACGGAATCGAAATAGGTTTTAACGCGTCGCTCGGACATTCCCTTGGCTGAACTTCACAGGGTCACTGATAATTCACGGAAGGACAAAAGGGGGGCCTCAGCCAAATGATGGAACTGGAGTCTTGGAGCCTAGTCTTTTGAAAGCAACGCACGTTAATGTCAATGGATTCAAGCACACGATCTGAGCACGCCCCTTCTTCTTTGCTTACCAGGGTGTGCGCATAGAACGTGGCCAGCGTGAATGAGCACTGAGGACGGGGACAAGGAAGAACATGATCGATGATTACACCAGTCGCAGTGTCAGCAAAAGAACCCGCGAGGTATAAAATGGAAAAGGAAGAAGAAAATGAGGACATGGGAACAAATTTTTTGCTTTGTAGTAGAGCCGTCGTTCGTGCGCATGGAAGAGCAGCCAATCATTAGAGTAAAACCATTGGTGGTTTTCTAGAATTCCCTCAAATGTAGTCAGGACCCAATCCAATATAGAGTCCATAGCGTCTGGTCCCCAGTTCGTGGTGTGATAACGACTACACTCCGCAGAGCGCAAAGGAGAATAACTCGAAAGCTGGAGCAAGACGTATACTAGCGGAAAGCATGAGCGTGCCGAAATTGTACGCAGGCTAGGCGACTGGAGCCACCGATTTTGGTGCACCTTCAGATAGACTAATTTGGTGGCTTGTATAAGTGCCTGTCTCGCCAGAAGGCCGTGATAATCGTGCTTAATTCCGTAACTGGGAAATTGGCTTTGGTGGCGAGTAATGTTTTTCACTCTTACCGCTTCGACCGAGCACAATAACGAGGTCAGCGCAGGCCGTTCTCCATGAGTCACATTGGTGGTTGCGCGTCGACCGCACAAATGTGCCCTACCCAACGAGGAATAATATGTTGGTAAGTCCGGTTTGCCGTCTCGTGGAGTGATGATCACGTTTTTGGATTTGCCTTTAGTGCATCCCAAAATTCCGTTTGTCCGCCGTGGTTATTGCTTCCGGAAACAAACCACTAGCCGGCGTCAAGTGAGCCCAGCCGGGATCTAGCGAGAGCTGCGTTTGAGCCATGCGAGATCATAGAAGTCCATGTGTTTTGTCTGACAGAGCGAGGCGGGAGGCAAGAAATGCAAGAAAGATACACTGGGGAGTGTTATTGTCCCTGGAGCACTGTACTGACAACCTCCAGGTCGTGAATTATAATTCCTTTTGAATGACTTCAAACGTAGCGGGTCTTAGTTTTCTTTACTCCACGTTTGTGTGAACTATTCACTAGTTGTTCTTACCTGATCGGGGTCAGACTATCTTACTTGCGGTTTGCCCAGGGTTAGCACGTGCGGCTCAAATGTAATTGGAAGTCCAAGGTCCGGCTGAGATTGAACTTAAGTTACTCGCTTGATTTCGCCGCGACATCAGCCTGAGTCGAACTACACACAAGCGGACATTTCTACTGTCTTTACACTCAAGCACTCATTATTTAGATACCGAGCCGGTAACGTAAACGGGTCTTTGAATATCGCTCAATCTGCGTTCTGATTCTTGGGTCCATTTACTTAGAGGACGGTTTAAAAAAGGAAAAGTGCTGAATTATGTGCTCTTCTAGAAAGTTGAAGACAAGCTGCCGTATCAGCCATTGACTAGCCTCTGGACCTTCGACGGTGGACCTGCTTTGAATGGTTTACAAAGTCTGACTACTCCACTCAACCTGAAGAAGGTTTTGTGACTAAAAGTGAACTCGAACTTGGCAGTTTCTACTTGTTTGTCCAGTCTTTGCTCCTATTCCTTCGCACCTCTGTTCGTTATTTCGCCATCGCTAAAGACTAAAAACGTGGAGGTAGTCGCAACTGGCAGTCAGCCAGCTGAAGCCCCGGGACACTCCCCTCAGTTAAGTTGTCTCCCGAGTGTTCGTCCTGTGCTAGAAACGATGACAACATACTTGCTGTTGGGAAGGGGCAAAAAGTGCATTGTTGGAGCCGGAAGCTGCTAAAACCATGCTTTGAACTGCGAAGGCTAAAAGGCCAGCCGCTAAAGCTCCCTGTGTCAAGGAAAACCCTGTGTTTACTTAGGTCTCACGTAGAGAGCTGAACTTAGGTGAGCATTGAGGCACCAGAATCCTGGTGGAAACAGCAGCTTTTTGCTAGGTGGAGAAAGGTTCTTTAACTAAGATCTGCCGCGGGTGACAAATCCCCTGCGAGATCAGGCCGATATAAAGGACAGATTAGATCATTTAGTGGCCAGATAGGAGCTGCCAAAAAGCAAGATTCCGTTTTTTGGTAGCTCTCCACTGGGACATATTATGTTTTCAGGCAGTTAAGGGGAAGGATAGAGGGTTAGGTTTAGGTTGGTGGTCAGCATCCCGCTCATCTCCCTCAACACTGTCGAGGAAATGCAAACCCATTCGTCCTTACCTTATGTATCTGGCCAGCACGGGTTACAAGCCAGCCAGACGCACAAGGAAGGGAATGTTTAGCCAGCCACACTTATTCGTAAGATCTATGCCTGGCGAGGTGGCCACTTTTGGAGAAATCCAGACAAGCACGGCTGTGTCGACTAAAATGTACGAGTCCTGGTCAGGATGAAGTTCAACCAACGAGTCACTGATCTATCCACAGAATAGTTGAGTCCATGTCTTATGGATCGCGCCGCGGAACTTCAAAGCAGCGAGTACCAAAAGTCAATGCGGAAACCAAATCAAAACAACACTGCTCCGCAAATCCTATGGTACCGTTAGTGAGTTAAAGTATGAGCACATAATGACCACAACTTTGACGGTGAGCCTTGCTAACTACCCAGCTCAAAAGTGGTCGAAAATGGGGATAAAATTATGTGCGAAGAAAGCTGTTCAACGAAAAGAATATAAAGAAAGTGCCCGCCCTGCAGCCCAAACAAACAGAAAAAATTTTCCACGCTCAATCAGGCCCAAAGAATAATTTTTTGAGAGTAGAGCTGAAAAACTTCCACTCTAATGAGCTTAAATTCTAAGATCCGCCAACGTGGGCGAGAAAGTGGAACCAAACCACAGTGAAACGATTCGCCCTGAGCCATTGAGACTCGTTGCCGTATGGAATGTTATCAGATGAAGAAAGCAAGATCGAAAAAGGGAAAAGTAGATACGCCAATCGTAGAGTGGATGAGGACCACGAAACAGTGTCAAGAAGAGTAAGGTAAGAGGAGGTAGTCCAAACTACTTGAAGTATATACAAAAGTAGAAGATGAGGAATTTTCAATCTTTTACGATATTACACCGGCGGCAAAAGTTCCTCCTAGTGGCAAGTACCCTAGAATAGCACCCAGCTCAGGCTCCCGTTGCCGCTTACGCTGTCGAGACACTAGAGTGATAGAGACTTACAGCGGTAAGCCTGATGCCTCCATTCTCCTGGGAAGCAAGAGGACTTACAGCAGTACGACTGCACACCCCCTAGCTTAGGAACCCGGATACCAGTCAGCCCTTTCAAGTAAACATGCCTATGGCAACTCTCGGCATGCAGTCCCATTCGCCGTATGAACCTCTGGCTTTCTCGTCCCGTCCAAGGTAAGCCTTCTTGTCTTTACTAGGCCCCCAGTTCTTGGATAACGCAAGAGCATAATGTAGGACATAAACCTGGCTATCCACGCAAAAACCATCAAAGACTTCGATCAATCCGTGTAAGGGCATTGAGGCTGCACTCCGTTTTTAGCGAGGTAGTTGCGAAGAGAGGTAGGCGTCGCCAACCAAAGCTCCAGGTCCTTTTCTTCAATGAACTTCGTGGGGTGAAACACATAGTAGACGTCAAGGTAGGAAAGTTGCTTCGAGTGTTGACCGCCTTGAATCAGGCTCCTCCCAGTCAGAACCCACTACAGACTCCAAGCCAAATTCTTCCACCTGCACAACCTCCGGTTGGTGTTCCTAAAGCGGCTCCTGTTACCCCCCCCCCAAAAGATCTCTTATCGCCGGTGACGATACCAGACTCAGCGGAAGGTGCAACCCAACCATCAAAGGGAGAACTGGACTCGGCCGAGAGTTGCGACAGCCAAACACATTTGCAGAATTCGCAGCCGTTGCATATACTCAGGTCTACTTTTCATACTCCACCTTTACACCGTTTAGTTGTAAATGACTGCAGGACAGCTCACTTCATCACGACAGGAGTAACGTCAGCTTGCATCGAACCGGTTTACCCCTCTCAGCCGAATACCTGCCACTCCCCGAGGCGCATCTTTTTGCGTTTCTTGCCTTCCTCCCTGTCCCGTTGGACAGAGAAACATGGATTTCTAGGACCCGACAGGCCTTGAGCAAATCGCTTGTTGGATAGTGGCTGGACTCACTTGATGCCGGACTTTGTCCGAAGACCCAATGTGCTCCAGGTGAGTCTAAATTTGCAGGAGCGCTCACAACGAAATCAGGTGGGAAAGTGTAACGAATACCATTTAGTTGACCATATTTGCCCAAGGTTTCGGTGTTGGGTATCTAGACTAACATTTCAAGATCAAAAAATACTTTGAAGGCAAGTACCGACTTCTTCGCTGCATCTCCACTTAAGGATTTTAAACCGAAGGACACTCTTACACCCCGGAAGTATGTTGCCAAAAAGGGTGCTAAGGAGTACCTCCGGTTAACCATCAGGTAGACCCCAAGGCTTTGTTAAATCACCACGAACAAGGGATGTGCCAACTCCCTTGTCTAGCAGTGTATTGACAACGACAAATCCGTTCGCATCTTCAATAACTGTGGACACAATACTCAGTAACATCCTATGACCATTCAGAAATTTTTGGCATGAAGCACTGAGCAATGAAGTTTTAGGTGCGATGGTGCCATGGACCACGATTTCCTCTCCACGAACGTTCTTGCCGAGATAAATTTCAGCCCGAAGTCCGGAGCATAGAAGTTAAATTTTAGCTCCATCTAGGCTACCAAATCTCAGCGATTCTTACCGGTGAAGCTTTGAAATTTACGACGATTCACAAGATTAGGTCATCGTTTGCAGGTTAGACACCGTATCTCACTAGTAGATAGCGTACATGCACTTCTGCGTGTAGTGCTTTCTCTAGTTAGGCCAAACGTCACCGACCTCCATGTCTGAAGCAGGCAGTTACCGACAATGATATCTGCTCCCCAGTTAACTGCGAATAATGAAGTTACATATTCGATTAGATTTGGTTCATTACCAGTGCGGCCGCCGGATTTTGGTGGTGATTATGTGTTGTCACTTTGTGAGAGAAGTAAACCAGGAAGCCAGTTTAGGAATCCGCTTTTTCAGGTTGGTTCCAAGGGCCGGCCATGGGCGGGAGATGTGGTTGGCTGAGATATAACGGCAACGTTGGATCTGGACCTATAGTTCACTCATAAAAGCACTGATACCCGGTTATTGTATTCAATATCTTTTATTCATCCATCTTTGTGACCTGAACGTTGCCGCTGTCGGTGCTTGTGACCGCTGATATTTCAATATCCCTCCTTTCCCCTAGTGATTCACAACTATCTGTCCCTGGAGACTCCACACCCCTGGGATGTTAAGTGACTTTTACCTATTGCACGCTATCTGATGGTGTCTATGTCCTTCCTGTGAGTGAGCTGTCAGGGAACAGTGTGTTAAACGTCTGCTTAGTGTTTACTTTCCGAATTCCAGCACCGAGTCTATCTCGGATTCATTCTAAACCGATCGCTATCTCGACTTTTTACCCGTATCCGCCTTGTCCGTTACATAAACCAGGATAAGAGAACATTTTTGTTGTTCTGACAATAACTTAGCAAATCGTTTGATGATGGAGCGCGAAATTATATGGAAGATAGTAAAGTATTGAGTAACATTATCATCAATAAATAATGAACGCGCTGCGCGAAAAGTCTATGACTTGCTATTATTTTTCAATAGAAAGACATGGGGCAAACATTCATATTTTCAAGACGAAGAATTAAAGTTGTAAAGGTAATGATCAACTTGTTGAAGAATGAACTTCTCTACTTTCGAAGACATTAACGGACTGGAACCATCTCACCATATATGTTCAGGATTCCGGGCGATTACATTTCAGTGCACGTGATAACCACTGGGTTCAATAGAAGTACTTGGAATTCGATGGCGAGACTTTCACAACTGGGAGTTGACGCTTCGATGAGACTAATATGAATCCCGTGCAAAAATTGCGATGCTCGCCAGATTTTAGGATTCTCCTGAGTTAGGTCGGGACCTGCTACCGTGTACAGTCTATAGTCCTTGGTACTCGGTTTGTGACACACCAACAAATATATTCGGCAGCGCGCAAAAGAACAGAACTCAGAACGCTGGGGTGAAACAACGTCCATATCGGAGAAGAACAACGGCGTTCAGATGGTGTACACAGGTGGAGCAAGTGGAGCCACCAAATCCGGTACTTGTTCAAATAAACAAATTTATTAGTCTTCGTAATCGTGCTTTGCATCGGTGGCATTACAGGGGTCTCCCCCCTAATGGCCGACGCAGTTAGGCGTCGACCCATGATGGGTAAGTCGGCCTTGGTGACGAGAGACTTTTTCCATTCCTCTCGCCGCGATCGATCGCAGCAACAAAGCGGGCACAAAGTCGTTCTTTATGACTCACACGGGTCGCTCTGCGTCAATCGCGTCTTTCTTAAAATTTCTTCCTACCGGGGTGGATCCTGCTTGTGACTTGGCAGTGGTGGTTGTGTTGTAGGGTTTGTCGTTGTCGGCATATCCCAAAGTTTCTTTTGCCTGTGTTTGATATTGCCTTCCTAAACGAGCCATCGTCCGGCGTCAAGTGAGTCCAGTCGCGATCCAATGAGTGTTGTGTTGGAGCCATGCGGGATCCTGGAATTCCGTATGGTTCTGTCCGACGGGACTAGCTGGAAGGCAAGAAACACAAGGAAGCTGCGCCTCGGGGCACGATCGGATATTCGACTGAGGGGGAAATGCCGGCTCAATACAGGCCTCCTCTACCCTTGTCTCGATATCCACGTGGTCGTGCATTCATGCATAATGAAACTATGCACAAGTAGAATGTGAAGAGTAAACCTAATTATATACAACTGTTACATAGTCAGGAAACCTAGCTGGCTGTCTCGGCTCGTGGCCCCATAAATTTCCCCTGTAGTCGGGTGCAGCTGTCTTCCGTGGATTTTGGCTTTGCAACAGGTAATGGAGAGTCTTCAGTGGGAGTAACAGGTGCCGGCTCAGGACCACTGACCGAGGGTTGTGAGCGGGTGGGGACACTGGGCGGGTTATTCAGGGTGGGTTCTTCCTCGATGAAGGCTGGTTCGAGGCGGTCTATGCTGATGGTCTCTTTAACGCCTTCGGCGTCTACCATGTATTTATTTCCTTTTGCTGGACGACACGGAACGGGCCAGGGTAAGCTGCTTGTAGTGGTGATTGCACTGCATCCACTCGAATAAACACATAGCTGGCGGTCTCCGGAGTGGCAGGTATGTAGGTGCCGGGGGTTTGTTCTCGTGGTGGGGTGGGCTTCATCACCCGCATTTGGTGTGACAACCGTTTTGCGCAATCCCCGTAGTTAAAACTCGTAGGTGGTAATGGAGAAACCAACTCACCTGGAAGTCGTAGTGTGCAGCCGTAAACCGGTTCAGCCGCAGTAAAACCTACATCGGCTTTACCAGTGTTACGCAGTACCAAGAGGACGATCGGTAAAACATCACTCCATAATGGGGTTACCAAGAGCAAGAAGGGCAGCTTTCAGCTGGCGATGGAATCGCTCCACCATGCCATTAGCCTGGGAATGATAGGCCGTTGTCGTGTTGTGTCCGCAACTAAATGCTTTCAGTGGCTCGTGGAAGGCGCCGTCAAAATGAGAACCGCGGTCAGTGGTCACGATAGCACAGCAACCGAAATGGCCTACCCAACCAGTTAGAAACGCTTTCTCAGCCTCCTCTGAGGTAGGACGGGGAAAAGGTATGGCCTGTGGCCAGCGAGTGAGACGATCTACCCAAGTGAAGATGTAGATGCAGCCTTTAGACGGTGAAAAGGGCCCCACGGTATTCACATGCACATGGTGAACGCATGAGCCCGGCTCACGGAATGTGCTTAAAGTAGATTTAGTGTGGTGATTTATTTTAACGCCTTGGCAATAAAGACAAGCGCGGGCCAAAAGACGTACGTCACTTTTGACTCAAGGCCAGACGAATTACTCGTTGGCTAGTTTCACTGAGGCTGTTACACCAGGATGCGATAAACTGTGAGGGCTGATGAAAAGTTGACGGCGAAGAATGACTGGAACTAGTGGTCGGGGTCGACCCTATGACCAACCGCAAATTATAGTTACGTCCGAAGTTGGGAGGGCCATAGGCACTTGATGCAGGGAGCTGCTGTTCCTGAGCTGCTTAACCTCAGGATCTGTTGTTTGGGCTGCGGCCTCTAGGTCTATGCCCATGAGTAGCGGGTTGTCGACATTGTGGACCCGGGAAGGTGCCTCTGCTACGGGATTGTGTGCCTCAGAGACGTGTCCAATGTCCGTAGTGAAGTGCGAAACGCAGTCTAAGTGGCGGATCTAGCACGGCGAATATCGATCAGAAGCTGACTGGAGGGCGTGCACTGGCGGTTTGTGATCTGTGAACACTGTGGACATTTGGCCCTCGAGTGTGTACCGGAAGTGTCGGATACCCAAATAGATTGCCAGTAGTTCCCTGCTGAACGTGCCATACCGAGATTCCGCAGGCTTGAGACGCTTGGAGAAGGAAGCCATTGGTCACCATGAATTGTTGACGAATTGCTGCGACACTGCTCCAACAGCCGTGTCTAAAGCACCTGTCCCTAATGCCAGGGGGCAGAAGGATCGGGATTTGAAAGGAGTACTGTGTTGGCGATAGTCTCCTTGGTCAAAGTAAACGATGCCTGCTTCTTAATGGGAAAAACGGATTTCCGCTGACCTGTACGTAAAATGTCCGTTAGAGGCTAGATTGTTTCGGCTCAGTGTGGGATAAAGCGGCAATAAAAGTTAACAAGCCAGAAAAATGGCGCAACTGCCGGTAAGAGTGAGGCTCAGGACAATCATGAATAGCCGCCAACTTGCCAGGCTGAGGCTGTATGCCCGAGGCTTAAATTTCGTAACCTAGTAATGTGATGGCCGTCCTATCTAATTCACATTCGGTAGGATTAACAGTCATACCGTCTTGGCTGAGGCCCTCACAAAAAGCACGCAGGCGAGCCATATGTTCTTTTCTGAAGAACTTGCCACCAAAATATCGCCTAGGTACACATAGACATTGTTCAGACCGCGTGTTTCTTCATGCATACGCCTTTGAATAGTTTGGGCTGCATTGTTGAGCCAAAACGGCACGCACAAAAACTGGAAAAGTCCGAATGGAGTGGTGATAGCGGTTTTAGGGACGTCAGCCTCAGTTACCGGGATTTGGTGTTAGGCACTAACGGGGTTGATTCAGCTGAAAGCCGAAAAACCAGATAGTGAAGAATAAGGAAATTGAATAAATGGAAAATGGTACCCGTCAGGGATAGCATCCTGGCTGGGAGCCCTGCAGTCGCTTTTAGGTTTAGGAACCATGTGAAGGGGCAAGGCCCGAGGGCTACTGGACAGGCGTATTATGCCTAACTCTAGCATGTGTTCGAACTCGTTCTGTGCTACACGGAGCTTGTCTAGTGCCAAGCGACGTGGTCGGCTAAATGCTGGGCTTCCTTTAGTGACAATATGGTGGCTGAAATTGGTGGTCACTGCGAGCAGGGGTCCAGATTGTCTAAGCATTGCCGGGTAAGCCGGAAGCAGGTCTGCATAAGAGTATTCGGCGGGAGTTTTGATGTATAGGGGCGTGACGTGATTCACGGAGGAATACGAACCGGTTACGGAAAGAGAAGTCTGTCGGTGGACAACTCTTCGGCATTGTGCATCGGCCAGTAGGTCGAAGTGGTCAAGGAAATCGATGCCTAGTATGGGATAAGGGACGTCTGCTACTATGAACAGCCAGCGGAAGGTGCGACGCACGCCTGAGTCGAGCGTGAGTGAATTAAGGGCATAAGTCGCAATAGGAGTGCCATTGGCAGCACGGAGTTGTTGGGCTGATGGGTTCGTTGCATCACCTGCTTCCTTTGGAATGACACCAACTGCTGCACCGATGTCAATTTTGGAATAAGTTATTGAAAACTCAATCCCGAAAACGCAACAGATGACTGCTATTATGGCTGCCGACCGCGTTAGTCGTCGGAAAGCTTTGAGAGATTAGTTTTTCTGTTTGGCACCTGGGAAGGTGCAACCGGCCTCGAAGCGCCGGGCCTTCTCCCCAAACCGTTTGTGATATCGACAGTACATTGATCGAGACGGGCTAACAGGGCGGTCAGGGGAATAGCCTCTGAGACGTTCACGATGGTCAGAGCTGTGATGAAGTCTATGGCCTCCAGAGCGAGAACAATTAGGAGTGGAAAACGCCTGAAAGCCAGTTCGAAAACAGCTATCAGAGCGTCCTAGGAGTGTGCTCCTATGGTGAAAGCGGAGTTCCGGGAGCTGCTCGAGATTGTTACGGCAGTAATTTGTGGATGGTACCGTTCCGTAATACCGTCCGCTATTTCTGCGGCTTCTGTGAGCTGGAGATGGCTAGAAACCTCGAAAAGTGCGTGAATATTGGCTGGTAATCGCTGTATCCACAATTCTTTGGGGAAGTTTTCCTCTAAAAAATGCCCTGCCCCCTGCTGCATTCCTCTCGGTGATGCAGGAGGCTTCGTGCTACCTTACTCTGTCTCTCGGATCAGCCGTTTCAGTCTGGACGATTCTGATGACAAAAGACAAGTGGTTACAGCATATTTCACGGTTGTGTAGGAACGGCTACTGAGTATTACGTCGCGTATCTGGGAAGCAACGTCACGCGGGAGGCCACCGATAGCCCAAAAGCAAAGGGAACGTTTGCTTGTTAATTTGTGATTCAAACTCTGCCTCTAACATATGAAACCAGAGTTTACGGTCATCGATAAAAAACCCAGGGACGGCTAGGGGGGCTGTCAAAAGGGATCAGGTTTGCGGTCGCTGCTCACCCCTAGCGCAATAGTATATCAAACGTAAAACGACATGTAAAGATCAATTCAGCAACCGTGAAACACTTATAATATCGAAAAAAGGAAAATATTAGAGAAGTATGATAGCTGAAATCGAGACTTACCGTTTGTTTGTCGGAAAAGGTACACGTGTGAACGAATAAATGTGACTGAAGGATTTACGATAGTCCTTGGTGGAATGAATTTGTTTTTCGGGCTTAACAGTTTAGGATTATCCCAGGTTAAGTCAGGACCTGCTACCGTGTACAGTCAATAGTCCTTGGTACTCGGTTTGTGACACACCAACAAATATATTCGGCAGCGCGCAAAAGAACAGAACTCAGAACGCTGGGGTGAAACAACGTCCATATCGGAGAAGAACAACGGCGTTCAGATGGTGTACACAGGTGGAGCAAGTGGAGCCACCAAATCCGGTACTTGTTCAAATAAACAAATTTGCTAGTCTTTGTAATCGTGTGTATTATCGGTAGCACTACAAGATCAGTATTTTCCGTGCTTGGATTTCCCAGATGTGACCACACTTGTAGTGTCCTCGTTGCGAAATGCTGCGCGTTACAAGTGTGTTCATCTTCCACATGCTCATAACTGAATCCGTTTTGCGTTATCACCCAACTCCACCGTTGGTCCCGCTTTCTCGCTGACGCTGCAGACATCCTCCCGAATTCGTGACGGTGCTATGTACAATTTCAGCCTTTTGGCCGCCGGATGGCTAATGGCACAGTTTGTCGTCCTGGAGCTTCTGAATGCTACCGTGTGCAGTCGGGTACATTGCTTCACCTATCCCTCCCATCTACGTTCCTTGTCTGCAATGTGCACCTATGAGTGGAAGTACGTGTTTTCTGTCACGAAGTGAACGGCATGGGAGTTTCCATGCTCGTGCTAGGAACTGGCTGATTATTTGTTGTCGCACCTACGTATACTGGAGATATCCATCTGCGAACGAATTATTATTGGTGAAGTATTTTCAGGCATTTGGAACAGTAGCTGCGCATTTGGAAGTCCCCTCAGGATAGTGGGGACTCGGCCCAACTGATTAATGGAGCCTTTGACATTCCTATTGCCCAACATGCTTGATGCAGCCTTTATATCCTTGAGGACATAGTGCTTTTCATATAGCCGGCCACTCTTAGTAGTGATGGGAGACTGTGGGTATTTCGTGCCTTTCATTACCCTCAAAAATGTTTACATGGGAGTGTGTAAGGTTGATTAGACCTTACTTCGCGGTTTCCTTAGTAAACGCGTGCTTCGGTCCTTTGTACTGCGTGGACCACCTGCACGTTACTCTAATGTGCGGCACTGCACAAATATGTTAACCAGAACAGTATTCTCCACGACCCGTGAGAACGAGAAGGCGATTGGGAGAGATAGTGGTTAGCGTGTATTTGGGAGCGTGCGTGAGAGCGTGCGCAAGAGCAACGGTCAAATGGCCACCGCGCTTGGCAGTCAGCGTTCAGTTAAACAATAAACGTGGTAAAAGTATGAACGAAGATGGCAACCGCTACAGGGGCCTCCTCCTAGAAGTCCGACGGAGTTGGGCTTCGATCGTGATGGTAAGCCGGAATTATTGGTTGTCCAGGAACTCCTCATAGCTTCTCCGTTATATTGTTGTTGACGTCGAACGACTGCTGATGAGTTTACCGGTGCCTGCACTCTCGAGATCCGATGTGCGTGGGTCCAACTGTGTTTTGGCGCCCGCGGGTCTCATACGAATGCAAGCCGGAAAATGCCTTGTCAGGTCCATCCAAAAAGGCGTCCAGTTGCCGTCTCCAGTGTCAGGCTGAACAATCGTCCCGTTGTCCAGTGAGCGGTTGGCTCCTTGAACGTGCACGGGAGTCAGCCAGGCTACGGATGAAGCCAATATGACTTGTTAGATCCGTCTGAGAGAGGGCAAGGTAAACTGGAACAAAATAGCGCCTGAGGGCGCCGGCGGATGTTGGACCGTAATAACAACACACAAACGATGTTCGGTGTTGTTGTAGTCGCTAGGAGACCAGAAGAAAATGAAATCATAACTACCGATTGTAATTTCACGGGTCTGTTGTTTGGTAAATCCATGGCGAACTTCCAACTTATTGCTAACAGTCGGTTGTAAAAATCGTCACGAAATCGGCGAAGCGGACGGGATTTCGTAGTTGGCGACCGCGACGGCTACTTCGCGTTGCGGGTACGGTTGGAGAATCTGATGGAATAGCTGCCGAGTCCTCACTAGGCGTAATTGGGGGTGATTCGAGTGGTAACTCGCTCGATGCAGGTGACTGAGCGACTTGAGTGGGTGTAAATTGGCCGAGCGGCTTGCACTCAATGACGGCAGGTTTGAGACGGTCGATAGATACGGTGTCGTGTCGTCCGTTGATATCCAGGACAAATGTTTTTGCCCTACGTTTTATCACCCGAAACGGGCCAGTGTATGGCGCTTGTAGTGGTGATCGAACGCCATCGACGCGAAGGAATACATGGGTAGCGGTTCCTAACGCAGTTGGGACATAACTTGTAGACTGCTGTTCACGCGGCGGACTGGCCTTGAGCACTCGCATGTGCTGCGTAAGGCGCTGAGCATAGTCACCGTAGTCGAAAGTCACGGTTGGTGAGGGGGCTACCAACTCCCCAGGCAGACGAAGTGTACAGCCATATACTAGTACGGCCGGTGTTGTGTGTAACTCCTCCTTAACGGTACTACGCAGGCTTAAGAGTGCTAATGGTAGTGTTTCACTCCAAAGGGGGTTACCGTTTGCTCGAAGGGCGGCTTTTAATTGCCGGTGGAAACGCTCAACCATACCATTGGCCTGAGGGTGGTAAGCTGTCGTCTTAACGTGTTGGCAACCGAGCGTAGCGAGTAAGCTGCCGAAAGCGCCGTCAAAGTGTGGACCGCGATCGGTGGTCACTATTGCCGGGCAACCGAAATGACTAACCCAACCGGTCAGAAAAGCTTTCGCGGCCTCTTCCGAGGTGGGACGAGGGATAGGGATGGCCTGCGGCCAGCGAGTAAAACGATCCACGCATGTGAGTATGTAAACGTACCCAAGCGAAGGTGGGAGTGGTCCTACGAGGTCGACGTGCACATGATGAAAACGTGTTTCAGGTTCTGGGAACCTGGCTAACGCCGCCTTAGTGTGCATATGGGTCTTAACACGTTGACACTGCAGACAAGCACGAGCCCATTGACGGACATCTCGTTTGACATTGTGCCAAACAAAACGCTCAGTTATCAGTTTCACCGAGGCAGTCACACCCGGATGAGCCAGATTAAGGAGTGTCAGGAACGTAGGATAACGGTGGGCAGCAGGAACTACTGGCCTAGGGCGACCTTGCGATACATCGCACACGATGGTATTCTGGGAAGCTGGGATAGGCACTGTGGTTAAACTCAAAGAACCGTTTTGCCGAAGTCGTTCGATGTCAGGGTCCATAGTTTGAGCCTGTGCTATTGCGTCCAAATTGATGTTAGGCGTTTGTGACAGACTTAGTTGATATACGCGCGATAAGGCGTCTGCGACGGGATTAAGTACCCCAGAGACGTGTCGTATGTCCACAGTAAACTGTGAGACAAAGTCTAAGTGGCGAATCTCGCGTGGTGAGTATCGATCCGAAGCTGACTTCAGTGCGTAAACCAAAGGCTTGTGGTCTGTAAACACCGTGAACGAACGGCCTTCGAGTGCATGTCGAAAATGACGAATTCCCAAGTAGATGGCTAATAACTCTCTACCGAACGTGCTGTACCTTGATTCCGCGGGTTGTAGGCGCTTGGAGAAGAATGCTAAAGGTTGCCAAGAGTCATCTACGAACTGTTGCAGTACTGCTCCAACCGCTGTGTCCGAGGCATCCGTCACTACCGAAATAGGAGCCAAAGGGTCGGGGTGTGTCAGGAGTGCTGTGTTGGCGACAGCATCTTTGACCAAGGCGAATGCGGCCTGTGCCGTGTCGGGAAACACGAACTTCCGCTTGCCTCCGCGCAACAGGTCGGTGAGGGGTTGCATCATTTCCGCACAGTGAGGAATAAATCGGCGGTAGAAATTCACCAGGCCGGCAAACTGACGCAACTGGCGAAAAGATTGGGGTTCAGGGTAGTCGCGAATAGCGGAAACTTTATCTGACAGAGGGCGGATACCCGAGGATGAAATAGAATGTCCTATGAACGTGATATCAGACCGGCCTAATTCGCATTTCGCGATATTGATCGTAACGCCGTGCTGGCTAAGGCGTTCGAAAAGTGCTCGTAAGTGCGTAGCGTGCTCTTGCTCTGAAGAACTCGCCACCAAAATATCATCCAGGTATACGTGGACATTTTCCAAACCACGGGTTGCCTCGTGCATGAACCGTTGAAAGGTCTGGGCTGCATTGCTGAGTCCAAACGGCATTCGCAGAAACTCGAACAGCCCGAAAGGTGTAGTGACGGCAGTTTTAGGGATATCGGCCTCTGCTACCGGGAGCTGGTTGTACGCACGAACTAAATCGATACGGCTGAAGATGGAGCAACCTGATAAAGACGAAGTAAGATCCTGTATATGGGGAATCGGGTATCGGTCCGGGACGGTGACTTTGTTAAGTGCTCTGTAATCACCACAAGGTCGCCAGTCGCCACTAGCCTTAGGAACCATATGAAGGGGGGAAGCCCAAGGGCTACTAGAAGGGCGTATTATACCCAGTTCTAGCATATGTTCGAATTCGGCCTGTGCAACACGAAGCTTGTCTGGTGCTAACCGACGCGGCCTACTGAACACTGGGGGTCCCTTAGTGTCGATATGGTGAGTGACACTGGTCGTCACTGCTGGGAGAGGCCCGGCCTGCCGAAACATGGCCGGGTAGGCGGCGATGAGTTCGCTATAAGGTTGGTGTGCCGGTGGTTGAACGTAAAAGGGCGTGACGTGATTCACTCGCGAATTATGACCCGCAACAGCGAAAGTGGTCTGACGATCCACCACTCTGCGGCGCCGTGCATCAACTAACAAGTCAAAGTGCTGCAGGAAGTCAATGCCTAGAATTGGGTACGGGACTTCGGCGATGATGAATACCCAACGAAAATTACGCTTTAAACCCAAGTTTAAGGTGAGCGACCGCTGGCCAAACGTTGGGATGGCAGTGCCATTGGCAGCGCGTAGTGTTTGGGCCTGCGGTGTGCTATTGTCGTCTTTCGCTCGGGGGAGGACGCTCACTTCGGCACCGGTATCTACAAGGAATAGTTTATTTGAAATAATGTCCCTTACGTTCAAAAGACGACTATTGGTGTGATACCCGGCTTCGTGGGTCGCCACCACGGGCCGGGGGTTTAGTTTCCCTGATGAGCACCGGGAAACGTACACCCTCGTTCGCATCGTTTGGCTCCCTCACCGAAGCGACTGTGGTATTTACAATATCCTTCTTTTGATGAACCGACGAAACGGCGTCGCAATGACGGACTATGGAGCCTAGGTGAGCGTGCGCGGTGCCGCTCCTGTGACCCACTTCTAACTGCTAGGCGTTGCAGGCTCGCGTCAATTCTAGACAAAACTGACGCGAGATCGTTAGATGTGGGCAAGGCAGGCACCGTTGCGACGGACGGCTTGGTTACTCCAGCTACAGCGGGGTTGTATCGTGACATAATGTCATCAGCTATCGCTGCAGTTTCCTCTAGCGAGCATTTGCGTGTGGCACTTAGTAAAACTGGAATGTTATGTGGCAAACGCTGCAGCCAAAGTTCCCTCAAGAGCGGGTCCTCACCTATTGTCGGTCCTCTCAAGCGCTGCATCTCACGCAGCAGTTCGGAGGGCTTCCTACTTCCAAGCTCAACGTTTTGAAGTTGTTGCATACGTTGGTCTTGCGTTGGGGTCGTGCGGGCAATGACAGCCTCCTTTAAAGCCTCATAGCTTCGGGAAGAGATTATTACGTCCCTTACTTGCATTGTGACTTCTGACGGGAGGCGGCCTGCTACCCACCTGAAACGGCTGGCGTCGCTGGTTATACGGCAGTTTTCGAATTCTAACTCGACCAGCGTGAACCAGAGTTCTGGATCAGCAGGTGTGAATGCCGGTATGTGCAGCGTGATCGCCCCAACGGTGGGGTCTGAGCAGGATTTCCGTTCGGCGGACATAGCCATTACTTTATGGAAAACCGACGGGAAAAGAAATCAACGACCAATGGGGCACTATAGTCTTCGCGAAAAAAAAAATCACGACAAATTAGACACAAAATATGTTTGGACGAAAAAAAAATTATTTGGTAAACCAACCGAAAAAAAAATCAAGATAGGGAAACAATAAAACACACAAAAACGTACGCAGACGGGACCTTGAACGGTAGAAAACAAGGAAACTCACGTGACCTGAGGATCACGTCGGGCTCACCAATTGTAAGGTTGATTAGACCTTACTTCGCGGTTTCCTTAGTAAACGCGTGCTTCGGTCCTTTGTACTGCGTGGACCACCTGCACGTTACTCTAATGTGCGGCACTGCACAAATATGTTAACCAGAACAGTATTCTCCACGACCCGTGAGAACGAGAAGGCGATTGGGAGAGATAGTGGTTAGCGTGTATTTGGGAGCGTGCGTGAGAGCGTGCGCAAGAGCAACGGTCAAATGGCCACCGCGCTTGGCAGTCAGCGTTCAGTTAAACAATAAACGTGGTAAAAGTATGAACGAAGATGGCAACCGCTACAAGTGCCCCTTGGTGACTAAATGGCCAATCACTTTTTAGGGTTCCTGTAAAAGGAAAACAGTAAGTCTTACCCCGGCGATTACGTACAATCCGCATGTGGCTTGCGAATTTCAACGACAAGAGTGCTTCCCTACTTAGGTGCTACAACAGAGCATTACTCGCATACCCAGGTAACCTCACAAACTGCTACTGGAACCAACCCAAGGAGCACGACCGTCACCTGAGCTTCACCTGAGTATCCCATTTGAAACAAAAAGGGACATTCAGGTGGCGGTCGAGGGACACTCAGGTGACAGTCACGGAAGCTTATCGAAACGGACTCCTCTGACCCCAATAAATTTGTCACACTAGCTGCAACACCGAAGTACGTACATGCTAAATAACACGCTGGTGATCTACGAAGTAGACGAAGCTCAGCGCAAGCGCATAGGCACGACCATCTTACAACAAACTTAACTATAATTCCTCATACAACATTTAGCAGAATTAATCCCCGGGGTTCAAAGAAAATACAGATTTTACGAAAGATAGTTGTATATTTCGCCTTCGGTAAATCTTTGTACACTGGGCTCGCCAGCGAACAATCGTCATCCAACCGTGAGTCCTTTTTGTGTATTTTGCAGTGCCTGGAACAAAGGAAATAAGATACCTGTTAATTCTGTGCAGCACGGAATGTTGTTATAGTTTTCAACGTTAGAAATCGGCTTATGAGAGGATTCAGCAGTACTTGTCATGTTACCGATGATGGGGTCAAAACTGACAGCAACACTTTCGGGTTGCACGGCCATGCCCTGAAATGGTGAATCAGTGCTAATAACCTCAGTCGGTCTGCACCTTTGAATCCAACGTTGGATCTTTTTGTTTATAGAAAGTATTGTAGCTCCAGGAAATTTGTGCCTGGTTACTGCATCTGCGAATACAAGATAGGATAACACAGAACGGCATATTCACTAACAGCTATGCTACAGACTCTTGTATTGGCAAATGATTGGCGCCCGTGGACATCGCGCCGGTTCAATTTGTGTACAAATCAATCGGGGATAATTGTACGCAAAATTTTTCGTACACGATAATCAACTGTTCGCTTTCCCGTTTCAACAAGGAGATGTAACCGCCTGTGCGGAAGTCAATAACAATATAAATTACTATTTGTCCGTACAGAGTTTCATCTTCCAATTTTTCATTCAACCTCTTGAACTCCCATGCGTTTTGCACGGGAATAGCGCGTTGCATGAACTGCGCTGATGCACCCGCAACATGTTCACATTTGCACAGTTTAGACTTGACGTCCTTCATCTTTTCCTGCAGTTCCACAACCCGAGTGGTAAGATCATTCATCATAGCTGCAAATAACGAACGTACCATCCGAAGTTGGACATACACACCGAAGTTTCTCCACGAGTAGTGTGTTCCGAAACTTGATCTGAACATTTTTTACCTTCGTTACTAATTCGGTTTTCCTAACTGTAGAGAAGGTGACATTCTATTTTAAACGTGCGCATACTGTACAAAGTGCCTCCGAGTATCTCTTACGGGGGCTGATGTAGCTGGTATAGTGGAATGAGTTGTGACTTGGGATCTGAAATAGATAAATAGATAAATACATGCGTGGTGACTCGTGGACACAAAGATAGCTGAAAATAGCAGTTGCTTCCAGTTGACTCCGTTCCGAAGGCGAACTGTAGACATGTCTTCCAGAACCGGCGGTGGAGACCGATCAGTGTCAGCTGATAGTGTTTTCGGTCGCTTGGTTTCGTCATCGGAACTTTTATCTAAAAAGTGCTTTGTCTCCTGAAAAAGGTGTTTTGTCAACATTAGTCCGTATACCCTTTCCTTTTAGCAAGGCAAGCCGTCGTAGCTGCAGCCTCGGATGATGGTAGTTCCGACAATTCTTCCAGAAGCCTTTGACAGCGGAGAGCATCGCCGAGTGCATCTACAAGTAAGGGACACTGAGCAGGCACTTACCGAAACTTTCATGCACCTTAACATCGTAAACAGCAGTGATAGTTGGTAGTGGCTGACCCTCAAGAACGAGCTTCTGGATTCTGCTGGTAGAGCAACGAGGCCACTAACCTTACTGTGGCCAACCATCCATTTGTCATTTACAGTGGCAACGGAGATATCCACTAAGAACTCGACAACGACAGACATCTGAAATGGAATAAATATAGATTGCCTTCGGAGATTTACCATAAATTCGCCCATGTGTGCAATATGGGATAAAACACCCACTAGTCACTGTAAGGTAGAAATAAACCTCTGCACGTGACCTCCTTTAGACCGTGGCAGACCATGCTCCTGGACAAACTGTGACAAAGGAATATCTCCAACTGCCCAGAGGGAATAGGGCAGTCAAAGAATTCGTCACAGTGTTCGAAGAAATAAGAATGCAACAGCGAGCCTTCCATTCTTTGGATGACGGCCAGTCTGCGGTTGGTCAGTGCACAGTATTTGGGGTCTTATTGCTATAAATTGTTAAACCAATGCTGACCAAATGGCTATTCAGACCCCTCCGACTCACGGACCAGGAGAAAGTGTTGTCCCAGAATCTTACTTTTGTGGATAGGTTGGCTTCAGCACATCACTCCTGAGTGCGACGAAACACTTGTTAAGCAATCAGGTGTCGACTGCTTACACAGTTGCGAACTATCTGCATGTAGGACCCAAACAGAAAGGCTGAGAAGTAATCCAGTGGTCCGTGAGTCCGCACATCAGCACTGATGTGCAGCCAACTGTGTACTTTGAATACTACCTCTTTTTCTTCTTACAGAATGACGCATAACCTGCTCAACCATTGCTTTGGCTGGATTACCTACCATAACACTCCGCAAACCAATTCCTCAATGAAGACCACTCCCGCGGACAATCATGCCATCGTATAATAATGATGCCGGTTCCTGTATCAGGTCTTCCCAAATAATGATGCACGTCAGTAGACTCGGACATTCCACATTATAGACCAACAACGTATACTCGCGACGTTGGGTCCAAGAGGGGACACACTATTGGCCACAACTGGTGCGATGAGCCACGAAACAAGCTCATACCCTCGATGTGCAACTGGATATAAACGCAACAGCCGGCTGTGACACGTCTGCACTCCGGAGCTCGTTGCAAGGTTTCACTTAGTTCAAAATGAACGTACCTACCGGAGCCCACGTTTTCCTTTTGGATTCTCCTTGGTCACCCCAGCAAAGATCTAATGGCAAAACAAGCTATAACTGCCTCAGAGTTCGTAATAAAACCCCCAAGTCTGCCATTGATGAGTTCATTTGTATAATAGCCTGCCTCACAAAATCTTTGGCCGAAGGAACAGATGGAAATTATAGATTTGTTAGTTCAGTTACCTTCTGTAAGGTTGGTTATCCTTTTGCTGCACTCAGTCTCCTTTAAAAACAAAACCAGGCTGCCGTACCTTTCCACGACTTCGCCAATTCCAGTAGGAGAGTCATCCATTAAGAAAGTGCAGTTTTTGAGGGTAAAAACAAACGTGAGATTGCTTTTATTTTAAATAAACCAAAACGGAAGGTAACATGTGGTCATGCGTGGAGGACCAATGAAAATTACCAGATAATAAATAAAAGGTTGATTCCATTACAGCCGAATGAATCGGGAATAATTCTGCAAATATCCAAATAGCTGAGGCAGATTACTGAATATGTTGGGAGTATGTACAGAAAATAAAGGAGCTAGAACATCGGGATCCGATTTAAAATTGTCCTTGTCAATGAAATAATCAAGAAATATCGGAGACATCGAATCGAAAACACACTTGAATGGGTTGATGGCAAAAAATCATTGTAGAGATGAAATAACCTCTTATAACGAATTGCTTTGGTGGGACTACGGATCAGTTTATCGTCCTGGTAACAACCAAAAACAATCCGTTTTTTGATAAGTGAACTGTTTACAGACTTGCAAATGGCTGGGCAAACAACCAATCAGAAAGGCAAAATATTTTGTGCATAAAACCAAAAGGAAAGTGCATTGCAGTTAACTCGTGAGAGTCAGGACGAGGCGGAATTTATAGCTAAGTGACTTTTAAATCCAAATAAGAGAATTAACTTGAACCATTGGATCAAGATATTAAATGTCCAGGCGCTTACGTGGTGCTTATTTGTTAACGACGTTGACGGTTAGGCGTGAACTGGTAGTTGCCAAATATACTCGGAGTTCTACCATCTGATTAAAAAGGTGTAACCAGTAGTATACTTTACATGGATGAGCAGGTTCTATCGCGTGAGTAGAAATCAAAGAATCCAACGTCATTTTAAATGGTCCATGCAAGCCGCAAGATAAAACAAGAAACATTACCAAAAATGTGTCACTATCTACTCCGAAATTCATTGACCGGTGACACTGAAACATCGCTAATTGAAGTAAATTAAGGATATGTATTCATGAGACTGTCGGGAATGAAAAATCCAGTGTCTTTCGTGGACTTAAGTCCTAGTTAAAAAGGTCCTGAATGAATGACTAGAAAATCACAATAGGAGGAATAGACGTCAGAATCTCTGTGAGGAAGTGTGCGGACACCCAAAATTGGTAACGTATGTCCAGCAATAACTTTTACTGCAGTTGTAGACGGCAACACTCTTGTTCGCGATCCGCCTTGGCTTGCCACCTGAATGCATACACCCGAGGTCGATATAACGCCAGAAGACAGTCAAATTCTCGGTGAAAGAGCGGTTCTGTGATAATGAAAAGATATTGGGGATACGTGTCGTGCTGGGCAAGAAAATTGGTTAGGAGAAGCAATCCTGCATTCAAGAGGAATTGCCAGTGGTCTTAAACGGGAAACACCGTCATCTGGTGGTTCGAAACTGACCAAATACATCGTAGCCGACTAATCCGAACAAAAATCAGAATTGATCGGTAAGGTTGAAGAGCGAGGGCGTTTCGAATGTAAAGCCTGACTACCGATGGTATAGTCGGTAGTGAAACACAGATAAGGGAGTAACGAGAAAAGTGTTACGGCAGTGTCAGTTTGATCATATTTTAAATCTGAAACGGAATTTCCTAACTTAGTGAGTCTAACTGCATGAAGATGTTCTTTTGAAACAAAGTAGTAAAAATAATTCCTCGTGAGATTTTTTCGGGACTAAAAAATGCACCGCATTTTGAATGGGATTCAACACTATCAGCGTCAAAAATGAAATCATACTGAATCTTACCACCCACCAGAAAAGAACACAAACGTTTCTGTGTAGGTGCAACCACAGAGAGCCAAAATGGGAGGATCATCCGGATTCCGACAGACTGACTAGATGTGCCCGACTTTGCAGCAACTGGAACACTCAGTGTCACGGAAACGATATGTGGATCGAGAATGTAATTTTACGCATGAATCGCATTGGCTAAGAGCACTCTTCGCTCGTAGTACGTAACTCTCATTCATCTTTTGTTGAGGTTAGCCGATATCCCCCTGTTTGAATTGGCCAAGAGTCATTGAATGACCAGTGATTTGCCAGAAAAGCGAATACACACCGTCGTGTGAGATGTGGGTGTAGTTAGAATACTCACGTCTCAACATTGTTCCCAGACTCCAAGAACATGTTGAAGAGTAGGATCAGAAGAAGAAAGCGTCTTATTACAACTGTTGACAACTGACATCAACAATCAGACGGTCAAGAAATTGTTTTTCTATTTGATTTCCATAATTACATCTTGTGTTAGAAGCTGATGAATAACCTGAGTCGATATTTCCTTTGAAGATGGTGAAACGTGGGTGTGCTGCGGTATAAGATTCTTCGGCTCTTCGTGTTTCAATGAAACAGTCTTCTCTGAGAATGATAGATTTTGACAACTGAATACTTACCTTCCCAACAACACTCACAACACACAGCAGTTTTCCATTCACCGGAATATATTTTACAAGCAAATCTGTCGAAGTATTCCGTGATCTCGCACTTGGGAGCATTCATATCCAGAAATTCCATACTGCAGGACCGCTTGGTTTTTTCCTTTCGTCGCGACACCAAGTGTGATGTACTGCCCACGGAGTCAATAGAAATAGTAATCCAAAAGCGAAATGAAGCAGCGATAACAACAAGATTTGAAACATCAATTGCAACTGTTTATTCATACAGGGTAAGGCCAATAACACAGAAAGCAATTGTGTTTGTCAGGCTGTAGGCATTCATATTGGTGTTCAATTGATGTAAACGTAGGGGTAAGATCTTGTGAGTCATAGGATTTTCTGTTGTTTGTGTTTTTCAGATTAACACACAACCCTCAGATGGAAGGTCACTGGTCCTTTAGTACTACGAATTGATGACCCGCCGGTCGGACCGAGTAAAATGTGAGGCCTTGGTAACCGGAACGTTCCGGGTTTCTGAGTGCTCCAACAGCGGCCCTGTGAAATGTCCTGCTCGATGTATGGTCCCCCTGAACCGAGTATTCCTAATGTGTTTGATGGAAAAGTACATAACACATTTTCCGTTGGGAAGAGCTGTGTATTGGTCAGGCTGTAGACAATCGTATTGGAGTTCCATTAAAGTAAGTGTGGGGACCCGCTGAGACACTACCTGAGTTTCGTCCTCATGAATTTTCCCGTGTTATGGTTTTTTCAGGTCGAACACGCGGAATTTCCGTCGGAAGACCACTGGCATTGGCGTACCAACTAATCAGGTACGTAACAAGAGCATAGTTCATGTATAACCACCGAGGATACTGAACGAGAATAAGTTGTTCGATAAATACTAGAATTCGAAAATGTGAACTCGCATTTTACTTTGGTCTTCATTGCAACATGAAACTTTTAAGGCGATGATAACAGAAATATGGATGCCTTCGCGGAAAGACGTTTAGATTTGCTAGTAGAAAGTTATGTTCAGTTCAATATATTCGCAGCAGTCCAACGCTCAGAAGGATTCTCGTTGCATTAGTACCGCAGAAAAGTAATAAGGCATTACGCGAACCTATTTTGTAACAGGAAATGGGATTACCAGGCCGAAACTAAAGACTTGTAAGAGGTTTCTGAAAGTTTTTAACCATCAGTCATTAAATTGACACACTTCAGTTGAAGGCAACTTTAAAATCCCCTGTGAGTATGAAAAGGTTGGTCATTTTCTTCCGCATTAGGCGTACAATCTTTCTGCAATGAGATTTAATATTTTGTTACAGTCTTTTATTTTCTTCTGAATTTCAAAGTCCTTTAGGTAAACGTAAAAAACACAGTAAATAAGTGGTCAATTTACCTACTACAATGTGGCTTTTCTTGCTCCATACGTATAACTTATCATTAGCACGAAGTAATTCACGTGATCGACATTGGTAAGAAAAGGCTTAGATAAACAACTTTTGGATGTTGGTGAAACAAAAGGTCGTATGATTGCAATTCGGCTCACTAGGAATAAGGAATGCGGAACAGAAAGCCCATAGAAATCGACTGGCGTATAAATTTTTCAGAATCCTTAAACTTTCTGTACGTAAAGCTGAATGTGACTGATCCTACAATTGCAATGCAGGATGAGCAGGTCAATCGGGGATTAGTCTCACCTCGAATTCATGCTAAGTCTCCAGCTTTTGGTTTGCCATATGGTCGCGAAAGGGGCTTGACCTAGTTTCACCAAGAGGCGAATGGTTTTAAAAGGTGTGATTGGTTTCGGATTTCAGACTTTGGGCAGCATTTCCAAGTCATCAGCTACAGCATTTAACATATTCATTTTACCTGCTGAGAGGCACAGTCAAAAAGAAGTCATCACACTTCTGGTTTTGCCCATATGACTTCGTAAGTTTGATTGCCTCAAAAAATGGAGATAATTTTGGAAGTCTGCGTCTGAAGCTACAGACTGGATCCTTTCACTATGTTTTTACCCAATTGAAACAGAGCTGTTTCTTAGGTAATTGTTTATTGTTCGGTAACACGTTGTAGTAAAAGGTGGTAAGCAGGCGACGTTTTGATTACCGCGGATAATCGTCCTCAAGAGTAGTTTGAAATCTGTCTTCTTTTGATAGCTGAATGTCTTACTTTTCAAAGAGTCAGCAACAAATAATTTCTCCTAATCAAGGTACAAGCTTCTTAAAGTTTCGTCAGGACTAGCAAAACTGTATACCCTAAATCCAACCGTCTATAGTCAAGCACCATAAATCGATCTGTTCTGCTAGGTCCCGGACCTGAACGTGTGCAAGAACGAAAAATTATTCTCGCGCAAATAACCTGTACTGATGGTGTTATATCTCACTGCAATATCGCGACTTGTGTAGTATATTGTTATACACCACTTTATAGTACAGGCTTTATCAACTGGAATCACGGATATCTGAGGGAGCCATAAAGTGATGTGGTAATATGAACAAAGCGAAATAGACTGTAAGGGATGTATTGGCACGCATAGCGTGTTACAACCCTCCTCATTGATGATTAGATATAGGAGATGGTGATAAGGTTTTTTAGTGGCTTTGGTTTCATTTCAAAGCTTGGTTATGGATACACAAACTTCCAACTAATGGTAGTTAATGATCTCACTAATAGTTGGCAGTGGAAGGATTGCCCAATCTGTAATGCAAAAAAGCGACACACCAAAAAAATTGGAATCAGATGCAACAGTGTGAATCAAACTGCAATCGGTGAATTATTTGCGTTCGAAAAATATTCATTACAAAGGAAGACAGCCTACCTTTCATCCAAAGTCATCAGCGAATTTTTTTGAAGAAACTGTTTGGCATAACTCCATGAAATCTTGACGAACACAAAAACAGATCTGTGTATGTCTTATTACTTATTGCAAAGTCGGGAGTGTAGGTTGAACTCGTATCCTCTCAGCTTCGAATTCACCTTAAAACGCTGCTTAGATCACAGTCGCCTGTGACTTTTAGGTTCAAGTCGATCGTTTCTCTATCTCTATTTCTCTCTATATCGTGGGCGACAAAAGCTATCATCCTTATTATCCCGCAAGCTGATCACATGCACACACAAATTCTGGAAAGATCCGGATCATCTATCATGCTGGGCCGACTCAACTGATTGAGTTAAACTGTGTCACCGATCTATCGAAACTGCACAGAGTTTGAAACTGACCTGTTCATACCATGATCAGTAATTAAAATCAACATAACTAAAGCTGATTTAAATTTTTTTCGCTACAAATAAGTTATGGAACACTATTTGTTTCGGTTGTTCTGTTGGTTGGCCTACAGGAGATATGTTATGGTTGATAGGAATTTCCAGGTTACATTTTCGACTGAAATTTGCTTCTTTATTACAGCAAATCTGATTGATAATATGCAAATGAATGTAGTTTTTTTCTATAATCGGACTTATTCCTCACTGACAGTGTTCTACTGGCTGTTAAATTCCGATCGAAGTCTTCTAAATAATACTCGAATGGAGAATTGTTATGCTTCCATTCCAGGTAAACTGAGAGAATATTCTGCACTAAATTGCGAATAGTAACTACGGATGGCAGAAACCGATTTTTATACCGAGATACCGATTTCGTGACACAAGCATCTTATAAAACAAAAAGCTCCACTTTTCGATGAAAGCAGCTTACCAACTTACTGAGGATATTTTCACGACGATAACAGGTAAAAGTTCAGAGCACAGAGTAGTAAAAATATTTTATTGCAGTTAATCACCGGAGCTTTCTATAACACCAGCAAACAACTTTGTTTAAATTGGTGAAAAATGCTCGAAGTGATATTATTTGACTCTCAGGGATATTTAGGAAAGGAGCAAACTAAAAGGGATTTGCTGAAGAAAATGGTTGGGAATCAAGTTTCCATTGCAGCTGAAATAAGGTTTATCAGGATGTTTTCAGCAAATGTTTTTCTAGAGAAAGAACAGAGAATGCTACAGCCTGCTGAAAGATTTTAACTGAAGAGACGGGGATTTTGAGGGTGCAAACGTCACATGCACTTCACAATTATTAGTGGACGATTATTACTCCAAGTTAGCACTTCCCACAGAGAATTCTGAAGTGGTATTTTGAGCGTATTTTCTTTCCCTATTTGGACAATCGCACGGTTCTTTCCAATTTTATCTTTGCTGGTTGCCCGCGTTTTACCTAACCGATAAAGTACAACATTCCGTGACTTCCTCCGAAATGACACTGATGACTAATCACATGCTTCTCATACCTCATGGAGTTATTTTGGCTTTCTGTTGCAATTTCTTTTACTTGCAGTCGAAATATCAGTATAGATTTAGTATAACGGTAAAAACGATACAATTTTAGGTCAAGTGCTCAGGGCGAACCTTCACTTCTGTTCTAGATGAGGGTATAATAGTCGGCCTGAATATTTTTAAGCTAACCTGTATGTAAGGATAACGGGGGACACTTTCGATGGTCAGACAGCATACTTTCACCTGTCCCAATCAAAGGCAAGTTTGTGCTCAACGAACCAGATTGATGATTTGGCAAGTGCACCGTACTTCATTACTTGTTTAGAATCGAGGACAAGATTGATGACACGGAAGCGGAGCGATGCACGTTTCACTGGCTAGCACTTGTCCGAACTCACCGGGGTACGATGAACCAATCGGGCTGCAGCCAACCAATCAACCCGAAGAGCCGCTCATCAGTAACGAATTAGTCAACACGTTTTCATGCAAGGTTTTGGCTTTCGTCACCGCACATCTTGTCCGAGCGACCTATTTGGTATCAACCAACTGGGGTAGTTCGAAGGCAGCAATGTCTTCTTACCAGAGCCAATGGGGCTGACGAAAACAGTGTGTGACTCATAATCGACTGACCGGTACTCAGCAGACATGTACACCTCATGAAGACGAAACACGAGGACAGTGCCCCGATGATTTTACCTGCTGGGCGGAAAGTTGAAAATACATGATGAATAAGTAAATGTGACACTTCGAATCTTCTCAAGCTTTACAACTGATTTTGTCAGTGACAGTTCGAAGACTATCTAAAGGACAATCTCAGAAACCAGTAGCCGTTGTTCTTCTACATCTCTATCAGTAGAACTAACGCATGGGATTTACAGTAAATTGTGTGAATTCTTTAGTACTCCCAGTGTTATAAAGTGCTCAGGCATAGACCGACGGGTCCATCTTTATCGATGTGTTTTGATGCTGTCTTATGCACCTTCAGAGCTCCGTTTCACTAAATTTTCTTTTTGTCTTTTCAGATTATGCAGTTACAATCCCATGGAAGAACATTGCATACCGCAGTATGCAATGTTAGTCTTAAACTGATTATCTGTCATCGTGTCTTTAATACTATTGCGTAAATTCCACCTGGAGTTGTAGGAACACAGCATTGGGACTAGTATTTTCGATTTCATCGAGCTTTAAATGCTATCCAGGTTTAGGATAGCCACTTCTATTCATCCATTGCGCTAAAATTTCACAAATTTCCACTGAATCCCATGCAATACTATTTTAACGCTGATTCGCCAAAAACCTTGGAGTTTGAATTAATTCGGTGCACAGAAGTGGTTCAAAATAATAACAGCAGGGAGTGGTGATCCTTCGGTAATTGGTAGTCAAAATGTCGGCCACCATTACCAAGTATAACTAATAATTCAAATTTAGGCAGGACCCGTGATCATTCGTGATAACTGAGCGATACTGGGCTGATATGAACAGTGCTGTAGCCAGCAAGGAGAATCTCAGGGATACATATGGTGTGCCAGAAAAGCAAGTTGTGCCTCAAAGTGTAAATGATATCCTTCGGTACGGTGGAGTTCAAAAGTAAATAGCGTTCGTTGTGCCGCCCGAAAAATCCAGAGGGAAATGAATCAGAGTTTGGGCAGACAGTTGTTATTGTGTATGGTTGGCCCGTTATTCTACGTGACCATGATGGTATAAGGGTATAATATCCAACTTCCATCCGAGGGGTTTATACTTTGGTCCCCGAAAGGAAAAATTCCTTTTGGATCGTTTCTCGAGCAGAAGATTTTTGTGTAGAAGAAAACGCATCAGCTGACAAATGGGGATGGGAGAGTAAAGCATTACTAATAAACAACGACAAAGAGTGGATGGACTAATCACTATTGATCAGAACGAGAACCCTTGCCTGTCTGCAGTCGTATCGGATTGGCGATAGGAAACAGCCAACTAGATAGTCGGAAGAAATCAGCATATTCAAAATTCGGACCGTATATACGATCCGGAGAGGCATTTTTATTTCATAATGAAAACCAGTGAACTTATTAGGCCGGCGCAAATAAATTTTAGACCACGATCATGTAAGGGTAGAAATCAGTCTTGGTAGCATTTAAATATTTCAAAACCTTCCAAACTCCAACTGAGTAAGTGGTGAAACACAGTGGATGTGCTGTTCCAGAAAACGAAATACTGCAGGTAGTCAAGCCGAATGTTGCTTTGAAAATAGGACGTGCCGAGGGATTCTTATCTGACAGGGTTTGGAATAAATCATCCATGAAGCATTCAGCAATGCTTCGCTTTAATTTCCGGGGAATAGACAAACGGTTAAACCATAGTCGTTTCACAATGAATAAAATTGGAGGTCCTATCACTTTTAGTATCATTGGATAAAAATTCACTACTTATTTCGACGATTGAGCGTTAATCGTTAATGACAACCTGACTGAGTCGGTCGATCATGAAAGTTCCGACAAACTAGGATTGACCTAGATCAGTTAATGGACTCCACAGTTATGATAGGGTTCATGGAGCAGGAGAAACATAAGTTTAGGTGTCCTGGTTTCTGTACCAACTTGATAGGTATGAATTTCTGCATGAAATAATAACAGTTGTTTTAATTTCTTGTTCGCTTATTATACAAAAATATGTGATATCAGCGTGAGGAGCAGGAGATTCGGATTGATTATCCAAAAAGTTTGCCGTGCAGTTACAAAGCTTTGCACACCTCTGAAAACAAAAGAAGCACTGGATAGCTTATTTATCTTCGTTTGGAATAATCAACAGTTTATAAGCATCCAGTCCCCATTAGGAAATGCCAATAAAGAATTCGCGATATAAAATGTAAATTTAAAGTCAAACAAACCTTTGAGAGACAGTCCGGATATCCTGGTACTTAGGTGTTCGACTCATAACATTTCTCCCCGGGTCTGAGTTCCAGTGGTGTTTCGTGGGATGTGCACTGCTCACGAATTTTAACAAAGATGAAACGGCTGTGCAGTGCTCCCATGGTTTTCAGAGGTAACGTAAAGCACTCCTTCATTTAAAATGGTTCCCACTGGTGAGCTGAGCTTTGCTAGTGCATGATAAAACAGTCAGCTACTTACATGATTTATGGAAGGCGGCTGCGGTCAGTGTACGTCTGCTGAGTGAGGAAACAACCAAAGGAAATACTCAATGAGAGTGGTTCTAGAAAATCTATTTCATAATTTAACTACAGAAATCTATTATTTGTATTTGATAATCAATGGAACAATACATAAAAGAAATCGGCAGGTCTCATCGGCTAGTGGTTTTTCTGTAGTATTTCATAATAACGTGACCATCATTCTCGATTAAAAGCCGTTATGACATCAAAACTAAATTTTAGGGTTGGGTTGGTTTTGAAAAAGCCCCAACATCAGTATGCAGATAAATGGCCAATTCTTTGACAGACTAGAATTATCGCAGCAATTTACTTTTCACGACAGCGAAAATGATGGTTTATTGATCAGAGAAGCTTAAGCCTTCAGGTGACCTATCCAACTTTGCGAATGAGTATTGGAAAAATTACTTTTGATTAAAACGTATTTAGATTGCTGGACGTATATTTTCGGAAGCACAGTATCGGAGTGCGGCTACTAGCGCTCAGCCCATACGCATACCCGGAGCTTCTCTCTCTCTCCACGCATTTTCAGTCACAGCATTATCATTCTGCCTCATGAACATCCAATTACACTCCTAATACAAAACTAGATTGTTATGAACAAAATCGATTACCTTAATTCCAAATTACTCACAGTTAGTAAGGGGCACGAGGTTGTATTCTTCTTCGAGTTTTTCAGTAGAAGTGTTGGTACAGTTATGTACTTTTAATTAATACTACCGCAGGCGAACGTGGTTATCACTACGTAGCGATAATTAGAAGCTAAGCGATAGTGTTCAAATACCAGCTGAGGATTTAGTAAAGGCCTGAAAGTCTTCCCATATAGTTCACCTTTAGCGCGATTTGGTGATAACTGAGCTTGGCATTTAGGGTGCAAATTTTTCATTCCAAGTTGAGGTAACATCATCAGTGCATAAGTCACCTCAGCTACTGATGAATCGTTTGCGACTTGGACGATACCAAAATCAGCTACAAACAAGACCAATATTCAAAATCAATTCAGCTTTTCAAACTCACTTTAAGTTGCATTTTCGTTGGAGGTGAACAGAACAGTGTCGCACAGCTCATTTCAGGGACCCTCTCCTAAAAGCTGAACGGAGTACCAATCCAAAAGCCTTCTTCAAGGACCTGAGAATCTGCTAAAGGTTTTATGGGTGCTGAAATAATAAGGATTTAGATTCGAGTTAAATAATCACATCATAATTCCATTCATTTCAATTCCCAATGTTCCTATCAGCAGCAAGTAGGTAACTGAGCATGTATTCAAATTTAAAGCATCCGGTCAAAGATGACAAATAATGTTTTCACTATTCCTCAGCGTAATTAGAATCGAATTATTTGCCTTCTCTCTGTTCACGAAAACAAAGATTTTCCAAGTTTTCGGGATTATGAAAAAAAACACTCCATTTACAACAGTAATAAATTGCTCTTTGGTAATGGGAAGTGAGATTTTCCTGCAGTCCAACGAACTATGGGGTACGTTGAAAATAACGTGACACCGAACCATTTCATATTGGAGTTCTTTGTTTATTACTGCCTTTTGGCAAGTTTGCACTTGAAAAATGTGGGTTACTGTGATCAGGACTCGTCTGTACATGCGGTTTTATTTTAATGAATTTTAGCTGCAACCCACGGAATCGATCCTGACTTCTATGCCGCCTGAAAGAAGATGGAAAACTTATGAATGTTAATATGTCTACGAAAATTTTGATTTTGATTGGCTCTAGTAGTGACTAACCAAAGAATTAAAACTTTAGTTTCTTGCTAATACGATGCAAATCAAATACGTGAAAGCTTTTATTTTCTTTGATCCGAAGAAGGTATGCTCCAGATTTCTTTTCAATAACTGAGGTCCTATCCTCCTCACTGAAATTAGGGTATAGTTGGGGTAAATGTCTAAATCATAGCGTAGTCACACAGAAACCTAATCCTATCAGATGATTTTATTTTACCGGATAGATACTTTTTGTAATTATTCAGTGATAGGGATAAAATCAACGTGGTAATTTAAATAAATGACTTGCGTTATGCCTATCTCAAAGAATGGGCGTCTATTCCGTGACGTAATGATTTGAGCCCTCATGGAATGGTATAATCTGCAAGTAATTCTGTTCTTGCGTTGCTTGACGAATAACGTCGTACTTCTTTATTGCATGCTGGTGCATAAATACAGTTGAAAGGTTGTAACCTGAAAGGCTTACTGTACTTTAGAGGAAGACTGGCATACTTACCATGAGTCTTCGACTAGAGAACCACATGAGGTCCTAATGGATCTGGTATGGTAATGAAGTGGGTGACAAAGAATCGCCGTCTACCGCCAAATTAATCAGTGGCGACGGAATTCAAGCCTCTTAATCCCAAAGTGAATTGTACTTGTACCACTCAACCGTCACCGAACAAACGAATAGTAGTTTAATATGCGAGCTACAAATTTTTCATTCGTATTCGCGTTCGCTAAGTCCAAAACACTTGAAACACCCAAAGTTAGTTACTTTTTCTGTCTCAATGCTAGAAATCAATAACCAGCTCTCTGAAGTAAGTATGGTCAAATTCAAGGACCGGTAACTGTGACTATTTGACAGCGTAGATTTCTACAGTTTAGGATCCAGTGGCGAAAAGTTCATAACGCCAGTCGTATTTCTGACAAAAACCGACAAATCACACTAATAATAAAAGAAACTTTTTAGATAGATAAATTGCCTTAGTTTGATGGTATATTAATTGGGTTGAAATAAGGAGAACTGATGTCTGAGTGTCGTTCGGTACGACACCTAGTTTAGTGATACTTTGGTGTAATTTGTGAATAGCCAAAGGTCTTTACCGCAAGTATTAAAAGTTCATCATGAATTTTGCAGTTCAAGAATTGTATATAAAACAATGAATAAATTACGAATAAGTTTATTTAATTGCGGGAGAAGAATCTGCTGACTAAAGAGTTGTGATATTAAGGGACACCTGACGGGAAAGTTAGGCAGATTTCCACATTTGAAGTGGGTATGCAAATCGAAGGCTCGTTTAATTACCTGACTATATATTGATCGTAATAAATAGTTTCAAATGCTCCCACTGGCTATCGCAGACCTACTAATTTCCTCCTACATCAGTGCTACTAGAAATCTAGCCTGACAAAAGGAGTGGCAATAAATGAATATGCTCACAGAAAGTAATTGAAATATCTTCAGTTCCTTCAGGAAGGTGCTTGTTTGTCTCTGTTATGTCACTAAAATGATCTTTCTTACCCTATGACGCGGGGTAAAATTTCTCAGACTAGCTTACGGAGAAATTAATCCACAAACTGCCACTGAGTATGGATTTTTAAATGTTTATCGTATTTAATATAAATCCAAATTCGCGCCATTCCACGGGGAAAATGGAACGGAGAATAAGCATTGTAGAAACAATCTGGATGGAAAAACCTTGAAGCTCGGGAACCGGATGATTGGCAAGATAAAAGGGCACTTTTACGTTTATCGCTTACCTAATCGGAGGAGGAAATTGCGAACTAAATCTCGCCGTAACGATACACCTAATCCGGGAGTGTGTCGCATGTCAACAATTCTTCTTCAGAGTAGGGTTCAGTCATATGCATCATCGCCAAAAGAACACAGAGGCTGAGAACATCTCCATATAGAACAGTTTTAGTCTAATTCTGGAGGGGATTCCTACAATTACTGGAAAGTAAGGAAATTCTCCTATAAATCTTGCACTCATTCACGGCTTCTCATGATGAAGAAGTAGGAAAAGGCTGAACATTAAATTCCTGCACGTATACTCAGCGACACACGATGTTTGCTTGCGGAATATTTGCAACAAACAAGTCTATTGCTTTCGGCTGAAACGCGTGAGACAGACAATCAGTTGGATAGTCTGCAGATCAACGGATTAGCATTGTTGTGTGTACCTCTATCACTTTGTAAAGTAAGGAAATCGTTGCTACGCGCAAAACGCATGGTGACAAACCAGGTCACCTGATTTTACGCCTCGTGTGCTGCCCCGAAAGCGAGCTGGGTGCATACTGACACAACTGTGAGACAGACATGCCAAGCCACGAACACACGTCGAGTGATGCAAAGTAGGACACACAATGAGGAAGACAGACAGTCATAAATGCGAACATATTACGATTCACGTTAGTTCTGCTCACGAAACAGTTTTTGTTTGACTCCGGTGATCGGTAGCGTTTTTTGTCCACCCACTGAGTCAGCACAGCGTTATTTCATGTTCGGCGGTGGATGTTTTAGCTCCCTTGAGGCAGAATTTTCTGTCTGCGTGGCAATCGGATTTCTGCTCTGTTTCATTTCTAGTGAAATCTTCGCACCGTGGATATTTCCGCAACTGGTTCCAGCATATACTAGACTTCCCAGGCATCTCATGCTGGAATGGAATTCAAGGTGAGCTTCCAATGAATCCATCGTTACATCGCAATGGATAACCTCCGCATTGATCGAAGATACTGGGTAATAAACAAAAGACCATTGATAATATTTATTGTTACTCTCACAGGAAGATTCGTTGACTGTGGTATGAAAATACAAAACATTGACTTCATTGTTAAAAGCTGATGAAATGAGTGACTTGGCTGTTTGCAAATAACTATGGTTTATTGCAGAGCGGTTTAATTCACTCGTTTGAAAGCCGTTCGCCTTGAGAGTATCTGATCGGAAAATATTTCCTAATTCTTAATTAGTCAAACTTACAGATTACCGGGATTTGTCCGAGTGCTTTCCACGATTTCTAACTGACGCTATGCTTTCTGATTTCGCCAAGGCTTGCCTTATTCTCAACCTTCAAAGCTTGTTTTTCAGTGGCTGAAAACAACGGAAACTGTTCTGATTTACGAACAGTTGGTTTCTTTGCCAGATATACCAGTTAGGAAAATCATATATCTAGGGTCAGTTTTAGAGTAAAGCAAAACAAATATAGGGTTTGTGATCATGCCGTTACTTTTTGACAAACCTGGAGGATTTCTGGACATAATGGTATCACCTGAATTAGATTAGTTGATTGTGGAATATATCTTTATCACAAGACAGTGAATGAGCCGTTGCAACAGGAGTTGTCAGACATGACCAAGAGTAAACTGTATACTATGCCTTAAGAAACTAATCATTCTTTTCGATCTCAATGACCAAGTACGTAGTCACTAGCTACTAAGGATAATATCTCAAAACCTTAATGAATGAGGTACAGCAAATCTGATTCAGTCTGCCTAAAACCCACTCCGTCTTTTGAATAACTTGAGTCTAAGAGAATAAAACGTGGAATACAAAGTTTTGAGCTACTGGGATAAACCAGCCAGAAATGGTGCAACTTAC
Source organism: Fasciola hepatica (assembly GCA_948099385.1). Classification (NCBI taxonomy): domain Eukaryota; kingdom Metazoa; phylum Platyhelminthes; class Trematoda; order Plagiorchiida; family Fasciolidae; genus Fasciola; species Fasciola hepatica. Next base: position 1,127,250 of record CANUEZ040000108.1, read on the forward strand.
ATCAGAAGTATATATACGGTTTTAAAGATACCGGCTTTACTATATAACACGCCATGCAGAGTGAATGTTCAGCTCGCCTTTGAAAACAATGAAGGCACTGCACAGCCGACTCGTTCGTTGTTGGAATCTATCCATAATTACTCTCACCTTACTGAGCTTCGAAGCACAAACTTAGGACGAATTATTATATCACAATTAGGCTGTTATGCGGAAGTCGGGATTATAACACAACTTCCTTAGAACGGAGATATTCTTGTGACCTGCGAAACAGGAAGGCGTATTAAATCTAACAGACCGCGTACAATATTATAAACAAAAATAATTTTATTTGCTCAGCATGCAGGAAACAACGTTTTCTACTAACTGAAAGACGTTAGCAAAAGTAAATCGAGTCGATTCGTTACTAGCTTCACAGAGTCCGGTGAAACACGTGGAATTGCCCAGCCATAATTTCAGCAGTCCGGGAGATTTCTAGTACAGCTCAAAATACTCGGGGCCACTGTGCTTAACAGCCACCAATTGGAGGCAGTAATGAATTTTATTACTGATATTCGAATTTTGCCTCGCTTCCTAATATATTCGTTCACTGAAGCTCTTGAATCTCCGTCGGAATGATTAGGCGCTTGTGGAACGTTATGGATATACTGCAAATATAATCAAGGAGGATAACCATCGGTTCCAGTGTGTCCCTGTCCCAACTCACGAAAGCGATAGTTTCCATATATCAATTAGAATAGAACTGTGTGAACTTTAATGACATGATAGGGAGAATGCGATTGTTAGACCAGTAACACTTTGGCAGAATCACGGAGGATATTCGCCTGACTATTGTGTGATGCTTGAAGTGACTTAATGACTATCATTACTCATCAAATGAAATAATTCCCCCGGAAAGGTCAGCAGAATGAATTCTCTAAAGATTGCATTGAGGCTTTCGTACTTCCAGTTGTTTACTTCTTGGACCTTCGTTGAAATGAAATTACTTTTAATTTACCATCGATTTGACTCTTTGAAACCATAACCATTTGTTTAGTTAAAAACGAAAAATGGGTTTTCTAGAAACTAAAGTACAAACATTCATCCAGGAAGTAATAATTGAACTATTTCTGTTCATTTCGTCTCTGTAACTCCGAATTGTCTTTCGTTTAAAATATTGCACAATCACAAGTTACCTTAATCTAACGGGTTTGATTGTACGTAGTAGGAAACGGAGACTGTGAAGGTGTCACAATTTTGTTTCGTTCTTCCATAGGATTCAGCTTCTTAGAATAATCGAAAACACAGTGCTAAAATGTGCAAAGTCTTTCGCCCTTCCACTAATCAACTGCGCTGAGGTTAAAATGATTAGCGCACGGTGAGCTATAGTGACTCAGTGAAAAACGTGCTATCAAGTGCAGCTTTATTTTATTGCACTCGATCGAACTATGAACCCTATGTCCTTGATCCATGCCGATACTAGGAGAAATACTGACCTCTAACTATCGCGTTACGATCGATTAGGACACCAGATTTTCGGTCCCGTAGTTCATCTTATACGGATGGTTACACTTCGTGCATAAGTTTACCACATACCTTACGTATATCAAACATCTTCAGTGAAGCCTAAACAAGATTTCTAATAGACAGACTTTTAGTTATTCACTCTCCTTCTGATATGTGACCCAATCTCCCAAACTGTGTACCAATCCTAACTCACTTTTAGGATAAAACTTGGGACGAAGCAACACTAACAGAATAAAAGATCGAGGCTTCAGGCAAAGGTGATCACACCACTAATAAGAACCTATGGCTTGGCAAATTCCTCATTGTTATTTACCAGGGAAAACTTCAAGCGAAAATTTGAAATCTCTTTGGTACCAACTTCTTGACATTTTTTGGACTTTATGATAATGCGTCAGTATGATGAATGGAGTATGGCAAAGACCACCGTGGTCCATTGCATGGGCGAGTATGGTGACGGCACCTGTTAGTTCAAGACCAGAGATGTAGAACTGCTTGAAACCGGAACAGAAGTGAAGTGGCTCCAAAGTGCTGTCTACCATAAAACTGAGTGCCCACCTGACTGACAGGCATAGATGTACAATTAGGATACCATCGATTCAAAAGCCGTCATTCAAAAAATATAACAACTTTGATGAATATTCCTGCATGTTGCCGGGCGATAAGTGTAGCACCGGAGCTCAAAAGTCGCACAAGAATCGTAGATTTTCTTGTGAAGATTTTTCTGTTTACTTCCGGTGGCTGAAAAAAGTCACAAAATCTCCTGTAACATTGCTAAAGATCTACCCACTGTTACAAAGCCTGGATAATGTGGTTTTACTCAAAATTAGTAGTAGATAAATACCTTAAGTACCTAGTCTTTTGCAGTGACGTGAACAGACAATCCGGCCGTGTTCAGTAAGCAAACAAGGCGAGGAGACAAGTAGACAGGCAAGTAAAAAGTGATTGGGGTTGCGTGCACTTACATGAGTAAGCCACGCATTTATTCGACAGAGGACAACGAAAGTCAGCGGATACGTGCATAACTCGATCAGTTAAGATCGTCCGGGCTGAAGCTTGTTCAAATATCAACACTGTGCAAGAGTATGCCTTAGTATGAGAGGGATATTGATAGATTCTCCTTTAGTATGCCTGCGCTGACGGATCGTTATCGTTCTACGCACAACGCAGTTTAACTGAACAGCACAGATGTGAAGATGTGATGTGCTTTAGGTTCACTAATATTTATTTTCCTCAACGGACCCCAAGGCCTTATTTCATAAAACAGTGACTTTACAGTTTGCTTTTCAAGCTGAGCAATATGTGAACAAATAGCTGTGCTTTTAATATAGTTATTCATTCAGTAAGATGCTAGAAATTCAAAATCGTGCCAGGCCAGACGATGGCGCGGTTCTTGGATTACGCGGTAACAGCTGTCTACAAAAGACCCGCATACCCTAACGCGATCAAATTTGACACTTTTATTGAAGGACAGTGGTGTAAGATGGTATTCCATCAAAAGCTGAAAAATGACTTACCAACAAAGCGCGGAACAATCTGATAAAACAGAGATGATAATCTACTCAGTTCAGTACTAGCTATGAGCAAGACAGCTGCCTCAAGCGGTCACAGAGACCAGATTTGTTGTTATTTCATAATGATTTGGAGATGTTCTCAACATTTTTATTGTTCAGAGGAATCTATAGCTGAACTGTGTTACACAACCTCACCACTGTTATTCAAACAACGTATTGGAATGAGTTTGGAAGACAGCTAGACTGAGCATATGGGAATATAAACCCAAGGCCTAATTTTGAATTTAGAAGATTTAGTGAAAGCACTTGACCAAGAGTAAGAATTTAGTTTTTCAATTGAACCATCGCATAAACAGAGGCAGTTCTATAATATCTGACGCATTCTTTTTAGTCACGATATCAAAGTTTCTTCTTTAACATAAAATGAATGATACTTTCCATGATATTTACCGACTGAGCTTGTTTTTTTTGTGAAACCCAAAGAAAAAGTGAGACGCGCAGAATTTCAGCAGAACGTTCACAAGGCTTCAAGAAACTACCAAAGCCAGTAGAGCATAATAGGCATGTGTCTTTTCAAGTTGGGGAGTCTGTGGTGTAGCAAGCATCTAACAATAACCGCAGCTATCTCATACTATCTCCGCGAAGATAGGCAGATTTATTTCTTTAGCCGAAGGTGGTTCTACTAGCAAAACTCTAGTCTATTAGGATATTTTCGTTTAAAAGTTCGTCAGGTTAACAAGGGTCCTCGAGATAATCATGTTTTTCGAAGCCATTATAATCTTGATTGATGTAACGAAGCAAACTGGTAGAGTTAGAGAGGTTTTCTCGATAACATCTCACGCCAAAGCGGTGGGTTCAAAGGGTACTATAGAGTAAAAGAAATCTGATTGTAGATGGTGCCGCTCCGTTTTATCATTCCATCCCCAACGCCGTCTATCCAAAATGCGCAATTTTAAAGGGTCAGAAAACACGATTTCTTTATGGTTACACGCATATATGCGAATCGAGATAATTAAGAGCTGTTGCTCGATTATCCTGCTAAAATGGGTCTTGGAACAGCCTGCCTGAAGCAAGTACGAAACAAGTACGGATAACGGTTGACGGTATGTAAGTTCAAATTTTATGGCATGGTCTTTCCCTTATTATTTTCCGTTTGCAGAAGTATAAGTTGGGCCAATGCATACATTTCCAGAGGTAAACACAGCATATATGAAATTAGGTTACGATGGTGCCCCATGCCGTAAAAACTGCCAAGTGCAGCTGATCTTCTAATAAGCTATATTGTCTTTTTTGAGTTTATGATATCAAACGCATAACCAGTGTGTCTACACGTGAACAAGGGTTCTAATATAAATTATCTTGCACGTTTTGTTTGGTGCAGCTGATTTTGTTTTCCTCTTCTGTATCGTCATTATGATTGATTGTGTTGATCAAAAGAATAGGCTATTATGTTGAATAAAAAAATAAGATTCTTCTATCGGTGACCGAGACCTATTTAGAGGTTGCAATGCAATGGTCAAAGTTTCTTACTCCGATCGATTCGCTACTCTTCGAATTCAAGAGCAGGGAGCCAACCGTGCTTGTCATCGATAGTAATTTTCAATATCAAGGACTTCTTCCATGAAGAAACAGAACTGCTGAAACCAGGGTGGCATCGGTCAAAAATCCATTTGTTGGTTGTGGGACGAAAATCAGTGAACAGTCTGAGTTAATTAGATTGAGAAGATTATCTTATTTAATTTGCACTTTTGGTTTTCTAATTATTTGGTATTTGTTAACGTAAGTGTTATTCTCGGCTCCGTCCAGTGGTATTTTTCCTGTTACGTATAACTACCTGATAACGTTTACGTCGGTCACCTATTATTCTTCAAACATTTTGTTTTTCAACTTGGACTTTTGATGACCTTCAGATCTTTTCCAGTGTTGGCCAAATGATAAACGACATGTAACAAAGATCTAAAAAGCCTGATCTGTAATGCTGCGACAATCCCCACTTTACTTTTCTTCAGTCTATGATTGGTCACTTCTTCTTCCCCGATATCAGATGTATTTTTAAGATAAAATGAGCGAATCATTGAAAGATATAAGTAATCCAAGAAGTAGCAGTAGTATTTTACCCAACTGACTAATCTTCGGTGCGATTGTATAAAAACGAGTGGTTGTTAAACTACAGCTTCGAGATACATTTTCCGCCCATAGGTTATCACTGTGTTATGAGCGAATGAGTGTTAGTGGTTTTATTTTGCTGCATGAAATGCTGATCACATTCATGGATAAACGATTTTTAAATCAATCATTTGATGTTTTCCACTGGTACTCAAGAATAATACGAAGCGCTACCCAGATCTGACATTCTCCATTCCAACCACGGTTAGGTAATTTTTAATCCGAAGAACCATTTCGCTGGTCGGACCACGTTTCTTAATATCAAGATTAACTGGCTGGCCCATGGCTACCAAAAATATACTCTATTTTCTAATTCCCACCGTATGATAACTGTTTCTTTCAAGCCTGGGGGCCGAAATCCTTTTGCAGCTTATTGAATAGATGATGTGTCACTTGATGTCACATGTAAGCGTTTGGCGTTCGGCAACACGGTTTTGTCGACTGACGCACATCATTTCCGACAATGACGTACTGGCGAACATCAAACGCTTACGAATGTCTCGCTGAATTTGAATGCACAGACTATTTGACACTTAAGCCAGCAACAATAAAAAGACGTTTTGACAAACTCTGAGCATAAAGGAACATATATTGCCTTGAAACGTAATACAGATCTTTCTGGAAAGAACAAAATGTGTAGAAACATTACTTTGCATTGCAGTTTATTGGAAAACCATATTTTGTTGAAGACGGAAACTATAGTTAAGATAAATAACAACGACCAATGTGATTGACGGAAACTTCTAGGAGGGCTTTGGTTTAATGACAGTTCCTAGTGAATAACCCCGTTCTCCACGTAGTAAAAATGCTGATTTTACAATTCAGATGAAGATAGCTACTAATTGCTTCATTAGGTAATATTTGCAATGAGTCATTTTTTTCCAGAACCTGTATAGGAGGTTGTTCTGCAATGAACATTATGTTAGGAACTGATTTTCTTATACAATACAAATGTACACACTGTTGCACAATTTTTTCATATTTCTTCACTTACTCAAACATTCATCTGCACAATTTTAAAATATACTTTTAATATCAAGCCAAGGCAGACTTACGCACTAAGTCAGAAGATGAAGTCGAAATCAGTGAGGGTTTTGATTATGTTACTTTACGTAAGTGTGGATGACATGATGTTAGAATATAAACCCCAGCTTGGAGCTGTTCAGTGTCTTCACCAAAAAACACCAAGATATTGGGAGGAATCAAATTTACAGGGAGCTGTTAAACAATATTAAAAAGGTTAAAACCAGAAATGGTAGGTCCTGCTATATTACAAAGTAAACTGGTAAGCCAGGGGACGAAAACCTAACTCAAGTATTGACAATTAAAGGGCATCATCAAAGAAAGCTTCCCAATCAGATGTAAGGTCAGCAAATGAGGTTAAATTTACGTAATCGACATCCGCTAAAATGCATTTGTGAGGTCATTGCAAATACAGTCACACTATGCCCAGGGGGTGGTCACTTGTGTGTAGTGGATATGTTGCTGGAGGGGTGTGTGCTTGTGATTAGGACGTAAGATGGGTTGGATTACCAGAAAACAACACATTTGAAGTGGGCATTGCAGACTCAACAGTCATCATTCAAGGAAATTGCATTCACCGTTGGATACGGAACTGTATAATCACAAGAAATACTCTTAAAATAGTTTTTATTCATTTGCTCGCGTTCAGACTGTAATTTCAGACCAATTTTTATTGACATCTGTTCTAATTAGTACGGTGGTAATGGCGAACAATAGAATAATGCTCCGATGTCACTGGGGCATGGTTTCAATAGGTTTATTTTGGTCTATCCAATCATTATCTTCTTCCCGAAAGTTTCCGACTTCGGGCTTCATTTTCCTCCATCACCGGATTAGAAGTCAAAACTCACATACAGTGGGCACGAAGCGGAAAGTAGGCGGCCAGAATGATGTGTTAATTGGAATACTAGTAAGACAAGAAAAGATTCCACCACTAACTGCTGCAGTGTACCATGATGAATTTGGGGTTTTACTCGTTCCGAAGTGAAACGCTCCCTAGATCTACTAGACTAGATCGCTTCCGCCTACCTTTTGTGTTTCCCATACCATGATAATTCGTCTTAAAAGGCGGATGGAAACGAATACATCGATTTCTTTCAAGTTATTCGGAAACGAATCATCGGCTGATCGTTTACCACGAATTTTCATGTTGAACTCATATCCAACACCACGTCTTTTGCCTTGTTTTTCACACTTGCGCATAAGTGGGACGATATCCATGTCGGTGTTACGCTGGGTTTTACCATGATCAGAACCATTTGTTCAAGCATGAAAGTGGAGGGGGCATCAAATACACTCGACTTCTGATGTCTCAGTGCAAGTCTAAAGCCCCCAGTAAATAGGCCACATTCAATAGATTGTCTTGTAAAAGACAAAATAATGCACCAAGTACCCATAAAAATGAGCATTGACAGATTAATTTGGTGGTACTTTGATGGTTCATGGCTTATTCACAAATGTGTGGTAAGATCATTCTGAACGTCAGATCTTTCAAAATTCGTCTGATGTTTAGCTGACAATGCGTCACACTTCTACGTCACATGCTCAAAAATAGCACAGGAATATTGTAGATGAAATATTTGTTGCTCGTATCTGTTTGTTGTTGAAGTTGTTGCTGTGGTTCTTGTGGTTGTTCTTGTTTCTGCTATTCTTTTTTGTTCGTCATTGTCGTTGTTGTCCTAATTCTTGTTGTTGATTTTGTTATTGTTGTAAGTTTTTTCCAGTAGCTCAAGTTGATAGTTTCCACATGCTCCCGGTCTCTGAGCCTGACATGATGACGTCACTTTTGTTGGTGACAAAACGTGTGCAACCTAAACGCAAGGTTCAGATCAAACATAAGCTTAATAAAATAACCACTGTTATGAATAGATTTTAATTCTCCATTGCGTACCTAGTCAGCATGGGGCCATTTTTTCTCACACACACACCCCATCCCCATTGGTACTATCACCCTAGTAGTACTCTTTAAAACATCCTCAGTTACAGGGAATGCAGATAATCAAGCCTCACTGTCAAATGAACAGACTTCAATGAATCTAAGGAAATTCACAGTTTCGCTGCGGAAGAGGGCACTTTTCATTATCAATTGTCGGCAGATACGAAGGATAAATCGCAGGGATCGAGATCCCACTTGTTGAATTCAACTTGCGGGTTGAATTTGGTCGATATCTAGTACCGGGGATTCTTAGCAAGCCACACGCAGTCAACAGAGGACCCTCAGACAAGTTGTTTTCCAGTAGGGCATTGATATTACATCACGAAAAAATTGGTTCGAGCGAGTCATTGTCTAGTATCGTCACTGTAACGTCTTGGAAGAGATATATCTAAAGATGCGAAACTAAATTTTGAAGTATACTACTTTGATCACAAATTTTGTTGAAGTTCTATTTTCATTAATCGGTCAAAGCTATCCAAGTAAATGTCCCCTGAACAATTACATTTATCTTTGTAAAACCAACAAATTGAAGGGATAACAGAACGAGATTAGAACTGAGCTAAGCCTTTGACTGGTACGGTATCGCTTTGGAAAATGATTCACCATGCACTGTAAGTCACTAACTGATCACTAACAGCGGCGGTATCATTCATTGTGCAGCTGTTCACTGACGTTTTTTCTAACAATCATCAGCGCGTCTTCACTAAGCGCCCTACAAGACTCGGGCTTGGAATGCTAGCCTATTACTGCTGGGTCAGAGAGTTTTTGTTACTTCACCGCTACATGAAATAAGTTTTACCAAGATGGACCCAGTCACACTATATCCCGGTGATAACTTGTGTTGCTTCCAAAGATATACTTCAAGTGTGGGTCCGAATCGGAACTTGATGGATTTGGGCCCGTGATAAATGAGGTGAAGAATGAAACAGTTATTACATTTTCTCGGCACTTCTGGTGTTGGAGACGCTCATCCCCAAATATAATCTAATATTACCAAATTAAAACAAATTAATTCGAAATGTGAGTGACCCAAGGGAAAAATCATAATGCACACTTTTTGGCTCACGACACTAGGATCCCTTTTATTGGGTGGACGACGATGGTGCTTTATTTGGGAATATATGAAAACTGTTTGTTACGTTAGGTTAAGTATTTTCCTGAAAAAATTTTTGAACTTTTGAAATTTGATCGATAATCAAACTAACTTTGTTTGTTTGCCAATAGGGTTTGTAATTAGGTGGGGAAGTGGTGATACTTTACTCAATATTTTGTCCTCCGATTTGCCAAAATTACCCGCCCTATCTCCAATTCGGCTCTTTTATCATGAATTCACTTGTTTGTATATGTTTTCCATCAAGTTTTTCCTAACCATGGGATTTAACATGGGATCCCGAACACGACTGGGTTGGTTCAACTCAAAATATCGTTACGTTATCTAATAGTTTAGTTGCCGTGCTACCTTTTTTCAACTGACACTTTAACATAGAATTATCCTCACCATCTCAAATTATGCCTTTGGAAATGAATAAAGGCATCACGGAATTTTGCTACGGTAAACCACCGTGGTACTCAAGGCGTACATCTCATTTCCCCATTCAATCTGAAATCTCCATCATTCAGTCTCCTTGTGTCATCTAATAACTTTAAATTATTGTCCATGGGTTCACTTCTTCCTCGCACCCTGACAGGGAGAATATGAACCGTATAAATAAGAACAGCTGTGATCACTAGAGCGATTAGACCGAAACACGTGATCGCTCTCATTTAATGAATAAAAACTATATGTGATAAACAGCACACTCATTGGATTAACCACGCCAGGTGCACCACGTGAGTACACTTGAACCTCGTCATAAAAAAGCTCTTACTCGTCATATGACCTGATATAAAGCTTTGGAATTTGAGGGATTTTTACCGGTCGCATTTAAAAGCACTACTAATATCTGTCTGCTGTTCACATATATCTTCGGATGTGTGTCAAGTGTCAATTACAAACAGTCAAAAACTAGCTCCAAATTGTAGGAGTTTGAGGGGATCAGTCAATAATAAAATAATTAGGTCATTCGTTGGTGAGCATCTGATTTATTTAACCCGTATATGATCGGTAAAAATATCCATTCTACTGGATTCTTCCTTCTGTGTTGAGCTTTAGCAATGAGCAAACAGATAATTGCTTCTCTACTCTAAGGATTCAGAGACTACCTCAATTATTAAATAGAACACAGGAGCTGTTAAGACTCATTCAGTCCCAAAGACATTTCAAACATGAAATTTGAACTGAATTTACTTCATTGTTTTCTGACTCTTTAAATGGTTTCATGACTCGTTGACTTGCAAATGATCAAAGAGAGGTGATGCAACCAGTTATCGTGCAAATCATGGTAGCTCTAGGTCCTTTTTTCATGTCTAGTTATTTATTAGCAGATTCGAATCAGCGATTTCATCTGTAATATTGAACATTCATTGCTTACTTCGCACTAGTATTACACCTTAACTACATTACCATCGATATTTGTGGATGGCTTCCTCTCATATCTAGGGGTTGTTGAATAATCCGCACTTAAACACACGAACAAATCACCAGCTTTTCAGCTTTGAGCAAGGAAGCCTATTGAAATGAAGTTATTTTTAGTGAAAATGAAAGTTATTTTAGGGTTTCGAATAATTTTTGCTTCACAACGCGCCCGAGCATTTGTAAGAAAAATGATCATTACTTCTATCCGATGTCTTTAGGTTGAGATAGATTTGGGTGCTTAAATTTTTACAGTGAATCGATTATGTTACAAATTGATGACAGGAATAGCTGGTCACACTGCAAAACGTGTGCGCTAAGTTTTTGTTTTCTTCTAACTTTCAGATGGAACTCAACGCTTCATGCATCATTCATTTGCATCAGTTGCATCGGTCTATTAGCATTCTGTCCAAATCTGTGGCACGATCGACTATTGTAAGTTTCCCGAACGGTGTCTGACTGACCATTTTTTTACAATGATCCATCTAACTTGAAACAGGTGGCACAGAGCAACACCCGCAGCTCTCGAGTGGCGTATGCCGCCATCAACTCTGGGGTATGATCTTCGTACCCCGTTAACGCTTAGTAGATGGTATTCCACCGTCTCCATAAAGCCTTCGAATCGTGAACGGTATTTCTGAATGATAGTTAGAAGATGTATCCAGTCCGCTGTACTCCTGGCAAATGTAACACTGAAAAAAGCAGTCTAATTTTAACGAGTTGGATGGTTCTCACACTGATTTCACTCCAGTCTAGCAAAAAGTACGAAATGACCTTAGTGAATTGTTAGATACAATGAGTTGAACCCTGTGTGATCTAAATCATTTCCGCAGTTCTACCTGGTTCAATGAGCCGGAATGTTGCTGTCATGCCGTCTGCAAATTTTGAAAAGTGATAGCATTGATTATCATCGGCATTCGTGCCAAACACAAGCGAGTGGATAAGGATGGTGAGAATTCCCTCTGGTTTCGTGATTATTTACTGTTTGTTTGAACACCACTTGCCGAATCATGCATTTTAATTTTCATTGTGGTTTAAGGCCCATATTAGTTTTGAACTGAAGTGATAGTATTGAGACAAATTCTAGGCATAAATCACTCGATCCGTTTGGTCAATGTTCGTCGAAAATCCCGACTTACGCTGTCAAAAGTACTTGTTGTTTCCTTCATAATTCTGGCTGATATGGATTAGCGAACCACCGGACATACTCCAGTTTCACGTGTGTGAACTCCTGCCCGATTAACAGAAAACGTGAAGAGCACAAGAAGCAGGCTTCATTTTCAGAATTGTTTTTCAAGAGAAATTCCTCATCAAAGTTTCCATTTGGTCCGAAGAATCAAGAGTCAGCTTGCATATACGGCTTTCTAGACACCGGAGAATGTTACTAGGTGTCACATCCAGAGGCGCTTTTGTATTCACACCCTTGGTCTGTTTACTTTATTTACTTACACATTTGATTATTTTGATTCTCAAGTGAGGTGACTGCTAAAGCCACGGAGCCCCAGCGAGGACTTGAACCTGGAGTAAATAACTGTGTGGGCTGATTCACTACGGATTTTGGCGTCAACACTAATTGTGGCAATATTATCCCGTTATTGTTGACGCTAAAAAACGTTGCAAAGTTAGTCCTTCACGGAGTCATGCACTCCGGGTTGGAGCCCCAGTTTATTTTCGGTGGATATGTGCTACCACTCGTTTCTAATAAGCCACATGAAATAGCTATGCTACCAGTGTTTTCAATGGTGTAAGAATTTTTACTGCACGACTAACCATATCATGAATACTTATTCCCAACTTTTCACTATGAGGAGTATTTTTTTGGTAATTACGAAAATTGCTTATCTCTAAAGATATAGCTTATCAGCTCACTATTTATTTCTCCTGATCGATGGGGCTGAACAGGTTTCCTACTATCAGGTCTTGATTTTTAAATTGTCACATGGTGCCAACGAGCTAAGGCCACAAGAACTGCAAAAAACGGGGTTTGAATGCCATACAGGCAAAACCTGTTCGGTACATTCTTCACTTCTCACGTGATACTGTTGGCATGTCCAAAATCACGTGTATGATAAAACGTCTGAAATTCAGTTCTGCTTGGTAAATAGTGCGGCTACTGAACAGTAGGTGGGATGTCACTTGGGGTTACGCAGTGGTTTTACGCTGTGCTGAATCAGTATCAAAATTCAATAGTGCTAAGACCCCGGAAAGAATATTTTGCTGAAAGCAGTTTATCCTCTTGATTCACATTTAGAAAAGACAGATCAGCAATGAAGAACTGAAAACAAAAGGAAGAACTCCATTATTCTAGCTGTAGATTTGTCAGAGGCCACGTTGAAAACAAATTCGGAAATAACTTATACTATTATGAACCAAAAAACTCATTGAAATCAGTATTTTAGTGGTACATTGACCATCTGCCATGTCCGAAGCCCTATCCCATCCATTATTCGCCAGCGTGGATCAAAAGCAAACGGTCAATAACTGCTTGGTATTATTTAATGAATTTTTGCTGCAAACGAACTGGATGTCAAAGCCTTTCTTTCGTCAGAAACAAATTGGATCTTCGGAGTCTAATTCATTTTCGGGACCAATATACGTCATTTACCCTGAAATCCTTTCGGCACTTTCATTATTTCTACCTTTGACGATTCTGTGTACACTGGTCTTTGAAGATCTTCGGAAATTCAGTTTAGACCTAATTTGACTACAGATATAAATAAAACTCTGCAAATTCAAATCCATCTGAATATCCTTAGTATATTTCAGTCAGTTGATTCCGATGTACTATCACCGTCCCGCAGACCAAACTTTGCTAGCTACAGTATATTACTTACGAAGTATTTTTACAACTCCCACACACAGGTACCCTAGTTATCCTCGTGTTCCCAAATGGCTCTCGAACTTGCACCTCGCCAAAAAAGTACGCATGAGATTTAACTCCTTAAGACAAAATCGGCTTGTAAAATTCATTATAGTGCTATGAAAAGCAATAGATCACAGCTTAGTACACATTTTTCCCCTAAATGCCGTGACATCCAACTCCATCCCGCACCCAAAACCAATAACCACGCACTGGATGCAGCTGCCTGGTTGTCCCCTTACAGTAGGAATTTTATTCAGCAGTCATAGCAATCAAAGGTATCAAGCTGATAAAGAACGTGTACCAGTGCAATAGATGATATCAGTGGGAACTCAGTCACATTAAATCGATTGATGGAAAACATCTGGTTCTCTACAGCCTGCTATTGTGCCCTTAAAGAGAACAATTCAATGGATGAACATGTAAACAATCGGAGCACCGATGAAAATCCCCCACTAGATGAACCTAGGAGAGGAGTACTAAGGCTTCTCTCGGCGACAGAAGTAATCGCATTTGACTGGGGTTTCCATCACCGCCCTCAGCTGGTTAGCTCTACTAAAAAAAGGATGCTGCTCCGTCTACTTCCCGCTTCCTTTCCTCGATATATGAGGCTCAGGACTTATACCGAAAACGGGTCAACAAAAGAAGCACCTGCGACAGGAGAGAAAAAAAGCAGGCCTCAAATAACAGGCTGGAAGAAACTGCTTCACAGGTTCTTCGGTGATCTTCCAGTCCTCGGTAATCGCTCCGTTACCCTGTGGGAACTCGGGAAGTGTAATCCACCCTGAAGTCTTCCGCAGCTCATCGAAAGACAGCTTTTTATTTTAGTGATACAGTGTATATTTAGTTTGCCTCTTGGTCGTATTCAGCCAATAAAGGTTTCATCATCATGCTAAAAGCTCACGATAGGTACTTGGGGACGCAAATACCGCAAAGGTTGATAAAAAGGACCAATGGTTTCATAGTGAATTCGGGGAAAGTTACGCTCATGGTTGGTTGATGATCTATGAACTACTAGACGCGAATGTTTGCGGCAATAACCAGCATTATTCTGCGATTCTATCGATGTGATTTTGAAGGACCTAAGTATCGCGATTTTATTTAGGCCCCTTTTTGTTTGCTCACGAAATCTGTGGTTATTTTGCCCATGGTAATTTTTGACCAATGAAAATGAATGTGTTGTCTTTTGCAGTGTCAGGTTTTCAATCCAACTGATAGATATTTATCTAATCAATATCGATAGCGAATATTATGAAATTTTCAACGAAGGTAAAAAGAAAGTAGCCTGAAATAAGACGACCTTGTCCCAGGAGATCAGATATGTTGTAGACCAGTTATGTTCCTCATTTGTTGGTCTCGGTGCGTAAAGGAAGACAACAATGGCTTCTAGCGATTCTCCTGGCTGTTTGCAGTCGTCTCAAGTTTTCTCTGTTTATCGGCATTCAGATTCTAAGTTGTGTTAGCTTTGCAATTCAAGGTTCGTCTTTCTTGTCCATTAATTTCTATGGTGATCACTTTGAGGTATGATTTGAGGAAGAAAATTAAGATTAGCATGCACACTAACGATATTTTATCGATTGGCGATGAAATACTAGTGCCTTGAGAACTTTACAAAAAGTAAGCTAAATGTCTAGGAGTCTGTCATGTGACATTTATTGATTTTTTTCATTAAACCTAATCAACTGGGTCATAAAAAGATGGCAACAGACCAACAACAACAAAACAGCTGACATTTTAAGGTCTGGTTACCAAGTGGACCTCAGTATATCAGGTGACAACTGTTATGATCGTTCGGTAGCAAATACAACAGTCGTAACCTAGCTTACGAATGAGTCAGTTGTTAATGAGCTACTGATGACGGGCAGTAAATACTTTTTTAAGTTGATATTTCACCTAAACAGCCTATGAACAATTTAAAAAGATGAATCAGAGATGAGACAATTTCATTGCGAACTAGGAGTTGAAGAATCTAGTTGGTCAAAAAACCAGGCATTCCATTCCAGACCGTCATCTTTTCCAACAAGCAATTCTTTGAAAAATTGATTCGATTCATTTTCTATTGGATGATTCCAATCCTCGAGAGCTTAGCTCGGAATTCTCGTTCTTGATGTTCACTCTAGTTTATAGTCGTGCTTTGTGCGTTTACCCATTTTATTCACAAGAAAAATTCTCGCAAGTGTGGAAACCTTCCTTTCCTTTTTCTATTGATCGCTACGAGATCACACATCTTCTCATTCGTTAGTCATGGTATGCTTTTTATTATTCCATTATTTTATTCTATGGAGACAATCACATCAAGAAAAGCAAACTCACAATACCGAGGTGAAATATGTTAGAGAACAATGAATACCAAGGGGCATGCATTTTTTACCCAAAAAATCAATAAACTGTTCTGAACAAGATGTTTAACTTTTCACCAGTAACGGCGTCATTATTGTTAACTGTTTACTTGCAGGGGAATGTTTTTTCTATACTAAATATGGTGATCGTGAAGCAATCAAATACGTACCACTATTGTTAGTTACTCAGTTTGATCTCGATAGATAGCTTCTCCTTGACTGGTGTCTCGCTTTTATTAGTTCCCATAAGGTAACCAGTCGAATAACTAGATGCATTTTTTCACGGTTATGGATATTTCTGACTCATAAGATAGCGGACAGTGCTGTTACTATGATAATAAAATTTTCACGTCAAATTAGCTGAAGATCG
Source organism: Fasciola hepatica (assembly GCA_948099385.1). Classification (NCBI taxonomy): domain Eukaryota; kingdom Metazoa; phylum Platyhelminthes; class Trematoda; order Plagiorchiida; family Fasciolidae; genus Fasciola; species Fasciola hepatica. The sequence continues at coordinate 1,143,470 of CANUEZ040000108.1, forward strand.
ATTGGATAGATGGTGTTCTCGGAGTGTTTTTCTGGGTCATTTATTACATCCCGGTCTAGTACTTTTCCAAACCCAAAGGCGACACGGAAGTGTCTGTGTCCATGACCTGAGAAAGGAAAAAAGGTGTATCGATGTACGCTGGTCTGTTTCGAAAGCGCCATCGCAAGGAAGCGTAAGTACCAACAGAAAATCGATGCGTCACGGATTGGAATTGTGCTTTCCTGCAGAAGGAGACAAGTACAAGCAAATTCATGCAAACCAAAACTAATGAGTGATGGACAGACAAGACATAGTAAATTGGGAATTGGGATGTTTTATTTGATACTATTCATAATTTTATTAGACTTATAGTAATATGATTCTGTCTGTTACTGAAGTAGGGAAAACGTGTTCCGTTGATGCTTCCCTTTTTCAGTTCTTCAAACTACCCAAGTGAACTGGTCATGTGTATATCAACCGGTTACATGCTTTATGGTAAGCTAGCATTTGTGTACAGAATTGTCTGGTTTCAGTACATGGCCGCATATTTTTGATGACACTTTTGCTTCATGGATAGAAAATCAGGCAGATATGTACTAGAACACCAATGGGTCAATTTGTGGCTTGAATTATTTATCCTCCATTGACTGGATTTTTTTTTCGTAAATCCGTGTTTTGACCGTCATGACCGATGGTTTTCTTTGGGCTACTTTCAAACGATGAACTCTCCAAGAACGTTGTGCATTTATACTTTTGTTTAGCAAACAAGATTTGACGTTATCTTATTCGTTGATCAAAGCACCACAAGGTCACCGCTGGTGTAATAGTATGATCGATAATGAGGCGCACGTGATCTATTGGTACTCCGTGACAAAAAAACTCGTAAAAGGGGCGGAAGAACGAAAATTACATTATCCACTGTGATAACGGAACGATTGAATCCAAGACCTCTGTGGAATTATAAATGAACTGAAGCCTTAGCAGTTGTTTTGAGTTTTTTTCGAGGCTTTGCGTTATCAATTCGGCCGCGTAAAAGCTATTTATTACAAAGCGTTTAAAACTGCTGTACAAATAGTGGCATCTCAGCCTAGTTCGACTGTTATCAAGTTTACCAAACCTAGGTCAGGAAGTATTAGGAAGATTGTTTAGACCTATGCAATTCAAGTGTGGATTGTTTTGTTCTTTAAACTCCCCATCTCTGATCAATGGGAACTAAGCGATATTAGGCCCTGTCAACTCTCAGGTGCCCGGTTCATATCGGCGTTAGAGCAGAATCCGCTGGCGCAAGCATCATTACCACACCTGAGAATTGGGGACTAATGAGGTTCTCGGCTATCATTTTCACAGTCAAAGTAACTGATTACTTTTAGAGATGGAGCGAAGAACTGCCTCTTTCTTCCCTCCCGTGGGCAAGTATAAAGTGGTGCGAGTTTACTAGGATACCACTGTGACCGTTCCGATAAATCGGAATTCTATGGGGTTCAACAAAGATAATATTCACTACATTTTCAACGAAATCCTCACAATGACAGTAGTAACTTACTTCATATCGCTGTACTCCTATCGAATCTTCAGATGCAGCAACGATGCCCATGTACACGAGTGGCACAGAATTGGTCATGTTCTACATTCACCATGGTGTAACGGTGCTCGGGAGTACCGTAATTGTGGTGAGTGAATACAGACTACTTTGTCCCCCGGTTGGCAGTTGACCAATATTTACACACGGTTTTTTAATTTGTCAACAACCAACCTTCTATGCACGCGGCAGTCACCTATTTATGATAGCGTCAATAAACCCAAGGGAATCAGCTAGTCCTGCACTGTTTCTACTCTTCACTGTTTAAACTCAAATTGGGATAAGTACTTTCGAAGTGAATATTACTTTCAGAATTCATAAGGAAGAAATAAGTACTAGATAATAGTTCTAATAAGCTCACAAAAATTAGATCAATTTATTATATATATATATATATATATATATATATATATATATATATATATATATATAATTTAGGGAAGACTTTCAAAGTCAAAAACAGATAACATTATTATCACCTCTAAATAGATAATCGAATAATAATTTTTGTGACTCATATTTTCAGATGAAAATATCGGTTTAAAAGACGGGAAGTTGTGTCTCACTAAGACGAGACAGTTCATAAAGAAAACCGCATCATCGTTAGCAAGTCCTAGTGTGTACAGTATTCCTGGAACTTTTAGGTGGGAATATGCGAACTAGGAAGTACTCACATTCATTGTAAAAGATGACGTTGCGGCAATCACTGTATGGAACCTAAAACTAACAACCAGCTGGAATAGAAGCTCTCGGTGGGGGGACAAAGTGAGGTTGGTCGGGTTAATGCCAAATCAAACAAACACTTTATATTCAACATGGTTTCCGCAGAGTATCCTTTGAAGCATCATGATAAGCATCCCTCGGCTGACCTGATGGAGTCAAATGTTTTGTCGTCAATGAGACTGGAGGTTTCATCTATTTTGACAATAATTTGGCTGCCTTGACACTCGTTGAGACAAGCAGGATCACTTCTGCCGATATGTGTGTTACCATAGCTCCAAGTGAGCTGATGGATAACGTGTGAGATGTTTGTTATTACCAGAGCTATCTGGCAGATTTCGGAACATTAATCCTGACCGAATCTTTGAGAGTGATATTGCGTAATCAAATGTCGAAGCCATTGATGTTTAGCAAAGAGTTACTTATCATGAAAAATCAGTCAACGATTTGAGCATGATAGCTTTCGAGACAGTATTTATCTTCATTCCTGAACTAACACGACGGATCTCCCACTAGCCCTCACTGAGCACATTGATGAAGCTTTCTTTTCAACCTAATCTACTGTAATATTATATTACTCTGCGGCACAGATTGGTATGTTTTGCATTCATGATTGAAAATAATAAAAATTGCTTCCATCTTATGATACCTCTTTTTTACTGACTGATCAGATTAAAGGGACTCGAAGCTTCAAAACATAAGGCAGTAACTGAAACAAACGGTGGATAAAAGTGCCCTTTTTCATGGACCCATAAACGTTTAAGCACCAGTGTTTGTACAACAGATAGAGATTAATTCACGTACTGACTAAAACGCTGCTCAAAACAGAGTTCGAAGAACGAGATATCGCAGCCAGGAATATTTTCACTTGGGTGCGTGAAAATGAATGGATTTAGTTCAATGGAACTAAAGTTTTATAATGAAGAGTATAAGTACAACTTCCTAGAACAAGGAAACCTTTAAAATCCCCATGTAAATCACTCAGCTTAACCGTATCAATTTCCCCAACCGATCGGGATACCAGTGGTTCACTGTTTGTGCGGTTAATGTTACCTTTATTACGTGTTACACACCCAGCTTCTTAGTCCACTAAAGTTCTCATTAGACAGACTAAAGCAGATAGTTTATTTGCCTAAACACAACAAAAAATAGAAGCAAACGAAAATACCCTTGGACGACTTACCACCGATCTAATATGCAAGGATCAGCGTATTTCCGGGGAGTTGTTTGTGTTTGATTCGCAAAACACAAGGGAAAACATCTCCACGAGGCCCAAGGTTCAGTAAGGACATCTACAGGATCCAACATCTACAATAATCGGACATCAGTATGGCTACCAGCAGCCTGCTCCCTACACAGCTACCATTCCTCGGAAATTTGAGAATTCATATTTGCTGTTAAGATAGCTGCTCTGCAACAACTGCTAATGTTCCACTGCCTAGGCAAAAACTTTACTATTTGAGTCTTCCACCAGTTATGAAAAATCTAGTAGTTGCTATCATTTGTGTGATGAATACCGTCAGTAACAGACTGCACCTGTTAACCACATGTCATAAAGAATAGTGGAAATGTCCGCAGGGAACCAACTATGCTCTAGCACTCGAGTTGTTGGTTAAGACAACTCAGAAATTTACAAAAAAACAAGACAAGGAATATGCAGTACTTCTGCCTCCGCAGCGCTTTTGGATATAATAAATCTGAATCTCACTTTTAGCGTCATTGAAATGCTTGAAAATTGCGCCGTACTGGCCCTCTCAAATTGACCTCAGTGGAATGCATGACAAAGTCCCTGAACCGGTCATCCACATAGCACTGCCGTTGAATTATTGTCCTAGTGTGGTTAAGAAAGAACTAAAGAGACATTCTGGATTCATTTATAGTTCAAAAAGAAAAACTGATTTGACGGAATGGGTGAGTATCTGATTGCATCAAGTTGAATGACAAAGCACTCAAATCACTGGCTTCTTTCTTCACAGATAGTGGTATTCACGATTGAACAATGAAGTGCCTAAAAAGGATTGGATCTCATCTTCGTTTATTCATCTTAATATGGTTAGTTGTTTATTTTCAGTACCATAAAAGATTTATTTGAGCCCGCGTGACCACCAATGCGCAGGGCTAATTGACGCGGTAGTTGACCCACCCACTGGTACGGAGACCGATCACGTGATGAATCTGGTCGAAGTGTTCGCCAATCTGAATGATGTCCGAAATCGACAAACTAGACTAATTTGCTTCACTCCAGCTGGGGAGGGATATTTAATGATGTTTCGCTCGATCACTCTTCATGTTCTCCAAGTTAGTTCGCGCACCCACTACCGTGAGTTGAGTTCCTAACCACTCGAAATCCGGTGAGGGGATTAGGACGAAACTTGAATTCAATCATTTTAGGTGTGGTAAATGACTCTACCTTTAATCGCTCTCTCTTTCATTCTGTCTCCCTTCGATTTCTAGTGCTTATAGCACTGGAAAATCATATATAAATCAAAGCGAGGTGGTTCAGAACTCTGCGAGTTTTGCTGCGCTTATCGCGCTAAACATTTGGGAATTTAGGACTTACGTTTCCATTTTTTTGTGATGATCACTAACAGTGGTCGAAGTACAACACTTATGACTCAGAGTAAAAAACATGAGGAGCAAACTGTTATCTGTGAAACTAGATTCATTGATTTTATACATCCATTCAAGTTAAGTCAAGTAGGGGAACACTTTTATCCACCGGATAAAGGACTTCTTTTGTTATTGACTTCATTTGCAGAAATATCTGAGAACAACTAGTAAACAGAAAGCTAATTAGGTTACTAGAAGTAAATGCAGAATGATGAGAGAAAAAGCAGACAATTTTTTAGTTGATCTAATCACGGAGATGAACAGTAATGTCATTTACCGTGTGCTGACAGTTCACAAGGAACAAACATAGCAAGTTATAAAGCTACATCAACACGTGCAGGTTCCAATAGAGATAATATTATTCGTTAAAAGGGCGGAACGGTGAGAAACGGGTTAGGAGAGTGCGTGGTAAAGTCGGGGTTTGGTACCAAATACTACCTTATTAGTAAATTTCTTGCATGCCATTCAACACCTGCGTATGACGAAGTCAGTAACGGTATCATTTTCAACATCTTAACTACGAAAAAGCTTGATATCCTTCCCCTGCAGACCATCCAGACTAACCGAACAGCATTGAAGCTAGTGAATGAGAGTAGATGTTGCAAAAAGCTAACGGCTAAGTTCATAAAGTCCTCTGAGTCTTGGAATTCTGAACGATATCCGGAAGATGTTTCTGACTTTTATAAACACAGCATCAATGATTTTAGATAGAAAAATTTTGTACTCAACAATTATTTCAGGTTATCAAATTAGGGATTTCTTAGAAAGTTGGGGTTATCAATGGAACGGTATGAGAGGTTAGGGTAACAGTAGGTTTAAACGAGCCCTATTAATCAATGAAAAAGAGGCGAACATATTTTTAGAATTTTTAAAAAGAGTTGATGTAAAGATTATTGAAAATGACTTAAAATCAGTAACAATAATATTGCTGTTTGTAGTTTAGGACAAGGTTGAAAAAGCCCCACCTGGTCTCCATGGTTTCAGCTGTGAAAGACAAATTTGTTACTGTATGATGAATTATTTGTTAATAAAATCACATCTCGCACTACTGAAATAAACCCCACTGGTTTGATATTAGGCAATAATATGAAGGACTTTTCCAATAATTAGCAATTCAACTGCAAAAAGGTTTGCTTTTGAATGAATAGAGAAACCATAGACTATGAAATTCTTTCTGTGACTAAAAGGAATTGGGAACAAACAGATGAACTAAATAGAAATCGCAGCTAGTGCTAGCGACTTCAAGGATAGCCTTCCCAATCTTTAAGAGATGCCGCAGTTAATGAATGATTATCTCGACATAAGTGTATCGGCTGTAATTTTAATCCATTGAATTCAGTTTTTTCTCGCCGTGGTTTGGCGTGCCACCCCGTTCGGATAAATTATCCTTTCACTGTAACCATCAAAACCATTAGTGTCATTTTTCTGGTTTATCTAGATTAGTTACGAAGTGATGATAGAGCTTCCTCAGCCAGCGCAGCGTCCTAACTGGTCTGGTGTGATATTGCTTTAGAACTCGACCGACTAGTATTATCATACCCATAGGTCATCTTGAAGAACATCCTTCACAGGTTTTAAACAGATATTTCCTTTGCCTTCCTCCTGGAGAAAAACCTAAGAAATATACATTGGACCATGAAAAGATGAAAGCCCTAGCTATATGTGTGAGGGCTTCAACTGGTATCGCCTAAAGACGGTCTGATTTGTCCAGCAGACAGCTTGTCTTTGCCCGTCCAGAATGAAGGTTAAGTATGAATCCAGCGAGGCAGTTAGATGTTTTGATAATCAGACAGCTCATCATCGCTTCTCCAGAATCGAGAACAGGATTGGAACCAGAGCAAGGGAGTGCTGGATTGATCCGAGATCAATAGTAGTCCGGGCCGACCGGAACCAAATCAACCAATCGAGTTTGAGCCTGACTAGCCACTCAGCAAAGTCATGTATGAATAAGAAGTGAACCGACGTATTTTTGTACAAATTTATTGTTATGTTCACCATTCATCTTATATAAGCTATGTGTGTTTGTAGTAATAAATGAGGCAGCTCTAAGGCTCAAGAGTCCTCTCACTAGAGCTAGTGGAAAGGATCAAAACAGTAAGGAACAGGCTGGTAAAGTGAATAATGTTGCAAAGTTATACAACTAGTGTACTTTTCTTATTAGGTGAACTCACTTATGCGATCGAGTTTATCCGGCCGGGGGGTTTACATTGCTCGAACTCCATGGACTGGCAGTACAACGAAGAGTTTCTTCCTTTAGTTTTTTACGATGACATCACTGTTGTATTAACTATGCAAGCTTGCCACTATTCCGTGTTATTGCTTATAAGTAACTTAGCATAGACAATGCTGGGAGTTTAACTGTGAGATCTTCTTACTCAAGTTTCCCGCCAGATTGTGGCACATTTACGCGTGTGTTTGTCAATTACCTTAACCTGGAAGAGATATAACAGCTTTTGATGAAATATTCACATAATTTTGAATCATTCTTGATTGTTTTCTTTGAAAACTTTATAAATAACCATTTGGATTTTGGTACCTGCCAATTTAATTATTTAGTACTGGTAGATATGCACTCCACAGATGAAAACAGGAGTATGAGTTGTTTTATTTATTGAGCAAACGTAAAAAAATGTAGGATTGTAAAATTCAATGGATTGGAATATGACAGGAGTCAGTATTCTACTTAGTTTCCGAAAATTTCTCTGAAAAAGTAACTTTCTATGTCATCAGTATAACAGCTGACCCATCTACCTGTTCGTTTCCAGCTTACAGCGGTTTAAACTGGCATAGTTGTTGCATTTTGTCAAATGTAAACAATGAGTCCGCAATTTTCAACGGCTACTAGTTCTATGATTGTTTTTAATCTCATTTTCCCTCTCAAATTCTTCCTCACTATCGGTACCAACTGTTTGCTATGACCTTCCACGGAAACGTAAATGCGTACATGAAAATTCACGGTATTGAGGCATGTTGTGCGAACGTTTTTGAATAGCGGGTTATGGGGTCAAGCGGTTTGTTCTGACCACTATCCAAAGGGCTTGCATTTTATGCCAACATGCAATGCGATGAGCAAATAGTCCAACAAACTTGTAAAAGATTTGCTATGCAAGGACCTTATTTCATCCGGAGGAACTCTGAGATATTTCTTAAAAAGTCAAAAGTAAGTTCATTGTTCCAAATACAAATCAATTAATTGGTATTATACTTCAAGTAACAGCGAAGCTCAACCGAAGATAATGATTGAGATCAAGAATAATACAGACCTAGTCAGTCTACGTTTTCCATTCGTGAGTTTAGTGTTGATACGGTATGATGAAGCACATCCAGAGACAAAGGAGTCTTTTTGTTACTCGCAAAGCTGATTTTTCAAGTTGTTTATTCTCGTCTGTTTACGTAGAATAATTTTGAATCCTAATGTAGCTATCCATCGAACAATACCATCCAAGCACTCGTCATCGAGAGCTAATTTATCGATGTACAGTCTGTCCGAAAAATTCGGGATCACCTGAGTTCGGTCGAAATCCTGACGTACTGTCGAATTCCAGATTATACTATTTTTACTGAGCTCAGTAGCTAAAAATATACAACCGTCACTTTTGCTCAACAAGAGACTATTATCCACAGTACAAAGTGGAATTCGACCGTATGTCAGGATTTCGATCGAAGTGAGATTATCCCGAAATTTTGAACAGATTGCGTAGCTGCTTCATCTACGTTAGGAATTCTCAGTATTGCGTAACCATCACTGACAGCCCACTGTATTCCACCTACAAGATGATCGACAACTTTAGTAATTAATCTGTCGTCCTGTAATGACATCTAATAAATCAATTTAGGAATGTGTTGATGTATGCCATTTAGTATGTGGAAGCATTGTACGTGATGGACGACAGTCATGGGTACCACAGCGACTCCGAACTCGGTCAGATCACATGGGCAGAACATAAGCACATGTAAACGAGTTGTTTGGTTGCAACCTCCAGGCCAATGAGTACTGGAATATCGTTGGCTGAATGTTGTCGACGCAAACTATGTTTCGTTGTACCTAAATTAATCGACTGTAGTACAAAAGCATGAGTTCTGTTCATCGGATTATTTCCCGGCCTCTCTCATGGATTGCTACGGCAGCAGTTTCAAATTAACTCGGAAATGATGCTTCGTACATTATCTACGTAAATGTGTTTCACTCACAGCCAATAACTCCGGGCCCAGATGGATATACACTGCTGATGGTTCGTGACAATGATGAACCAGCTCTAAGACACCTCCATGGTTCTCAACTGCAAGTGAACTTGATGAATTGCTAATAATAGTTAGTAACAAATCGTTATTCGTGGGAACGTCATATCGCTAAGCCATCTGATTTGACTTCTAATAAAAGCAAAGGAAAACCGTAAAAGCATTGTGCTTCATTATTGGTAATGATCGTCAGTAATGCATATCCGTACCGCCTTAGCTCGGATTTGAACCTAGATTGTCAACTCTACTTGAAACACAGCCCCCTCTGCCAGTGGCCTCGGTTTATTGAACTGCATATTGCGCACTATTACTTACTACTGTGGTGGGCACGCTACGAGCGATTCACTAGGCGAACAGACAAAAGATAACCTACAGAGCTTATTCAAATTCAGAAGTATGGTGTTTGAGTTGTTGCGGATTGCCGATGGAGGGCTATTAGGTCCGGTGTGTTAGTTCTCTCTGCGGTGTCCTTTTGTATTTTCTTTACTGGCAGAATCTATGGATGTCTATTAGTTATTGCGATCGATTATTGCCATCGTTATCTAAACCATCTTTGTGTCAACTCCTACCCCAATTTTGACCTCCATGGAGTTCTTGTGAATTTATATTTTAATAAAGTTGTTTCTGATCCGTTTGTCTTTTTTTTCTGTAGCATCAGTATCAGTCGGTGCTTTGCGTTCATTCTATTTCAGACTCGAAATTTTGGAAAATTTTATGCGATCTACAAACTGCTTACTGAAATTTCGACTCCATTTATCAACCTCAGGTAGGTCTTCAAGTTTCATGACAGACACCAACATGACTATTTTTTGCCGTAAATAGTAAACGGCTGTAAAGTTTATTTGTTAGTCGTTTGGTAGAGAGAAATTATTTTGCAGTTTTTCCTTCAGGCTATGATTTTCACTTACGGGACGAATTTCTAGTTCTCTTCGATAGTGTGAGCCATTACAGAAAATAAATGTGGTAACAGGCGAGTTGCACTGTGCCCTTGTATGGCCATTTTCATGGTCCCATTTGGATGAAACTGGCCTTTGGTAATTTTGAGGACCTGACAATTGAATCTTCCCGGTGAGAGCATTTTTAGTGGTTCACTCTATCTTCCGGTCTATATCCACTTATTCAAGTCATCTATTCAAATGTTATGAAGACCACGAAAAATGCCCGAATTGACCCTAATGATGAACTGCTTGCCGATGGAAATAATCGTCTGATGGGAATTTTGCTTAATTCCTGCAGAGTTAAGGAAGTTGAATTCATTAGGGATTGTACGTAAACTATCTCACTAAAATTTTGTACTTTAAAAAGAAAACTGTTTCTAGGATCGTTTATTTTCAGTTGCATAGACTCACGGCAACTCTTCGTTAGACCTTGGAAGATGAAGCTAATCCTAGAATCGTTGACATATGCAAATCTCTTGCCAGTATAACCAGACAATGCACATTTTCACACGATCAATGTTTTCGTCGTGATTTCGGATATACGTGATATTCATAGATCATCATCATTATTATTCGTCATTCATTCATTGAATTTCGAAAACCCTAATTGATGAAAAGTAATTCCGAATACCGAAAACGGTGGAACTAGTTGCAGTATTAGTACAACTCCTGCACCCAGATGCTTTCATTTGACTTCTGATGAAACATTTGCAGCTCAAGCTAAAAGTTTCGTAACTATAAGTGTGTTAATCTATTTCTACGTCGAATTCACGTAAACAGTCTGCTACTCCAAGCTGCACAGTATTCATTGGCATAGAGATATTCTTTGTACTCTCGTATCTTTTCAAACATAAAAAATTGGAGAAATGATGTTCAGGAAGGCTACTTGAAGTCAACACTGTTTGACCGCTCAAACAGAACAACATACTCAGTCTTCAGAGTTGTTAAAGTGAGTACACTCAATCATAATCTCAGAAGCAACCGCTGTCAAACAAAACCTGCTTTACCTATAGTTCCTCCAACTGAACTACAACCAGGTCATTTTCGAGTAAAAACTGATCTAGTAAGAATCACGCTGACGCCTCTGTCGGTTCCGTTTTGGCAATGAATTAGGACCCTCAGTGATTTTCCTTCCGACTGAGTTCCATTTTGGTTGTCCAGTAAAGAAGCAATCGTAGCGTACTCGTGTAGCAGCACTCTCTATTCGAGACCGGTACCAGTCGGTTGAATCGTTGACATAAAGCTATCCCCAACTAAGCGAATCATGTTTCAGCTTCATCTACAGTCCTTTGTATGCTCCGTTGATAAACGATAATTGCTGTGTTCAGAAGTGAGCAAGCTCACTAAAAGAGTACCTGCATTTTTATCAGCAGACACAGAAACTACGGGGGGTTTGACAGGATGTAGACCAATAGGTGGCAGTTATTAAGTAGTTGAGTGAGTTTTGCGTGATTGGTTACTGCGTCAGTTTATTTTAAGTCGCACATGATCGTGGTGCTTGAACACTCGTGTCATATGCTTTCGGAGACATTGTGTCCATACGTTTACATACTACTCATCATCAATACGAGAGCTTGCACATGCAGCCTGATTGTTCGTTGGGTTAGTCGTGACCCGGACACGAATAACTAGCGGAAATCACGGTGGTGATTCATTTTCGGACTCTTCAATGAAGAGTACCCATTCACATTCCAGACGATTCAAATTAGATTCTAGTGAATATATATATATATATATATATATATATATATATATATATATATATATATATATATATATATATTATACTGGCCCCAGAACAAGCGTAGTGTCAACGCAAAAACAACAGAAAGAAATTAAAAAGTGGAGGGGGGGGGGTATTAAGAATCATGGGGAGAAGATCGAATAGGGTTGCTGTTAAGGTGGTGAATTTAAGATCATATCTAGGATAATACTGAAGAAAAATAAACACAGAACGTAATTCAGCGAATGATTTGGAATCGGGTTCAATACGAAAACCGTGACCATAAACCAAATAACCTAAATAAAAGAACTCAGACTTACCGAAAACAGTTACCAGGGTTGATTGCTACATTACGTATAAGAAATTTTCACAGCAACAAAGGCAAGCAATAATCATGCACATCTTTGGAGGGAGCATTGACAATAATGTCTTCTTGGTCAGCACAAATACCTCCAAGGTTAAAGATGAGGGTATTAATAAACCTGACGAATAGTTAGGGAAGCACTAGGACCAAAAGGCAGAGAATTGTGGTGATACGAACTAAACTGCTTATCAACGTCAGAAAGTAAGACGTAGGCGAACGTATGTTTTTGGTGATTTTATTCTCAATCCAATAACAGCCAAATTTACGTGGAAAAAGTAAGGGGAAAAAAGAACATTTAGTCAGTTAATCAATCAGTCAGTCAGTCAATCGACTGGTTAGCCGGTTAAATAATAGATGAACAGGAGACATGGTAAAATTACGTGTCGTCCTCAGAGACCTGGATAGGCGTCACACTCGAGAATGACGTCATCGACCTTCGGCCACAGAAGTTCAAGTGCTTGGACCAGCTTCTTTTGTGAACAAAGCTTCGGTTGTAGTAGCCAGATTCTGACTGCCTCGACCGTCGCCAATGTCCTTGTTGTGTTCGTAGTTAGTAGTAGAACACCTAATGTTGGCACTGCATTTATTTGTAGAATGTGAACTCAAAACCCGGTCTTAGTCGGCAAGCAAGGGGCCAACTAGTAAGTAAGTACGCAATTATCAGAGAAACGTCACTGGCCTAAGTTCTGTTCATGAGCTAGCGTACATTCGCGTAGCTTCAAGCAGGATTAAACGATAGGTAGCTGAATCGATCACTCAACAAATACAACATGATAGAACATCAAAAGGTGTCTGCCAATATGCAAGGGGGGTGATCGATTTTCCATGCATCATGCGTGACTGTTCAATCAGGACACAACATCACCTCTCCCTACCTGGAGAAATAAATCCATGCTGCTCAAAGTGGGACGTATTTTTATTGTTATTCGGAATATAGATGGGTTTTGCTTGAGGTGTCTGTGACTTTGACCAAACAAAACATCTACTCTCCCTCCCTGAAGAAGGAAGTCTATGGCGTATTTTGGTGGTAATGCTAGTGTTGCCGGTGACTGTACTATGAACATTAGCAATGCCAGTAGCAACAATCGAATCAGTGTCTAAAATATTAGTATCCTCATCAACCGTAGTCGAAGTGGTCGTGACAGGAACTATGGTCGCATTCGCAGTAGAAGTAGTTATAGTTGCAGCATTAGTCTTTCATAGCCGCACTCGTAGAAGCATCAATAGAAGTAGTCGTATTCGTAGCAGTAGTAGTAACAGGAATTGGGGTCACAGCTGTATTTGAAATAACAGCAGTAGTTGTTGTACGAATGTGATTACATGAAATACTGAATACGCCAGCTCCAGTGTAGTGGAGGATGAAAGTAGAACATAAAAGATCAAGAATGGCGGTAAATTAGGTAAAACGACGGACGCGAAGAAAAAACTTCATCGACAAGATACTTTTTGGAAACTGAAATGTGCCGTCAGCAGAAGTAAATGTAGTATTTGTCACCGTAGTAGTACTGGTAGCAACATCATTCACGGTAGCAGTTGTAGCCGCAGTAGCACTGGTATTATCAACATCAGCAACAGTAGTAGTTGCAGTAGTAGTCATTGTGGTGACAGTATGGTAGTAATCACGGTAATAGCAGTGTGGAAGCAGCAGTCGTAGTATTAGCAGTACGCATGTAATGTAACGTGAAAAAGTGTTTCAGCCAGAGTCGGTAGAATCGAGGATGTAAACAGGACATACACGAGAAGAGTGGTAGAAAATTGGACTAAGCATTCATCGAAATTTAAAAAAAACCACCAACGAAAAACTTCCCAGAAGTTCAAATATGGCGCCTCGGTCCTATATCTGACTGGCTTTGACTCATTCGGTTGGACCTCGTATGGTATACTGAAAGACGTAACCGGACCAATCTTACGGTCTCTGTCTAACAGATGAGCGAGGGCAGATTTTGATACAGTTCCTCTTCCCCCACATTGAAACCGACGTGGTGGGCGCTCTTTAATGTGTTTGGATAAATGCCTTGTCGTTCGACCCAAATAAGCGGCACCACAGGTGCACCTGAATTGATGAATGATCATCGAAGAGGTCAAGAAAGGCAATTTATTCTTGTTTTCGCTTTTTATGTTGGTCGATGTCCAGAATAAGCATCTGAGCTTGGCAGCATGGAATGTGGCTTTACACGTGGCAGATAAAACCCTTCTAGCTTTCTCGGCAGCCACGTCCCCTTGTAAGGGAGTTTGTGGAACGGGGTCTTCTGTTCCACCTGTGATATCCTTTCTGGCTATGTTCGGTACTTTATATTCAGTTCAATGAGTCTGTCGGGGTAGCCGTTTTCAGACAGGATTTTGCGAACCGCTCCTAACTCAGCCTCTAGTGTATCATCTGACCATATACGAGAAGCTCTGGACACTAAGCATTTTATTACCTTCAGCTTCTGGCAGATTAGAACAAAGCTGTGGCAGTTTGGGTACTGCCCATTCCATGTTATTTTCTTGTGAACTCTTCTTTGCCTAGAATCGCCCAGACGTCATAACGGTAGTTAGTTCGCGGAACTGCACTTCAGAAGAAATATGTAGGAATAGATCTTTATTGCTAAGTTTCGGAAATATACATCGAACGTTTTCAGGTTCTACAATGGACTAGACTTTCAGCAATCAGTTCAATGTATTACGATAATAACCACCGGATGTGGGAGTATTCCCTTCGCATCTTAATTCACGCATAATCGGCGTGGCTCGGGAGGAACTACTCGGTTTCGATGATCTTTGGAAGACCAAACATTCTAACACCTTTCTCGAGGGTTCATTAGATCTTAGGTGAATAATGACCTTATTATATTATAATACATTTACACTGGCTTGAAGTCAATATTGGTTTCAACGCAGCAAAAACAAATTACAAACTAGGAGAAGGTAGGTATACTGCCGTAAAACATATTATTAGTGAGAGGAAAGAAATGACGTTTGTCGGAATGACATTTTTGGGATAACGAGGCACAACAGTTCGACAGACAGACAAACCGCACAGCTTTCGCATCAATGACTTCTATTCTCAACCATGTCCCTCAATGTTTCTAACCAAAAACAGTCCTCGTCCCTGGGACCCCAACCAGGGAGGCGGGATTCGCCAACCAGTCCAATGCAGATGCTTCCTTCCTTATATCTCCACGCTAAACCACGACCTGACCACCTCGCCACTTCTTCCAGTCTTCTCCAGTACGTGCAAATGTAACGTGGAATGGTAGACGATGGACAGGTGTTCTTAAAACATGGCCGAGCAACCGGAAACCGTTTAGAGTGACCACTTCGTTCAGAGGACGGATATCCGTGCTTAACACACAGCGGCACATCTCGCAATTACTCACTCGATGTTCCCACCAGACAAAAGCTCAAGCTTTGAAGATATCCGTTGTCAAACACAAAAAGACGCCGAGCATCCTTTAACGTGAACTGGCCAGATCTCGCGACCGTAGGGTAAAATACTAGGAACCGCGCTGACGTAAACCCGTACCTAAAAGAGAGCCGGATGTCACGGTGATACCACAAGTGTCGCAGGTATGCGGAAACCACTCTAGCTCTCGCTATTGGTGAACTGATCTCCTCCCCAGCACTCCCTCTCGCTGGTATCAAGCTCTCAAGGTACTTTAAGTTGTCGATTAATTCAAGCTGATAGCCATAAATGGTGAGTGCAGGCACAGACTCCTGCCAATCTTGCAAAAGAAGTTTGCTCTTGGAAGGCGCAAAGTGTTTTCCACATCTGGCTACCTCAATCGCCAAGTTGTTCAAAGCTTGTTGTATTGCCCTTGTTGTATTGCCCAAAATAGGCGATATCATCGAAATATTTCAAGTTGAGAATTCTGTTTCCTGACCGTAGGCCTTTACTCGACCTGAGGTGTGAGGATAAAGCTCTTCCAGGACTGATACGTACTCCTCAGGCACTGCATTTCTCATATATCCCGCAATCACTTGCCACAAGTGTGTGGGATTGTTGAATCTTTGTTTGGTTGTCTGTTCTTTGACCCCATCCTGTGGAGAAGACCTGATTTGGTGGGAGGCATTCGCCTGGAGTTAACTGGTCAGGTACCGTTTCTCCATGTGGATCTGTCGGGCGTTTCTGGCTATCATAGAGGACGACATCTGAACAAGCTTAAGTTGGTGGTTCGGATCAGCTCGAACGGGAGCGGGGTGGGGCGATGGTGACACATACGCCTTCGAGATGGAAGGGCCCGGGTTCAAACTCCGGTTGTGGCGGAGGATATGCACTACTGACAAGCTCTAACAAGAGCAAAACTCGAGTCTGGAGCTTCCGAGTGCAGGTTGGTTGGATGACCTGAGGTTTGTGCGTGGAACGTGGAGTCCGAAGGACAGTCAACCAAACTGCATTTCTTGACAAATAATTCTATAGTGCAGTACCATCGGCAGAATTGAAGGCTGCGGAAATGTCTAGGATAAAGTTTATTGTTGGTCTTTGGAAAATGTGATGATGCTCTAGTTGCTTTTGAAGGGAGAAGATTTGACCAAGGCATCCATGGCCGGTAAGAAACTTAGCCTGTTCCTCTCGCATCCTGTATAACCTGGCTGCTTTGACACTACTGAAATAAGGTTTACTCCCCCTTGAATAGCGTAGTCACTGCTCGAGCCCTTCATAAAGACGGGGACAACGATCGATCCCTCACAAAGAAGGAACTTTCTCCGAGTGCCGGATCTTGCAGAACGAAACCTTAAGTTCTCTAGATGGGCTCATTCCGTCATCTTTCATTGGAGGCCTGGGAGTTCGGCACTTTATGATGTCCTAGGGCTTGAACATCCGTGTGGATCTCCTCCTCAGAAGACGGATCTGTCGAAACAGACCACAGGACATTTACCGGAACAGCTGTGAGAGGGGGTGGAACTATAGGCCAGTTATACTGTGCATTAAAGTGCTCTGGCCAGTGTGCAAGACTTCGTTGCACAGTGTGAATAAGCAAACCGTCAGCTTTGAAGATCGTTTTACTCACATCCAAGGGCTTTCTACTGGTGACTCGAATGAGGTCAAACAGCTTGCAGGAATTTCCCACAGTGGCAGCATGTTCCACTTTGAATGCTTCTTAAGACCACCAGACTTTGCAATCCTTACGAAGACTTGCGTTGGGTTCACATCTCGTTGTGAGCCGTGCCGCATTATGCTCATTACCAACCGGGATAGCCTAGTCTGAAACAAAAAGGCGTAGAGACTCAGCAGACATCCAGGGCCTAACGACAGGACGAGTCAGGGCAAAACTCACTCCGCCAGCAGAATACAAAGCACTTTCAATAAGCGGTCAGTGGCGGTCGATGTCATCGGGTGGCGTTGACCCTAGCTTTTCAGCTAGAACGTTTCGGAAAGTTGAGTGGCAAGACGAATCGGACAGCATATCGTAGTCTAACCGCTGATGCGTCGTATGTTTGGCACGTCCACCGAAGCACATGAACAGCAGAGTGTAGACTACCGCGTGGTTGGAGTCAAGGAGAGTGCTTCAGTACGACCGGCATTTTCATATGCAGCCCCACCATTTGTAGCTAATTGTAACGTGGTCTATCTCTGTCCACTGTTGACTCAAAGAGAGCAGATTCCAAGTGGCGGGCCGCCGTTTGGAAGGTCTGAAGTTCGTACTGGCGAGAAACAGGCGGTGATCTGAACGCAGAATCACCAACTGTTCTCCACTTTACTGAACGACAGGAATCAAGATCAGAAGGACCTCCAAAATGCACCTTGGTCAAAGATAGACGACCGACAATAGTACTCGTGTCTGCAGCTAAAATTTAAACATAACCCCGTTTTGCTTCACGAAGGAGGTCGTGTAAATTTTGGTGGAAGCTACCTTTGATAGCATCTGGACTGCAATCTGTAGGAGCATAAGCCGAGATGACAAACAAATTACGTATGTCGGGAAAGCGTTTATTTACATTGCGCAAACCTCTAAGTCTCACTGCTCACAACCGATTTTCGACTGAGAGTTACGCCTACGCCAGCGAGGCCGACAGCCACAGCCTCAGGGTCCCCAGAAAAAAGCAACTGGAACTTTGCAGAAGGATTGGACGGGGGCATCGACCGAACGACCGAGTTGGAGTCTTGGATGCTAGTCTCCTGAATACCACACACGTCGATGGCAAGGGTCTCCAGCGTACGGGCTAAACACGCCTGTTGTTCTATACGCACCAGCATTTGCACATTAAAAGTGACCAGTTTAAAAGGATGCCTGGGGCGACGAAGAGCGTCAGCTTGCGAAAGCGGTTTCGGTGAGAAAAATCACCGTGTGCGTAAGTTGTTAGAGCATTAGTGCGAGTAGGTCTTCTGAAGGCGTAACAAACATTTCGTAATAATATCATCATTTGGATTGTTATTAACGTAGTGAGCTATTGTACTTCTCCGTGGCCCATTCCAGAGAAGCAATGAGACGACAATCTGCTCAGGCAAGAGGTAACGTGATCACGTGTACGTGATCGGTAATTTTTAACTGGAACTTTGTAAAGGCACCACATTGTATCAGTCGAAATGTTCGAGATTGCTCTAAACGAAATTGCATTTCTGTATCGTCTTTAATGTTAGAGGGCCCACTAACACCGGCGGATTACCCCTACCCCCCCCCCCCAAACAAAAAAAAAAGACGCAGCACTTCCTCAAAGCGTTGTCAAAGTCAATAACTGTTCCGACCCTCTGTAATGCCTTTGGAGCATTGGAGTAAATTTGGCTCTCTAACCTGACAGTGAAAAGATCGGTAAAGAGCTACTTTTAACCAACACAAACTTTGTCTTGTCAACTGAATTTCACGCATGTTTTCTCACTGAATGAAAATGTATAGCTATGATTCACTAAGTTCAAACATATCGAAGCTTAAGCATGTTAGACGTACTTTCAATCAAATGTTACAGACTAAAATGGCTCGGTTTAGTTGTAGGTGAATCAATCTCAGCTTTTCAATTAAACTCAAGTTCATTTCAAATTTTTCGCCTGTTTTTCCCGGAATTTCAAATGTTCACTTCCCGTGGATCATGCTTGGTCTAACTGATGTGAAAGTCGCTGTTACTTCAAATGCACATAATATTTTGCAACATCCTTATTTGCGCTGGTTACCTAGGTCGGGTTCTCAGAAGAATCAGAAATGTTCCATACCTAGTCAATTGTTGCGCAGGAAAAAACGATGTAGTTTTCTGTTTGTTTATTTCGTTACTGTTTGGCTGAACGACATATTTTCGCTAGGCTGAGAAAAAAGATACAACATCAACAACATTATTCCGCAGTCCTTATCTTTACGATTTTAGATGATACTAACTATGTTGCATGTCACATGTGGGATCTCGTCTGTCTTACTGCATTAACGAAGCCTTATAACTAAGCGGGAGAAAACTTCTTGTCACTTTAAAGGAGGATCCATTTGATTGATGCAAAAGGCTTTACAAACCAGCAAGTATTTTTTATCAAGCGAGGGTTCAGTTTTTTTTTAATTTGCCGTAATTCAATTGAATCACTTCAACGCTGATTCAGGACAGTCCCTAAATGACTGCAATTTTACAGACACATTGATTGTTGGACAATGTAAACCCACTACCTGCCGCACAGCTTCCGGAAAGCGGTAAACTGCCACCATGAACTAGAATAACAGACCTTCTCTCTATTGATTCAGATCATCTCCTATCACGATTTACGAATGGAGAATGGGTGCACAAGTATCAAATATAGACTTTCATTTTACAGAGGCAGAAGACTGAATAAATTCCTCATCTAGCTGCCTATACTTATTCACAAAACGGGGACTGAAAGAATCCCTAATGTGCACAAAAAAATAAATGCAGACTCCGTGTAGAGAATATTCCAAATAACTAGTTGTGATAATGTAAAAACATAAAATCTTTCTTTTAACGATTTGGCTGATCCATCTCAGTAAAACTTCCTCTATCTTATTCGATGGAGGGTGTAGGTAGTCCGTTTGCTTGTTTCTTCTAATACGGCGTTCATGTCACATCGTTAGGTGAGTTTGACGAATCCGAAGTTCGTAACCGTGTACTGACACAGTAGAGGTGTTGACGAAATTCCCCAGACATCGGAGTTTTTTGAAGTAATCAGTCTCCATCATGAATGGTTGCATCATTGAAAAATTCTCAAGTTACGTGGAATACATGCGATAAATTTTTCCCTACATACAGGGAATAAATTCGCAAAGTTTTTAAAATCATGACTTTTATCAGAAAAATGTGAAAAATAAATCGTTGAAGTTTTCAATGGCTTTGTTATCTTAACATCTGATAATAAATAAACAGGTTTTTCCACGTCTTTAAGATGTACAGCTTCCTGTGAGTCATGACCTGGAGCATCATTCTACAGTAAGACAGATTTCCGAGAACAACTTGTGGTATGACTGACAGGGAATTTTCTTCTTATGAGCATGCTGAATTCTACATTGTTCAGGAAATCTCTGATAACACCTCATCGACGAGGTTAATCACGTATTTTGCAGCCATTGCCAAACGACGCGATGAGTTTTGCAACATCAGTTCACTAAATTGAGTTTCTTTGGAAATATTTTATACGGTAAACGTATTCGCGAGCCTTTATATCCAGAGTTCCTTCAAAATAAACCACTGGGCCAAACGATTACCCATGCAATTCGAATATATTTTCCATGGCAACATTTAGCCAACGTTGTTTTCCGTGATAATACCAGCTTTTGATCGGCAAAAGACTATAGCAGGTAACTTTTCTCCACATATGGTGGCAAAGCCACACGTGAATTTTCTATCAAGTCTCCTTCGGAATTGAATAGTTCCGTTCAGTTCAGTCAGCGATATTCATGCACTGGGTGCGGTGGTTTTGGTTGCTATCGCCTAGTGGTGATTTTAAAAGGAAATAATGGAGAAGAAAGACGTATGAAAGGAGTAAAGGGCGAAAAACATTATAGGGATTTAAGTCGATGAAGAAAGTTTGTGAATGCAAGAGCGCCACTGATGGCGGCATCTAGCCATATCCCCCAACGTATCTAACCACCCAGGAAGTCTAGCACGCTCTACATGGCAGAGTTCACCAGTTAGGTTTTTCATACCTTTCTTCCATATCATGAACAGACCACCCTTACTCATCTTCCAACTGAGACCTGCCTCAGCAAACATAGCACACCGAGGGATCTTGTCAGGGGACATGCGTAGCACGTCCCAACCATCTTAGCCTGGTGAGCTTAAATGTTTCATCTAATGATTTGATCCTTGAACCTAAGACTTTTCACCGAACCTCAGCATTGCACACACGGTGTTCCCACCAGATTTGAGCAATGCTACGAAGACATCGATGTTCAAATACCCACAATCTTCGTGTGTCCTCGACCCGTAGTAGCCACGTCTCCGAATCATACAGAAGCACTGATTTCACTGTTGCAGCGTACACTCGACCCTTCACAAATAAACGAATGTCATGTCGACGCCACAGATGACTCCCATTGGCAAATACCAAACGAGCCTTCTGTATACCCAGAGAAACCTCATCTGACATTCAAACTCCGGGTGAGAAGCACCTACCTAGATAACAGAACTTATCTATCACGTTCATAGCCACCCCAGAAACACAAAAAGGTTCAGCATTGAATCAACCCTATCCTTCTACAGCATCTTGCACTTTGAAGGTGCATAACGCATACCGAACATTACTACGCAATTCTTCAAGTTCTCTAGAAAAGCTTGCAACTTACCTGGATCTTCACTTAGAAGAACTATGTCATCACCATACTCAAGGTCTGGTACCTTTCCACCCGGAAAAAGTTCAATGTCGCTATCCTCACCTGACAAAGTCGCAGTCTCTAGGACCATATGAATCACAAAGTTAAATAGAAAGAGGGAGAGGGAGTGAAAAATCACCGTAAGCCCGAACTCGGCTTCGGCTAATATTGTAAGGGAATTTTTCAATGGAAATGAAATTCTCTGGTACATCCTTTACCAAGAGGCAACGCCAAAGAACTGTGCGGTCAACTGAGTCGAAGGCTGCTTTAAGATCAAGAAAAACGGAGATAGTGGGGTTACGGAAGGTGTCTGTGTCCTAAAATTTGTCGAACAATGAAGATGTGATCAATTCAACCTCGACCAGGTCCAAACCCGGCTTGATTCTCGTACAAGCACTAATCGCGAGCGTCAGATAAGTGGTGGAGAGTATTACGAGCAAGCAGTTTGGATGCGATACCAACCAGACTTATTCCCCTGTGGTTTTCACAGGAGGATCTGTCGCTTTCCCCATAAAACTGTACGATCACCGATTCACACCGACTCTTTCAAACTTGTTTTTCCATATCAGACCGAGGAGTTTCGTCAACTCCAGCAAAAGTGCTGAGCTACCGTATTTGAAAATAGACGGAGGCAACCCATTCAGTTTGGCAGCTTATGCCGTTTAAGATAGCTTATCTCACGAAGAACCTCCGTTTCTGACAGAGGACTGGTATCTACAACAAGAGCTGAACCCATTGCGCTACTGAGCAAACCGGAAGAGGATAAAGGCCAACTAAACTACATCTCGAAATGCTCCACCCAGCGAACTAGACGATGCTGCTGAATTTGAATAAGTGAGCCGTTTGCTTCTTTGATCAATTCGCTAACGCCTGGTTTACGTGGACCGGTTTGTCTAAGCAGACGGAAAAGGTTGCAGCGGTTGCCAATCACCGCAACTTTTTCCATCTCCCTACACTTCGCAATCCACCACTGTTCACTGTCATTTCTCAGGCTCCGAATCAGTCGACGTTAAAGGCATCTTCGTGCCCCATTGTCTTTGGAATCAGGAGGAGCCGATCTGCAGACATCTAACAGTGCAACTGAGGATGCAGATATACATTGTTTCTGTGTGGGTTTAGTTGTTGTACCTTTGGTAGCATAAGCAGAGTTACGTATTCTTTTCTGTCAATAGAGCTAACATCATTATCTGTGTCGGATATATTTGTTTTTTGCACGTCATATCTTGTTATCACACCATGTTTTACGTAATTAACGCTAAAAATTTGCAGTCATTCATAAGAATATGAAAAATATCTTTAACAAGAACAAGTGTTCAATGGGTTTGCAAAATGCCATTCTTCTCTCCTTGATTGGAGTATCGAAATTTCCCGGTCTTCTCTGAACACTTCTTCAATGTAACGAAAACGAAACATACGACTTTGAAATCCAGGTCATGTCTTCGAAATGAGCCAAAATGTTTCCTCCAGCAAGGCTGCTACTCACCGTGATTTGGCTGCTGAACTTTTACACAACGTAGTATTCCCGATATATGTTAGCTTCCTTTTTGGTTCTTTCCGTTAGGCAGGAACATGGTAGACAATTCAGGAACAAATAAACTTCTCCAGTAGAAACAGCGTTTATTCGTTCATGACTAGAACCAACCTTAGTGAATTTTATCTTCTTTGGTCTAACAATAAGCTATATTTAACATTTAGTATCGAACATCTGTAGTTCCGGCCAATAAATCTTGGTTATCAAAGTCTCGCAGTTATGACCGTTCGGGGATCGCTGCAAAGCTAACGTGACGGACATCAGGTTCCATGGATTCTTATATTTAACTCCTGTGTTGAGATAAATTAATAAAAGTTCAGGCATGTGGAATTAACTGTGAAGATGAAAGTTTAACTGGCGAATTTCGACAAGTTATGTACCATTACTTCATGCATAATATTCTGAAACTCATTAGGGTTGTGCCAAGCTTTTTTATTGGTCATTTAAATAAGGATAAGCAGTAGTTGTTCGATAGTGTTCTAACAACGTTCAGGTTGCTGAAGAATAAATCTTTTCAAAAGTGGACCAGTTTGACTAGGTGTATCTCAAAGAGATCTCGTGGTTTAGTCATGCTTCAGCAGTTTTTGAAAATTCAAGTGAAGTAAAAAATTCAATTTTTTCATGATCGCCTAGGTAGTTTATTAGTGCGTTGTTTTCTGATGAAAAATCGAACATTTTCTTATGGACAACTACATATATTTTTTGAGCTAACGACTTTTTACTGTAGTGCTTCGTGGTAGACGCGAAGCCCAGAATAAAGACCTTAAACCAGGTATTGAAAGTGCCTCATCATGGCACAACATGAGCATGGATTTGATCATAACCGCATAAGTGGGTGAATAGAGAATCCAGGTGACGAGCCTATTGAATATTGATTAACAACCTTACCCCGCTCACAAGCGTTCAGTAAACTAATCATGTGATCAACTATATTAGGTGGACTGTTACAAACATTTGATTGAGTGCAGCCGTTCTTTTATCCTTCTCGAGAGTTGACAGCAGCATATACTCACCGATTTCTAGCTGGGACGCGAAAGCCGGTTGCATGTCTCTGAATAACAGAAGAGCTACTGCTAGGTTAGCTGGGCTGGTTCTCAAAGACATGCTTCATATCAGCGCTGTGTAATTTGGCACCCACTCATCAATGGTTACGAACTTTTGCAACTCATCTCTCAGATACACAATAATGTCTATCAGGAATATACTGTCAGTAGAGGTCTGTGTGCAACCGATACGCGAATACTCACCTTGCACAGAGTGGCTACTTGGTGAATATTAGTAATATATTTCCATTACTTTCAGTGATGGGTGGAGAATTGATAATACACGAGGAATCAATGCGCATGTAACAGTTTGTGATGTTAACAGCAATAACATCAGTGTGGTCTGGATACTTTTCTGGGTAATCCACACCAAACAATTTTTTAGTAATACTTCAGTACTGAACAAATCCGTCAGATAATGGAATAGATATTAAAAGGGCAGTCGTCAGTGGAATGACACCTCTGTCGTAAGACGTGTACAGTTTGGTCGAAAATAGCCCAGTTGCCAGTATAATTGCCCGCAGCTCTACCAACACTCGTAATCTGCTAGAATGGTATTAATTCCTGTTACCTTATCCTCGTGTAGTGCTTTGTAAATTTATGAAACATGAAAACGTTTGAATGCCTTATTTTCCATGAACCATGAGTCCCGAAATTCTCTATTAGTATTGCCTAATGGTCAGGCATATTCTTGGATCATGAAAGGAAATGCTATTCGTGGGGAAAAATCTGCGAAGTCTATTTACTAAGATTCGGTGGACTGACTGGGATAAATAATAAAACTCAGTAACACTTCCCCCCCCCCCCCCTTGAAGCCACTGTTGTCGCCAGATTAGCAGAAACGGGTGCATGAAAACTGGTAGAACACACGAAGAAGAAACGATAAAGGGGGTTGGAGAAAACTGGTGATTTTCATTTCCTCGGAGAATCTGCTCGTATCCAGTTGTCCTTACATAACTAAAGCAGGGCGTTGAGTAGCTTTTTTCTTAAATATCGACCTATTCACAAATCTCCTCACAACGTTTACTAAGAGCCCCCTCACAAGCCATGTAGTGTAAAATTAAAGACTCTAAAGTCAGTTGTTCATTAAAACGTTACTCATTACATCTGTAATATCGGGCAGAGTATATTGCAATTAACTCAACTACATGGCGAGGATGAAAGCATACTTTGCTATTATTTCCTAGTCTGGAACCCTTCCTTTCACTGTATCCACTTGTTGTTCCTGGTCTCCCACGAAATACTTATCTTTAGCTGCGATGATAAGGTAACATAATCCTGATTATTTTTTCTCATTTAGGTGGTTCCTTCGACAGTCCGGTGTCTCTTCAAAACAACCGGCCGTTTCTTTGAGCACACTTTGCTTTGGTGTCCTATTTATTGTCGTACGCTGGTTCGGTTCCATTCCATTCTGGATCATGTTTTCTCGAAGCGTAGGCGAATCACATAGTCCAAAAAGACAGGCGTTGGTTGACCAATACAGCCGGTATGCATACGTCTTCGCAGCGGCTTTAGACGTGTTGAACGTGTTGTGGGGCATTGTGGTGATCAAACTATGTGTGCGCTCGATCAAAGATCTTCGGGCATATCAGAAAAACAAGCAACAGTTGGAGCCACATCAAGAAAATTGTAATGTCCCTGTATTGACCAGTGGAGACTCGAAGTGTTAAATACTAGACTATTCTAGTTTGCTGTTGCTAGTATAACCAATTATACCAGAAACAGCTACCGTTTCAGTCTTTCGAGAGGTAGATTTACTGCTTTTTATCAGAATTTACAGACGTAACACTTATCTTGCTGTACAATGTCCAGGTAGTACGGTGAGTATCGAAGTTTTCGGTTCTTATGCAAATTCACCTATTATTTTGTCTGTGAGTACTATTTTCCTACTCTGCGTAAGCATTCGGTTTTGCCTTAACAATCATTCTTGTTTGCGCGTTTGTTGAAAGAACAACGAATGAAGAGCTGTTCTTTTATTGCGATTCGTTCTGTTCTAAAGTCGATAACAGGTATGTAACATCAGAGAATTATATAGGTCTCAAACTGGCACCTAAAGGATAGATTCAGGGCAGTAATACACTCTTCATGAATTGTAAACACGAAATGACTTACGCAGTGATGTATATCCGTGAGCGCCGCATCTTCAGGTAGTGTAGACGAAGTAGCACTAAAAGCGAATTTAAATAGTTTTATAATTTTCCCCGGAAACACATTTTCAGCGCAACCATGATCACAACGAAATTCACTCGATTCCTGCAAACAGTCTGACAAAAACCTCTGCTAAGAAAATATAAGAAAAACTACAAATATTAGTATTTTAACTAGGCAAACTATATGTGTGATTACAAAAGCACTACTGATTGCGGGACCTATACGCATCGTCCAGTATTTCAACCACTAGTAAGATGGATCCTTCAATCCAAAACAATAAGACTAACTCATCCACTGTGGCCAGGTTCCCTAATCAGGCTCTTCTAACCTTTTTGTGTCACCGTAGACAGACTGCTGTGAAGATCTTCCATCCATTTTCCGAGCAACGGCCAATGGACAAGCTTAGTCGGAGTTTTTCCATGGCCCTTCGGATGGAGGTGAAGAGATTACCTCCCTAAGATTGATAAGAATCACCGATTAGTAATTCATTCTTGTCAAAAGCCTTGAGGAAAAAACAAAGCCTATGAACATAGCGTAACTTAATATGATACTTAGAATTTGTGCACCAGTAATTGAAATGTCCGCCGTGAACTCGGAAATGCTTGTGGACAAAATTTGTGCACCGGAGGGATAAATAGATTCACACGTAATCGAAATTATAATATGCGCAGTCCTAATGTACATACATACACAGAAGCTTTAAAACAACGTGTATTATTGTTATCAGCAATAAACAAGCTCGGAAATATCAGAATTAGGTTCAACAGAATTGCAATCAGAAACAGGATTATAGGAAATCTCATCTACATGTCTTCGTTATATGAGACTATCAGTAAGATCCAGAAGCTGACAAATTCTACTCCATATTGCCTTAAGTACAATGACCACTGAAGCTCAAAGATTATTTTCTCTACGGTAAACAACTTCTGGTGACTCGAGCTGAGGCAAGTGAGTTCGAAGTGTACGGTTCCTGAGTAACGTTGCCGGTCTACTGCCCGTAGTTGAGTGGAGAGAATTACGATAATCTATCATGAGGTTTCCTACACTTCGCTAGACCACGCTGAATGTCCCTTGCATTTGTGTTCTTTGTGGCACCCTTTGCTGGTCGAATAAGATTTTCCGCTATTCAGTTCGATTGCGAATGACGTGAAGGAGTTAACACATGAAGTCAACCCATGGACTTCAACCAATCCATCACCTTATCAGTACTGAAACAAGGGGGCATAATACTCTTTCAGAAATGATCCGCAGTATTCAGCGTGAACACACTGCTAGCACTCGCATGGTAGAGGCTATGGAGTCTACCTGGAAGTTTGGGGGTAAATTTTCTGCATACCGTCAAAGCATCAATAACCACACTAGCATAAATCACTGTTCATTTCAGGCCACCGACGGTGACCTCGGGTCAAGGATTTCATCTTTTCGACATTAAGATATTTGGAGTGCAATTCTGTCAGGACGGCTGACCTCAACGTAGGTGGTAAAATAATGCAGCCAATGAAGCACAAGATGCCGTTTTAAGTCATATAAATGTCCTCCTAGCGTCTGTAAAACTCCTGAAATGCAGGCTTTATATCCGATTTTCAACCATGGTAAGCCCGAAAAATGGCATGGTAATACTTTCGAGTTTCAAGGATCGTAACTTACGGATTTAGAGGAATTAGTTGAGCTAACAAACAGTTGGAAGAGTTTTCCTCGTAAATGGCATTAAAAGATAACTATTCAACGTGTGGAACAGTATCAGCTTTGCAGTACTGAATATCACTGGAATATACGCTTACAGAAAAATTCCATCTACGGATTTAGACAATTGTTCTAATGAAGTGTGGAGGCTGTAGATGAACTATAATGCCCTATGATATGTCACGAGTGTGAAATGTGAACTACCCAAATGTTTATCTACTCGGGTGACTGCCCACAACACGGATGGGACCTCATATTTTTTCTGTGAATATTCATGTTCTCCAGGGCTAATTCGGCACAAAATGCACAGCACCGGATGACCATCCTGAACCTGTACAGCCCCGATGCCAATAAAAGAAGCCTTCGTTACGACAATTGATGGTAATTTGGGTAGAAATGTATGAAAAATGGGATTGATAAAAAGAAAATTCGAGCAGTTGTCGGATTGTTTGTTCATGCACCCGAGACCACTCAAATGACTTCTGTGAACAAAAGTTAAACAAGGGTTTTGCCTTGGAGGAATTGTCTAGAATGCATCTGGAATAATAGTGGGTTGAACCCAACAGCTAAGAAAGTTTATCAAGTTACATGAATGAAAGTGCTTGCGATAAAAAAGAAAAACGATCACAGTCAGGTCGAAAACTGTTCTAGTCTGTCGAATATCCTAAAAAATTGCAATGAGTGATTGAAAGGAATACTCTTATCGGTATTAATAGCAACATTGTGTGCACAGAGCCACTGGGGCGAAAAACACAGACAGTTATCATGTATTTATCTAGTAGTTGTATGAACATATATGTCGTCTTGGTAAGCAACGAAATCCGCAAGTTAGAAATAAGGGAATCAGTGACAGTCTGAAGAATCGCGAGTGACCCACTAACAGCGTAAAAAGTCATAATGCAAAAGCCCGAAAAGACTAATGATTGTCGCGAACTTACTTGAGTTTTCGTCAAATGGAATTTGTGGAAATGCTTCTTTAAAATCAAGCATGTGGACCAATTTCCAACCATGATATTGATGCACCGTATCTTCAAGCTCCACCGTAGAACAACTAAATTGCTTGAGGAATTGGCTGATGATGATGTTATAATCTCCACGAATTCTCAGAGTTCTTCGCCCCACCTCAATGGTGTACCAAGTGACGTAGACCAGGGAGATGAGTTCACCGGATCCAGAACACCGTTCACAACTAATTGACTGATTATATTCTTCACTGGTTCCCGTAATTCCAAAGGTAATATCCGTTGTTTCAAAAATATTGGCAGCTCCGATACCACATGAGTAACGGGCATCATCTTGATAGCATCTAAAGCCTTAAAACATTCATCCATCAATGTGCAAAGGGTGGAATGATGACAGTCAGAAAAGAATAATATGTAGAAATATGAGGTTGTCTTAAGCAATTAAGACAAGGAAAGATCTTTGATAAGTAATGAAATGAAAGTTAGTAGCAGATAGTTCACAGGTTCCAAACATGTGTAAATCATGACCAGTAATTCCCTTCACGTAAACGTCAACTGTCTTAACATTTGCCGGGAGATCGAAGAAGCTAAATACCAGAAATAGAAGTGAATGATTCTATACTCTCGGTGTCCAGCATGCATGAACTTTTCACGGATAGGTTAACAACATATGTTCGAGTAATATTACAAGAAGAATTCGAACTTTTAGCAGTCAAAAAGAGAATGAAAATCAGGGGAAAAAAGTGACTCAGTACTAGAACCGTCCATTAAGCGACATCCAGTACATCGACAGACAGACTGAATGAGACCATCTTCATCGACTTTACGATATTTATTGTTGCAAAAGCGATAAATCAAAAGTGGATGATTAGCACCGCATGAGTGTTAATTATTCTGTA
This sequence comes from Fasciola hepatica, assembly GCA_948099385.1. Lineage (NCBI taxonomy): Eukaryota > Metazoa > Platyhelminthes > Trematoda > Plagiorchiida > Fasciolidae > Fasciola > Fasciola hepatica. The sequence goes on from CANUEZ040000108.1 coordinate 1,173,607, forward strand.
TTCGCCTATCGTTCGGGTGAACTGGAGACGCACTTCTTCCACTGTCTGATTTGGTCAGTTGTTCGAATTGGTGCGGCTTTTAGATCGTTGAATTCTGAGATTTAGCAGACTAAGGCCAGCTGCTCATGAACAGCTGCATTCACATCTTGAAACCGTTCGAAAACAGTTCAGCGGACTAAAAACTGCAATTGGGAAAAGGAAGAATCAACCGCCTCTGTAATTCGACACAACTTACTCCAGTAACCAACCGGTCATTCAACTCTATTGGAAACAGATCTCCAAACTACACGGAGAAGCCTGAGTTTCCAGTTGCAAAATAAATTTTGGATAGGCGGGTGATCCTCGTGGACTAAATAGCAAAATTTCGTTCGTCCAAAAAATTCAAAATTGGCCAGCTACAAATATTGAACAGTCAAACCTAGGAGTACTTCCTACGGCTAGAAAATAAGTGAACTGAAAAACGCGAAATCTTTCACAAGGGAGTAGGCATCTTTTCAAATGAGGACTAAGAACCGGGCACTCTTTTGCTCTGAATATAATGCTTACCGCTTCAAACAATAGACTTTAAGACATTCTAAATAGTCGTAAACTTCACGGGAACTTCCATGAATATCCGGACTTTCTAAACCACAGGAATCCATAGTAGGTTGTGCGACCGCGACACCATATGTGATACCTAGAAATTACTCTTCAGTACTTGAACCGTCCGCAGTAGACTCAGGAATACTTCGGCCTAAAATATGCGGGCTGAAGAAATGAGAACACCGGCTGAACTGGCACGTAATGGAAATGGTGATGCACGCAAACTTCATGTATACGTAGTACACAGAAGCAGTAAAATGATATATGGTATTGCCATTAACATTGACTGAATTTACCGCTGGACGTTGTTCAGTTATGTGGTTCGTTTACACTGGTCGGCATCTTGCCCCCAGTTCAGTAATATATATATATATATATATATATATATATATATATATATATATATATATATATATATATATATATATATATATATATATATATGCAAACTGTTATTTTACGAAAAAACTTGGTATCGTTGTTAATTGATTCATCCATAAATCACAATAGCACACATTTCAAGTTTCAATTTAGTTTCGATTTCAAACATTGGATCCCACTCATCCATCTTATGGGAACAGATAGAAAACGCAAACTGTGAGATGCGAGCTTGCGTAAAACATGATAATTCGTGTTCAGTTGGGTCACCGAGGAACACAACAGGCTTCAGTTTCTCTTTTTAAAGTCATAAAATCAATCCCAAGGGAAAACTGTTTTTGTCGTCTTGTTTCAGCAAAAAACAACGGAATTGATGATACAACAGAATGCGGAAGGAAACAAATTGGAAAGAGAAGTTGATGATACAAGCATGTCGTTTACAACGCATTGGTCATTTCACCTAGCGCTTATCACCTCCAGGCAGATTTGTTTCACGGATCCAAATCACTGTTCAAATTCAGGTTTTCTTGCATTTTACTGTTTTACTCATGATTGTATATCTCACAGATACTTGCGAGTGGCGCAGGGATAACGCACGCCTTCCAGATGGAAAGGCTGCAGTACAAACCATGGGTGCGGCGGAGTATATGCAGCACTGATGAGATCTAACAAGAGCGAAACCTCGAGTGTGGTGCTTCTGAGTGTAAGATTGATCAGATGACCTGAGGAGTGGACAGGATAGATGGAGTCGGAAGGACAGTAGGCCAAACAATGTTTTACTCATGATTTATCAGATCCGCATTGTATTTGCCGTCTTTCACATTGCCCCCGTTAACCTGACCACTGTCAGGGTAAAAAAATGGCGTGAAATGAACTGGTAATTTGTATCAAGTTCTTCTTCTCAAATTTTCAAACAAACTGGGAGAGAAAACCAATATCGTAATAATACACGAGTCACACCGAGGAATACTTTACGGCATTTTCATTGTTGCTTGTCATAAGACGACATACTTTGTACACAGAAGGTTAGGAGCAACTGAACAAGATAAAACAAAATATGGACTGAAAATGCACGGGCAGGTGAACGACCATATTGGTAGCGCTGCACCACTATGCATTACATTTTTACATAATATTGGCTCCTAATAGATGATTGAAATTGCTTCTGAAAGTCTCATCATTGGCATGTTTTCTGCCACGTAGACCACACAATGGGCTCTTTCCCTATCAAAGTTATGTTATACCATGATTGAATACGCGAAGATAGATGATATGGTATTACCAGAAAGATCTATGTAGCCACTTGTAGAGATGCGACAAAGTAGTCATGGAACTATGCAGTATCGTATTATTGGTTTGTCTTCCATTCGGTTTCAACAGTTGCCATCCTAAATACATGGCAACACCTATGACTCTAGAACCGTAGCGAGCAGGCTGCTGAAGGCCACATTGGTGTTCGACTAATGTAAGTGTAGGTTTCTGTTGACACACTTACTGATCCTTTTTGCTTATGGGGTTTTATGTGCCTTTCGTATTTCGCAGATCGAACACAAGCAACCTCCAGCGGAGGAATACTGATCCTTGCGTACTACAGAACCAAACACATTCAATCACTGCTCCCGTCTAATTTGTGATACCTTCATTTAAATTTGCTGTCATCCAAAGCACTACCTCCAACTCTTGAACCAACTACGCAACCAAAAGCCATTTAGTTTCAAGGTTTCATTGGTATTTGAGATTTGCTAGGTGATAAACGCTAATGGATAAATACGCCATTCTTACGCACCAGTTGAAGAAAGGTATATTCGAGGTTTCACTTCACTGTCTGCAGAAACGGAAAGACATCCCTAAAGAAATTTCTCTTGGGTTCCTTAGTGGATGTTTGGTCTTGAAACAGGCACATATACGACGTTCGGCAGTGAACAGTTTCCAGTAATACTAGTGAGGTGAATATAAGCAAAGCGTGATCACACCTGTCTCCCGGTTCGTAGTTTTTTGGTACCCCAAATTTCTAGGCAGTAACTAAGTTGCAAGAATGGCCCATGAAACATACAGGAAGAAAACGTTTCCATCGGTTGTCAAAGGCCATGTTAGGGTTCATAGGTAACGTGAACGATACCGTCTATTGAATGAATGTATTTCATGGATCACTTCGGTTCATTTTAGACAACCCATACCATGTGCTGAGGGCGACGGCTTTGGTTGTTATCCTCTCGCCGCAACCTCAGACGGGAACAAGGAAAAATAAAAAGAATATGAAAGGAGTAAAAAGAGAGCTACAAATATTGGTATCGATTCCATGAAGAAAGTTTGTGCATACAAGACCGCTGCTGATTTTGACACCTAGCCACTTCCCCCAGTGTATCTAACCATAAGGTGGATAGCTTAACACAACCTGCATGGTCAAGTCAGCTGGTTAGATTTTTCATACCTTCTTCCATGTCATGAACCGATCACACTTACTCATCTCCCAACGATTACCCATTTCAGCGAACAATAGGCGCTAAGGCGTCCAATCCGAGGACATGGCAACACCTATCCCAACAGTTTTATCCTGGTGATATTAGGTGTTTCATTTAACGACTTGGCTCATGGACCTAGGACTACAGCTGATACGGTGCTCCATTAGATTTTAGCAATGCTACGAAGACATCGGTGTTCGGATACCGACAATCGTCGTGTATCCTCTACCCGTAGTGGCCATGTTTCTGAAGCATAAAGAAGCACCGGCCGGACTGCTGCAGTGTACACTCGACCGTTGTCATGTCGACATTACAGATGACTCGGGTTGGCAAAGCCAGACGAGCCTTCTGTATACGCAAAGGCACCTCGTCCGATATTCGATCTCCGAGTGAAAAGCAGCTGCCTAGATAACAGAGCTTGTCTAGCCGGACTGTAGTCTCCCTAGACACCTCTTACAGACCTTAAATTAGGTAAGATAATGAAGCTACGGTTCAGACGCCCGCGGGAAAGCATTCAGAATTTGTTTTTTCTTGTTTATTGGCAAAATCTAACTATTCTCATTGTAAACGGACATAAAAAGTACACGGCTCTTTGGTAGCGGACAATTCACAAGCTGCAGATAACGACGTCTGGAACGGTGAGGCGTAGATCTCACTTCATTTTGTTAATGAATTTACACGCAGGCTCAGTGATCTCCATATCATTATACAGCCGAAGAAAATGGCCAATTCTGACAGCAGGTGACAGTGAAGTCAAGCCAAGATATGAACTGCGACCTTAAAACCAACTGCCTCATAAATCGAAATCATTTTCCAAGTCTAAAGGTCCACTTCACTTGGCTGCCTACAACGTCCGCACACTATGTCAGCCCTCAATAAGACTCTTGACATTTTTTTAAATATATGTATGTTATATATCCGAAACACACACACAAGGATCCACTTCTGTGATCAAGCTTCACACCCCAGATACAACCTCAGTCTCTCACTTCACTCTTCGTGTGTCGGGTGGTCCGGTTTTTAATGCTCGTGGTCAGACCGCCGTTGGGATCGCTTTAAACATGAGTGCTGAGCATGCACTATTAGACTGGATTCCAGTCAGCAGTCGTTTGTGTGCAGTTCGGTTGAACGGTTCTATGCATTTCAAATGCAGCAAACGGAAGTATCGATGCTTGTCTGTCGTGTCTGTGTATGCGCCCAATGACTGCAGTTCCTCTGAAATCAAGGACGAATTCTATCAGGATTTGTCTCAGCTGCTTCCAAGCGTGCGTTCAACAGACGTGGTGGTCGCTGCTGGGGATTTCAACGATCAAATTGGCCGTTTAGGAGATTCCCAAAGGCACTTTGCAGACCCGTTTGCTATCCCAACCGACCGTACTGACAACAGCGATCGCCTCATCCAGCTGTGTTCTAATCATATATTACTTCTGGTGAGCACAAGCTTCTACCATACGAAGCGGCATAGATTCACGTGGTGTCCTACATCTTCAAAACGTAGGCCACAGGTTGACCCCACTGTCACGGGCCACCGTTGGTGCCGATAAATTGAAGATTTTTCGTTCATTCTGGTTTACGCCTGTAAACTCAGATTACTCACTCATGCGTGCTAGCTTCTGTTTATATCTCGTGCGTGGTCGCGCCAACGTGAAAACCATCCTTCCTGAGCAGTTTCTTCTAGACGATAGCCGACAATCTGCTTTTCAGGCGGAGCTGTCTACACAACTATCTATGCAGCTGGATGTCCATGACCCTGATGAACGCTGGCAACACATCAAAGCTCTAGCTGGTTTAAATAGGTTTTCCTACCTGGGCAGTTACATCTCACCAAGTGAACAGATATCTGATGAAGTGTCATCGCGTGTACGGAAAACGCGTTTGGCTTTTGCCAACCTCATTCATCCGTGGCATCGGCGTGACATCCGATTGTCTCTCAAGAGTCGAGTGTACAATGCGGCTGTTAGGTCCACCCTTTTATACGACTCAGAAACTTAGCCGTTAAGAATGGAAGATAGGCCAAGATTTTCCATCTTTGGGCACCAATTTCCCCGTACTATTTACCGAATATGATGCGAACATCGTATGAGCAATGCTGAGGTTAGACGTCGGGTTCTGGGAACCAGAATTTAGCCTCTGAATCAAGTACTGAATCTAAACAGATTAAGGTGGCTGGGGCATATGTCACGCATGCCCACCGACAAAATTTCTTGACGTATGCTGTCCTCTGATTCAGGTAAAGTTGGAAGACAGGTTGAGTTGGTCAGTTCATGGCCCGACAGAAGGGTATAAAAAGCTTGACCAGTGGACTTGGCCACGTAGGACGTGTTAGACTTCCAGGTTGGTGTTCGCGCAACCCGTCTACCAAATGGTTGGAGGCATTGGATGATATGACTAGGTGTCACCTCCAATGGCATGATTGCATTCAGTCTGTTTCTTTGTCCTCTTGATTTCCGCTTATTACTTTGATTTTTTGTATCTTTTTCACTTAATGCTTCGATTCTTTTTGCCGTTTACTTGACGATGCTGGAAGGTAGCCACCGAAACCGGTGCGCAGAAGCGTGAGGCTACCGGCTGAATAAACTGAATTGAACTACCGCTTCATTTGGCTGGTATTATGATTTTCTGTTATCTATTCTTTATGTCGTCAAGTGAATTAGCCTGATTATATATATATATATATATATATATATATATATATATATATGCTACAATGAAACCGACCGCAACACATAGCCGTGTCACCCAATGATCCCAACCTTCAGGTTGGCGGATTTTGTGCATGTCATCCCAGATGTCTGACACTTCCTGCTCGGCCAGGCTCAATGGTTAAGGTTTTCGTACCTTTTCACCATGTCATCCACTGACGGCGATTATTATTCATTTCATAAGTTTGTACAACAGAATCATCAAAAATGCATATGACTTACTTCTATGGAAAAAAAGATGCCTATTATTATTATTATTATTGGCATAATGTCTATTTGCCACCACGACCGGTGATGACCAAGTGGTTTAGAGCGTTTGATTTCCACCTCGGAGGTCGGAGGTTCGAATTCCTGCCATCACCGGTTTCTACGGTGGTAGACAGCAGCGCATTGTCATCCGGCTCGTTACTACACGTGACCTGTTGGGACTCTATGTAATTCTCTGCCACTCCGAGGCTCAGGGTCTGGTTGCATAATATCCCTATTCGTGCACTGGGGCTTTGTGGAACTAGTGTACACCCCTTCTATTGCATTCATGCGTGAGCATACGATATTAAAATAATTCTACATAACTACATCAAATTAAGCAGAGCAGTAAAAAGGTTTGACATCTTCCTTTCGTCATTAGTGTTATGAACTAAATATAATTTCGATTTTGTCGTAAACATTTCCAATCAGCCATTCTTTCGGAAAACTCATTGGACACAGAAATAATTGATAAATGATTTGATATAAACAAACGTAATTAACTAATTGGACGGTTCCTTTGTTGGTTGAGTCAAATGGGTCAAGAAAGATCATCGTGGTGTACCAGACCTACAAATTTTCCGGTAGCACAAAATAGTGCAGGATACCAAAGCTAAACAGACCCCAGCAAAGGGGATCAAATCTCTCGTGTTCAATCCGCAGATGCTACATCGTAATAGTAAGCCAGACACTGTAGTAACCATGCACTGTCGAAGCCAACGGGTCCAGACTACCTCAGGATTTGGTCTTTCAGAACAACAGCGCAGCAGCAAAGGTCGTTGAGATCCGCACGATTTGTAATCAGTCCGAGCCAATATATTTCCAACAAAATGTGCGAACTGATCGGAACTTTGAGCTGTCTCGTACATTACACACAAGCTCCAAATAGTGACTTCATATGGTCCAACTGAATGATTGTCCGGTGACAGAATTTTCGAAGCGCACGGAAGAACCGTGAGTTCACACTCGCGTAAGGGAGTACCTGAACCGAGAGCCGTATTATTCAAATGTTGGTGATTTGATATCATCAGTGATCTCATACTTTCGAGGCCAGAAAACCAAATTAAAACGGCTGAACTTAAACTAAGAAAACTGTCTGCATCATTCAGCAGTTCATTCGAAATCTTGGGTTTATGCAAACTGACCCCACAGAGGTGGAGGTCGGACGGAAACATGTTATATTTCCAATCGACAGAAGATGCCCCCGTGTGGAATATGAGATCAACAAAGAGCTTCTCTGCCTTTGTCTCAAAAGAACCGTTTTGAATTACATCCCATTGAGGACTAAGACAACAACACACCTTGTGCTGCAACAGCGTGGATGGTAACTGTTCCGAAACGCAGGATGCTGTCATCAGCGTGCAAATATTTTGATCTAACTGGTTCGAAATAACAGAAGTGCTACATGAAATATTTCGGACAAAAAAACATTCGGTGAGCCTTTCCACTCTTTTCTCGAAATGGTTTTGACGGGTTTCAAATAAAAGTTTTTCCCAGATGCATTGATCAATAAAATAAGGTATGCCTGTTCTCGTACCCCCGATTCTCTGAGAGTTATCCACGAATAACTGTGTGATGCAGTGTTCGCCAAGGGTTTCGGTCAAATGTGAACCAGACCCGGCTTCAACAACCCCCTTAGTCGGATTAACTAATGTTGTATCTGAACCCAGGCTCACGACTGTTGTCATATGCTTGTTACTTTGAAATGCTTCTGAAAGTTTAGTCAAATCACTCTTCGACGGAAGAAATATTGTTTGTGACACCCTGTACGGTTTGTTCCGCGTGCACTCCACGATGGTTTGAGTTGGATATCGCTGCCATGAGTGAAACGTCAGTCTGGCTTTTTGTGGATAAGCGCATCGAGAAGTTTGAAAAACACGAGGAAGAATGGTTGGTGTGCCACGAATCAGACGATATATACGCCCATAGTTATGCAGCGTGCTGGGTTTTTTCTGACCTGCATCCGCTTGTTGACTAATCGCACATTCTTTAAGTTGCATCGAAACAGGTTTTACTCGATGCATTAGGAGGTGAGCTAAATCGCTCATTTCACCAAGGGTGCATTGCTGTTTAGCTGTATTTAAATGGTTCAAATCCTCTCGGTTGCGATGCTGTTTGGTTGAGTTTAAATCCATCAGGTCCGCTTTATCTTGCATTAAGTTCTTCGTGTTTGAAACTCCAGAGAACGGAGGATCATTTGAGTGGTCTGCAAAAAGACGCCCCTTTTTCAGAAAGTCGCTTTCAGGCGATACAAGCAACTGTGTTTTTTTCCGCAGGTCTCTTTGTGTAGCTTCCAGATGTCGTACACAAAACTCGGGAGGTTTCAGTCTTTTATAGCTATTTGCTTCGTATGTTTTAGGGTGTTTATCTTGTAGTCGTTGTTTCCTGGTGTGAGTTCTTGGTTCATCCAAGTCAACACCTTTCTTTAAATGAAAAATATTCACCGATGAGGATGAGTTTGATCCCGGACAAAACAACTGTGATGGTTCATCACAATGAATTTGTCCTTCAAAATCCCCGAAAGGGTGTAGTAAATCCAGTGGTAAAGCATCACTGGATGGAACACATGAGTAACTTTGGAAGATTAGCGAACTTCCATCAATTTCTGCTTGTTTGATATAGGGTGCATTCGTTATGGAGTGAGATTTGCGGATAGTGTACCTTAAACGCTTCCTAATTGGCTGTTTGTTTACTGATGGTTTGGACGCAAAATTCCATTCGACACGCATGAGCGCAACTCACTTCGAGAGCGCGCACACACATGCAGTTTCAGTAGTGTCACTTTTTAAAGGATCAGAGGAATAAATATGACACGTGGTTTCAGAATCGATCCAGTTCAGGTGGCCTTCTGTCTGCAGGAAATCAGGAAGCACGTGACTATCAATGGACGAATTTTCCAATGCATTCAATATTCCCTGTTTATTATGCGAATGAGCTTCGCCAAATTATTCACTCAAATTTCTTCAAACCGACGGATTACTCAAAACATTGTGATCTGCTGATAACTGCACCCAGTGTTTTTTTTTCAAATTAAATGAGTAGCAATTTTCTCTGCTATTGTCTTAATGTTTTCATCATCGTGTATTGAAGTATACTCCGCATTTCGCTAGTGATCGATATGCTTCATTTTACAATCGCACATTACATCGCGAGGGGAAGTGGTCACTTCAAAACAAGCCATTTTATGACATTTAAGTGTATCCCAAAAATCCATAAAATTTAAGGCGTGGCTGTGAGACAAGAATCTAGGATAACGCAAGCAGAAATTCAGCAAACTAATTTTAAACTCACGGTCGTTTTAAAAGACTAAATTCGTCTTCAGATTGCCATAATGGTGAAGAACGAAACTCTAAGAGAGGAATCCGATGGATAATGACTATTTACAGTGTGAAGACATTGAGTCTGTGTGCCTGCGGGCATACGTGGTCCAATTAATGGGATTGAAAAGTAGCTTATCCGGTCAGAACATGTTAAATCGAACCAAGTGTGCTAACGAAATCCAGACCCCAGTTGCATGAATAACTACCATTTGAAACATGTTCAGCTTCAGACGATCTGCAATCGAGTAATTACACCAATATTTTTTCAACAATAGCAATATTGTTGCATTTTATTTCGATCTTCTGTGGAACGTTTAATGAGTCTGTTTGCAACGGATGGATTGATTTACTTATTTCAGCGGATCCTATCACCAGTCGAACTCAAATACTTTCACCGTCCTTAATACATACGCGATCTGAACGCTGCTAGTTAGCTTATTTCCGCATGAGAAGAGATTTCGTCTTTTTCAGTATACTTATGAACCGCAGGAAATGAAGTTTGACTGAGTGCGAGGCCTTAAACTTGGAAAGCACATTAACTGAACGATCTTTATTGAGATTAGTTTGAGGCATGAAATGTTTACTTGATGAAAACGAAACAATTCACTACTGCTACCGAAACCGTATTTTGTACGCTATTAAAAGTTATTGTCCTACGGCGATGTTATAATCTTTTGCAAACTTTTATTTTCTCGAGTTAAAACACATTTCAAATCATGAAGGCCGAGATAGTATCTATGACAGGCGTCGATCACAATTTCGCGAATCCGTACTTCATGTTTTTCTTCACAACTTAAACTCTGAATTGGATATAATGCAAATGACGCACGAGGTTTTGTTCCTATTACCCACTCGTTATAGACTATCCCTCCTTTTCTTTTCCGGTTCCAGTTCAGAAATGATGGTTGTTGGTATTATCCGGGTAAATCTAGACTGGTTTTATGTCATCGTGCACCAGTGCTTCCATGATACTATCATATTCTCTATCAAACCGAGCTAACTAAAAATGAACGTTGATAATTTCATGCATGAAATAGGATGTGCCTGACAGTTTCCCTTTAAATGTTACCTGCCAGAAATGGTAGATTTATTTTCCTCAGAGGTTTTTATATTTTCAACCGTTCTAATCAGCGATGAGTACTTCCGAAACAAAGTGGAACGAGCGCAAAAGTTTTCAATCAAGCCATCCTGAAGCCTGTACAGTCTTCAGTAGTCGTGACGCAAACAAGATGGTCAGTTCTGTCCGTTTCATGAGGCCAAATGGTTGTGCACACAGCAGACTCCTAAAAATGATTTACCTTTTAGAGTCGACGACCGATGGCACTACATGGAAATGTAGTGAATGCGCAAATCAATTCGCATAACCTTTGTCAGATCATATTTCACACAAAACATTTGCTTAGAAAAATCATCATTTCTGGATTTCATAGGATATAAAAACAAAAAGGAATGAAGTTTACGCACTGAGATTAGGGCAAAAATCAGTTACTAATCTCTCTTTGCTTGGCTGACTGTCCTTCGGGCTCCACCTTTCACATACAAAACTCAGGTCATCCCATCAGCCTTACACTCGGAGGCACCGGACTCCAGTTTCGCTCTTGTTAGAGCTCATCAGTGACGCCTACACTCCGCCGCATCCAGACAAATGAATGTCCAAGGGGCTCCTATTATCTAATGGTATATTTTGTCAAATGATTGTTAGTTTCGTAAACTGAAATTCCGCGGGAACTCTAAGTAAGGGGTCTTTACCTGTCAGTCCTTATTTGCCCTATCCCCTCGGCACGGCATTTTTCATTCCGTCACATTGATAAAAACTACGGACTTCGAGTCCATTGATGCATTGACTTGCACGGACGGGCCGATTGTAGATGATTCTAGGTTCTTCCGGTAATCCTTCAGACTTTTTTCAACCACGACTTGAACACCAAGGATCTGGTCACTCTACATGAACGAGAATACAGAGCCAAAATAATAATTTCATGGGGGAAATATCTTGCTTAGATTTAACAACTGATCCGGTAGACTTTCCGGGGTATGGCGAAACAGTTACGAAGGTGGCTCAGAGAACACATCGAAACCACGAAGTAGCTCCCATCTGGTACGCAAGAGGCCTGTCTCACCGATCGTTCATGATAGTCAGCCATCTAGTCAGCAACCGTGGATTCTGATGTGTTCCTTTAGAGAATAAATGTAGATGACAAGACTGAGAAACCACGCAGCAGGTCTGAAAATAATCACAGCTCATAATTCATGGCACATAGCTGGGCTACCGTGGGAGAACCTGTGGTTGACTCAATTTGGCGCGCATATTTCATCTACTCATGAGTAACATGATTCCGGTTTTGTATTTGGGGGGTGAACATGACCCAAATCTCAATACCGTCAAATAAAAAATAAATCAGACGCCAAAATCATGAAGAAACCCATCGATACAGTCGGGTTTGTCAAGATATTCCAAAAAGTGATTTGTCAATCCACTCAAGATCGGAAACACATTGAACGGTAGTTTCACCAGGCCTGTTCACGATCCGTTGTCACGTGACAAGCAAAAGCCTATGCGATAAAGGATGAAAAGTGCGATGTAAAACCGTATTAAACTCCTAAAACATTTTACCGCATAGATATTTATATACTTACTTTGAAATTTTACCAAAATTTCGCGAACAACCGCATACTTTTCCATATTTTTCACTAACTCAAGGGCAGTTCCTTCTACAACTGTTATAGGAACGTCTTTTACCAAATCTCTGATTTCGTTCGAATCAGTGAGAGAGATATTTAGTGAAAGCAATTTGAAAGGTTAGTGATTGAGATATGGAAAGTATACGCTTTTCCCCATGTACTTAATGGTCCTTTGTATACCTATGGTGCATGAATACGTGTAAGTACATGCATACACATGACGACCAAAGGCCATGACAACAACGCAATAAATATTTCTTTTTACACCTCCCGACTCATACTTTCCTAATACACCGAGAAGGCAAATGAAGTGTTGCGGAATTTGACAGCTCATTTTCAGATCCGTACAAAAACATCTCTTCTCAGTCCATGAATTTCGCAAACACTTCAGATGGCAATCATTTTTTGAGAATAGGAAGGTCAGAGAGGGATTGAGTAACGTAGTGGTCCAAGTGAAATCGGAAGACAGGTCGAACGCTTCGGAAAACATTATTATGAAGGTAGCAGCTTCTCCGACAACAAAATGTCTCCTAGTGGAAGCATACAAAAACTGCTTTTAGATTCTACAATTTGGTAAATATGGCACCAAACCGAAGTTCAATAAGAGCAACTCAATGACACACTCGGACATGGTAGATGAGCACAAAACTTCAGTATTACAAAATATCGCAGTGAAGATGGTGATGCAAACCAAGCTTGGCTTTTATTTTATGTTCTTCGATTGGTTTCGACATTATATGTCGGGTATTCTCAAACTGATCGAAATACCAACTGCAATTGTTAAATGCAGCCACGTATTCTCGCCTTGTGCACAGCAATTTAAAAGGTTCTTCTCGGTTTCATTGTCCAAGACCTTTCTGTCAGGTAGTCACCGAAGCCTCTTCGATATTGAGGTATTAGTCGGCTTGAACGTGTCACTTCAGGCACCCCAACCAATCCGCCTCCGGCACCAGCTTAAGTCCACCACACAACAGTTTGCGCGTGGGCAGCCCACAAATTCACGCGAAGACCAAACAATAATTTCTGCCGATGCTTCGGCAACCTGATAAGCTAGACAGGGGTGAAATCCGACCGGACGCATGTGCTTCTAGATTGTTCCAACTACGCTTTGAACATCGTGTTGTCTCGTTATACATTGTACTGAAACTTTCGCGCACTGTGTTGCACTGACACACTCTGGTTTACGCATGCGGATTGAAGCGATAGAACTGCACAGCAAAATCTTCTACACTTTCCGATCATGGAAACTATAAAATGAAACACGATGGTTACAAGGATTCCTACCAGTGGGAGAAGGAAGGAAACGTTTTTCTGTAAAAATTGTCATTGGCACAGTGCTTTGCAGGTGCAGAAATATATCTTGTTCGAAAGGCAACCTAGATGACTACCACAAAATTAAATATCTCGCCATATTCTCCACAGCGAGAATCAAGGATATTTGTACATTACTTGGGATCAGACTCTTAGACAGCCTCTGTGTGCATTGATAAATTGAATTCTGAATTTACCTACCCGTGATGCCACATCTTCCTCTTTCCCAGGTTCACACCACCTGCCACTCTTTTATCCCATCCTCTACAGTGCAAATGATCAGTCCCACAAAATGTGCGAGTTTAGGAGTTTCCTTCTGAAGTCTTCACATCAGCTGACGTCCGCGCGTCTAACGAAATGTTTAACACTTATTCCCCTTCCAAAATGTCGTCATGGGCTGAAGATGAAGCCAAAACACGAAATCTGAACATGGCACCCTTACTTGGTCTAACGCTTTTAGTAGAATTATTTTGCCAAGTCATGATGGAAAATGACAAAAATTTTAATAGCACTCACCAATGGTCCCCAGTTAGGTGAAAAACGATGCGCACTGTTACAGAAACACCCCGCAGGCATTATGTGCAAAAATCAGTTCGATAGGAAAAGGAAACTTTTAGACTGGAATCCACGTGAAAATTGCTCAATCTCTGAACCCATTTGTCATTATTACACAACAAATTCTTGATCTTGTTAGAGTTGACCAAATGATTACTTTTGCGTTAGTATTAATAAAGTTGTACTAACCGAAATAATTGAACTGAGAGGACGAATCGAAATCGTTGCGACCCGAAAATTACAAGAGAGACAAAGTTGCAGAAGTGAATGTTAATTTTATCGTAGAACTCACTCATATACAGGTACTGACAATTGTGCCAATTAATGAATGACAAGTCACCCAATCATAGCTGACTTTTGTAGTGCCTGGTCACGCGGTTTCTCATTGGTGAAGGCTTCTCACTATACGTGGTCGCAAGGCTGCATTGCATGGCATCCCGTGAACTGAGATCTGAATTACCACAAAATCCCAGGATAAAAGTACCCTCCTCATATCATGTTTACTAGTAGTGTGGCTTATCTATCCTCTATGTTCGCTCACCTTTCAAATCATTCCAAGATACTGATCCGTTTGGAAATCGTTCCTCATCAAAAGTTGAGCATAAATCATTGGTGAAGTTCGCCATATATATATATATATATATATATATATATATATATATATATATATATATATATATATATATATATATATATATATATATATATATATTCAGCTGCTGGAAGTGAAGAAAGGTGCAAACGCGACATCAACAATTAAAGAAATACGAGAGCGGGGGTAGGCAAAATAACAGGAACAGTAGAAAATAAAATGCTGTGTTTTTTTTTTCTTTTTTCATCGCACAGTTTTCTATGCTTTCTGTCATTTTGTTTGTCGGAATGACATTTTTGGGATAACGAGGCACAACAGTTCGACAGACAGACAAACCGCACAGCTTTCGCACCAATGACTTCTATTCTCAACCATGTCCCTCAATGTTTCTAACCAAAAACAGTCCTCGTCCCTGGGACCCCAACCAGGGAGGCGGGATTCGCCAACCAGTCCAATGCAGATGCTTCCTTCCTTATATCTCCACGCTAAACCACGACCTGACCACCTCGCCACTTCTTCCAGTCTTCTCCAGTACCTGCGAATATAGCGCGGAATGGCAGACGATGGATAGATGTTCTTAAAACATGGTCGAGCCACCGGAAACCGCTTAGAGTGACCACTTCGTTCAGAGGACGGATATCCGTGCTTAACACACAGCGGCGCGTCTCGCAATTGCTCACTCGATGTTCCCACCAGACAAAAGCTCAAGCTTCGAAGATATCGGTTGTCAAACACAAAAAGACGCCGAGCATCCTTTAACGTGAACTGGTCAGATCTCGCGATCGTAGGGTAAAATACTAGGAACCGCGCTGACGCAGACCCGTACCTAAAAGAGAGCCGGATGTCACGGTGATACCACAAGTGTCGCAGGTATGCGGAAACCACTCTAGCTCTCGCTGTTCGTGAACTGATCTCCTCCCCAGCACTCCCTCCAGCTGGTGTCAAGCTCCCAAGGCACTTTAAGTTTTCGATTAACTCAAGCTGATAGCCATAAATGGTGAGTGCAGGCACAGACTCCTGCCAATCTTGCAAAAGAACTTTGAACTTAGAATACATAAGCTGCATCCCATACCGGGATATCTCAGTAGCCAACTGGTCAAAAGTGTGTTGTATTGTTCATGAGTTATCACCCAACAAGGCGATATCATCGTTACATACGAAGTCAAAAACTCTGACCACTGGAGTAGTTCAACTCCACCGTTTGGAAGACCAGAGGAAGCATTCCGCAGAATATCCTCTGTGTCAAAACTGAGAGGAATGGGGATCTAGGTTAACCTTATCTTACTCCACTGAGGACGAAAAAGGTGGTTAAAGCCAGCCAAAGGCCTTAACCCGACCTGAGGTGTGAGGACAAATCTCTTTCAGGATTGATACATACTCCCCAGGTACTTCATTTCTTGATAAGTAATTCCATGGTGCAGTCCTATCGACAAAATCGAAGGCCGCGCGAATGTCTAGGATCACGTTCCTTGTTGGTCCTTGGAAAATGTGATGGTGCTCTAGCAGCTGTCGGAGGGTGAAGACTTGGTCGATACATCCAGGACCAGCGCGAAACCCGATTTGCTCCTCGCGAGTCTGCTGTTTACGCATTTGGTACAATTTGCGAATAATGACAGGCGCAAGCAGCTTCGATGCTATTGGGATAAGGTTCACATCCCTACTTAAAGATGGGATAAAAACCAATTCACCTCCCCTCAAGAAGAAAACCTAATCGGTATTCCTAACTTTTGAGAACAAAATGTGGAGTTTTTTTACGAACTGCACTCCACCATCTATAAGAAAACTGAGAGAAGTCCGTTGGAGCCCGGCGCTTTGTGATGTCCTAAAGCCTGGATTTCCTTTCTGATTTTTGCCTCGGTAGGTGAATCTATCGGAGCGCACCACTGGACGTGTGCCGGAATAGCTATAGGAGAGGCTGATTCTGAAGCTTACCTAAACTGTCTGGAAGTTCTTTGCCTAGCTTTCAAGAGGCCGCTGTTGATTGTGAACTGGCGAACCGTCAGTTTCATAATTTGTTTCACTTACGCCTAGTGGCTTCCTACCGGTGACTCTAGTGTAACAGAACAGCTTACGGGAATTTCCCATGGTGGCGGCGCGTTCCACTTCTGATGAACGTTGTGACCACCAGATTTCGCGGTCCCTATGAAGACTCCCGTCAAGTGCACGACTCATTACGAGTCGCGCTTCGCTGCACTCGCTTCCAGCCGAAATCGACCCACGTGCGTCCAGAAGGCGCAGAGGTTCAGCAGAAATCCAGAATCTTGAGGCAAGACGCAACAGGCCACAACTCACAAGGCAAGCTGAATGGAAAGCATTCTTGATCAGCAACCAGTGCTGGTTTATTGCATCAGGTGGGTCTATATCGGGCTTTTGAGGTAGAGCATTTTGGAAGACGAATAGTCAACATGGATAGGAAAGCTTATCTCAATCTAACCGTCGTTGCAGCATGTGCTTGGAGCGCCCACCGAAGCACATGGACAGTTCAGTGCAAACTGATGCGTGATCGGAATCAAGGAGGGCGCTCCAGTTCGAGCGAATAACGTATACAAACCCGCCATTTTGTGGCTCATAGCGATGTGGTCGATCTGGGTCCATTGCTGACTTGAAGGGCGGATGCCACGTAGCGCAGTGGCGATTAGAAGGTCTGAGGTTTGCTCTGGCGAAGAACAAGCGATGTTCAGAACACAGCGTTAAAAGCCGTTCCCCGCTTTCCGAGCGACAGCAATCTTGATAAAAGGGCCTCCTAAATATACCTCGTCCAATGACGGCCGGCTAACCCTAGTATTCATATCTCCTGCAAAAATCACGGTATCAGCCCGGCTTGCTTTGTTTGAGAGGTCGTGGAGTCTTTGATAAAAATGATATTTGATTGCATCTGGGCTTCAGTCGGTGGTGCATACGCCGAAACGACAAACAGACTTCATCTGTCAGAACGGCGACGGCGCACTGTGCACGAACCTCTGGGTCTTACTACAGTGTATATATATATATATATATATATATATATATATATATATATATATATATATATGTATATATATATATATATGCCTCCGAAATGTCTGAGTATGGTCGGGGTGGGTGTCTCAGGCTCCGAGTTGGCTACCCGCCGTGAACGCCTCTCGAAATGCTCCCAAGTGACCGTGCGTCTAACACAGATTCTGCTGAGAAAATCCTACTCACTGCGTTCTCGTGGCGGAGGTGTTCCCACTAGAGTGAGAGGACGACAGCGAATGCCTGGCTTTCTCCACCGGGTTTGCCGGCTAATAGTCAGTCTAGCGGAATTGGTTAAGCCTTGATTCCAAATCAACCATGGGTGGCGTATGAGGCGTACAACGTATGCACACCGGCATCTGTGGAGGAGAGGTGCACTAGACACCCAGGATGTTTGGCCTCATCCGAAGGACGTATGAACTGCGCATTCAGTCTACGGCTCCCAGTAGGTTACGGACCCCACGTTTCATCTCGCTACCTTCTGGGTTAAGCTTTGGATAGCTAGATGTTCTGGTTGTGGACCCCTAAGAAGACTACCCGCTTTGGCTTGGGCAACCTGGCAGTATTGCACCCGCAAACAAATCATAGACTCGGACTCTCCACCTCTTCCTCCCCGTTTGTACCATATTTTGTTTGGCACGCAGTCTGAAATCAAAAAGGGTGCGTAATATATATATATTATATATTATATATATATATATATATATATATATATATATATATATATATATATATATATATATATATATATATATATATACAGAGAGAGAGAGAGGCGTGATGCCATGCGAAAACACAAAACAAAGGAAAAAAAGTGAAGAATCAAAGGAGAAGTTTCTCGGGAGTTCAAACGCGAGCTGTTACGACATAATCACCATGGAACACGACATTCAGCCACATCCGAAAAAGTTTCCAGCCAGCTTTTTAGTGGATCTCGAGGTCCCCAGCAATGAACGCATGAGGAAATGACAGAGCCAAGTCTTGACGTCAACACTCTAATAGACCGGTGCCATGTCATGATTTGGCCTCCACAGTATCCTTTCCAGCCAACCTTAGGTTCGGCGAATAGAATGCGAATGGGAAGTCCATGAGGTGGCACATGAAGCACATGTCCCAGCCAACGGAGGCGATGGAGTGACATGGTAGCACTTACTGGGTACGCGGTACCTCCGGTTTCACAGATGAGCGTTCGAACTGAGGAACTGCTTATTCGCTGTTACCACCAAACTCGTGAGATACTCAGGCATCGATGATCGAACACCGACAACCGGTCGAAATCGACCGCTCGAACAGTCCAGGTCTGACAAGTGTATAGGGGCACTTTAGGCACAGCAGCGTTGTACAACCTACCTTTTAATCGTAGAGAGATGTCACGTCGTCTCTACAGGTGACTTAAATTAAAGAATGCCGCTGGGGCCCTCGCTATTCGGTTGTTCACGTCGTTTCTAATCCGTCCATCGACAGTTATACAGCTCCCCAAGTAGACAAACTTTTCAACAATTTTTAACAGACCAATACCGAGGGTAGGTGCAGGAATGGACTCCTGCCAGTCTTTTAGAAGCACTTTACACTCGGAGGGTGAAAAACACTATCCGCACCGCAATGCAGACTGCGAGTCTGTCGAGAATGCACTGTGTCACAGTAGCATTTTATTTCATTGCGCCTCTCTTAGGATGTTGTCAATCGCGAAATGGAACAAGAAGTGTGAGAGTGGGCAACCTTGATGCACGCTGCTTCCAACCGGAAATCAAGGTGACGACGAGCCATATGCTTGTACTCGGCCTGAAATCTGATGGTATAGAGCTTAGATGACTTTGACATACGTATCGGACACCCCCTGTTTGATGAGGGTCGTCCTATCAATGGAATCAAAAGCTGCTCGGATATCCAAGAATATGGTTACTGTTGGTTTGCGATATATGTGGAGGAGCTCACGTAGATATGTTATTAGCGGCCTAACAGGTCATCGTGGGTGTGGTTACTTAGCTGAGCAGCAAGCTCATTCCAATATCTCCCCTGACCGAAGTCCGGCGAAGTTGTTCTACGCCTTTCCGTTGACGGCGGACTACTACCTTGGTGGGAAACCCTGATATGAACTCGGCACACACTAGGGTGTAACCTGAATCTAGATGTGTGCTTCAGTACAGCCTACAGGACTTGAATGAGCCATACCAGCGGTATCTCATGGCTATGTGGTCTGTTTGCGTCCAAGGCTGCTTGGCAGATGGCGGTCGCTATGTGACTGTGCTACAAAAGCTGCGCCGTACTCGACGAGAATAGGCGATGTTCTGTGCACAGATGGAGAAGCCGATTACCGCTATCTGTATGTTAATGGTTGGCGCCGCTTTGGCCTTTAAGTATTCGTCCGACTGGACCTAGTTGCCAATCTGGGCTTTCAGATCTCCAACTAGTACCACTATATCTCTATGAGATCCCTTTCCAAAAAGTTCGTGAAGTTGCTGGTAGAATACATCTTTAACAGTATCTGGGATGCAGTCAGTAGGAGCGTAGCCAACGCATCAGCAACTGTCAACTGGGATTCAGTCTAGGAGCGCCGCTTCAGCTCTTTCACTGACAGTAATACCAACACCGGCAAGACCAGAAGCCACAGCCTCAGCGTCCCCAAAAAAGACGCAAATGAAACTTCACGGAAGGATTAGATGGGGGTGCCGTTTAAATGGTGGAACTTGAGTCTTGAATGCGAGTATCCTCAGATTGACATACACAGATGGCGAAACTTCAAGCGTATGAGCTAAACCCACATGTTGTCCTCCACGCATCACCATTCGCACGTTGAATGCGGCTAGTTCGAATGGGCATCGGGGATGAGGCATGACACCAGCCGGTGGTAGCGGTTTCGGTGAGGCTAGGAAGCCAGTCGGAGAAGATCAAGAGAGAACATAACCAGGATTTCCTCCAGTGGCACTAAAGCAGACAGAGCAGACAGAGGATCCGGTGGGGTCTGATAAAGTGGAAGAGTGGGGAAGAGGAGTGAAGACCGGGAAGTAAGTTTTTGTGTACGTTGTGAGCGAGTGATCTTGGGCACGCGCGAAACCTGTCACCCATTGTATGAGTCATGTATCTTGTGGCCGTTGCGTTGTGGGCTGTTGTACTTCTCGGTCCCCCAGTGCAGAGTAGGGTGAAGTTCATTCTCTTTGTTAATCTTCGCTCCTCCTCAGCTTCATGAGTGAGAATCTTTACCCCAACTCAACTGCTATTTTTGTCATTTCACGTAGGTAATAATATAATGTCATTTGCCGATCTCTTTTTACATCCATCAGTGATAAAAGAAATTGGGGACCACCCACTGGGTGCTATTCATAAGCTTTTCAGACATGGGGCTGTACTGTCATGGAGGACTGACAACCGTGAAATTGGGGATCGGAGTGTAAAGCTGCATAATTTCTCTGTCATAACCAACAGGATAATTATCGATCCGGGGCAAGTTAATCGATGGTTGACCTCCTGATATGAAACAGCATCCTTTACACTCTACTGCTTTCTTGACATGACACGATATCTCGTAAGTCTCAATTCCAAGTGCATAACAAATTTCCATTATCGTTTCTACATTGAACATACGAGCGACGACGATAATGATTACATGATTTGACACCCCAGAAGCAAATCTAAAACGCGAAGGAATTGCCGATAAAAGAAACGTATCGAACGTAGACTTGGAGTTTTACACAATCAGTATAAAATGGCTCAAGAATGCATTCAGAAATTGAACTTCCAGCCAACTGGTTTATTGTGGAGTGATCGTTCGCCCCGTGTAGCGCATGTTCTTTCTATGGTTATGTGTTTGAGATGGCCGTCAGCGAACTCATTATTGCCTGGAATCTGTTGATACGGAATGAAAACCCGCAAGTCTCTGTCCACTCCAAGTAAAGGTGATTGACAGTCGGTTTTGCACACTGTGGCTTTCGTTTCGAACTCATTTTCACTTTTTACAGATAACCCTTGGTTAGATTTACTGGATTTAAAGACGTTTCGTAGAACTATCAGGAAAGATGAGATGGAGTCCGAATACTGCATGTATCCCCAAATGAAGCATAGGCAAATGAGCATCCTCGATGTCGTTTTAATAAAACAGTCTCAGAGGAACCATCGACGGGCAATGTCTGATTGTGCGGCCGACCCGCCATCCGCCTGGAAAAGATATTCCAACGAATAATCAAGAAGTAGCCTTAATTTTCTCATAATGGGTATTACGTGCCTCTTACTACTTGAGAAAGCTACAATTTCCAGACACTTTTCGTCCACCTTTCAGTTTGATCCATTTGTATTGCCTTTGCTCAGAGGCACGAATCACACTTTTTTATTAAATGCATGTGCATGAGTGTGGCGGAATGGGTATATACCCAGTAGTCACGAAGGCCCACTGTACTGTTAGGGATAACCGGCAACCAGATCCTGAGACCTGGAGTGGAGAACCACATAAGACCCCAATGGGTCAGGTAAGGTGACAATCCGGACGACAGTGGGTTACTGGCTATCACTAAAGTAACCAGTGATGGCGGAAATTCGAAACCTCGAAACCTACGGGGTGGTAATTTAACGCTCTAAGCCACTTGACTACCACCGGTCACCTTGCGCAAAAAGCGGTCATCTACACGTGGTCGGATGAATTTGAAAGCAATTTTTCACCAACGAATGACTTCATTTGTCACTAACAGCGTCCTCGGTAAAAATCGTCAAGTATAGCACCCGAGTAACTCGTTTTTTCCAACTCCAATTTTCGTGACAGATAAACTAACCGGTGCAATCAGAGGAAACAGGAGACAGAATTCGTGGGAATCTAGCACCATCCCACTGGTTTTTATTCTGTCGACGGATCTATTCAAGCGACCAGAAGCGCTTTCTTCTCGGAAGTATTTGGGTTGCTTAATGCAACTTTAAAAACGCCGGACGGATCTCTATCTCACAAGTGCAACCGTTTCTTTCTTAACCTATATTTGACACATCCATTTATCTCGGTGTAATCGACGTAATATTCTACGCCTGCACTAGATTCGATTTGGTTCGATAGCTTTAAATAAACCAACACTTCCCTGAGTGCATTTAGGGCTTGAGATCGAATTATTAGTTTCCCTCTGAATGAAGTGCTGTACGGCTTTGTTGTTATCCTGTTTTGCCCCATCCCCGACCGACTTGAGTTTCGTTCGGTCTGTAGCAATAATGCAACGGACCGTTGGCATTAGGCGATCATGCGCTTCCACATCCATGTAAAGGCAGAAAATAAAAAACCACCGCGCGACCACTGCACTGTTGTTAATCATGCGAGGAACGGATTTTTCTAAAACTAATTTATCCGATTCAGGTACGATATTTTCGTTGAGGGGTCCAAACAATGGCAGTCGTCGTCCTCAGTGAAATTTTAGTCCGCTCATGTAAAGCACTCACGCACTAGCAGTCAAGTTGTAAGCAACGTGGTGGATGCCTTGGGTGACAGCAATTCGGGCAGGCAACCATACGAAGCCTTTTGTGCGATACGGACCAGGCAGTTGGTTCAAGCGAGTTGGGTGTTCAAACTACGTGGATCATTCGAACAGCAGATCGTATCTCGCCAGTCAACAAAGTGAATGCGTGTACTGTTTGGCAATGGTAGGCAACACAGAGTCCAGTTACGGACGAGCCATGATCTTACCGCATAACTACCCCGTTTCACCGAATTTCGGATCGCCTTCAATCCAGTTAACCGGAAGTCTCGTAAGGCTACTGAATAGACACTATTCGTTTATTACAGAGCAAGGCCGTATGCGTGGTGAAGGACCACTCGAGTTTGCACTCACTACCGGAGTCAAACAAGGGTGTTCTTTTACCGGAGCTTTACAAGCAAATCACGGACTGAACAATGAGTTCGGTACTGGCCGAATACCTTTGTATCCAATCGAGTCGGGAGACGCACATCTCGAACCTGGAGTTCCCAAAGAAAAACTCTTGCGGTGTGGGCAACCGCGAAGTATTATGTGCCCAGAAATCTCCAGCTGTCAATCGGGAAACATTCCCTATCTCTCTGCTCTTCATCCTCTACGTTCCGATTCTGAATGCGTACGACTAGCCACAATGAGTCGTTACTGTGAACTTGTAGCTCTCGGAAAGGGTAGCAAATAAGAGACGTGGTAAGAGAAAGAATCCATTCTCCGCGAAGTTTTTATGTGCCCAGAAGTCTCAAGCAGTCCCTCCGGAAACATTTCTTACCTATCCACTCCTCATCCTTCACACCCCGATTCTAAATGAATACGAGGCCACAGTGAGTCATGACCCGGGAGCTAGTAAGTCCCGGTCAGGATAACAACTTGAGGACATAAGAAAAAAGAGAACTGACCCTCCGGCCTAATCAACCTCCCACTTTGCTGTCTTAAATGTCCGCCGCATACAATGCATGGTCAATGGTTGTCTGCACTGAACTAAACTGAAATAACAAGCCTGAATCGCCTTTGTCTGGCTACTCGTCCTAAGCCTGACCGCCTTGCTCTCCAATCGGCATAGCTCTCGGGGTCACCGTAGGACGCACACCCTGCAAGGTAGTAGTATAGGTCAGGAACTTTGGAACTTGCCTAGGGTCGTCAGCTCAAAAGCTGCACATCTATCGTCAACCGATCGAATACGTTATATACTTACCTCAACCACCTATGCCTACATCACTTCCCAACGGTCACGTGAAGGACGAAATAATACTGCTGATGGACGACGCCAGGAAAGCTCTTCTCCATAGATAATGGGCATCATGCACCGGCAGCGAAATCAACCATGAACTAACTTACGTATCTGCCGTTTCGCTACACGCCCTGTACTCGGCCTCGGCTGCGTAAACCTGGTCACTGGGTGCAGAGGACACCAGCAGGTTGGAGATGCTTGATCACTTGTGCCTAAAGTAAATCGACGCGACTGATCACTAAACGTCCAAGCTAGTGGACGATGCCTCGAAATTGATGAATTCCCCGCATCGACAAGGTCATATATCCTACGGCAATCCGGGACAGTATCAACCCGACAAATGCTCAGTCTCTAACTCTACCTCGGTTGGTGCTATCACCTTGGTGGCCAGTTTAAAATCTGGAGCGGCACTACCAAGAACAAATTGCACACAAAATTATGATTTTCCTATGCTGTCCGTCACTAGAAGAAAAACTGAGTCGCCATCTGCCCCGAACTCGTTCGCAGCCACTGTGTACGACCAGCTGTGATCTGTAACATTCATGTGGCCGACTTGCTTTCCAGCAGGAGATAGTCGCATAAAAGTGAAGGTAGTTACCAAAAGATGTAGCTCAGATATTGTATAACCAATAAGGATTACCACATTATCATCGTGTTTCGAAGAAACAGCGCCTGTAGATGAGCAATCTATCATTCATACGCAACCCTAATTGGTATTCGGATATCCAGATTATTTAGGCTTATTATTCTGTACCCATCAGACTACATAAGGCTTTGCTCGATGTATCCCGTCAAATAGGACCATCGTGAAAAGCTATCGCCGGACAGCAAAATGGGTGAATCAGACTCTAAAAGAACAGTGACAGTCACTTTGACAGCGACCAAACTTTGTTCAGTCGCGCGAACGGTCAGTATAGGTTTTACCATTCCACATTTTACGCGAAATGAGATATATAACCATCTGTGTAGCCAAGACGAAACCTCAGATAACTTGATATGGCAATGAGGTTTTGCAGTGAGAAAAAGAAGGTTTACGCATGACTGCACGGAACCTACCTTTGGTGCTAGAAGATAATGTCTATCTGTTTCTAAACCTAGCTTTACTCGATCGTGAACACAAGGTATCAAGCTTAACAAAAGCATCGAAGCCAAGTCATTATCACAGAAAGCGCAGGATTTAGTCGCGCAAACTCTCATGTTATGTGAACGTCAGAGTCGTCATAGCGATATATTTGTGTAAATGAGAGTCACACACCAGTAGAACGCAAAACCCCTCAGGCAGTGCCGTTGGAAGAAACTACCGGTCGACTTTCGATTCAAAATAATCTCAAATAGTATGCAGTTGTTTGTTTGCTTGCTTAGTTGACTGGCTGGCTGACTGGGCGCATGGCTGCGCTATAAAGCGAGCGGGACAACAGTGGACTGGGACCGCGGGGGTCGCATCAAACTAATGGAAACAAGTGAGAACAAGTTAAGCACGTGCGCGTGTCACCAGGCAATTGTGTACAGGCATCAAATGGTTCGCACGCAGTAACCTAATATGGTTTGAAATTGAAAAAGAGGAGCACGAAGAGGACAAATTTTGGACAAAACACACGAGCCAATTGTGCCGGTAAACAAAAGCAAAATCACCAGCGACGAGGATGGACGAGATGGAGTGAGAGACGTGTAGGAACTGCACGAGGCCGTTCCACGAAGGTGAACTGCGGTTTGTATCGTAATAATGTGCAGGAAAAATAAAACATCAGAACCTTTAGTACATGAGTGAACAAGGGCGGGGTGGAAGAGAGATGTAGGGAACGGGGTTGATGAAGGAACTGTTCAAACCATTTCATCGTCAAGACCCTCGCTGAGTAGGAAATTAGCGGCTGCATCCTCGTTCTTCTCGCAAGCGTAGTATGCCTGGAGAAAAGAAAGAGCCAAAATTAGTAGTCAGGTAAAACGACTGAACATTTGGGTGACTGAACAGGTGTATTATCTAGTGCAAAGGACACAAAATTAGACACTGAGACTGTTCACCGCTCGTTTTAATCAATTTGAGACAGGTTATATCGTCCGAATAAAATTCAGCGTGGATATGACTGGACCACCGTCTCTGATCAGAGCTCAAGCTAACTAGCGCTGGAATACCTATTTCTTCGTGGGTTACGCAAAACCGGGAAAACACAAATAGTCATCACACCAATGACCTTACCACTATGTAGTGTTATCTAAATACAATCAAACTGACGAACGTAGAAACTGGGACCAATTTTTCTGAAACCAAATACACAGCTGTGCAGCAATGTATGAATCTTACCAACTGATTCATCACGTAGTAACAAAGCTTCAACTCACCACTGAAAACAGTAGATGCATTGAAGCATTGTACAGCTATTTTATTCCAATTAGGAACCATCAGCAATGTACATCCACCGAGAACCACTGCGACTCGAGCACGGAGCAAACAACCGTGAATCGAACACCCAACCACCAGGCTAATCTTAGTTGGTCGCAGTTTCATTTATCGAACAACTAGCCATTTCGAAACAAGATTTAAAGAGCGATATCCAGTTGGCTTCACAGCCTACAAAACGGGACCTTGAAAATTTTGTTGTCAAGATTATCAGTGACGAACACGGTCAAAGCAAATGATAACTGCGACAAAACAGACGACTGAAATAGCAAATGTTCACCTGGATAACAAGTTCTTCTGGGAACCCGAGAGCTTTGAGACGATCAATAGCTGCGCGCTCCTCAACAGTCATTGTGAGAACATGATGCCGCGGTTCCGGACGTCTACCTCCAGGAGCAACCCCCTCCGTGGATTCGCGACTTTCAGCATCTGCAGACTCCGCAGTGATGGGGGCGTTCAGAAACTCCAAAAATTCTTGTTCGTTTTCTTGAATCAACTATAAAACGCAGTTTCATTAAATCAATATAGAGCTGAATTGCATATCGATAACAAGTTCTGCAGGTTAGCGTACGCAGTCGGCTTAGTATCAAGAGTATTCTTCCCTGTCACAGGACAATGCCACATTGGTAGTCCCAAAAGTTTCGTTTGACATTCAAATGAGTGCCTAGCATCAGTATCGAACTATGTATTTGACCCCCCTCGTTTAATATACGGTCACATTAAACTCGGGAGAGTGACTGACTGGCTACTGATTCTCTTTGTGACCATGACTATGGCACCGCTGACAACTGTTTCATAAACAGACAGAAACAGACAAAATGTCATTCACCACAATTCCGGTATACGGTTGGTGATTTGCTCGATGGGAATCCTGAAGGCTTTTGAGCTGTATTTCAAGTGGAGTCCTTAAAAAAAGAGTATCTATCCACATACCAGACGATACCAATTAGATCCTAGAGAATATATATATATATATATATATATATATATATATATATATATATATATGCATTCGCAACAAACTTCGAATCCAAATCATGTCTGCTAACATACTTAGCAAACGGCAATCCTCATAACATTAACTCCAACAAATGAGGCGCCAAGCATCAACTGAAGCCAGATCTGCAGCAGCCTTCCCATAGCAAGGCGTCAAACCACGGCCTGAAAGCCACAATGTTTTATTTAGTTCCCATTACCTAACCATTATTCCCACACATCTGTGTTCAGCTCTCGGTTGCTACCTTCGAGTAAATGGCAAAATGAATAGAAGCATATACTGAAAAAGATCCAAAAAATCAAAGTATTAAGCGGAAATCAAGAGGACAAAGAAACAGTCCGAATGCAACTACGCCACTGGCCGCGACACCTAGCCATATCACCTAACGTCTCCAACCACTTGATAGACAGATCACGTGGACACAAACTTGGCCGAGTCTACTGGCCAAGCTTTTCATACCTTTCTGTCTTGCCACGAACCGACCAACTCAACCTGCCCTCCAACTATTATCTGATTCGGAGAACAGCTTACGCCGAGGAATTCTGTCAGCAGGCATGCGTAGCACGTTTCAACCACCCTAACCTGTTTAGATTCAGTACTTGATCCAGAGACTGAATTCTGGTTCCCAACACCCGACGTCTAACCTCAGCTTTGCTGATACGGTGTTCCCGCCATATTCGGGCAATAATACGGGGAAATCGGTGCTCAAACATCAACAGGTGATGTCAGCGGCATATTACAAATCAAATATATTGTTGCCTGAGATGAGTGCAACTTCACCGTTTGTAATATCAGACAAGGTATTCCATAGTACATCTTGTATGGCGGAGTTGAAAAGAAATAAGGGTTTAGAACCGCATATTGAATTACTCCGTTGAAGCCGACAAAAGAGGGCGAAAGGTGGTCGCAAACCCTGACCCCACCAGAAGTCTGACGGTACAACTCTGACGACCGACAATACATATCATGGTATATTACTCCTTATCTCATCAGCTGTGCATTCGATAAGCCCTTTCTGTTCCATAAATTCACCACCTGCTCTCTATGAATTTCAGCTCTCATGACGCACGCATTTGTCGGATAAAGCCTAATATCTAGGTCTCCCATATTCTCACTTTTTCTTGGACGCTCCAGCTCAATCACGTACTATAACACATATCTACTCCAGTTCTCAACAAGCAGCTAAACAGCGAAGTCGTATCGACAGAATCGAAGACCGCACAAATATCCAGGGACATAATGCTTATAGACCTGCAGATAGCACAACGGTGCTCTAACTGAAATCTCGATCGACGCAGTCTTAACACGGCCTTCCAATGTCGATTCTTGGTTGCGAATCGATGAACCGGCAGATTCACATATAATATCAGTAGCAACTGATGGTTTCTTATAAGTGACTCGATTGATATGGAACAGCTTGAGGCAATTCCCAACCACTGCAGTACGCTCTATAACAGATGCACATCGCAGTCCAGCTCAGCTAATACAACCATTAAACATGCAATGAGTGTAATGACCTTGGTTGCTTTCTCTCAGCAGTAACCTCAACCACAAGTATTGGGGGGGGGAGTACAAAGGGTAAGAGACCTGCAGATAGTATCGAATTGATACGGGAAGTTTGTGAAAGTAATAACGCCAATGATAGCGACAATGAGCCACGTTTTCCAACGGGTTCTCCTGGACATCACCAAGGAAGCCTAACACGACCTAGATAGCCAAGTCCACCAGGTTTTTCATACCTTTCTTCATGTCATGGATGACTACCCTTACTCATTTCCCAACCATAACTCGCCTTCGCGAACATTACGCAACGAGGATCCCATCAGATGAAATAGACAACACATATTCCAATCATCTTCGTCTGGTGAGCTTAAATGTTTCATCTAATGATTTGATCCTTGAACCTAAGACTTTTCACCGAACCTCAGCATTGCTCACACGGTGTTCCCACCAGATTTGAGCAATGCTACGAAGACATCGATGTTCAAATACCCACAATCTTCGTGTGTCCTCGACCCGTAGTCGCCACGTCTCCGAATCATACAGAAGCACTGATTTCACTGTTGCAGCGTACACTCGACCCTTCACAAATAAACGAATGTCATGTCGACGCCACAGATGACTCAGATTGGCAAATACCAAACGAGCCTTCTGTATACCCAGAGAAACCTCATCTGACATTCAAACACCGGGTGAGATGCAGCTACCCAGATAACAGAACTTATTTACCACGTTCATAGCCACCCCAGAAACACAAAAAGGTTCAGCGTTGAATCAACCCTATCCTTTTACAGCATCTTGCACTTTGA
This sequence comes from Fasciola hepatica, assembly GCA_948099385.1. Classification (NCBI taxonomy): domain Eukaryota; kingdom Metazoa; phylum Platyhelminthes; class Trematoda; order Plagiorchiida; family Fasciolidae; genus Fasciola; species Fasciola hepatica. Next base: position 1,203,795 of record CANUEZ040000108.1, read on the forward strand.
AGGTGCATAACGCATACCGAACATTACTACGCAATTCTTCAAGTTCTCTAGAAAAGCTTGCAACTTACCTGGATCTTCACTTAGAAGAACTATGTCATCACCATACTCAAGGTCTGGTACCTTTCCACCCGGAAAAAGTTCAATGTCGCTATCCTCACCTGACAAAGTCGCAGTCTCTAGGACCATATGAATCACAAAGTTAAATAGAAAGAGGGAGAGGGAGTGAAAAATCACCGTAAGCCCGAACTCGGCTTCGGCTAATATTGTAAAGGAATTTTTCAATGGAAATGAATTTCTCTGGTACATCCTTTACCAAGAGGCAACGCCAAAGAACTGTGCGGTCAACTGAGTCGAAGGCTGCTTTAAGATCAAGAAAAACGGAGATAGTGGGGCTACGGAAGGTGTCTGTGTCCTAGAATTTGTCGAACAATGAAGATCTGATCAATTCAACCTCGACCAGGTCCAAACCCGGCTTGATTCTCGTACAAGCACTAATCGCGAGCGTCAGATAAGTGGTGGAGAGTATTACGAGCAAGCAGTTTGCATGCGATATCAACCAGACTTATTCCCCTGTGGTTTTCACAGGAGGACCTGTCGCTTCCCCCATAAAACTGTACGATCACCGATTCACACGAACTCTTTCGAACTTGTTTTTCCATATCAGACCGAGGAGTTTCGTCAACTCCAGCAAAAGTGCTCAGCCACCGTATTTGAAAACAGACGGAGGCAACCCATCCAGTTCGGTAGCCTATGTCGTTTAAGACAGCTTATCTCACGAAGAACCTCCGTTTCTGACAGAGAACTGGTATCTACAACAAGAGCTGAACCCATTACGCTACTGAGCAAACCGGAAGAGGATAAAGGCCAACTAAACTACATTTCGAAATGCTCCATCCAGCGAACTAGACGATGCTGCTGAATTTGAATAAGTGACCCGTTTGCTTCTTTGATCAATTCGCTAACGCCTGGTTTACGTGGACCGGTTTGTCTAATCGGACGGAAAAGGTTGCAGCGGTTGCCAATCGCCGCAACTTTTTCCATCTCCCTACACTTCGCAATCCACCACTGTTCACTGTCATTTCTCAGGCTCCGAATCAGTCGACGTTAAAGGCATCTTCGTGCCCCATTGTCTTTGGAATCAGAAGGAGTCGATCTGCGCACATCTAACAGTGCAATTGAGGATGCAGATATACATTGTTTCTGTGTGCGTCCAGTTGTTGGGCCTTGGGTAGCATCATCAGCCCCACGTTTGGTCTCTGTCCACCGCTCTTCTGGATTCTGGGCACTAGACTGCATCGATAACCTGGTGGATAATTCTGTTCGGGAAGCAGATCGTTGGTTATCGTCCAGTAGATGCTGTGGGGGAAGGTTTGCTTTGGCGTTTTTTAAACCACTAACGAGGCACAAGCTGATGCGAGCGCAGACAAGAGCGTGACCAGTGTGGACCAAAATGATTGACAGTCTGGAATCGAGCCGCGCCAGCGGTAACCGACAGCAATATGGTGTATCTGAGTCCAACGCTGTGAAGGCGCAGGAGGAAGCCAGGTTAGTCGGTGTCGCTTTTTGTGCGAGAAATTTGTACTCGCTGGGAATAGTCCATGGTCGGAACACAGTTGAATGAGTCACTCACCGTTATCAGTTCGACCGGCTGGAACGCAACATCGGCCTCCCATATTTCTCTCCGCCTCGTCTAGGCTTTCGAACTGAGCATTGAAATCACCAGCAACAACTATGATGTCCGTAGAGCGCACGCTGCGGAGCAGGTTAGACGAATCCTGGAGAAATTGTCTTTAGCCTCAGAAGAGCTACAGTCAATTGGGGCATACACAAAAATGACAAACAGGCATCGACGCTTCAGTCTAGAACTGTTGACATGCATAGAATCATTCAATCGAACTGTGTAGACGGCTATTGACTGGGATTCAGTTGAGCAGTGCACGCTTAGCCTTCACGCTCAGAGCGATTCCAACACCAGCCTGGCCACGAGCACTAGACATCGAATCATCCGACACACGAAGAGTGACATGAGAGGCCGAGCTTGTATCTGGGAACAAAGTATTAACACTGAAGTTGAGTCCTGTATGCGTGTTTCGGAGACACAACAACACATATGTTAAAGGTTTCCAGAGCCCTAGGTAGGGCAGCCTGTTGCCCTATCTGGCAGTGTGCGGACGTTGAAAGCAGCAAAGTGAAGAGAATGATTAGGTCGGAAAATGGATTCCCTTTCTTACCCCGTCTCTTATTTGCTACCCTTTCCGAGAGCTACAAGTTCACAGTAATGACTCATTGTGGCTAGTTGTACGCATTCAGAATTGGAACGTAGAGGATGAAGAGCAGAGAGATAAGGAATGTTTCCCGATTGACAGCTGGAGATTTCTGGGCACATAATACTTCGCGGTTGTCCACACCGCAAAAATTTTTCTTCGGGAACCCTAGCCGTAGCCCTTAACCCAAAAGTCTGGTCCACAAGGCAATGGGACGTCCGTCCAAAACGGAAACGTGACTGGAGAACCCTTGTAGGAACTTCTGCTGTGTCATGTGAGACCCGATTGTTGTAAGCATTCAGTATTGTCTTCGCTGATGCTTTTTTATCGATCTGCTTCTCGGATTCAGTCCTTAGCTCCATCGGCCCAATAAAGCACGCGGAACGTGGACGGGCATTATCCCGGAGGCTGCCCGGCTAAGGCCATAGTTGCCTAATGAATCGCGAAGACTTCTCCCACCGTCGAGAGAAACCCTTGGTGCTCCACTCCTGTGTTCATCTAGTGGAGGTTTTTTGACCGGTTAACTGTTTTTCTGTGTTGATTCTCTGGAGTGTCCTCTCCAGGGGCATGGCGGTTAGAACCGGATGTTGCCCATCAACTGGTTCTGAGACTGGACTTCGTCTGGCCTCCACTCATCGACCTGTCAGACACGATTGCATCCTCGGCTTAAGGAAGCCATTCTGTATAGTTCGTTGGGTCAGGAAGGCACGCAAGTCATCACACCACGCCAAGGTGCAGTCTCATCGTCTAAAAGTGTATGTACATTCCAACGAGCTATATAAGCCTGCTTCCTACAGTTGAGTATTCCAGCTTATATTATCACCACGACCGCTGCATCACTAGGCGCGTCGCTTGCCGGGGACTCAAGCATGATCAGAGTGCATGTTTCCAAAATTATTTACAAAGATTTAGAGGAATATGATACGAGATGGTGTCCCTAGCACCGCTTGGGACTGTTGTACTACCCGGACGCCCAGTTCAGAGCAGGAGGTAAGTTGATGGTACCTCATCCTGCCGTTTTGTTCGAGGATGCATCTTTAGCCTTCGCAGCTTACAATGCAGCACGGTCGTTCCAGATGAGCCAGTGACTTGTGGTTCGGATCATTCACCTCGTTTGGAATATTGGGTTGGGTAGGTTCAACAGCTTTTCCTTTGTGGCCGTTGGATCCGCAGATCTCGTCCGCTCACTCAGGAGTGCCCTCGCATGCCAAACACCATATCACCGAGGTTTTTAGACCCTGGTAGCTCTCAACCCGGTTTTGCCCGTCTGTCGCGCGGTTTTCAGAATGTGGTCGCTGATGCACGCTTCGGCTACATGAACCCACAGGTAAGAGCAGCAGACCAAGCAGATGGGGGATGCCCCAAGGGACACGACATTCCATCAAGGTGCTGATCCTCTCAGACACTCCATATGAACGGACCTGCTCAGTTTGGAATCAATTGAGGTTGTTTCTCATCTAGGAAATGAACCACGACCTCCAAGTGGCATTGTTCTTCATTGAACAGGTAAAATACTGCGTAAGATTCCTGATTCGATGATGGTTCTGTACATCGGTGCCACTTGAGTCAGACTGCTTTTACCGTGCCCATTTCTGAGTGATCCTAGCTCCGATATTCCTGAGTCTATTCCAGAAGTGGACGATTCAAATGCATCTGTTACCACTTCAACAGTACACGCTTGAAGATCTGAAAGACTGTGCTGCAATGAACAGCTGGACTACATAAGACTAGAACTTCATTCAAGCTGTAGTGGACATGGTGACAGTCCTTGACATCATTTTGTTACTTTACTACACGCTTGCGCATGAGTGCGGTGGAAGGAGTATATACCCCACAGTCACAAAGGCCCAGCGCACTATTAGGGACAACCGGCAACCAGACCTTGAGACCTGAAATGGAGAGCCACCTAAGGTCCCAATAGGGGAAAGCTTGTACAAAAGTGTACAGAGTAGCCTCAATTATTCGTCAGTTCAGGGTATTTTCACGTCTTCGGTCCGGAGCACTTAACGGGTTCGCTACGGACTGTTCTAGTTCTCGAGTTTAAATCCCAACTCTCACAACAGTCCAAAAGCCTGCTCTGGAAAAGCTTGTCGGGTGAATGGAGTTAGACACCTTCCCGTGTCACGACGAGACTGAACCTTGAGGTGGTGTGATGGCTTGCGCGCCTCTATGACACAAAGAGCTAAACAGAATCGATTCATTAGGCCGGAGATGCATCATCATCATCATCATCGTACAGCGTTAAACAGTAGGGCAAGCCCCACTGACCACTGCCTTTCTCACCATGGTGCACGCTGAATTAGAAAGTATGAATATACAAGATGGACAGGGACTAGACCTACATGGGTGGGAAAAGGAAAGAATGCCCTAGTAGCCAACACACGGAATACACAGTCTAACTGTACAAACGCACATCGATCAAACATTCTGATTCGATAAAAAGTGACAACACGATCGTCACTGCTCGCGGTTCGCAGCCATATCCTTCAGTGTCTCCAGCCAACTGGTAGACGGATCTTTTGGACCCCAACCACGAAGACGTGAAGCACCTACTTTTCCTAAGTCTGCTGTACATTTTCTCATTCCTCGCTGCCACGTCATCTGTTGACCTCCACGTGGTCTCTTCCACTCCCTAGGAGGAACGGAGAATGGGACGCGATACCTTTGTCTTCTGTCCCTTACCATCCCTCTTTGCCCCATCTATCCACCCATAATGCTCCCATTGATAACACGGTCGATACTCGCAACGATTTACTGTCAAATAGTATCGGGAATAATCCTCTGACTGGTAACTCACATTTTCTCAAGCCCCGTCAGCCTCGGAATCTCGGCTCCTTCGACGTGCGTACACTCATGCAGGCCGGTCAGCAGGCGTGCCTAGCCCTCACAATGAACTCTCTGAAGATTGATGTTTGCTGCTTAAGCGAAACGCGTATCCAGGATTCGAGCAGTGTAATTCAGCTAACTGCTCCAGGTATCTCATCGAGGTATATTCTGCGCACCTCAGGAGACGAAGCAGCTAGAGCTGTGGGTCAACGTGGTGTAGGAATTGTCTTGACTGACAAGGCTGAGGCTGCCCTTTTAGACTGGATCCCTGTTAACAGTCGTTTATGTGCTGTGAGACTCCAGGGGTCAGTCGGCTTTCGAAAGGATAGTTGTGTTAAACGCAATTTGTTCGTGATCTCGGCGTACGCCCCAACGGACTGCAGCTCAGACTTGCAGAAAGATGAGTTCTATGATGCCCTCGCCACTTTCGTTCGCAGCAGTAAAGGTTCCGACATTGTAGTGCTAGCTGGTGACTTCAATGCACAAGTTGGCAAACTCAGTGTGTCAGAAGCCTGTTTAGGTGGGCGTTGTGCTTTACCCGCTGAGCGCACAGATAACGGGGATAGGCTTCTCCAATTTTGTGCAGACAATCGATTGTTCTTGTCTAGCACCAATTTCCGACACAGCTCGCGTCGCACAGCTACATGGCGCTCTAACTCTACAGGTACTTTTAGTCAAATTGACCATATCGCCGTAAGCTACCGATGGCGCAGTTCTGTTCAGAACTGTAGATCTTACTCGTACACGTACGTAGAGTCGGACCATGCATTAGTTTTAATGCGATTATCTCTCCAGCTCCATGGCCATCGTCGCAAACCGCAAACCGGATTAGCCGTGCAACGTTTGTGTGATCCAGACGTTTGCACCCGTTTAGAGCAGAAGTTAGCACATGAGCTAGGATCCACGGAGAACAGTAATGTAGATGAGCATTGGTCTCATACCAAACAGGCGATGCACGTTGCAGCAGGTTTTGTCTGTGGTCCTGGATCCGTTATCCATCACAGACACTGGATCTCGCAAGAGTCGCTGAGTATAATGGAGCAAAAGCGTCAGCTTTCGAACCGTAAAGAGATGAATAAGATGCGGAGAAAGCTGCAAAGACAAGTTACGCGAAGC